>CM076144.1:2178750-2905000 GCA_038025085.1 Tetragonia tetragonoides
AAACTTGCACTTGATCGAGCAATATTACATAAAAGTTGTCTATGAATCAAAAATTGAGATTCACATAAATAAAACTTTTTAATTTCCCTTGTTAAGGTTACATACATGATCACCTGAATTGGTAAAACTTAGGATCCCAATGCGGATGTGGTTGCCACCACTGATGAATGCCATGAGTCAGCTTGATATCTTGTTGCATAGGAACCATATTCTTAGTAACAAAAGCCGATGCCATTAGATGTGAGGCCTCACCATCTCTTCCCAATGCGCCCGATAACAAACTAACGAACGAATTTTGGGTTGCAATCCGCTCAATTCCACCCGCCCCGATTGCCTCCATCATCTCTCGATTCTCGAAATACCCGATATACTCGCAACCAAACGGGTCGTTCGGGTTCACAAACAAGTATGGGATCCATGAACCTAGTACAGTAAACGGGTCATGTTGTCGTGACAAACAATTGTTAGTACTAGTACTAGTAGTACTCTTTAGGATACGTGATAGTCCTGCTGTTACAACGCTACTAGCAATACGAATCCCACCTTCCAAATACTTGCCTGTGAGCTTCTCAATTGGGAGGGAATTGTATGGAGGGTTAAAAAGGTAAGTTTCAATGTAACATTGTCTTTTAGCCATGTCTTTGCCTGTTTGAAGTGCTATAGCTCCCCCTAAAGAATGCCCTGCTAACCAAACATCTGTTGGTCCAACTTTGGCTACTATGTCTTGTACAGCTTGGATTGCGGTTTGGTACCGGGTGTTGCGGGTTAGCCCGTTTAACACCATCTGGATATCCAAGTAGAGGTCCCGTTTTCCAGTGTCGGGTTTCATGAGAGTGCCCCGGAAGGCGATGACATACCGAGGTGGAAGGCTACTTTGGGTGACCATAGGGTAATAATGGAAGTAGTTAGGGGTGTGATGAGGTTTGTACTCAAAAATGGCACCAAATGTGGAAGAATCAACTTTATCAACAAGGATTTGGGTGCATTGGAAATGGAAAAAATCCCACCAAATAGGAGCTAGTGCTTTGTGGCCTATTCTCTTTCCTTGGCGATCTCTTTCTAATATGTACACTCCTTGAACTAAGCTAGCTGCAACCGATCTTCTATGCTCCTGTACTCTCCTGTATAAAAGTTTTATAGGGAATGAGTAAGTCTTGTGCGAGACCAACTCACAATAAAATAAAAAGGGTTCTACGGCGAAAATTCCTAACATTAATATCCGTAATGAGGTTGGAGCGAGAATAATTACCAATCAACAGGTGTGAGATGAAAAGGGCCAGACATGCCAAAAATTTCATTGTCCGAAGGCTTTGCCTCTCTATCTTCCGCTTTGTTGCCCGCCATTGCCTTAATTTGCACCATGAATATTGTTCAAAGAACTTGTACAAATTATACCACAAATCTTCCATATAAGGTAGTACTAAAATTTATTAGCATTGGATAAATAGATTAAGCTACTAATTAATTAATCATGACCAGGATTAAACTCAAGTCAATTAAGAAAGACGGACATACAAAATATATGATGATTCAATTATGTACATTGTTCATATAGTATATACGAAATGCAAACCATAACAGAACAATAATCTTTGTGAAAATGCAAGATCGATACATTTCCGTGCGATGCAGGGTTGAATACAAAATCTTATCAAAGAAATAATAATGAAGGATTAGAGATGAAGATAAATACCAGTGAGCGAGCAAGCTAAGCAATTAGAGTAACGATCAGAAACTACTAGCTACTCTCTAGCAGAGAGAACTTTATAGAAGCCATTGATTTTTAATAAGTCAAAGTCAATGAGATAATTTGTTCTCCTACCACCAAAGAGGAGAGAGAACCACATACAGATCTTCACATTCTATCACGAGGAAGTTGTTGAGAAGTTTCATTCTATTTTCTGCTTGTTTGGTTTTTTGTTTGGTTATTTGATGTTTAACGTAAAGCATGATTTAGCCAAATACGTAAATAATTCTCCTTACCTGTATATACTTTTCCTCTGATTAAATAAATTATTAATATTATACAATATGGAGCTTAATGATTTTAGGTGATTATATAAATTATTGATTTATTATACAATATGGCTTACTTCAAATTTACGAAGTCAATCAATTATAAGTGAGAAGCAGTTTTGAATGTTGAAATGGAGAGAGTAATCCCTTTGTTATTTGAAGAGGTGGACTATATACTCCGAATTAATTAGAAAAAAAGATGATAAAGATGATAAAGATGTTAATAAGTTGGGTAATAATAATATGCCCCCTTATTTATTCTCTTTTTTGGTAAAGAATATTAATACAACTATTATGATATCTTTAAGATAAGGCCGCTGTTATTGCCAGGTCATAAAATACTAATGTCAGATCATTAATTTCTTGAGTTGACAATTGAACCCTTCATATTAAAAAGGCAAAAATATATATTCTCTCTCCAATATCTTTGATTAGCCTTATTTACAAACAAATTTATGGAAGGACATTCAAATTAGAGATCCAACAACTTCACTAATTTAGCAACAAAATTGGAAAGGAAATTGAGAATGTCACGTCACAATTATATTGCTCTCTTCTTATTTTTCCTCTAGCTCTTTAAATTTCCATGTTCCATATCTTTTCTAATATATAACTTCCCATACATTTTATTTTTATAAACGTGCTATAGCCACTGTAGCGCATCCTCTATGGTAGTGGAAAAGAAAAGAGGGGAAAAATGATCAAGCAAATGAACATTTGCATTTGATAATTAATTCTGTTTGTCGATTGCCGTTGATGATTAATTACATGCCTAAGCAAATGAACGTAATCGCATATTTGAACTACTGTACTTTATTAGATTTTTTGTGTTCAAAATGTATGATACAATAGTTTTTCTATTAATTTATTGGATAGTTTGTATGAATGAAAATCTTTTTTGTAATTTTGGAAAGGTTTTATTTGGCTATCATTATGATTAAAATATATAGATACTTAGAATGTAAATAAGAAAGCGTAAACAAAGCCATATTATGTAGAGAGAATAACTTAATAAGTTGCCTAATTAATATGAAGGGTTAAATTGTCAACTCAGAAAATTAATGATCTGGCATTAATACTTTTTGATCTGGCAATAATAGCGGCCTAAGATAAATGTAACTAAAAAAAGAAGGTAATATTAAAAGACTCCATTTGTTTTCAGCTGGAAAAAAAAAATGAAAAATTGAACTATAATTAATTGAATTGAATTGAACAGAAATAAATTTTACCTAGTAAAAGAGTTAAAGGTGATAAGTATAAGTATATTCCAATACATATATTTCCGATATTAATTTTTCAAACGGTTTTGCTAACGATTGCCCTAAGAATAATGTTTAAGCTTCATTAATTACTAAAATTATTAATTGCATAATTATTTCGTTTTATTAGCATAACAAAAATACCCTCACAAGTGACACTCTCTTGTTAGTCATGTAGTTAATTAAATTTTGAGTTCCCAAAAATTCTCAACCGACCCTACTCATATTTTACACGTCTCTCTCCCCCTCACCCATTCCCAATTTTCCACCCCACGTCTCTCTCTCTCTCTCTCTCTCTCTCTTCTTCTCAACATACTCTCTCTCTCCATCTCCATCACTTGCCCTCCCATCGGCCACCACCATTGAAGAACTCCGCCGCCGACCACTATCGAGCCTTTGTGTCCATTGTCCAAGTCGCCGCAAAACAGAGATCCTCGTCAGGCTAGCTCGAACCTCCACCCATGACCACCAGAGGCGCGCCTCTACCACCAGCTCTTCGATCCTTACCACCATTTTTTTTTCAGATCTCAATTTCTCTACTCACGCCTGGACCCTAAACCCCCAAACTGCAACCAACAATTTCTTTTATATAATTAATTTTGGTTGTAGGGAAGTTCACCCATCACCTACTTTAGAGTTTGTTTTTTTACAGATTTTCCACTGGAGTTTGATGCCGAAAAACTTGAGAATGGCGATGGGCGATTAATGTGGAGCTGGTGGCGTTAATGGTGGACGGCTGGTTCATGGTTGTGGAGTTTTTTTTGTTTTTTTTTTTTTGGGTAAGCGTAAATATTATCGTATTGGAAATCGTAAATTCTTATTTGACAATTATTTGACAGAAAAATGGAAGAAGGGCATTTTAGGGACTGCAAAATTCACATTTAATACTAACTTTGATTGTTTAAAAATAATGAGAATTATTTGGTGCTAATTTAATACAGATTCTCAAAGATACCTCTATTTATTAAAGCTTAAACATTGTCTTAGGGTAATCGTCAGCAAAATCGTTTTTTAACTTAGAGAATATGACTTGCACAATGTAAGTGAACAACAAAAAATGGATATAAATCGGTGACATATTCATTTCCACGACAAATTGAAGGAGAACTAGCATCCAATTAAGACATCAAATGATGGAAATGGGGGTGACTTTGAAAAGTCAATAGGCAGCAATATAATTGTGGGGTCCCTCACATTTGTGGACACAACAGCAATAACAATCAATAAACAAAAGAAGAAAAAGGAAAAAAAAAATTGGAAGTCAATGTTGGATGGCTACATAAGACGGCAAACTAGCTTCAATAGGAGCAAGATTTTCTACTGCAAATGTAGAAGAAAAGGAAGTCAGTGTTGGATGGCTAGACGGCAAACTAGCTTTAATAGAGTGTTGTTAGTGGGAGTGTTAGCCTCATATACGGCAGTCTGATTATTCATCCGGATCCGAAATTGGAACAGTTATCCACCATCTCGGTGAAATCTGTTTCATGTTTATCCATCTCTAGGGTGAGAGTTATTATTTTGGTGAGTCTCTAGGTGGCCCTAGAGAAGTGTATTTGTATTCCCATTTATTATAGTGGAGATATTTTGCGGACTACGGTCCCATAATTTTTCCCTTCGTCTTGAAGAGTTTTCCACGTAAAAGTCGGTGTGTCGTATCGATTTATTTTCTTGGTATTTTTGTAGCTCATTTTAATTACACAAGAGAGAAAAGCGTTAATACTTTCGCTGTGCATTTAAGGTCTTTTCCCAACAATAATCATGTGAAGGTCATACGTCAGTGAATCAATGAACTGGTTATTTAAATTGGGCATCCTTTAATTTGTCATGATGGAATGATTAAAAAAAATAATAAAAAAATTGGGATCATTTATGCAAACCAACTTGTAATAGATGACAAAACAAAATGGCGCAAGTTGTTAAAACTTAGAGTATCTCCAATGCAAGGTTTATAGGAAAGTTTGTGGAGAGAAAAATCTCTCAAAAAAAACTCATTTCTATAGTGATAAATTTAAAAACTCAACTTTTACTCAAACCGGTTTGTCTAGACAAACCTGATTTTTGGATTATGATATGGCATAAATAATAAACCTATTAAAAATTTATGGCATAGTGTACAAGAGGTTTATATAAATGGATTTTTAAGAGCATAGAAAAAAACCTATTTAAAATTTTATAACATTGGAGATGTTCTTAAAACAGGCTCCCTCGCTGAAAGACAAGGTGGGACTTTCTTTTACTAGCAACTTGTTTCTAAATCAATGTGTTGTACCTTAAATTCTATACTACTTTGAGTTTGAATTTACATCTTTCAATTGATGGAATGATATCTTTCTCCCAATCAATTTTCACTTAACATTTGATTTGTAACATAATGGTTTTATATCTTTCTCCCAATCAATTGATGGATTGGTATCCAACTTTTATTTTATTTTATTTAGAGTATTTGTTTGAGATAGATCACTCATTGGATACATAGATAATTAGATATACACAAGTTATTGTCTTGGGATTTCTTTGCTTTGGGAGCTTGTGAGTATTTGGGCTCTTTCGATGTTGAACACGAGAGTCTAAACATGACATAATCCAAGTAACTTGAGAGTGCGTTTGTTAGAACTGAACTTATCAGAACTGAACTGAACTGAATTGAATTCAACATCACTAAATTGGATACTATTGAACTTAACTGGAACAACTGAACTGAATTGAACACAACTTAGGCTCCGTTTGATTCAACTGGAGAAAACTGATCTGAACTAAACTGAACTGATCTGAACTAAACTAAACTAAATTGATTTTTTAAACTTGACCGTTAACCATTTAAAATTTGTCCAAACAAAGTCAATATTGGACTCATATGAAAGTATGCTTTGAGATCTTTCTGATGACATAACTATCATCATGAAATTATTTCGGAATAAAAAGTTATATGAGTGCTAAAGTTACGCATGAACTGAACTGAACTAAACTGAATTTAAGTAAAATTAAGGTGAATCAAACAGAGCCTTAATAGGTGAGACAAAAAGTATGTTTCTGAACCCAGCACCACTGAACTGAATTGAACAACTGAATTTGAAATAACTGAATTGACACCTGAATTAAAGAACGGACCGTGTAAACTCTAACAAACGCACGTCGTCATTCACTTTACACCCTCTAAAAATTGCTTTTAATGAACACTAAAAAAAAAGTATTCGGGCTCTCATCTTCAACACAATTCCTTCTTTTTTGAGGCCATCTTAAACCAAATCCAATAGTACTACTTCAGGAAAGCCCAAGCCCACCAAACATGAACCGGGAACCGGAAAGTAATGCCTTAATAAGTCGGCGCGTCCCACAATATGTCGGCGCGGCCCAAATAAATGATGGAGCCTTTTAGGGTCTTAACAAATCTGGAAAACTATAAATAGCCGAACTACTTTAGCCGTAATTTTCTCTGGGTTTTGTTCTTGTTTTTGTTCTGTACTTCTGTAACTGTTCATTGCGAATGAATTCCAGCTCTCAAATTCAAGCAATTCTCTCTCCTCTCTTCACCCTGTGACTGCTAGTGCCAATATCGCCTTTGCCCAGGTAATTTCAATCCCCTTTTCTTTTAATATTTATTTGGTTGCTTCGCTTGCTTGTCTCATTTCTTTTATGCATGAATCAGTATGGGTTTTTTTTTCCAGATTAAATTATGTAAACTATGAGCTTCCCGGTATTTGTTTGGTTCTCAATGGTTTTAGTAACATAAAATCATTTATAAACTGCAAAAAGGTTGGTTTATGATATGCATATGTCATAACACACTTTTTTGATTGGATTTATTTGTTTAAATGTGTGATTTACCCAAGTATAATTTATGAACATACTACTCCATGACCTCTGAATTACACCCATGTATGAATTTTGATTTGACAAGTCCTTGTGTTCATAATATTTTAGTTTTCTTCATTAAAAATCAAATCTTTTTGTTGCTGCAAGTAGATTGGTATCTCAATTATGCTGTGGAAATTAACTTTAGCTTTTACTCCCTCCAAAATTCACCTTTTGTATGATGTGGGTATATTGGGAGAAAAGGACCCATAAGTAGTTGGACCCATATGTTCCTTGAGAAGAAAAGGCATGCTTTGTGGTTTCTCTTGCTCTCAATACTTTCCTTATGTTGTAATGTAAGCTTGTAATACTGAATTACTGATAATTGAGTAATAGATTGAGGTCAGACTTGAATATTTTCAGGGAATTTGGTTATGGCTTCTTTTTCCATTTCCACTTTGGTTGTGTGACCATTCTTATAACTTAATACCAAGTTCATGTATTTTTCCAACATGGGTATTTGGAGCAAAACCAAATAAATTATATTCAGTATTATGCTGCGGTATCATATGATTGATTATGTGTAAATCAGTTCTTGTTCTATGATTGAGGTTCCATTTTTATGCTTTGATCCCCTTTGTTTACATTGAAAAGGACATGGACAACATTTATTCTAATCAGACTGACCTCTGGGAAACAGATTTTGAAGGTAATGTAAGCTTAACCAGCTCTTTTCCACTTCTCTTTACTAAGTGTTTCAAGATCCTTGAGTTTATAAACACGGAAGTTGTACTTTATGCAGATGATGTTTTTAGTGACAAATCAAATGAAGCTCATTATCTGTGTGCAGAAGATGATGATGCAAAAAGCTCTGGTGAATCAGAAAGCCTTTCTGACATTGACGATGCAGAGGTTTGTAGTACTTACCCAATTTCACTCCATAAAATTTAGGGTCAATGACATTTTGCTGTGTTTGCTTCTCGTTACAAATTTGCAAGTCCATATGCCTTTTGAATGAACAATTTATTGCAGAAACTAGATTTTTTCTAGTAGTAAGCTTTAGCTTCTTCTAATTCTCTAACCGTGGACCTCATTCTTTGTGATTGTGATCCTTTCTGTCTCAGATGATTAACTTACTGGTACATTGATGAAAAATTAATTTACTGGTTCTATGACGAGTTTTTGCAGATCGGCAGCTATTTAAACAATCAGAAAGAGAAGCAATACAAACAGATAATATGGGAAAAACTGAATCAGAAGTATCTACAGGTGACGTATTTCGTAATTCGGTAAATTACCTTTGTCACTGTCATATCATTGTCCTAAATTAGAATATGAAAGAGGGGATATTTCCTGAATACGGATACCATACAACAGAGTTACTTTTATCAAACTACAGGCTACAGCAACATGGAAAGTCATATTATGCTAGAATTATTTCCCCCTTCTTTTTCTTTTTTCTCTTTTGGGGGGAGGGGGGGGGGGGGGAACTTTCACAATAGGATCCTTTTCTCCATGTGTAAGTAGACAATCTCATCCGGCATTTCCATAAGATATCCACTCAGCCACCCCGTGTAATCTACCACAGAGGAAACAAACTTAAAATAATAATGCTAAACTCCAAGTCATTGGAAATTGTTACATTGTTCAGCAGATACTGACATTCAGTTATGACTTATGATCAGTATTATTTAACTGGACTAGTACTCAATGAGGATGCGCAATGTGATTTTTGTTGTATTAACATATGCTTGCTAAAATATCTGTTTATTTTACAGGAACAAGAAGCCAAAAAAAGTGCAGCTGGTGCAAATGTCCCAAAGCCCAAGAGGGTAAGTTATTGTTCTAGATGCTTAAGCAACATTTTCACTGCAGTTTTGCATTCTAGTGCATTGTATAGTTTTGATCAAGCATTGAGAAAAGTGCTTAAACAACATTCAGAAGCTATTATATCTTCTACTGGATCATAATAAGCTCAAACCATTCGTTCAGGTTTTCTCTCCTTTCGGGTGGAGGTATCTTGGTCCTATGGGAGTCCAAAGCCTGGAAATAGTTGTCTCAGAATATCCTTGAGTCTTGGCCATGTGTAACCAGCAATAGAAAGAAGCTCCCACAGTCCCACTTGATTGTAAGGATTACTATTATCAAAGCTGTACTAACCTGTGAAAAATGAGCACGTACATCCTTTTTGCAATATATATATGTTTGGTGCTACAGGGTTCTATTTTGCTTTTGGGGAGAATGGTGCTGGGGGACAATTAAGTTTTTCCTTTTTCAAACATTAATTCTCACTCAGGGGTACTTGCTTCTCTCTTTAAGTTATCATTGAGATGTTCCCTTGGCTAGGCCTTTAAACCCATGTCTATATCTCCATATTAGTACTTTGAAACAAGAGTGAGATATTAATGTTGCAAGTCTTAGTGGAACAATCGTCACTCTGTATGAATTGATAAACCTTGGTCGGACCTGAGTTTAAGAGAAGAGTGTAGACAACGCATGAGGACGACAACTGAATATGATAAGAGAACTACTGGATTATGCATGTCAGTATTTGAAGCTTGTTTGAATTGTTTATCCTCAACCTTTGGTCCTAGGAGAAGAGGATAAAAATCCGGCGCAGTTACGTGAGTGGTTCTGTTTTCATATAGAACGCGAGAGCAATTAGAGCTCCTCTCCTCTTTTTTTCCCCTGATAATTACGCAGGCCGTGTGAGGTGTGACAGCTGTGCATGTCGGTATATCCAATTCAAATTTATGTAGTTATAAGGTCACAATGATTGTAGTTTAGATTCTCAAATCAGCTGCTTTCTTCTGCTTATTGTGGTCATTTTCAATAGGAACAGAGGCATACAAGAGCTAAAGGAGCAGATAAAGCCCAAGCTACTGCTGAAACACCCCCATCATCAGCTAAGAAGGTATGGGTTTTCAATAGTAAAATGGAAATAAATAAATAACCAAGAAAGGAAAAATAAATCTCCCTCCACAGGATAGTCTGGTATAAATTTTCCAGAATGTAAACCTGCATACACTTTGTAATTTGTATAGTATAGGTCTGATGAGTGGTAGAACTGCAAATGACTGAGTTGTAACTCAGTGTGTATCACTTGAATGTATCTCCTAAGAGTCCTGCCTTCTTTTTGTATAAATTATTTCATTTAAGTCACTTTCCCAAGTTAGTGAGCTGTGAAAATTTAGCTTATTTGTAATGACATGTAAATGCGCATTTTTTCAGAGGACCAGTTCCAGAGTCAACTATGATGCTCTAAACAAAATCCTCGATGAACCTGTAAGTTATTGGATCTGATACTTCCCCCCCCCCCCCTCTCTCAGTGTGTGTCAGTGTGTGTGTTGCTTGGAGCATCTTAAATGTTGGATGTCGCGCCATATATTGATCAAGTCTAAACAATTTTCTCAATGGGTAGAATAGATGAATAACAACTACAACAAGGCCAAACACGTAAAAATGATACAGCTGGAGTTGGCTTGCTTGCATTTATGTGTTAGAAACAGGAGGCATTTCTCTCGAATTCTCCTGTCTGTTTGCCACTTTACCTACAATTGGTTTCCTTTTCATTTCTGTTCAATTGCCCCCCTATATTTAATTCATCATTGTTGTCCTAATTGCAAAATCTTATGTTGTCACTTGCTGTGTGTCAGTTGCCTTCAGATAATCCAAAGAGGAGAAGAACGGAATCAGATACTGACCAAAATCTTGACAAAACTTCAGTTGGATCGCATGTCAGTGATGATGAAATGGCTTCAGCAGCTGATATTGAAGATGAAGAAAATGGCTGGCAAGAGAACCAAGGTTATTATCCATATGGACCACATTATAACAACCAAGAGGAAGAATACAGCAATTTTGATGATGACGGATTCTATTAATCGACTTCATTTGCCTTGTTTGGTTTTTAGCAGAGAGTCGATCACATTTTGACAGCTTCATCCTCGATGGTCATTTGCCTACAGTAGGTCTACCATTTCTCTGATGCCTTAGGGAATTGCTGCAGCTTGTATTATGTATTTTGAGTTTTGAAAAATATTCTCTAAAGTAGTTCCTTCCAATAAACCAATATCATCATGACACATCAGTTGCCCACTCCAAATGACATTCAACTCTAATTCTTTTTTCCTTTTCTTTTTGTGTTCTTGTGAGTTACTACACCAACTAATTTACCATTCTATTAGAGAGGTTCTCATCTCGGGGTAATTGTATACCTTTTTTCAATACGCAATCTCTTCTATATGAAATATGCAGTGTTCTATGGTTTCTTCCCTGTAATAACCTATCATACATTTTAACTTAAAATGGTTATTCAGTTTAGGATTGTGTCATCTTAATCCCACCAAAGAAAAAAGGAAAATTGTCATTCAGTGGTTAACTTTTCTGTTAACTGCCTTCAATTTATCAAACCTATATAGTTACAGAAAAACAGATGTTCTGCATAACAAAAGAATACAAGGTCATCTAATCTTCGAAAGAGATGAAGCTCATGCATAATTGGACGATCGTTTCACTTATCAGTCTCTGTACCTTCAGCAACGAAAGGCCTGACAGTTTTAAGAAATAGTAAGTAAATTGATTTCAGTAATCTCTGCATTCGAGTTTGGCGAAGTCGGGGTTAGGAAAACCATAATACTCATGAGGTCGTGACTCGTGAAGTCGTGATAGTGTTTATTCAGTGGTGAACTATTTCATAATTGGATACATAATATATTCATATATTTCAAGGCATCAAGTACAAGAGTTATACATACAAAGATTATGTACAATACTACAAAACCGACTGAGCCAACGCAAAGTGCGTGGGCATCCTTCAGCTCCTTTACGTATTCTGAATGTGAGACTAAGATTGCGATTCAGTTACAGAAGCAGGAGCTTTAGCGTAGTTGTTCAGTTGTTTTAGTCGAACAGGCTTCAAGCTCCCTTAACCTTATCATATATGGCAGAAGCATATTTGGCAATGGTATCATCAGGTGATTGACATAGCCGTGCTATCACAGGTAACAACTCTGAGGAACGAATGAAATGCCTGCAAGGCGAGTGCGCACACATCTTTGCCAAAGCAAAGAGAACTATCTTTAGTGGAGAATCATTCACGGTGTCTCTTCTTGGGGGGTTCAAGGCTACTGCAGCACACTCTGATACCACCTTAAGTAATGCCTGCACGTGAATGAAGAAGTGAAAGTCATAAACATGGAAATAGTAAGGCGGATAGTTCAAAGGGTGCCTCACAGACTATTAAAAAGAGTAAGAATGGGGCTTTTAGGGTTGTTAGCCCAGTGGCACACACCCCACTTGCTCTTAGGAATGAGCTTGCTTCGAGTCCCATTTCCCTAAAAGAGGAGAGGATTCCTAACCAATTCAACAAAAAAAAAAGAGAGGGGTTTCAACCTAAGGCTTAATTTTACGCGCCTATACGATTTCAAGCTAAGCAATTTAGGGGGCAATAAGTTGCACTTAGAGGCTAGAGCTACCAGATACGTCATTCTAGCTGAAAACATATAGGGTAATGAGCATTTGTGGCAATGGTCTTTCCTCATACAATGGATCAACAGGCACCCCAATAAAAAAGAAAACAGAAAAAAGAAAAAGGGAAAAAAGAAACAGCAATGGTGCCACAAATGGCTAACAAACGAAGCACATTGTTGTCCAAATGCTGATAGTTAAGTTATCGATCAACATACCTGAATAGCCCCATGAGACACAATATCTTCACAGAGCTTGTTGGAGTTGCGAACAAGATTACTCAGAGCACCTGCAGCGTTTGCCTTTGTCTTATCCTCCTCAGGTGAAAGCAGCAGACTTGTTAGTTGAGGTATCGACCTCCTAAGCTCTTCATATAACGAATCGTTATGGTAGGCTGCATTTCCAATCTGAGGGGAGAAGGTGTGCAAATAAAATACCAAAAGCCAGTTTGCTGACAAAGCATAATAACAGATAAAAAAAATACATAATAATAGCACGAGTATGCAAAGCATAAGCTAGGACATGGACATTGAAGTAGACGTCTCTTACAGCAAAACAGGCAAATTTCCTTGTTCGCTTGTCTGGATCAGCGCATCGATCAATGAGGAGACTAATGATACCATGCCTTGCCTGAAGATCAGGTAATTAATAAAGGCAGATAAGCATTATTGAAAAGAGACTGACAAGATTTCGCACAATAGAAAGGAAACAATGAACCATAACTTGTCTTTAGTCATGTAGTACAAATAAAACATAAGAATTGTCAAGCAAAATCTAAATGCCCACCAAAGCAATTTATAGTTTTATCACCTACCAGTGAATCATAGAAGTGAGAGCTATGCCGACACATATTCCCTAAGGCACTGCAAGCCTTTCCGCGTAAATTAGGATCTTCACAGGTGAGGAACTCCTTAAAGCGGTTCAATATATTCGCCTTGTCAATGTACTCGTAGAAGCCCTGCAAAGCATACATAGACACAAGAATTGGAGCAGGAATCCATCACGTGGCTTTAGTTTACACCTACAGCTATTATTAGGGGCTAGGATCTATTTACATCAGAATTTCAGATTCAAGCATATTGGAAACATTGATTCAACCTTTAGTTTAACCAAGAATATCATATATGTGTACATTTTAGGTGGGCAGTGAAAAGGTTTAGTTCATGAAAAAAGGTGGCATTCACTTATTTGGATAAACAGATGGACAGATAAGAAGGGGAAGAGAAAGTCTGTGTGCACTAGAATTTTGAAGTGCACATCATCATTCCAGAGCCGAGAGCAGCTAATAGATCATGCATTAAACAATGCGTTGATATGTTACTCTTTTACATAGGATATGTAAGACAGTGGAATTTGATGCTTGTGGGAGGCACTGACCAATACTGACATATCCATTGTGCTAAAAGCAAATCACGATTAAGAATGCCACAAGACTAATTTGGTAGAGTAAGGAATTGACCTTATCCATACGAGCCAGTTCAGACACTATCATGAGGACATCAAGGATGACCTCTTTTGGGCTTGAACTATCAAGCAATCTTCTTATTCTGGTGGCTTCCAGCATCCCTTTGCTTACAAGATGAATTGCTAATGGTTTATGGCTAGTCATCTTCGCAACAAAAGCTACTGGCCTTCCTGTGTCCCTTAATTCCAAGCCATCAACACATCTCAAAATTATGATGGGCATCCCTGCCTACAAAATTAGGAGAGAGAGCATATTATGCAAACGTTATGCAGGGGGGAAAGCAACTGAATATACATTGAATGGATTCATGAATTTTAACTTCGACGTGATACATTGAATGCGTCTCTCTACATTTAACTCTATAAACAGTGAAATGTGTACAAGCAACAACAGTCTAACTACTCATAACACATCCTCATCAAACTGTGATTTGTAAATTCTTTGCCGAAATGCAGGTAAAAAGGCAGCCAGTTGAATTCTCAACGCAACGCCTTGCAGGATGAGTAATCAAATAAAAGATCATAAATTATCTCAAGCTTCCTTACCATGCCCATCAACAACCACCCAGTGAGTATCCCACCGGGGACGGGGTCTGGGGATCCAGCTGTACACAGCCTTACCCCTATCTAGTCGTCTGGTAGAGAGGCAAACTTCCATACCATGGCCGACCACAACTAAATCTATTTCAAAAAATAAAAGTTGCTTTGAATCAGTATATGCAAGGGAAAGACAGGGGTCATCTAACCTCAACTAAAATCTTTATAAACCTTTCCATGTTTTCCTTCACTGCTTTCATAGTTTCTGCGTCCTCCCTGCATATTTTTGCGCCTGGTGAACCCACATTGAGAAGATTGCCACTGCTCACAGAAGCAGTGGCAGATGGCAAACCAGGGGCATTTTGAGCAGCAACAAAAGGGAAGGCCAAGAAATCAATTGCTGCATTTATAATATCCCTCACTCCACTTTTGCCTCCAAAAGGGCCAGTCCACGATATAACTAGTTTTAGATGAGCATCACATACCAAATCACGAATGCATTTGACATTTTCACTCTGCAGCATTATCTGTCGGAAAATTAAAGCGCCACCTGAAAGGCAATGACTTAAAGCTGAAATTGCCCATACAACTCCAATTGGAGACAGGCCAACTAGATCTTGTACATCTGTAGCTTGAGAGCCATCAAGAAAACTTGTTCCCAATAAATCTATGAGAAGTTGTGGGAGCCCACTAGCACAAAATTGTTGAACAGCTAAAGGTCCTCCCCACTTCAATCTAGATTCGAGCAAGCCAACACATCCATCCCTCAACCCATGCCAATGTGAAAGCATAATGTTTCTGGTAGGGCAGCCCCTCTCATGTTCGTCTTTACAATATATCTTCAGGTGATCATAGAGAGTAGCAGTACGAGGGACTAAAGGCATTGCGATATCAGATACTGATGACTCGACAGAAGCTCCAGTCTCAAGGAATAGAATAGACGCAAATGCTAGCATAGCTGCTGCACAATGAGGCTGGAAGGAGGTATGCACTCCATCATCAGAAGAAAAAAGCTGGGCAAGTGACGAAAGCCTTGATTGTTGTTTTCTTGAAGAACTTGTTAGAATATACTGGGCTGATTTTCTCCCTGCAGACTTGAAAGATTGTGCTATAGTTGCAAGCAGCAGGCATGAATGCAAAGTGAGCCCATGGGGATCAGATAACTTGCACTTCAAACTACTAGCTTCACCAGTCGGGGAATCTTTGTTGAAGGATAACCCGCATAGAGATATTATGGAAAATATCTCAGAAACAAGTGTATTATCCTCTCCGCCACTTACCACAGTTGTGACAGGCAAAGAACTGGGAATGCCACAAAGAACATGTGGCATTATTCCATTGTAAATACAGCACCTTAACAAAAGCTGAAACAAAAGAAAATTTGAAGCTTAAATGATAAAGGTATCACCGTGACAACACTAGTAGTCAATTAAACAATGTACACGAAATATTTGATTCTTGAGAAATCTGAAATCATGCATTATTCTGGACCACTATGCCCCAAACCTATCTACAGAATTTTGGCTGATTTTCATATCCCATACTAATCTTATTATATTTCTAGCCTTCATGTATAATCATAGTTTATTTTGGAGGACATCTTGTCCTCCTTTGCTGTAACTTTTGACTCTTCATTAATATACTTTTTTTTTCTTTATCTACAAAAATAAACATAGCCAATTCCATTATCAACCTGTTCCAAGAAGCCAAGTACCAAGAACTATCAAAATCAGTTGGTCCTTTCTGGACAAAATCAAACTACTATAGTAAAAGTAAGAGATTATATGGATTGGCTTACCTGAATTTTCCTTTGAAAAAAGGTAAAAATTATTGAAAAAAGCTGCAAGGCGATTTTACTATCCTAACCATCAAAAATTTAAATTCATATATAAGTATGAAATGAAGGAAGTTGAAATAAAGGTATTTTAGAGAACCTGGATGCCAGCTAAAAGCACTGCCTCAATACGCTGGCGAAGGCAGTAGTATATAGCAACTTGAACTGGTTTGGATTTAAGGAATTCTCTTGTTATTGTCTCTAGAACCTTTTCACATTCTGTTCCTATATCTGGAGAACGGACATGCTCCCTGAAGTCAAGTCGAACTAACGAATGGCTGTGCAAAGAGGTGAGTGGGAAGGTGCAAGCTTTTCCCCTGAGGGAGAGATTTTCCCATGCATCTATCAAGAACCAAAGAGCTTTACACCCCTCAGAACCAGCACGTGACAAATTAGCTGAGCCCGATATGAGACTCTTCCCTGATGCTGCTAAGCACTGGCATAAGTGATCAACTAAACCGTTTGTCGTTGCATGGTCAAGGATTTTCTTCAGGATATTGTCAGCTTTATGAGGTCCAGAATCGGCAGGTGCTTTAATAGCCAGCATAACCTGATTTAACATGGCAGCAATGCAAGAGGTGGACTCATATAGAACTCTGCCACTAGAATCTTCTGAGCCACTGACAACCTGTCATATCATATATGCTTGTCAAGGTTTAGACTGCGGACAAACCAGTCTCAGATATCTGATGAGAAAAAGAGGATGACCTGCAAAAATTGTTCCACTAGAGCGAACCACTGTGTGAAATATGAGCTCCCGAAGCTAACTACACTGCTATCAATCAATTTTCTAATGATTGAAAAGCTCTGCAGAGACAACAAAATTACAAATAATAGTAATCCTTAGAGCACAAAAAGTTCATCGTTCTTGAGAAGGCAAACAGTATTCCCTCTTGCTATATGACCTCATAGTCTAACGTAAATTAGGAGAGTGTGATAGCTGTAAGGCGGCTCCACAGTCACCAAAAGCCACTTTCTCAAATCAAGAAACAGTTTATGCAGTACGCAGGGAAGCTTAAATGTCACATAAACTAGAACATGCCTCCCACCAGCATCAGAATGAGTGAGCCCCATGCCACCAGCCCCGGCATTTATACAAAATCTCGAAACCCTAAATGATGTGTCAATTATGTATGATAATGTGAAATAAAACTATTCTAGAACCACAGCAAACGTTATGGATTTTTTAGTCTATACCGTCTGGTTTCTTGATATATAAATGTCCTTGGTTTTTCTGAAAAAGCAGGGCCACAGAAAGCAGACTATAACATCTGTCTGGCGGCGTAGGAATGCCTATGATATCAAAATTTTGTCGCAACGTTTACAGAATTTCTGATACTGCACTTTTTTTTTTTTTTGTTGGCAAAGTAATACTGCACTTGAGGTGAACCTTCCACCCTTTCACAGCTGAGCAAGAAGCTTGAGGTGAGTCCAAGAGGATAGCATTATCTTAAATCTCATCTTCCAATGAGCTTTTTTCATTCTAGTTTTTCTTCTCTCTTTGCTAGGTCACCCACAGGAAGTCAAAGGGTCAGGAGAGCATAGGCATTTAGAATTTAGAGAAGGTATGTCGCATTGTCGTTGTCTAGCTAGGTGCATCTGATGGTTAACTGTGCAGTGTGAACTTGCTCTGTGGGATTTCTGTTCCTTCCACAAGGGAATCCTAGGTGTGACTTCCCAACAAAATTACAACCGCAGCTATTACCCCCCAGCTCCCCTCCTCTAATGAGGTGGATTTATATTGTTCAGATAAGAACACTATATACCTTTGCAATCAAGTCATGAGCATCAATCTTTTTCTGGCTAAGAAGTGCTGACGTCAATCCAAGAAGATCCAATATAATTGCTTCCCTCTCAGTATGTACGAGAGCATCAGCTGCTAATAAGTTCGAAAGAATTCTGAGTGATTGATTCAAGTTAAGAATGTCTTCGTTCCTGTGAAGGTTGCAAATAAATAAATATATAAGGATGTTTTTATTCTGTGGAAGCTCAAAAAGTAATGTTAACTTATTAATATCTCCGTTCCCCTGAAAGTTCAAACAGAAAGTTACTACTTTCTTGCATGACTTTTCCTTTACATATATTCTGTATAGTTTTGACATCCTCTAGACGTACTCCGAGCATGAACGTCTCAGAAACCTATTGTTCATTAACTTAACAAAACCAATGTTTCAATGTTTGATGACGGAAGCTAAGTTATAGGTAGCTAAACAGATCTTTGACTTTGAATCACCTAGTCAAAGCTCTAATGCAACCATACTTGAAATTTCTTTTTTAAACATTTTGAAAGAACGTCTATTTCATGTAAACCACGTGTATGCAACGTCAGACGGGCTTACCTGATCCCGTTATATTTATCAATATCCAAGGTTTGCCAAAGTAAGAAGATAAAAAAGAATGCTTATCTATTGGATATCATCTTAGTGGAGAGGAGGAACACAAATGACTAGATGAGGATATGAAAGAGAGATATGGAGGCAAAATTTTGAGACAGGGACATAATACAAAGAAGAATCTGTGGTCAATAAATATTTATCATTCATAGAAGCTGTAGACAGAACAGTATGGGATCTCCGTTACCTACTGAAGCTCCCCATGTCTTTAGAGAAACTCTGAAGTGGTTGCAGAATGAGTGACAAGGCCTCCTTCTCCTGGCCCAAAACTTTTGCACCTTTTACAGTACGAGAAGCATTTTCTAGTCTATCCAATGGTTGACCGCCTGAAAAGAGGGTACACATATTCTTGGCATAAGTGAGTGCCTAATGTAATTAATTTTGAAATAAGATGCTATTTGTGACACTATTAAGAATTTAAGTATTAACAGTTACTGTTAATATAAGAGATATACAGCAGCAGCAGCAGCAGTGCAGTAATATTAGATATTGCACTATTGCAGAGCTAATAGAAATGAGAAGTGTATCCAACGAAGTAGATTGGTTTTTGTATACTTTGACAAGACAAAAGATTCAGCTAGTTCTCCTTGTCTTCGGTAAGTTTGGACAAGGATGAAACTACAAGGAGAAAATCAGCCTGGTCCGAGGGGTTGAGGGGGCAGTTTAATGGCGCATTCACAACTTGCTTCCAGGGAAGACCTGACTCCTGTCTGTGCTTAAGTCCCTATAGCATCTCGGAGAAGAATTTCCCCTCACCTTCCCCCTATGCAAGAGGCAATTCTTACCCTCTCAAAAGTTATAAAAAGGAAAATGATAAGCCTAGCCAACTGGGAGAATGTGTCCTCACCCAGAAACTCTCAAGCGTCAGGGTACTCAGGGATCACTTTATGTTTTCTGATCAAAAGAGTGGCTTAAGCCTGTAAGAGTACATCTAACTTTCAGCATCGAAAGTGCCAAACTCCAAGTCCCAGAGAGTGTCAGGAAGATAACAGTTCTATCTTTGCAGCAGCAGCAAAGGATGATCATGCAATCGATTTGAAATAACATGTTGAAAAAAGCAACAAAAAAAAACTATCTGATTTAAATGCTATACAGCCAACATATGACCTAAACATTAGAAGGAACAATTCCGAGTGCAACAAAATAGACTGGACAAGGAATATACAGACCTGAAAGTTCAGGACACCCCTCTGTCAAAGCTAAGTCAGATGCACCAGGTTGTCCATCACAAAGTCGACCTGAAGAACTATCATTATCAGAAGGACAAGGACACTGATTTTTACCTGTAGCAGTATCCAATCATCAAGAATATTAAAAATTACCAACACAAAGTTGAAGATTGGATCTATAATTGAGGCCTTACTTTCAGGTGCTGCAGAGGTAGAGCGTGGCAGAGGAATCTTCGGAGCTTCACGCTTCCTGGCAGCTTCACACCCCACTGTCTTTGCAGCAGAATGCAACTCCTGCAATAGGTTAAAATAGTGAGATACACAATACATTTGAAGCACCTTTGATGTTCGTGAGAAAGGATCAGATTACCCTTTCCTTCTGCTCAGCTGAAGTTTCTCTAATGAATGGGTGCTCAAGAAGGCCAGGCCAAGAGAGTCTTTGCTGTGGGACCTGATTCACAAGAGTTTTACCAAAGACATCAGCACTTCTATAAAATTCAACAAGGATCATACCATGAGGCTACTTTTAAGTAGACAAGAAGTTGTGATGTAAACAACCTTATTAAGCAATCCCTTTAAGAAGCTCTTGAATTCTGCACTCATGTTTTCTGGATATTTAACAGGGTCCTGCAAATAGGACGAGATCAACTTACAATTTTCTACAGCACTGATAACAGTATGAGCTGTTCGCACAAATACCTTGATAATATGTCTGATGAGAGCATACACCGAGTTTGTATAGAATGGAGGTTGACCCACAAAAAGCTCATATCTGTTGCAACACAAGGATCAGCAAAGTAGCAAACTCAAGTTTGATTTGGGTTTTTTTTTAACGAGTACATTAAGGTCTAAGGAAATTGATTATGGTGATTTTTCAGTCTACTTGCAATATCACTTTTTACCCACTACTTAAAAATTAAAACAGTTCCCTATTTGAGTTAAGCAGTTCCCTATTTATTTTTGTTCTTTTTAGTGTGTATGGAAACAGCCTCTTTGATCGGCAGTGGGCAGGGGTAAAACTGTACATCCCTAATTACCAAACTCAGCCTCATTACAGTCCACCCCAGATGGTGTTGTTCTTGTTATTCTAGTAATTTTGCACAAGGTACATCAAGAACGTGTTGCTTGGAAGGAGATAAAACTGGAATTGCACTGAACAATATGAAGATAATAAGAAGGTACATACAAAATTACTCCAAGAGACCACAAGTCAGCTGTGTGATTGTACGGTTGTTCACGAACAAGCTCAGGAGCCATGTACAAAGGAGTGCCTGAATACAACCGAACAGAAATGAGCCATAAAAGTGGGAAGAGAGAGCGAGAGAGACATAAAGCTGTTCATGGGTATATGAAAATGTTATAATTTATAGCCCATATGATTGTAATGTTTCTACCTATTCAATGTTTAAGGTGGAGGGCTAAAGAAAGCATTCTTAAACAGACAGCAAAGGTGTTTGACCATATAATAGAATCATACTAGGATCAGTGACACATTGACAACCAAAACAGAAAGAAAAGCCAATGAATCACGAGCAAAAGGTAATTATCAATGCTGTATGTGTGAAGCAAACATTTTCTGCAGCAGGAAACTAGTAAAGTAATAAAGAACAGGTCTGCCCTGACCTTTAATAGAGCGAAGAACAACAGTGTTCATTGACATGGCACGTGCAAACCCGAAATCACAAAGCTGAAATTAACAATGAAGTAGATGATAAGTAAAAGCAAAACCCTGAAAGAAAACATATCAGGCAGTGATACGTTAATATTTTACACAACACGGATATGAGGAGTTCAAAGAGGAAAAGGTTCTTCAGCACCAGATGCATAAACTAAGAATAGCTAAACCTGCATATCACGGAAATGAAGGAATGAAATGATCAAATGAACAGCTTCTGACAACTTCACCTTAACGATGGAGCCTGAGCCAATGAGGATATTCTGTGGCTTCATGTCCCTATGAATAATTCGATTGGAGTGCAAGTAATGCAACGCCCTCACCTGGAATTCCAAATAATTAACATTCAAAAACATAATATTCTCTTCATGCAGGAAAGGAGATCAAACATCAAACACCACACCAGATGCAGATACAAGTTTGCGTCCACTCTGACAACATTATGAGGTGTTTAAGACAACCAATGAAGTAGAAAATTATACCAATTGCCTTGCAATTGCCTGAACTTGTTCTTCAGGTAGGCACTTATCATCTTCAAGAATCTCGAATAGTTCCCCCTGGATAGAGAACATTTTCCCTTAGTCAATCATGCTGAAAAGATAATATAATGAAGCCCATCTAGACTCTAGTGTGCGCATTTAGAATGCTTCTGCAGATATTCTAGTTTCTAGGAGTTTGGGTTTCTCCCTCTCACACCCGTCTTCCTTATCCCCTTTATCCTTCGCATCCACCTCCACTTCTAGGCTTCTAGCTTCTAAGAAACCCAAATATGACGAGAACTTGAAGGTCCACTATATGTGGTTCAAGGTTTCTTAAAACTAGAGGTGGAGGGGAAAGTGAAGAAGGTGGAGAGATATGAGAAGGAAAAACTAATACTCTTAGAATCTAAGCCAAACACCCTCTAAATGAGCCTATTCAAGTTTATTGCATCATCATGTAAAGTGTTAGGACTAGTATTTTCACATAATGTCAGTACTCAATAACATGCATGTGTAGTTAGGTTTTTGGGATTATGAAAGAGTGTGGAGAGAGTTAGTGAGTTACCTGAGCAAATTCAGTGACTACACAAAACTCCTGTGCAGTTTCAAATGAATCAAGCATTTCAATTATATTTTCATGTTTCAGCTTTCTGAGGATCTGCAGTTTACACAAAGAAAGAGTCAAGTGTAAACATTAATAATAAAACATCAATAAATCATTTGAGCAGAAACACCACATTTTAGATAACACAAAGCACAAATAAAACTGAAAGTGCTAACATCGTTAAAAAAAAAAAAAAGAGGGAAAAAAACAAAGGCAACCAAATCAGACTCTAAACATTGGCTTTCATGAACCATTAGCCATTTATCAGAGGAAACCCATCCCAGAATCTGTAATTCTCCATCATAGTGTCGCAACCATCCAAAGGTTTCACTCAATCCTTTGTCCTGGAATCTTAAAATATCACAATTAGACTACCAACCTTGGGTTTTCTTTCTCTATAAGCCAAATTTGAACACGTACATTCATCATATCACTTATAAATAATTCTCTTCTCCCTGACCAGCAATCCAGCATCACACCCATTTTCATATAAAATGCAATAGGATCAATAGTTTACATGAAGAGTAGGAAAGCAGGATTTAAAATGTGCGAGATAGATTATTCCAGATTTATCTCTGATACTTTTAGCAATCTCACTTACTCCTCAGTCTTGTCCATGTAAACTTTTACCCCAAAACTTACAGTTCTCTGACTCTTCATTTCACCTCAAGTACTTTTGTCGGACGCTCAATAATCCGACGGTATGCAGTATGCACACTTGACATTTGATTTTAGACTAAAAATGGGAAAGTCCGACACTGACTGATTTTCCTTGGATAATAGGAGCCGAATTTGAGTAACATACCCCAGAATCAAACACAAAACATCCTGAAGAATACCTCACATTTTATTTACTATATTATTTACTATAGTACACCACATCTATGATCAGTGTAATTCATTTGTCAAAACCGGAATCATCAGATCATAATCTACTATTTTTCCATTTCCACCATCAGCCATTTTGCAACCGCCCGAGAAAGCCCAATACTGATGAATTCTAATTCATATTGGGACAAACTTACTATAACAAAGTCTAAAATCACATGCTCATCCATTTTCAATCTGTCATAGCAGCTAAATACCAAATTTAGAAACATGAAAACCTAGCTTTAAACTCCAAACAGCCCAAAGATCATGTAATAATTCATCATAACTCCAAACAATGAAGCATATTTTGATTATAAAAAATAATAAGAAGAAAAAGGAATCACCTCAATCTCCTGCCTTAGATTGTGAAGGTCTTTATCACTCTTCCCATGTTTCATGATAAACTTCATAGCAACAGTCTGCAAATTAACAATGCAGTTTATCAATCAAATATGATATGAAATTATACTAATTAAACTAAAAACATAACAAATTGAGTACCTGACCAGTGTATTTTCTCCTTCCCTTATAAACCTTCCCAAAAGAACCCTCACCAACTAGCTCAATAACGTGGTAATTTTCAACCCCCATTTCTGATCTTCCGATAAAATGTATCTAATTATACAGGCTTATTCATGAAACTGCTGCAAAAAATGCAACACAAGTAGGTTCAAAATCGTTGAGAAATCGAAAACAATATCGGATTTTGAATTTCAAATTTCTAAAATTTTCAAATATCCGTACCATTCGACAATTTTGCTTTGACCTAATTAACGGTTTCTCACTGGAATTACTCAATGGTATAGATGAAATTTTGGTGTCGCGATTAGAAAATCGAAAGCGATTTTTGGCTAGGGTTTGAGAGGATAAAGAAAATGAGTCTTTGTTTTTGCAGGTGAGCCTGTTAGAGTGGGGAGAGAGAGAGAGAGAGAGAGAGTGGCGTTTTGAATATTCCCGCTCATATGTAGTTTAAGTTTTCTTCCAAGTGTAGATGAGTAGATCTAATCTAACAACAGTTTGCACAAAAAAAAAATCTAACAACAGTAAACGCTTTATAATTTGGTTTTTACCCGTTACTGTCAATTTGCATCGACTTTGCCTTACAAAATGATAAATTGAATTATGGTAAATAATCTTTAATCATAAAATTGAGGTAGAGTAGGTATATTAGGTCCACGTTTACATCTTCTCTCTCCGATGTATAGGTATATTGTATTAGCGTTTGTGTCTCATAATTGGGGTGGATAGCACAGTGACACATTCTCTACTTGTCCCCAAATCGAGTCTCGTTGCTCTCAAATAGAGTAGCTTTCTTGCAATGTAAAACCGAGAATAGGGGCACAAAAGAAATTTTTTAATTAAAGAAAAAAATGCAATAGGAAGTACCTATAAGCAAACATACCTAAATAAATAAACAAGCATCAAAAATTAAGGCCCCGTTCGGCAAGGTTTTTAGTTGTAGGATTTGAAAATGTTAAAAAGTAAAACAAGGTTTTGTTTTTATATTTCTGGTTTAAGTTTCAAGTTTCTAACAAATATTTGGAGATTTGATAATGGTTGAGAAGGAAAGATAGAGGGAGAAGGTAGAGGAGACTCAGATAGAGTGGAAAGAGAGGGGGGGACCACGAAACTGATCAGAGGAGAGAGGGGGAGGGGGAGGAGGGACCACGTGACATAATGTGGAAAGAGGCTAGAGGGGACCAGTGAGAGGAGAGAGAGTGGAGAGGAGAGGGTATTACAACTTAAAACACAAATAGAAAACCATTTTTTTTGGGTTTTTAAAACTGGAGCCCAGTTGTGAAATTGTCCATAAAACTCAATTCAGCCCAAGTTTTACCAAACACGTTTTGGTTTCCAAAATGGATTTGGAAACTAAAAACTTGCAACTTAGACCCACCCCGAACGGGCCCTAAGTTTTTAGACCGACAACATCTAAGCTTACCTAAACATAGTCAAAATAAATAACATATCCTAAAGGCTAAATATATCTCAGCTTGTGGGTTCACTTGCTATCTTTTGGGACCTGAACAAGAGCTAGACCAAGCTTATTTTCTTCACCATACCTAAAGGCCCAAACTTGAAAAACTTGACCAGCTTGAATATTGTTCCTAGCAACTACACCATTCCATTGCGTGGTCAGGACGAATGAATCTTTTCCCACCTTCCATTGCTTAATATTGATCAATCCGACTGCACTTGTGTCCTTTTCATTCTTTTTCCGAAATTCATCATTTATTTCAAGTAATTTCTTTTCTCCTTCTTTCACATCATCTGGTGTAATCAATCTCACCACAAGCTTGGCGTCTACGCCTTCTTTTCCTTTACTACCTTGCAATATACCCTTCTCTTCTTTGGTGAGAAAATCCGAATCTATTATTTGACCGTTTAGCATGTTTAGTCAGTTATGCTTATTTGTACATCACTGGCTGTGATCTCTTTTTCTATCACTAACTTTAATTTCACCTCTTCACCAGCAATCTTCTCTATTTCTTTCCTGAATTGTGTTTGTATCACTCTATCAATAAAGTTGGTTGCTTTCTTGTTACTTCCCTCGTTGTGTCCATGATGATCGGCATGTCTTTTGAACCTTGACGATGATAATCCCAATTCCCTATGTATGTGCTCCAATTCGACCTACAAAGAAGAGTTACTATATTCATGGATCAATGGATCATGATATATATTTTTTTAGTATACGGATACCCCATCTGTTTCTAAATAAGCTTCTTATTTGATTTTACACGGAATTCAATCCAATACTTAACTTTGACCTTCTATAACTATAAATTTATAAATATAAAAATAATAAAAAGTCGAATATTGTTAAAATGCTACTGTATTTAAATTGAATCTAAGATAAATATTTTAATATTATAAATTTTTCATTTATTTTATTTCACACGTCAATGATCAAGTTTTATTAAAGTTTGACCTCAAAAATCAAACGGAAAGCTAAATTTAGAGCGAAAAGAGTAAAATTGTGATAGACTATTGTGTGGGTGGTGTAAAACGTACCTCTCGAGTCTCTTCTACTTGGCTAGGCACCGTCTTCTTCAAGAGATTCTCTTGCTTATTCCCCTCAGGTTCTCTATCCATCTTCTCGCTCTCGAACATTTCAGTTAATGCAAACAATACAAAATCTTGTAAATACTTATTCCCTTTTTTATGAGGTTGAGGATTATTAGTAACATCATAAGGTTTATGATGTGAAAATGTACTCAATAATGCCTCATGATGTTTGATGTACTCTTCGGGTTTTTTGAGTGCCTGTAGAAACTCCGCTATTGGCAAGTTCAGGCTCAGTAAATAATACGTTTCCCTTTCCCATTCTTCAACCAGATTTTTGGCAGATATGTAAGATTCTATCCTCTGATCTCTTGTACTAATACCGCTTTCTACCTCTGTAGTTTGAGAAACAAAAATGTTAGAACGTACTTAGATGAATCAATTTATACACTAACTAAGCTTATCCCTTGGCCAGCTCTCTACCGCTTAGTGCGCTGACAGTTGGGGCGAGGGGATTAGTCACTATGATCGACGGTGGAATACCCTTGGCAAAGACCAAAAAAAAAGCCAAATAAATTTCTTAATCAAACGGTAAGTACTAACTAATATTGAAAAAAAGAGAGAAACCTGTGCATATCTTCATATTCTCCTTGTTATTTGCCATGAATGCAGCTCTATGATTCTAGTAATGCAAAGTAAACAACGGTTGATTAAACGGGTTTATATAGATCTTCGTGGTAATATAAAAGTACTACTTCCTAAATCAAATAGGACAAGAAACATAATCCCACTAAGAATAGTATTATTTTTTTTATTTTTTTTTTTGTGCAACTGAATAGAGTATTAATCTTTTTTTGTGTAATAGGAATAGTAGTACTAATTTTGAACATGTATATGTCCAACATATATAACGTTTTAAAGTTTATTAATCTGCTCTAGAACAGTTCAGTTCATCAAAAGGTGTATTTGCAAATGATATGGAAAATGGGTTCGGTGTATTTGCGAGTTTATAGATTGGGTTTGCGTCACCCTAACCAGAATTCTGAAACTACCGTAGGACTATGTAGGGGTGCGCAGAAAATTCGAGTACCAGTATCGGAACCGAAATTGGTTTGGAACCGGTGGTTTCGGAACTGGAATCGGTCTAACCAATTTCAATTTCAATTCCCAAAAATAGGAACCGGTATCAACCAATTCCGATTCCTAACTTTTGGGAACCGGAACTGATTGGGTACCCAGTGAAAAAAATATAAGACTTTTTTCTTTGATAGAATAAAAAGATAGGTGATTTTCTAGTAAGATTAGTAGTTTAAAAAATTGTATTTGTAATTTTAATGTTTTAATGATTGTATTTGTAATATTAGTAATTAAATATTTGTATACTATATTTAAATTTTGATTTACAATGTTAAGTATTTTGATCGTAGTATTTGATTTCATGTTTGCGGTATCTTCGAAAACTAATATTTATTAGTGTAATATAATATTTGATGTTTTTTATTATTAAAATATATATTTATTTGATTTAAAAAATAATACAATTTGGATTTAATGTGGACTTGGGTACCCAGGAATCGGTGGGTACCCGGTGGATCCAATTCCAATTCCTAAGATTTAGGAACCGGTGCAACCAATTCAAATTCCAATTCCAATTCCTAGGAATTAGAAACCGGTGGATCCAATTTCAATTACGGGTAGTGCAAGAACCGGTGGGTACCCAGTTGCGCTCACCCCTAAGAGTATGGGTGATGGAAGACCTTTTTACATTTTTTCTTTAAGATGTTAAGATTAGCTGGCTTAAATTCTGGAACGATGTTATTACTGAAATGAGTTGTTAATTGTCTTATAGGTATATACAAACTGCTCAAAAGGATTGAGAGCGTATATGGCACAACTTGTAAGTAGCTTCTGCAAACTATTAAAAAATGTACGAATATTTGCATAGGTATAATACAAACTGCTAAAAAATGTACTTGCTGGAAACAAAAATACGTCTTTCTGGTAAACTTACCTGTACGAATACACTTCAATAAGTTTTAAGTATTGTAAGCCATTTGCAGTGACAGTTCTTTCACATCTTCACGCATTGTCAAAAGTTTCATCAGAATGTGTTTGGACTTGAAACAATCATTTAGTTTTCTTTAGGTTTAGTTTAGTCTGCTGGCTCTAATCAAGAATTTACGGCTACAACCATGCTACATATAAAAGACGGGACAAAGTTATGTAGTCTATTTCCTCCTAAAGTCTCATTTAACAAAAAAGGTCGTTGGATTGAAAAAGGTGATTCTCAACTCACTACCTTACATTGAACCCTTCTGATAATAATAACCTTTCACTTTTCAAGCTAATGAGAAAGAAATTTCCTTTTTATTCTTCAACCTAACGAGAAAGAAATTAGCTAGCATTTCCCCATGCAAAAGTATAAACTGACCTGTGACCTTAATCTTCGAGGGCAGTCATTATTCACTACAAGTTTACACTTATTTGTTGACAGCTTAACAATTTTATTTCATTTGCTCACCATCGACCTACCTTATTACTCCTAAGTTGGATACATTACCAAGATTTGACCCTTTTCACAATAAAATTTCTGAACATCAACCTTGTTGGTACTCTACCAAACAAGATAGACGTTGGGACACGTTCAAGTTTCAACACGTCAGGATTATTATTTCATACTCATCTTCCAATATATACAATCTCATCTAATCCCAACAAAAGTTAATTTCTTGAAAAAAATTGTAATTGATGGGAGTTGTGTTTCCGAGCAAAGACATAGTGAATGTGAGAAATTTTGAGCTTCCCGAAATGAAATCTTTCATGTTCTTATACGATGTGCCACTAACCTTTTAAATTAATAGTATAAACATAATAAAACATAACAAAACCCAATTCAACCAAACTCATTCAATTTAAAACTATAGTGTTGGCTAATGATGAAATGAAAGTTAAAAGGTTTATATAAGACGATCACGGTGAAAGTTGGGATGTTGAGGTCGGAAGGACGCAAGTATTTTTTGCATCATTTTCTACTTGAAGAGTAACAAATTTCTTGTTTGCAATTCTATTACCATTTTCTCAGAGACTTTATTTGCGACTCTTATGGTCACCGCAATGGCTGAGATTGTTAAGAAGAAACATTCGGGTTGGTCCATTGCCGCAGTTAAATCGGCTTTGGTGATTACGGCTCGCCCATTGGTCATCAGAAAAGACGACGATATAGACGGTATTGATAATGGGATGATTAATATTAGGATAAACAGATTGATAGAAAATACCAAGAATTTTTTATACACTAATCAACTTACCATTAACCAAATTGTTGAAAATACCGAAAATATTTTTTTTCACAAATTGTTCTGAATACGATCCTGGTAGTCAATGAGATTTTCTCAGTCAATACATTTTGAGTGACCAAAGACGACGATATACATGGTATTGGTAATGGGATGGCTAATTTATCAGGTGCCATTAATCCAGGATTAGTGTATGACTTCACAGTCGAAGATTACGTCAAATACCTAAGAGACATCAAAGCAAGTCAGTGCAACACTTTGCAAGAAAGTGAAAGAGTCCATTTCGGTGACCAAACTTAATCCTCTCACCTTCGCTGCTACTTAATCCTTGAACACTTCTTGCAACTTTTTTTAGACAGTTGACTTTCATTGGAACTAAACCATATTGCATATACAATGTCTAATTTGAAAATAAAAACTCTGACTTTTTGAAACTCAAAATGTTCCCAGAAATGCTGAAACTTACTTCATTTATATATAGCTAGAATGACATAGGGAATAACCCTTCTAATATCACTATGTATTAGTCCTCAAAACTTGCGCCTCGAACAACGTGCTTGGAATGAGTCGTAGGGTACGTAAACAATTTGTTGGGTTGAGTTGGGTTGGGATAAGTTATATTAGGTAGACCTGGCAGTCCTGACCCGAAGCCGATTATCCGACTCGATTGACCCGAAACCGTAACTGAATATACCCGAATAGTGGCAATCCGATTTAGAGGCTAGCTATGCTATATGGGGTGGAGTGTTGGCCGGTGAGGCAGGTGCATGTGCAGAAGATGCGGGTGACCGAGATGAGAATGCTTCGATGGATGTACAACTCTACAAGAAGAGATAGAATTAGGAACGAAGTGTTGAGAGGCAAGGTGGGAGTGACCGATATTGACAACAAGATGCGAGAAACAAGGCTTAGGTGACTTGGGCATGTGAGGAGGAGACATCGAGATGCACCGGTGAGAAGGTGTGAGAGAATTACACTTAGAGACTGTAAACGAAGAAGAGGACGCCCTAAGAAGACTTAGGGAGAGGTAATCAGGCAGGATTTGACCCTTCTAGATCTTACCGAGGACTTGGTCCTAGATAGGAAATTATGGCGTAGCAGGATTCGTGTAGAGGATCCTCGTTAGATTATGGTTGTGCATTGGCTAGTACTAGAGGTTGATTCATTTTGTTTATAGCCTGTAGCGTCTCCTTCACTTTATGTTGTTCAATTAGTAATATCTTGTGTTAGTATGTTTACTGCTTTACTTCTCTTGCCCTTTTGATCATTCTTTATTGCTTTTTTAAAATAAAAAAAAAAAAACCCTTTTTGAAAATATATTTAAAAAAAAAAGGTTTTTGTGGGTCTTTCGGAAACAATCTCTCTTCTAGGCGACTAGTTAGGGGTAAGACTGCGTACATCTAGACCTCCCCAGACCCCGCCCTAGGCGGGATACTTACTGGGTTGTTGTTGTTGTTGTTGTAGTGGCAATCCGATTTAGAACCGATTATCCGAAATGATACGAACCGAAATCGAACCGAAACCGAAATGTTATCGACCCGACGATTCGTATCCGAATATGACCCGAATGGAATCGAAACCGAATCGTTCACAACTGAAACCGATTTGATCCGTACTAAACGCAACCGATTCAAACCGACCTAAACCGAACATGACCCGAAACCAAAATAAACCGAACCTGAAATTGGTTAAACGCTATTATTTAATGGAAATGATTATTTTTTACCTAAGAATTTAAAGATTATACACTAAACCTTATTTAGTGTTAACCCAATTTGGTGATTTGAATGAAAATTTGAGAATGGAGGCTCAAAATATAGCCTGACCCGACAGTTCGGACCTGTATCTGAACCCGATCCGAAATGACATTAAGCGATTTTAACCCGACCCAAAAGTAACCGAATTTTCAAACTAAAACCGACCCGATATTGACCCGACCCGTATGAACCGACCCGAGATGATCCGAAAAGACACAAATCCGAATAAACCCGAACCCGAAGTACAATCCGAACCGAACCCGACCCATACCCGAGTATAAGTCGACCCAATTAGACCCAAACTTAAATTAACCCGACCCAAAACCGATTCGATTGACCCATTTACCAGGTCTAATATTAAGTTAATTTATCAACAATGCAAATCCTCAAGTGAAATCTATCCCAGAGCACAATCAAGTGTATTAAAACAACTAAATTACTTGTGGGTTATTACCAAAATGTTTTATGTTATCTGACGACTTCGTCACACTAAATAGACGGAATATGCATCTACTCGAGATTTATCTTAGTTCTTCACTGTGACGCGCAATCTAAACGAACGAATAGATTTTTCTTGGGTGAACCCTCTAACAGTTCAGGAACACAACCAATTAAATCGAATCCGGGTGAGTATTCTCAAATTGTAGGATATAGACCTAGAATTATATATACCTTTCTTCTTTCATATACTGAAGAAGTAAATCGCCATCAATTTCAGTAATACATGCAGCCGGTAATTGGTACTTATTTCTCCACGTATTTGAACTTTTAATGATGATTATGCCCTTAGCCTTAGCTTTAAAGGCCTTTAATACACAATTTTTTCCTCTAAATTTAAATTTGTTTCAATGGTGTCCTCACTGTAAATAAAAGAAAAACACGTAAAAATGATTAAACAATGTAGAAAAAAACTTATTTTTACTTTTCTACCAATTACAGTAACTAACATCCTATAAGTATGGCTAACAATTTAATTTGTATCGAGCACATACTAACCCGCACAATAACTCCATTAACCCAGTATGTATTATCGTTCACCACACGCACCCTACAGGAATAAATTCATTTAATTGTAGTTGTATACCATGAGTAAATTTTAAATGTCATTAATTATTCAGTATATATATAAATGTATATATTATATAACAACACAGAAGTGTGCTTTTGAATTTCACCGGTTGAGCATTCCTTTTGATCAATTTGATGATGATCAGATTGATGCCCACTTGAAAGACATTTTATCATATATATGAATAAAATTAAGCATTAGTTGACTAATAAATTGCTTTTGATTGATGTAATTCTCTCTGATATTCTACACACCTTGCACAATCAGTAACTAGTATTTATAGTGCATGAGTGTCCGTGATTTCTCGACTCATTAGCTTAATTTCGTTGATCAAGCATCTAATACAGTTAGTTAGTTAGATAAATGTTTTTGCTCATCATTTTGGTGAATGCTACCCGAATTAGTGAATTGGTAAACAAAATCGAATTGAACTTAAATATATAAATTGAACTAATAACATGTATCCTTTATCATTCGTCAAATTCTTTTAATATTGGTCTCATTTGAAAGATGTGTTGACAATTGACACATATAATGATATAAACTTATTGAAGTTATAAATTCTATTTGAATTTTACTCTATTTTACTTTTTTTTATAAGAGTTTCTACATGACCAGAAAGGGGTTAACCAATCATAATTAGGGAGTTAAGAGGTTGTTAATTTTAAGAAACACAAAATCTCATATGAGACGGCCTCAAGGTGAAGCGATTTATTTGTCAAAAAATAATAAAAGGGAGGAAAAAAATAGCACCTTAATTTTGACAATGGTGTAGACAATAAGAAATAGGCAAATTGCAAAAAGGAGATATTTTGTCGGGCGCTCATACACATTCTACCCTGAGTATCGTTACAATTGGGCGGTTATGACAACTTTTAATAATCTGCCGAGAGACAAGCAAGTTGGACGAAGATGTGAAAAGAACTGCCACTGGAAACGGTTTACAAGGCAAACTTCTTTATTATGTGGTTCAGTCTACTGAAGTGCATTCATACAAGTAGTTTTATGAGAGAGGCGTACTTTTTGTTTCCAGCAGTTTTACATTTCTCATAAGATAAATCACTTAGTTGATTTAGGGAGCAACCCTTGCCTGGTAGTTAGCTGTGTTAATCCTTTTGTGCGTGTTTGGAAATGGTTCAATTAGTCACTCATTTCCCTTATTTCAGTAAGCACTAGTAAACAAGGCACATGCGTTGCACTTGTACAAATTATGTTATTTGACACAATATGTGCAAGATAAACATTTGTATAATAATAGGATCTATTCACATTACACAACAACTATAAACAAAACATTGAAGAATACACTGCAAAAGCAATTTCTTTACAGTTTACACCTATATCATCATGAAGAGAACCACTTTGCTTTCATGGTATTGAACAGAATATGGACATCCATCCTCCTATAAGTTACAATTACAACCAGCTCCTTGGAACAAGAGAAAACCATGCGTAAACCTCCCATCGAGGTTGTGAATCAGACCATCGAGTTCAACACCAGTGTTTCAGCAAACTTACTGTCTGCATCTTCTGCGTTGTATTGGAGTGCGATAAAAGGTTTCTTATGGCTCTATTTGGCAATTGACTGGTGTCATTAGCTGTTGGCTGGTGGCTGGTTGTCGATGGCTAGTATTGTTAGCTGATTTGACCGGCAAGTAATATTGGATGTTTGAAAAGAGATGTTTGGTAACATTGGCTGATAATATTAGTTTTTTTTTTTTTTTTGAAAAGGCAAGACAACCGACAATATTAGGTCATGAGTACAATGACTCGAAGAACAGTAACAGTACAATAATTTAACAAACAGCCAATCCAAAACACGCAACTTCAAATTCAACTTCAAGTTCTTCAATGTTGTTGACGCAAATTTTGCCCCACCAAATAAATTATTGATGATGAGTAACACAAGTGATGAAAGTGAAGAAGCAAGCCACCAACGACATCACCATCGGCGACGATACCACAAGCAGCAACACCACCACTTACCACCTCACACCAACAACAACCGACTTGGAAACAAAGAAGGCAACGACAGGAAGAACAGTTCTACAAATGTGAAGCAAAACAAAGTCCATCCAGATCGAGAATAATCTCGATTAGACCAACCTTAAAACTCGAAATCGATCTCTTCTTTCTGGTTTGTTAGGCAAATTAGGCGATTGAGCCTTACAAAAACATTTCTAAATAGCGGCTGTGCCAACAAGAAAATTTTTTAGGGTTTATTTTTCCTCTTTTGGGGGAGGCGGCTGAGCCAAGAGGAGTGATTTTAGGATAAACCAGGCGGCCATGGTCGCCGGAACTGATCAGAGACAAAGGAGAGGGCTGAGAGAAGAAAATAGAGGAAATTTGGCTTGAGGCAGCAGAGACTTAGTGATGGATGCTGAGATATTTTCTAGGGTTTTTTAGAGTGAGAAGCTCAGAGCATCTCTCTCTAGAAACCCGCGGGTAACATTAACTAGTTATATGTAAAATGACATATAAGGACATTCATATGATTGGGGAATTTGATGGCATAGAAGTAAATAATTGCAAGTAATGGACTATTATGTCATTGGACTACATTAATGCCACCAGCCAATATCCATAAGCCAACCCCCTTGGTTTTTCAAAAGTTGGCTTGTGGGAACCCAAAAGCCAATCTCACAAGCTAACATCCAAACATCAATATTGGATGGTGGACTGGTCAACCATCCAATTTTGCCAAAAGCCACCCCACAAGCTAACACCCAAACACCCCCTATGTTTTTGTATACTAATCAGCTTGATCAGGAAAACTGGAGAACTTCCTATTAATTTCATTTCGCCAGTCAGATTATTAGCAATCAAGTAGTCATTGAGTAAAATAGTGTACCAAAAACAGCCATATACACATTTTTAGGAACCACCAAACTCTTTCCCTGAATTTCAGGGGTTTTCTCAATTTCAAACCATAACTCATCATTTAAAGGCAAATTCCTTGAAATGGGCAATATCAAATCAGCATAATCACCATACCCAGATGCTAAATTCCCTAACTTTGGCTGAAAAACATGATCTTGATCAAATTAGCAGCCTGCCACTTCATACTTATTTCTGGGAAAATACATTCACAGCTAAAGTATTGCTAACATATCCTCATGAACTTTAAACTGTGAGATTAAAAAAAAAAAAATCAGAGAAAAGGGTTGAAACTTTTAAATTTGTTGAGTAAATTCTTTTTGATAATTAATCCATACAGTCATTGCTCTGAATTTCATTGAGGCACAGGCAAAATTTATTACTCTGAAATGTGACTATTATTTTGCGGAATTAAAATATTATAAGCATAAAAAGTACCATTTGGATTAGAAATTCTCGTAGGCCTCCTTCACTTGGAAGTTTAAACCTGCCCAACAGTAACAACATCACCATCACCATCTCTTCACATTCCCATAACTTGCAAAATATTTTCCAGTTAAGAGTAAACTTCTAATATTAAGCAGGCAGCAGGAATGCGGCACTTCAACTTACCACTGTGCTGACAAGGACAATAGATATAGTGCTCGTAATCATTATTGCATTCCCTCTTAGTTGAGTGTGCCCTGACCTCGTAAACTGCATAAGCAAATTGATAATCATAGGACGATCATATCAGATACTGGTTAACTTTCAATGACATGATATGACTAAGCATTTGATCATGCACATAGAAAGATACCATGAAACTGGGAAAGAATCCATTCATGTACCTGATTATAAGCAAGAGCCATCGAAACAGCACCTCTTATGAGACCCGCCCACCATATTATCACCCTAAGAATAGATAATTTTCATATCACATATATGAACAGACCAACAAGAAGTTATCTGAATCAAGTTTAAAATGGGAAAATGCTTACCTGCTGCCTGAAGCTGACTTTTTCAGCTTGAGATTTCTTGAAGAAATTCATTAAGAAGGACAAGGGGAAAACAAAAGCCGCTCGTCCAGCAATATGGAACTCACAGCAACAGATATTCCAGGACTGCATACAACATCAAAAGCAAGAAAAAAGAACAAGTTATTTCTAGTATTCACTACAGATAATGAAAGGCAATGGATCCCCTGACACAATTAATAATTCCCCCAAATCCACAAGCGTCACCAACATCATGTTTACCCAGATGATAAACTCAAAGAATCTAGTAACCTCATTTAATCACCAATTTTCATACAATTGACAGTCAATTTAACAACCAAACCTTTAAATAAGAGCAATATTGTAATTAATCACAATAATAAATTACTCCACATGCAATGAAAAAAGCCCAGCAAATCAAATCAAATTAAATTGCTCAACAAACAAAATTGTCAAAATCGAAGAGATTTAGGGTTACCTTGCAAATTCATGGGCTTTGGCGCGGCTGTTGCTTCGCACAGGGAAGTGAGAAACTTGACATGCAGAAGGAAAAGGAAGATTGAGATAAACAGGAGTAGGAGTAGGAGTCTAGGAGACAGAGTAGTTTGATGGAGAGTGGGCTGAGCAATCACAAAGAGGAAGGAAGGAGAAAATAAGAACAAGAACTATGTAGAAGATCATGCAACTTGACACGCGTAACAAGCCCAAGCCAAACAAAACTAATCAAAGTAAAACTCGCTGTTTAGAATAGCGGCTTATTCCGCAAGGCCTATTGCCTCTTTTTATATAGGTAGTGAATGTGATGTTGTTCCAGCATCAGCATTAGCATCAGCATCAGCATGTTAACAAATTTCTTTTAAAGGCCTTCCATCTCCCATACTCTTATTGTAGCACTACAAGTAGTTTTACAATTCTGGTTAGTCCACTCACATACATGCTTACCCAAACACAATCTTCACAATTCGAAACTCTGGAAATTATCTCCTTTCCATGTTTTCTTCTTCGTCACAGCTTCCCATCCAATAAGAAAAGAGAATGTTCTCCACCTCCATGCATGCGATTCAGGTTCTACCAAAATACTGAGTCACTCTTTACTAGTTCAGCTGATTTCACTCCTTCCAAGTCTGGAAAACAATCACCATTCACACGGCAAAATTTCAAATATCAATTATGCACAAACATTCGAACATGACTATAAGAGAAAACAGCCTACCTAGTACCCGCTGGAGTTCCTCATCAGAAAGCCTAACATTAAACGCATTTTCCCATTCCTCAACCCATGGTAATCCCCTGAAAAGTGAATAGCCGTTTAGTGTTTGTACTAGAAATTATCAAGGTAATCAGAAGATGAGAAAAAGAAAAGTAAGTTCAGTACCAGTATACTTCGGCCTCTCTAAGAAGAGATTTGTAGGTGGAGCTTGCATGTTTAGCATCCTTTGGATCACCATGCAAGGAAATCTTGTACTGCACAAAAAGAAGGATGGTTTCTTTCCAGATGAATTACACAAGGAACATTTTACAAACAAAGGTTACTTTTGCCTACGAGGCTATGACCAATGAACCCAATTGGAAGACCATAGAAAAGTAGGCAACCTAGACAATAGGTACTTCACCTTTTCAAAAACATGACATAGAAAACTGAAACCTAAAAACAAAAAACTAGTTTCAGTTTTAAATATTTTCAAAACTTAGAACAAAAATGATAATAATAATAATAATAATAATAATAATAATAATAATAATAATAATAATAAATGACAACCCAACCAAATAAGGGTTAACATCTAACTAGGAAGATTCCAGCTAACTAGACAAATTCCCTAATAAAGCAACTACACCTTAATTATCTTTTGTTTTCACACACCACAGCAATAGACATTTTTTTATGGGGAATTCCAATTGGTGCCCTTGTAGTTTTGGCTTGTCCAATTGGTGCCCAAAATACTTCTCTAAATCCAAAGCGTGCCCCTTTGCTTAATAAATGTCTGTTCTGTGACCTTATTTTTTGTTCTCCGTTAGACAATTTTTGCATTGTCAATTTTACCCTTACTAAACGACATTGACGATTAAGATGTTGGGTTTTTTCCATGAAATTGGAATTGCAAACACTAACCTAGTATAGCAGAGATCAGATCCAATTGTTTTGGGTCGAATTTTTTATATTTTGAATATTTTGATTTTGATTATTGTTTGATTTTGACGTAATATATGTTGAGTTTGGGGGTAATTTGTTAGGAGAAGGGTTAGTGAGGATGGAGAAGATGAAGATGGATATGATGAGGGAGATTGAAAAGATGAGAATGGATATGGAGATGAAGAGAAGTGAAATGATACTGGAATCTCAATCGAGTCAGAAATCCAAGCATGGATTGACCGTGAAAGTGTTGAATCTCTCGTTAAGGCGCTTCATGGGTTGGTCTTAGAATCGCCGGACTCGGATGATGAGACCGAGTTGACTCAGTTATTGACTCAGTTTCATGACCGAGTTGAATAAGGGTTTAATCGCGAGTTTGTCATTGGTCATTCACAAACTTTAACTGAAGAACATCACCCAGTTTGTTATTCTTGCCTCTAATATCTAATAAACCCCCCAAAACGATACTTCGAATTTCTATTATCAGCCTTGTCAAATGTTAATCTCTACGCTAAAGGCTAAATGGATCAGATCATAAGATGTTTTTTTGGTCAGAAAGAGAACGATTGGGAAACCTGTTAACAGAGAGAGACATCTGGGGAATCAAAATTAGCTTTCTCTAATCAATAGCGCTGAACTCAACTAATCAACTAAACTACACCTCCTTAATTCCGACGAGGATTTACCCAGAACAATTTTTACAAAAGGTTCGACACATTATTTACAATGCGAATTTCGAAATGGGGAATCGTTAGGTTTACAGGAGGGGGAGAAATTAATTAAGGAAATTGATGATTCCATTTCACAATTCGGTAAAATTGGGATCGATTTGAAACAAGATTTACTAAGTTTGGGACTATTTTGGAAATGGCGGATTGTGAGGTTTGTAGAAGGGGAAGAGAGAGAAAGAGAGAGAGAATACCTGGTGTTTCGTGGGATCATCCATGAGATGAGATTACAGCATTTTGCTCAAAAAAGAACCCCAACAACCCCAAACTACTTAATCATAGCCACGTCATCACTTTGTAACGGAAAAGAAAAAATAAGGAGACGGAATGGATATTTTAAATTTAAATGGGCACGGACCGGAATTCTTTCTGTGTTTGGGGCACCAGTTGAACAAGTCAATAGTAAAAGGGCACCAATTGGAATTCTCCTTTTTTTATTTATCCTAGTAGTACAGTTAAATTCACCATAGTTCGCAGTATATGATACGAGTAATTAGCTCTAACCTCTGGGAGCAGTAAAGCACTACGTGCTCTAGCAAAAACCTCATCTGCTAGCATTTCATCTTGCTGTTGATTAGCAACAACCTCCTCTTGCTGTTGATTAGCCTGAACCTGTTTTCGCTGTTGTTGATTAGCCTGAACCTGTTTCCGCTGTTTACCACGTGGTTGCTTAGCTTTAACCTGCCTTCGCTGATGATCACGTACATGATTATTACCCTCTTTCTACTGTTTACTACGAGATTCATCAGCTTTGACTTCTTTCAGCTGTACTCGAGGTAAATCAATTTGATCCACTTTCTGGCATCCCAGGGTAGACCATTTCCCACGACTTTTGACGGTTCACCACGAGGTTGATAAGCTTTTCCACCCTTCTTAGTTCCCTTGAGCTTGAAGCCTATGAGGCACAGCATATTAACAACAACAACAACAACAACCGCCTAGTAAGTATCCCGTCGAGGGCTATGAGGCACAGCAGATTAAACATCCAAAAAGACAAAGAAAATAAATACTACTGTATGTATTTAGAAATGCGACAAATCATCAAGTGTTATGTGAGTACCTTTATCCTCTTCAGCGTAAACATCTACTAATACCTATCAATGCAAAAGGGGTAGAAAGATACAGCATATCATCAGTCTTATGAATCAAATCGAATAACCAATAACAACAATCAGCCAAATAGGAACTATAACATAGTAAAGTACAGGGCAATATTCAAATTGAAAATAAAAACAGTAAAAAGTAAAGTTCTTTAAATAATCTTGCTAGGAACTTTGTATGTTCAATTATGTTTCAAATTCAGCAAGAGGAACTTAACCCATTGCCACCAATAGCAGCTCAAGCTTGTAACAACAACAACAACAACCCAGTAAATGTCCCACCGAGGGCGGGATCTGGGGAGGTCCAGATGTACGCAGCCTTTACCCAAACCTGTTGCCTAGTAGAGAGGTTGTTTCCGAAAATCTTATCTTCTGAGTTACCTTCTTTACCATGGATATATTACCAGCCCTAATATTAAATTCACCATTTACAAATATGCATCAAAGATAAAATTGTAAAGGTACAATTCAAACAAGAACTTTTCATAACTAATTGAGGTTTTCGAGGCTAAATTGACGTCCCAATTGCGTAATCAGTGTATGTGTATATATAATCTAATTGATCATAATATTGAGAAGGAAAAAAAATCGGCAAAAATAGTTAAAATTGGTACCTTGAGGTGATATTTTTCAAGAACTGGAGTGGGAGGCTGATTATTATTCCATTCTTCATCTTCATCACAGGAATCCATCGAAGATAAAGCAAACCCTAACTCTCAAGAAACTCGTATATGCAAACCTGCTGCAAAGGATTTAGGAAATCGCAAGGATAAGAAACCCTAGAGATTTAATAGAAATCGAAATTTGGTAGATTTGAGATTGAGGGCAAACGTATTTGAAGACGGTTGTTATTATCCAACGATATCTTTACGTTTTCTTAGTTTTCTGTATTTTATTTATTTATTTATTTTATTTTTTTAGTCAAATTAGGGCATGTTCGTTTTCAGTTTTGACCAGTTCTTCCCAGTTTTGCCTAATTTTGAACAGTTATCAGTTACAAATTTTATATCAAATATAAAAATAAATATATGAATTTACTATCTAATATTTAAACATGAATAAAAAGTCATTATTAATAATAATAACAATAATAATAATAATAATAATAATAACAATAATGATGATTAATAATAATAATAAAAATAATAATAATAACAATAATGATAATTAATAATAATAATAATAATAATAATAATAATAATAATAATAATAATAATTTGTTGTTGTTGTTGTTGTTGTTGTTGTTGTTGTTGTTGTTGTTGTAACACTCAAAAATATAAAATTTCCAGTTTTCCCCAATTTTGTCCAGTTTGACCTAATTTTTACCAATTTCTCCCAGTTACCAGTTAGACTTACCAGTTTTCACCAGTTTTGCCTAGTTTCTCCCAGTTACCAGTCACTAGTTCCCAGTCGAAAAGAACAAGCCCTTATTTGGTATTGTTTGTTAGACTCATTTCCTATTTAACCCCTCCTCACTTTACACCCCCATGTGCCCATTAATAGGGGTGTAACCTAGTCGAGCTAGGGCCGGCTCGAAGCTCAGCTTGGTTTGTTTTGGATCGGCTCGGGCTCGGCTTGAAGCTCGCCGAGCCGAAAAAATCAAGGTTTGAGTTCGGCTCCGTTACGGCTCAATTTAGGCTCGTTGCTCGGATCGACTCGAATTCAACTTATCATTAGAAACATTAGAAAAAATTTATCAATTTAAATAGTTGCAATTAAATTTAACTATTAGTGACCCCTCGCATGTTCTCAAATGGAAAAAAAAATAAAAATAATAAGAAATTTTTATAAATATTTAATACTCTTTGAACCGAGTCGAACCCGAAATCTCACCTAGTCGGCTCGACTCATTTACACCCCTATGCCCATATTCCATGGACTAGAGGGAGTATTGTACATATATTTCAATTCCATGAGAGTACTGATAGAACTAGGGGTGAGCATGAGTCCTGGGTACCTGGTCTTAGTCCTGGAATTGGTTTGGACTTGGCAGGTCCGGACCTGGAACTGGTCCCGTCAATTCCAATTGGGTCAAAAAATTTAGACCTGTTTGGAAGCAATTCCAATTCTGGGTATCATTTTTCTGGACCCAGGACCCAATAGGTACCTGGTGGGACCAATTCCAATAACTGGGTACCTCGTGGATCTAATTTACAATGTCTACCAATGCTACTAGTACTTTAGTTTTTCTATTGTATATGTTACAATTTTGATCTTTTCGATGTTGTAATATTTTTTTTGGAATTGTCGCACAATCGTGACTCATAGTATTTGGATAGTATTCCGTTATTCCCATTAAAATTCTACGAGACAAGATGTCAAGCAATTTTTTTCAGTGAGGGATGACCGGAACTGGGTACCTGATATTGGAATTGGACCTGCCAATCCCTAGTCTGGGTATCAGTTTCGAGGAACTGCTCTAACCAATTCCAATTCTGGGTTCCAAATTTGAGGAACTGCTCTAACCAATTTCAATACTAAATCCTAAGATTTCAAGTGGGTAACTGTTTGCGCTCACCCCTAGATAGAACTATTTCATACTAAAAGCGTATTGGCCGAAGTTTCTTTTAGGGCTTTTATTACTTATCTGCCGTAACCCCGTAAGGGAATAGGAGAAAAAGTAAAATTACTCCATAGAAAATCTGTGATACATATACTCTGAATTCTGATCATATATACTCTTGATTCCTGATGAGACTTAAAACACGGATCTAGTCATGAGTCCATGTACTATACTTGTTTTGTTTTAATTTTCCTCTTTCTTTCATTTCAATCCTCAATGCACATTGAGCTTTTATATATGGAGTATAAACTATGAACATCACATGAGCTAAAGAATTGATTAATTTTTCAAGATGCTACCAAACTAGCCACCAACATATAGTATCTAGTATGACATGCGCAAACATTGAAGAGCGAAAATGTATTATCAAAGTACTTCATGTAGCCCGTTCAAAGAAATGGAGGTACTTCAAATTTCAGCATTAATTTAAACCCAACACAACACATGTAAATCTTCCGGTTAAAAATGTTAAAATAAGAAAAACACAATCAAAAGTCACGTCGTTATAATTAGATGACAAAGGGCACGACATGAAACCGTAACCTCCAACACAAGTCTAATCCCCAAACCATGATGTTGATGGTTCAATTCCTATCAACCTTTGTATCACCTCTAAAACCAAAACCAAAACCCAAACAAAAACCAAAATCCAAGAACCACACCTCCATTCACAGTAGTAACTCACATCCGCGCTCCTCAGTCTTCACCACAAATTCCAATAAGAAAAGAGCAAGTTCTCCTCTTCACCACAGCTTCCCATCCAAAAAGAAAAGAGAATGTTGTCTTCTTCACCACAGCTTCCCATCCAATAAGAAAAGAGGGTGCTTTCCACCTCCATGTGATTCAAGTTCTACCAAAATACTGAGTCACCCTTTACAAGTTCAGCTGATTTCACTCCTTCCAAGTTTGGAAAACAATCACCATTCACACGGCAAAATTTCAAATATCAATTATGCACAAACATTCGAACATGACTATAAGAGAAAACAGCCTACCTAGTACCCGCTTAAGTTCCTCATCAGAAAGCCTAACATAAAACGCATTTTCATGTTCCCATTCCTGAACACATGGTAATCCCCTGAAAAGTGAATAGCCGTTTAGTGTTTGTACTAGAAATCATCAAGGTAATCAGAAGATGAGAAAAAGAAAAGTAAGCTCAGTACCAGTATACTTCGGCCTCTCTAAGAAGAGATTCGTAGGTGGAGCTTGCATGTTTAGCATCCTTTGGATCACCATGCAACCAAATCTTGTACTGCACAAAAAGAAAAAAGGATGGTTTCTTTCCAGATGAATTACACAAGGAGCATTCTACAAACAAAGGTTACTTTTGCCTACCAGGCTATGACCAACGAACCCAATCGGAAGACCATAGAAAAGTAGGCAACCTAGACAATAGGTACTTCACCTTTTCAAAAACATAACATAGAAAACTGAAATCTAAAAACAAAAAACTAGTTTCAGTTTTAAATATTTTCAAAACTTAGAACAAAAATGAGAAAAAATAACTGACAACCCAACCAAATAAGGGTTAACATCTAACTAGGCAGATTCCTAAGACGTATATGAAATTAAAGAATACGACTCAGATTCCAGCTAACTAGACAAATTCCCTAATCAAGCAACTACTCCTTAATTATCTTTTGTTTTCACACACCACAGCGAGAGACATCTTTTTTTTAATCATAGTAGTACAGTTAAAGTACAGTTAAATTCACCATAGTTTGCAGTACATGATAATTAGCTCTAACCTCTGGGAGCAGTAAAGCACTACGTGCTCTAGCAAAAACCTCATCTGCTAGCATTTCATCTTGCTGTTGATTAGCAACAACCTCCTCTTGCTGTTGATTAGCAACAACCTGTTTTCGCTGTTGATTAGCCTGAACCTGTTTTCGCTGTTTACCACGTGGTTGTTTAGCTTTAACCTGCCTTTGCAGATGATCACCTACATGATTATTACCCTCTTTCTGCTGTTTACTAATACGAGATTCATCAGCTTTGACTTCTTTCAGCTGTGCTCGAGGTAAATCAATTTTGATCCCCTTTCTGGAGTCGCAGGGTAGACTATTTCCCACGACTTTTGACGGTTCACCACGAGGTTGATAAGCTTTTCCACCCTTCTTAGTTCCCTTGAGCTTGAAGCCTATGAGGCACAGCAGATTAACAACAACAACAACAACCGCCCAGTAAGTATCCCGCCAAGGGCTATGAGGCACAGCAGACTAAACATCCAAAAAGACAAGGAAATAAAAATACTACTGTTAGAAGGACAATATATAAAGCAAGTATGTATTTAGAAATGCGACAAATCACAAGTGTTATGTGAGTACCTTTATCCTCTTCAGCGTAAACATCTACTAATACCTATCAATGCAAAAGGGTAGAAAGATACAGCATATCATCAGTCTTATGAATCAAATCAAATAATCAACAACAACAATCAGCCAATTAGGAACTATAACATAGTAAAGTACAGGACAATAATCTTGCTAGGAACTTTGTATGTCCAATTACGTTTCAAATTCAGCAAGAGGAACTAACCCATTGCCACCAATAGCAGCTCAAAATTGTAACAGAGAAAATCTTATACTAGCCCTAATATTAAATTCACCGTTTACAAATATGCATATAGATTAAATTCTAAAGGTACAATTGAAACAAGAACTTTTAATAACTAATTGAGGTTTTTGGGCCTTAATTGTTGTCTCAAACTCTCAATGGCTCAAATCAAAACATACACGAGACCAATTGCGTAATCAGTGTATGTGTATATATAATCTAATTGATCATGCATAAGATTGAGAAAAACAAAAATCGGCAAACATAGTTAAAATTGGTACCTTGAGGTGATATTTTTCAAGAACTGGAGTGGGAGGCTGATTATCATTCCATTCTTCCTCTTCATCCCAGAAATCCATCGAAGATAAAGCAAACCCTAATTCTCAAGAAACTCGTATATGCAAACCTGCTGCAAAAGATTTAGGAAATCGCAATTCGCAATAGGAGAAAAATAAACCCTAGAGATTTAATAGAAATCGGAAATTTGGTAGATTTGAGAAGAATGAGGGCAAACGTATTTGAAGACAGATTATTATTATCTGACGATATGACTCCAGTGTAAGACCCGCTTTATGTAAGTACCCGCGCGCGCATCCGTTCGAACTATTTTTTCGTTTTTTTTTTTGGAGGCGAGAAAGACCAGATTAACCTAAAGAGTCCCTCAATAGCAGAGCTGTGAGAGACAGACGGAACGAATTCGACCAAAGGAATAAAGATAGATAAGAGTGTTCAGAGTTAGCCATAAAATCAGCTTTATCTGAAGTAGTGAAGAACCTCCACATTATCGAACAAATACAAATAATCCTTTTTGGTATCTATGATCAAATTCTCTATGTCCCATGGAATGTCATTTAGCTCTAACAACTTTAATCATTGATAGATTGTCACGCTCTATAGTAAATAGTAATATTTCTAATACCTAACTCTCGAGTCTTCTGAACCCCTTCTCTAAGATCGATTGCTTCTGCCATAAGAATAGAGGTTAATTACAAGATTTAGCTCCTAATGATATTACTTCACCCTGGAAATTACGTATACAAAATGCGGTTGCGACATCAGAAGAATTTTTCTTTAAACTATCAAATTTAAGTTTAGCATAACTAGCTCGAGGGTGTTTCCACGTAACTCATGTTCTCTTTTGTTTCTCATATTTTTATTTGTTTTGCATATACTCCTCTCAAGTCAATGTTAGAATCATTCTTAGCTAATGCCTTCCATTCACCAAAGTTGTTCCTAAGTGAATTTGATTTGGAATTGTGACTAAACCATCCAGACAAAATTAATTACGGCATACCAAAATGACCACCAAGTGAGGATGAGAAGAACGAAATCTCATTCTTCAATTTGTCATGAAAAGTTAATATTGTCTAAAAATGAGATAAAATGGTCAAAGTCGAATATCAGGTTCTTATGAAGAAGGTCTTGTACCTTATCCCAAGTGTGGAGGAAATAATGACACTTGAAAAATAAATGTACTTTGTCATCTGAATGAAAATTACAAAAGACACATTTTTGAGGTAAAAAAAATCTTTGCTTTATTGGAGTCATTTCTTTATAAGGAGGCCATCAATGCATAACTTGAAAAGAAATATTTTGATTTTATTTGGTAAGTTTAAATTCCAAATCCAACTAAAACTACAAACTTTTTTTTTATTATAATCATATTTGTATACCTTGTGCTGGGACTGCTAGTCACGTAGCTGATTTAGATGAAAAAATCCAACTTAGGTGAAGTGAGCACATTCAAGTGTTATTAAAACAAACAAAGTACTTGTGGTTTATTACCAAAAGAACATATGCGATCTGAGACTTCGCCACACTAAATAGACGGAATATTCATCTGCTCGAGATTTATCCTAGTTCTTTACTGTGACGCGCAATCTAAACGACTGAATAGATTTTTCTTGGGTGAACCTCAAACACTATGGGACACCACCAATTTAGTCGAATACGGGGGAGTATTCTCAAATTGCGCAGTGTATTCGCACTACTCACATTCAATCTCAACGAGGGTTAACCTACTAATGAGTCCATAATGAACGGGAGTTTGGTTTCCAATGAGGTTGTGACGGTGGGTAGGTGGAGGTCGGTGGGACGCAACGAACATTTTCCATTTTCTCAAGCTAATGAGTAATTAATATAACTTCTTGATCGTAACTCTACTAAGTTGTTGTTTCAAGAATCTCACGTACTATTCGTGCAACACCCCAAATTTCCACCATTTAAAACCAAGAGTTGTAGCGGAAAAATACTAGAATTGAAATGCAAAGCGTACGTAAACATTTATCACAATTTATCAATTAATTGTTGGATTGGGTTGTGTTGGGTTGAGATATGTTATATTAGGTTATGCAATCAACAATGCAATTTCTCAAGTGAAGTCTATCCTAGAGCACAATCAAGTGTTATTAGAGCCACCAAAGTACTTGTGAGTTATTACCAAAATGTCATACACAACTAGGGATGTAAATGGATACTCCATCCGCGGATATCCGCACCATCCGACCCGAATATATGGATCAAAAACCGAATAAACGGATCCTTAAGAGGATGGTGGATGGATGACTGATGAGCCAAAAAAAAGGGGGTATGTGGGTGGGGTCCAGGGGAAATAAGTTATGCAACGTTAAGTTACACTCCAGGGAAGTTAGTTTTTTTTTTTTGTTGGTCCTCTTAGGAAAGTTAGTTGATGAGTTGAATTGAGTTATACTTATTCCTCATTTGAGGCACATAGTTTCCGGATAACCTTAACCCCATCTATCCTACGTGTTTGGTTGCTTTTTCGTTTACAAGTGTTTAGTGGGTGTTTGGAAAGTGGTTTGTCTCACTCCCTTGTTTGTATATGGGTATTAGATTTGAAAATACATTGATATAATTATAAATTTATTGATGAATTGTAAATGATTTTTGCTTAATTAATCTAATTAAATAAACAAAATTGTTACTCACATATTCACAATAGTTATGATCGAAGAAAGTTAACTTAGCTTGAAATACCAAATATGAAGAACGATAAGATTAAATACTTGTTACTACAGTACTAAATAAAACATGTTTCTTTCCAAGTCAATATCTTACTATCATACTACATATCATTAGATACATTACAAATGATAACGGTTTTGCTGGGAAATGAACACCTACAACATTAATACACATAAGTACCAATATAACCCTTCTACAATCTTATACTACACATAGGAAACTATTGAGAATACCATTGGCTATATATTATCAAAGTGATGGTAGCAACGAAGTTCCCTAACGGAACGACACATTGGGCAGCCGAGGACCTATATCCTCTAGATAAGGAATGAAAATTCCATCCTCGACCTGGGTCATGATGAACTTTCATATGCGATCTGAGACTTCGCCACACTAAATAGACGGAATATTCATCTGCTCGAGATTTATTCTAGTTCTTTACTGTGACGCGCAATCTAAACGACTGAATAGATTTTTCTTGGGTGAACCTCAAACACTATGGGACACCACCAATTTAGTCGAATACGGGGGAGTATTCTCAAATTGCGCAGTGTATTCGCACTACTCACATTCAATCTCAACGAGGGTTAACCTACTAATGAGTCCATAATGAACGGGAGTTTGGTTTCCAATGAGGTTGTGACGGTGGGTAGGTGGAGGTCGGTGGGACGCAACAAACATTTTCCATTTTCTCAAGCTAATGAGTAATTAATATAACTTCTTGATCGTAACTCTACTAAGTTGTTGTTTCAAGAATCTCACGTACTATTCGTGCAACACCCCAAATTTCCACCATTTAAAACCAAGAGTTGTAGCGGAAAAATACTAGAATTGAAATGCAAAGCGTACGTAAACATTTATCACAATTTATCAATTAATTGTTGGATTGGATTGTGTTGGGTTGAGATATGTTATATTAGGTTATGCAATCAACAATGCAATTTCTCAAGTGAAGTCTATCCTAGAGCACAATCAAGTGTTATTAGAGCCACCAAAGTACTTGTGAGTTATTACCAAAATGTCATACACAACTAGGGATGTAAATGGATACTCCATCCGCGGATATCCGCACTATCCGACCCGAATATATGGATCAAAACCCGAATAAACGAATCCTTAAGAGGATGGTGGATGGAGCGGGTGACGGATCGGGTAGGATTCGGGTGGACATTTTCCACCCGCGAACCCGACCAGCTAAAACCATCCATCACCCGTTTAATTAAGAAAAAAGGAAAAAAAAATATAAATAGACCTAACCCTAAAATCCTAAATGAACAATGTTACTTTCACAGTTTCACTCTTTCTCTCTCTTCTTCTCTCTCAAGTAGTGAGCCACCACTGACTCAGTCACTCACTCACTCCCACTCTCTAACTCTTCATCAGCAGCCACGCCAGCCAGCCGCCTGTCGCCGGAGTTCAGTCACCACAGTTCTACTGTATAGGATTCTTCTCTCCACCTATTTCCTCTCTCCTCTTACTTTCTCATATTCTGTCATCTAATCGCTTCATTGTTCTTTACATCAGTTCACCAGCCACTCGCCACCGTCGCCGGAGCAACCCTTCACCATCTCGCCGGAGCAACCCCTCAGTCCTTACCTTCTCATCGGAAAAGCGATTCAGGTTTTTTTTTCCGAAAATTTTGGTGTTCATTGTTGGGGGTTTAGAGTTTTGGATGATTATGTAACAGATTTGGTTAATGGGTGTTCTGATACAGATTTAATTTGATTTTGATTTGGTTTTTCTTTGTGGGTGTTTATGATTTTGAGTTCCTAATGCATTCTGTTTTGGCATTTTAAGTTTTCCAACTTATTTTGCTTTGTCTTGTTTCAGTGTGATTTTGTTGGTATGTTTGGGTTTTGTGGGTATATGTGGATTTGAGTGTCTAGTGCATTAGGAATGAAAAGAAGTCATAATCTTCAACTAAATGCACAATTAGCCACTGTGGGCAGGACCCTTAAGGGAAAACAATGGGGTTTGTGGTACTGGTGGTGGTTGTGTTGTATAGGGATTTTGGTACTGGTGGTGGAACAATTTTATTAAAACAGGAGTATTGTGAACAGAATTCATTTTACTAAAATCAAACATCACTAAACTGTTTATCATCCGATCCATCCGTTTAAACCGTGGATGACGGATGGAGTGGATTAGGATTGGATGGTTCGCGGGTTCTTCATTTGCTCTTTCCTGTTGTATTTATCCCTAAAGCTTTTTACTTTCTCTCTCAGGTGCTGCGATCGAGCCTTGACATGTGAGGCAAATTCAAAACTTCTCTCAATTGTTAGTTATCTTGGATTTCAGATTTTGTGTTTTAGATTTTTGTCTCAGTCAATTTTTTGTTTCCATTACAAATTTGATGCTCATTATTTTACAGGGACATCAAAGGAGCGAACTTACTTGTTGAGTCATCTGAAGTTGTCAAGCTTGCAGACTTTAGAATTGCCAAATGTGTGAGTTTGCCCCCTTTATATTAGGGTTCGTGCTGTAAATACTAGGTTTTGTTATTTTTGTTTTGTTTTCGTTTTTTGTTCAGTATGGGGTTGTTTTAGTAGAATTTGAGGTTTTCTGTTGGTTAATTAATTTGGCTTCAATTTGAAAAATTTATGCAATTATCTCAAAGAACATTTGAGATTGTGCATTTATGCTTCATCCTGTACTATCCAAAGATGAAGCTTAGAGGGAGAAAGTGAACTTTTTTTCACCTTCAGCTCTCCTATTAGGCGTTTGCAAACAACAGGATAAAAGATTTCATTTTAAAATTGCAATATTGATATACTTTAATAATATTGAACATCATAGACTTCACATATGTTTGTAGATTCCAGAAAGAAAGAAAGAAAAAAAAAAAAGAGTTTCGATTTGCAACCAGTGGAGATTAGTCAGATTGATGAAAAATTGAGTCCACTGTCTACTTGATGTAATAGATTAGTAGTCAGTAGGCTAGTTATTTGACAATCGTGATGTGAGAAAATATTTTAAACTGTTGTTTTGTGTGATTTGGATTTTATGTATAATACTTTTTCATATTTGGTTTGTATGAAGCTTTAATTAAGCGAGTGAAATGCATGACAGTGGAACAATTTTATTAAAACAGGAGTATTGTGAACAGAATTCATTTTACTAAAATCAAACATCACTAAACCGTTTATCACCCGATCCATCCGTTTAAACCGTGAATGGCGGATGAAAAGGATTAGGATTGGATGGTTCGCGGGTGATGGATGGAGCGGATGGATTTCGCGGATGGAGCGGATGATGATCCACCCGACCCGAATCCGATCCATTTACATCCCTATACACAACCAAATCAATTAAATCCGGATGAGTATTCTCAAGTTGTAGAATATACGCCTAGAACTATCTTTCTTCTTTCATATACCATGATTACATGTTTTATCTTTATTATTTATTTATCATTTTCAGGTTCTTTTTATAGTAGTGAAAACCCTGAAACAAGCTTGAATCTAAAGGGCAATATTGTGGTTAAACCCTTTGAAAGCCAAAGCCAAGGGAACCATCGTCATCAAAACTTAATTGGATTGGAGAATGTATGTGTTGCCCGGAGCATGTGTTACAGAGAGCACTAGCTGTTACATGTACCTTTAGTAACTTTCACTTTCCTGTATTTTAATAACTCTTTTCTCTTAAAAGAAAGTCGCTTGTCAAGAGTCTCTCTCCCGTGCCCTAGCGTGAGTTTGAGGGTTTCCTTGAGAAAGTCAAGTTTTGTCCCGACGGCAGGGATTTTCCGGCTATGGCCGACAGTAGCTTACCTAATCTGTCATCTCACTCCATCACTGAGGAGGAGGATGAAATTGTTGACCTAATGGTGGTTGGCGGAGGCCGCACGGATGAGCGAATTGCTCTTACGCTCGTTGGCCGTATACTTACAGATCCTCCTTATAATTTTGAAGCTTTCAAAAAGACTATGAACCAGGTGTGGTCGCTATCGCAAAAGGCGATCATTAGGGCTATCGAAAGTAATTTATTTGTCATTTAATTTTATCACTGGAGGGATAAGGGGAAGGTTTTAGATGGATGCCCTTGGACTTTTGATCAAAATCTCATTGTTCTTAAGGAAACTAAGGGTAGCGAACAACCTTCGTTGATAGAGTTAAATCACTCGCCTTACTAGTTGCGAATTTCCAATATGCCGCTTGATAGTAGGGCGGAGGAGGATGCGAGAGCTGTGGCTGGGAGGATAGGGAAGGTGTTGGAGGTTGAGCAGGATGAGGTAGGGTGGGATAGATCCATGAGAGTTAAGATTATTTTGGATGTCACTAAACCCTTGCAGCGGGTCCAAAGGATACGAGATAAAGTCGGTGAACCTACAATGGTGGAACTGAAATATGAACGCCTTCCTATAACTTGCTATGTATGTGGGAGGATGGGTCATATGGAGAGAGACTGCAGTTTTGTTCCAGAAGATGAGCGTGGAGGGGAGCGTCGGTGGGGCCTGCTTAAGGCGTCGCCTCGCAAAGGGCGCTTTAAACTAAGGGAAGAGGTGCAGCAGTTGCAGAGTTCAAGGAAATCACTCACGTTCACTACGAAGCAAGATGAGTTGCAGGCTGGAAAAGTTGCGGCTACGGTGGTGGGATTGGTGGTTGAACCAGTTCATGGGGAAGCAGTGGATCGTTTGGTGCAAGCTGTTACTCATGTTGGGCTTAACAACGAGAATCAGGAGGTGAATCATGCAAAGGGAAACACGGGTTGAGTGACAAGAGGGTGGTGGAGGGAGAGGGGCAGACGGGGAATGAAGGAAGCTTCACATCAGGTTCTAGAGCGGATATGGGAAACTTGTCTTCAGAGGGCGTGAGCCATGTGAGGAGTGCAACTGTTATTCAGGAGAACGACAAGAGGTTGGAGGTCCCAGGAGGTAGTACTTTTGCTATGGGTGTGTCGGGGGAAAAGAAAGGGAAGTCGAGGAAGTGGAAGCGTCAAGCTCGGGAGCGCTTCAATGGGGATGGAGGGACGGTGGGGGTATCTTTAGAGGTGGGGGACAAAAATGCTAAGAGAGATAGGGAGGATGTTGGGGAAGCTATGCTTGTTGATGAAGGAGAGGGTTTGGTCTTGAAGAAGGCTTTGGTTACGTCTGCCTTTGTATTGGCCAGTACGGCGGAGTCCGGCGAGGACCGGGCCCGCCAAACGCAATGAGTATCCTGAGCCTTAACTCTCGGGGGCTGGGCAATCCCCGGGAAGTTACATTACTCCGTGACCTTGTACGGAGGGAGGCCCCGTCCATTATATTTCTATCTGAGACAAAATTGAGTGGACGTGAGATGAAACCTATTCAAGAGAAGTTGAAGGATTTTGACGCGGTGTGTGTGGATAGTGTAGGACGTTCAGGGGGACTAGCTATGTTCTGGAGGAGAGTAGCTGTGGTAGTACAATTAATTTCTATGACCGTCCATTGCATTGATGTGCTGGTGGAAAAGGGGTTAGGGGAGGTGTCTTGGAGATTAACAGGATTTTACGGGTGGCCAGAAGTCGCCATCTGTCCTGGACGCAGTTGGGTATTTTGGCTGGCTATTCTCAAGCTCCGTGGTTGTGCATGGGAGATTTTAACGAGGTTTTGTATAGTAATGAGGCTGCGGGGAGGTGTGACAGGGCGGAGTGGCAAATGAAAATTTTTAGGGAAGCAGTAAATAGATGTGAGCTACGGGAAGTGAGATATTCTGGTTATATTTTTACATATGATAATGGACGGAGTGGGGAAGACAACGTCCAAAGTAGGCTAGATAGAGCTCTTGCTAGAGAGGATTGGCTTGATATTTTCCCTCATGCTAAGCTGCATCATCTAGACAGAGAGGGGTCAGACCATTGTCCTATTAAATTGATACTAGATGACTCAGTGAGGGATGGCAGGTGTGAGAGGTTATTTCGGTTCGAACATATACGGGCAGAAAATGAGAATTGTGGCGGAGTAATACAAGATGCGTGGAATTTGGGTGGACCCTCAGTACTAGACAAAATTAAATGTTGTGCTGATGAATTAAAAGCTTGGGGGGAGTCTACTTTTGGTGAGGTGTTCAAAGAGCTACGAAGGAAGAGGAAAAAGCTTAAAAGACTTAATGGGGGTGGGCTGTCAGAGGCTCAACTACAAGCTAGGAAAAAACTGGTTTGTGACATTGAGGCGTTAGTACGAGATGAGGAGGTCTATTGGCGCCAAAGGTCTCGGGTTCTTTGGCTAGATGCGGAAGATCGAAATACAAAGTTCTTTCACCAACGTGCTTCACAGCGGCGCAAGAAGAACACGATCAAAACTTTGAAAGATGCAGATGGGTTGATGAAGGGGGGTGATGAGGAGGTGGGTAGGATTGCTCGTAATTATTTTTCAGAGTTATTTACATCTACTCCTCCTTTGCGAGTAGATGAGGCTCTACAGGGTGTAGGTGGTCGAGTGACGGAGGATATGAGAGATTTGCTTCGGGGTGAATATACAAAATGCATCTTATAAAGGCTCCGGGACCGGATGGTATGTGTCCACTCTTTTTTCAAAATTATTGGCATATCGTGGGCAATGGGGTGTGCAAGCTGGTACTTGATATTAAATGGTGTGCCCATTCCAAATGAATTGAACCATACATTTATTGTGCTCATCCCGAAGACGAAGGATCCCCAACTCATTACGGAATTTAGGCCTATTAGCTTGTGCAATGTGATGTACAAACTTATCTCTAAGGTACTAGCTAATAGGCTTAAATTATTGTTACCACAGATTATTTCTGTTAATCAGAGTGCATTTACGCCGGGGCGGCTCATTACAGATAATATTTTGGTGGGTTTTGAACTTTTCCATTACTTGAAGGGCTAAGCTCGGGACAGGGTTTTTGTGCTCTTAAGCTGGATATGGCAAAAGCCTATGATCAGGTAGAATGGAATTTCCTCGAGAAGTTGCTGATTCACATGGGTTTTGATTTGTACTGGGTGAACAGAGTGATGGAATGTGTACGCTCTGTTTCGTTTTCAATTTTGGTGAACGACAAACCTATTGAGACTTTTGTTCCTGGGAGAGGGTTAAGGCAGGGTGATCCTATATCACCGTATCTTTTTATCTTGTGTGCAGAGGCTTTTCCTGGGCTTATTCGGTTGGCGGCGGAAAGGGATGCACTTCGAGGGGTGCGGATTTGTGAGCCAACGCCGGAGGTAACCCACTTATTTTTTGCGGATGACAGTATTTTATTCTTTGAGGCAAATTTGAATAATGCTGTTGCGGTCTTGGAGGTGTTGGAAACATATGAGGGTGCTAGTGGGCAAAAGGTGAACTATGAGAAAACGAATGTATGGTTCAGCAAAAATACGAGACCGTCTCGTAGGATGGAGATTACTGAAGCGTTGAATGTAGCAGAGGTAGATGTTTTTGACAGATACTTGGGGCTGCCGACTATTGTAGGGCGGTCTAAAAAAGTCATTTATTCGTCTATCAAGGAGAGGCTATGGAAGCGACTTCAGGGATGGAAAGGGATGTTGTTGTCTAAAGCGGGTAGGAAAATCATGATAAAGGCGGTGGCCCAATCAATTCCTACCTACGCGATGAGTGTTTTTAAAATCTCAGTTTTTTTGGGACAAAAGAACAGAGTAAAGAAAATTCACTGGCTAGCCTGGCACAAATTGTGTCGACCGAAGATGAGAGGCGGACTGGGCTTTAGAGATATTAAATTATTTAATTGGGCACTCCTTTGTAAGCAAGCGTGGAGGCTTATTCATGAGGGGGACAGTCTGTTGGCGAGAATATTCCAAGCTCGTTACTTTCCGCATGGGAGTTTTTTGGATTCTCAGCTCGGTACTAACCCGAGTTATACTTGGCGAGGTATTTGGGAGTCGAAATGGATTGTTCGTAAAGGAGCGAAGTGGCAAATAGGGGATGGAACTAATGTTATGGTATGGAGAGATGCATGGTTGTATGGGTCTGGCATGAGGAAGCCTATCTCGCCCATGGGTAATAACGACCCAAACTTAAAAGTTACTGAGCTAATTGACGGAGATACTCACTGTTGGCGGGGGGACATGGTTCGGGGTATGTTTTTACCATTCGAAGCAGATGAGATTATGGCTATCCCACTGAGTTTTCTAAGACCACGAGATGTTCTTACTTGGTGTCATGAGAAGAATGGTGTATATTCTGTTAGAAGGGCCTACAATGCTGCATTCCAAGGAAGTTCTGATACAGATGTGGCTGGGCCATCGTTTGTGGATTTGTCAATCTGGAAGAGAATTTGGGTATTGCAACTCTTACCACGAATTAAATTTTTTATCTGGAGGGCTTTTAATAGGGCTTTGCCAACGAGAGAGGGACTTAATAGAAGGGTTCAAGCAATTCCTGCTGTGTGCCCTTTATGCCCACTGGAAGTGGAAAATATTGAGCATGTTTTATTTCATTGTCCTGCTGCGAGAGCTACATGGGTCGAGGCTGAGCTTGATGATGTGGTGCTAGTACATTTTCAGAACTTTTATGAATGGCTGGGTGATATGTGTAAGAGGACGGAAGAGGGGTTGCTTGAGAAGTGCTGTACACTTACATGGGCAATCTGGAGTGCCCGAAATAAGCGGTTGTTTGAGGCACGTGAGCAAACTCCAAAGGAGGTTAATGAATATGTCACAAAGTTGCTGCAGGAGATGTGCAAACCACATGGACAGGTTGCTAGCAGACCCACAAAGGCGAAATGGAAAGCTCCCGTGAATGATAAAATTAAAATAAATGTGGATGCAGGTCGTATTGGCGAGTCGGGGTCTGGAGTAGGAATCATATGCCGCAGGAGTGATGGGTCTCCAGTGGTGGGTGCTACAATGCAATTTGAGGAGTGGGATATCCCGATAGCGGAGGCGAAGGCTGTATTACTAGGTATGCAACTAGCAGATACATATGGGTTCAGTCATATTGTTGTGGAGAGTGATTGTTTGCAGTTGGTTCATGCTTTGAAGGAAAAACATGTAGGCTTTAGTGAGTTCAATTTAGTAGTTGAAGATTGTCTTAGTTTGGTGTCTTCTTTTACTAGTGTTGAGTGGAGTCACACTCGTAGAGATGGAAATATAGTTGTTCACGAGTTAGCTCATGTTGTTCCGTGGGTTATAGGGTGTCGATTTTGGGTAAATGAGTTCCCAGACTCTGTAATGAAGTCTTTGCTTTTTGATGCTGAAGTAATAGAAAGCTGATGTCGTACTGCGACACTTATATCAAAAAAAATAAAAATAAATAACTCTTTTCTCTTCTTTTTTTTTTTTTTTTTTGTTGTGGTTGAAATTTAAGAATTGACTTGTTTTTTTTTTCCTATGTAAGAAACGCCGAGGCTCAGATCTTTCAAACGGAGGAGAAAACAAATGATGAGATACACCCTGCTTTAGCTAGTTACTTATCAAGAGGGGCACATCCCATAGGAGAGGGCATATTGAAGGTGGGTGAATAAGAGTATTATATATTTGTAATTAGTGTAATATTATGATTTAAATATCATTCATCCTAATTTGCTTAATAAGTATATGAAAAATGTGGCAAAGAAAAAAGAAGAAACATATTTTTCAAGATTGGGGATGAAAACAGTCTAATAATACTTCTATATAGTAGACAACTTTGTATGAATACAAATCTCATGCTATATCATCCCATTGTTGTTGGGATAATGTCCCAATTATGTGGGATTAATCTAGAAAAGTTGAGAAGAAATATTAAGTGAGAAAGACAGAAAAAAAAAAAACAAAAAAAAGGGAAAGATAGAAAACTGCCAAATTAAAGTAACGTTTGGAGTTTTGTGATCGTGGGAACTTGATGTGTAATGACAATATTTGATGTTAGGACTATATAAGGGAGGTTGACATTAAAATGTGATTGATGATCAACAACAATTTTGAGAGCTCAGGAGTTACAACATTAAACTCCACAATTATTTGAACGTTTTTATTCTCTAGCAAGAGTCTAAAGGCCTCTATATATAAAGGTGTAAGCTCTATGTGATGTATCTCATATTTCATATTCCACAATGTAGATACATATAGTATGTGAGGAAAGTGGGTGGTTATATATCTCTTGTAGTCCTTGAGTGGAGGACGTCCTCGAGCTTGTAGGGTAGTACAAACACGGGTTGTGAGATATATCAGATCGAGTGGGATCCTAATTAGGGGGAGACGTTATCCACCTAATTGGATGAGTGTGTGTGTTGTAAGCATTCCTTGTAACTCTTGAGTGAGGGTCTCGGGTGTGTAAGGGGGTTTACACTATTGGGGAGGGTTTGCAATTTTTCCGTGCAAAACTTGTATGTGGGAGGGTTTGCAAGTTTACCATGCAAACCTGTACTTGTTGCTCTATGAGAGAGTCGTGGACGTAGACCAGAGGGGTCAAACCACGTTAAAAATATTGTGTGTCTATTTTATCTTTTATGTTGTATTTTATTGCTCTACATATACGCTCCGCAAATTTCCCCAACAATTGTAACTGTTGTAAATATTATCATCTAGCTAGGTAGAATTATCTATCGAGATTTGTAATCCTCAAAGCTTCAACAATTAAGGATAAAACTGTAGATATCTTATCATCTAGAACATTATTAGTAGTATCTTTCTGAGTTTGTATTCCATAAGTGTTATTGCTTTAATTTGCATGCTAATGGCCCAATAATTGTGTTTTTATTTCTGGTATGTCTTCCCAGCCTGATATATTTGCGCTCCAGGGACACTTCTTGTATGTTGTCCCCCACAATTCTCGGGCACAATAATAACAGAGGATCCATTTAAAACCAAGAGTTGCAACGGGAAAACACTAGAATTGAATTCAAAGCATACGTAAACATTTATCACCATTTTTAATTAATTTGTTGGATTTAATTAATTTATTGGATTGGGTTGTATTGGGTTGAGATATGTTATATTAGGTTATGTAATCAACAATGCAATTCCTCAAGTGAAGTCTATTCTAGAGCACTGCCAAGTGTTATTAGAGCAATCAAAGTACTTGTGTTATTACCAAAATGTCATACACAACCAAATCAATTGAATCCGGATGAGTATTCTCAAGTTGTAAAATATACGCCTAGAACTATCTTTCTTATTTCATATAATGAAGTAAATACACCACGATTCACTTTTGTAAGGTTTTCATCCGAAAAATTAGGAGAATCAGAAGTGATTCCTGAATCCACTATTCCAATCACAACGTCACTGTAATTAATCTTAGAATCAAACTACACGGATTCTAGAATGGACAAATAATTCCATACTCTAGAAGTATAAAATAACATATTGCTATCAATCTCCCCTGAAATCAACTTTGAAAATAAGTTAGGCATGAATTATTAAATACTCCATTAGTAATACATTTCTTAAAATGATTAAACTAATAAATTAAGCAGTCACCAAAAAAAAAAAAAAACTCTACAATGATAAACTTTTAATTTTAGGACAACAAATGAATACTGTACTTCATTTCATACCCAACTAACAAAAAGTAAAAGAAAACCATAGTATATGGTGTCTTTTAATACGTACTGATCTAATTTGTGAAATTGTTCTAATTCCTTGACATTTCAAAAATTTCTCATTCCTCTTATTTCCTACATTTGAAAGATTTCAATTCTTGAAAATGATATTGACATTTTTTTCTATTACAATAATGATTATCAAATTGAGTATCCAAACATACTTTTAAATTCTTTGTTAGGATGAATATCACTCAAATTAAAAAGGAAAAAAAAGGAGAGTACTATGATTTATGTACCTTCAGAAGCAAGTAAATTGAACGTGATCTTAGATCTCTCATCGAAACCATAAATGGAAATGAGTAATTGAGCTAATGACTTCCACAATCGTTGCGCCGACTTTCCAAAACAAAATTAATGACTCCCAAGAATTATGCATATATGGGTTCTCCTTTTTACGAGAGTCTGTTAGGACATTTCAGTTCAAACTCACAATACTTAGTTTACTTCATTTTAATTTCGCAACCTATGTAGCCATGTAGAGCCATGTAGGTGACTAGGTGTTACTTAAGTTCAGTAACTTATTTTAAGTCACATCAGATTGATTTGCTTTTTTTTTATAATGTTGGAGGAGGCACAAAGGCCTAAATAGGAACCGAACCCTCAACTTCATGGTTGGAGGGCGATACTCCTAACCACTGGAGCATCTCTTAATTTCAGGACTATTCATACCAGTTTACTTCTGCAATATACTTGCATTGCATATCAGTTTAGTTCAATTTATTCCGAGTCAATTCATCTCAATTTTTGCAACATACTTACACGTGTTAGATCCACTCATTTAGGTCAACTTAGTTCAATTAATTAGCTTTACAACATATTTTTTTTGTCTCTCACATATTACTATAGTTAAGTTGATCTGCAAGTATTTTTTTTTTCTCTTACTCTATAGTATTATTGTCGGTTCAATTCAATTCAATTCAATTCAATTCAATTCGGCACTACTACAATTTGTTTATACTCCTAGCCACTTTTTTTTTATTTCTCGTGATAAAGAAAAATGAGGGGAAACACGTGCGTGGAAATTAATGGTCGAGGTCCTGCTTGCTTTCCTGCGTGGTATGTTGTAGTATTGTTTTTTTGGTTTCCAAGGGGGGCTCACGAAATTGAAATTTGAATTGTGGTCTTTTTTATTTCATTTTCATCCACAAAAGTAAATAAGGAAAATAGAAGCTTTTTTTTTTTTTTTGACAAGCTGCCCACAAAATAAAAACCCCATTTGGCGGGATAGATAATCCACAACATGCCCATCAACAATAACGAGATTTGGTAAGTGGGTATCAAGGGAAATTGTTGATGGATCAGTTTCTTGAGGAGGGTTAGCTAGCTAGGTTAGTGAAATAGTGATTGGGTTGGAATTTGAGAGGGTTTTGATGAAACATGTGTCAATGAAATCGAAAAGGCATTTGTTTTGTATGACATTGGCATATGGGGTGAGAATTGACATTGGTTTTTATCTAATTTTGAGTTTAAAGCGAATTTTGGGATAGTGGTACCTCAAAATTAGATTTACATTTGTTTCTTCTTGTTTGGGTAAATCATGGAATTGGAATTGGATGATTTGAAAGTTTGATTTTTGACTGCTTAATTCTCTCTCTGATTGATGTTGGATTTTGATTGCCTAATTCTGTTCTGTTTTGTTGGGAATATTTAGGATCGTAACTTGCGGAATAATTACAAATGAGAAGTAAAATAACTTGGATAAGAAAAGCTAAAATGAGATATAAGGATTTAACGTGGTTCGGTCAAAGTGACCTACGTCCACGGATGGCGACGAGCAAATAATTTCACTATAACGGAGATAATTACAGATAATATCTCAAGGGGCTAATTAACTGATTAGCACAACGAGAATATAACTTTGTGTTTAACTCAAAAAGTAAGGAAATAAAATCTCCAAGAAAGTGAGCAAATTGTGTCTTGGCTAATACTTGTGTTTGTGTATTTGCCGGGATGCAAATGCCTTTGCAAAGCCTCCCCTTTTATAGAGATTGGCAGGGGACAATGCATTAAATGCTGAGCCAAAGAATTCAATATTGATGGGCAAAATATTCAGCTTTGTAGAGCTAAATATTTTCACCGTCCTATGCCATCCTAGCATAGGTGGTGTAGATATTGCGGCTGAAGACTTTGCTGCATATGCTACTGCTAGTAAGTAGTAAGCTTGTTCACACTACTGATTTGCAAACTTTTATTTGTATGGCAGTAGGAGAATAAGGGCCACATATAATTCCCAACAATCTCCACCTTGGCTCGATTCGACGAGTTGCTCATCGCCATATAAAGCCCCGAAGGGCATTAATTGCTGTAAACACCCACTAAGTCCAAGCAGTGCTCGAACTTAGTAATAGGAAGCGGCTTAGTAAGCATATCCGCAGGATTCTCCGATGTGTGAACTTTCTTCACTATAATTTCGCCTGCGGCAACAGTATCTCTGATAAAGTGATATTTGACACTGATATGCTTGGTCTTAGAATGATAAGCATCATTCTTAGCAAAGTGAATAGCGCTTTGACTGTTGCTATACGCAGTGGTGACTCCTTGCGGAACACCAAGCTCAAGAATAAGACCACGCAACCATGTAGCTTCTTTTACACCTTCAGTGGTCGCGACATACTCTGCCTCCGTAGTAGACAAAGCAGCGATGGATTGCAGCGATGCTTTCCAACTAATAGCGTCAGAACATAAATGGAAGATGTAGCCAGAGACAGACCTTCGTCTATCGAGATCACCACCATAATCAGAATCGACAAACCCAACAACATCATTTGATGTTGTCTTGTTCCTATCAAAATACCAAGCCAAGATCGGGTGTACCCTTCAAATAACGAAGGATCCATTTAACAGCATTCCAATGACCCTTGCCAGGGTTGTGCATATACCGACTCACCATGCTCACGACATATGCCAAATCAGACCTAGTGCATACCATAGCATACATGAGACTGCCAACTGCACTAGAATAAGGAACGCTTGACATGCGTTCTTGTTCCTCTTCAGATTGAGGACACAAGTCAGAAGACAACTTGAAGTGGGCTGTGAGAGGAGTGGTCACAGGCTTGCAATTGCCCATGTTAAACCTGTCAAGAACTTTTTCAACATATTTCTTTTGTGACAGGTACAATTTTCCACCTTGGCGATATCTGTGTATCTCCATGCCAAGAATCTTTTTCGCAGCACCAAGGTCCTTCATCTCAAACTCAGAGCTGAGTTGAGATTTCAACTCGATGATCAAAGACTTATCCTTGGAAGCAATCAACATATCGTCAACATATAACAACAAGTAAACGAAGAAACCATTTGGAAAGTGTTCAAATAAACACAGTAGTCATAATAACTCCTGTTATAACCTTGCCCAATCATAAAGGAGTCAAATTTCAAATACCATTGTCTGGGAGTTTGCTTTAGGCCATATAAAAATTTCTTCAAACGGCATACACATTGTTCCTTGCCAGGAACAACAAAACCCTCGGGCTGCTTCATGTAGATTTCTTCTTCCAACTCTCCATGAAGGAAAGCAGTTTTGACATCAAGTTGCTCTAACTCAAGGTTAAACAATGCAACAAAAGCAAGTAGCACTCTAATAGAAGTATGACGAACAACGGGAGAGAAAACTTCATTATAATCAATACCTTCCCGTTGACTAAAGCCTTTGAAAACAAGGCGTGCTTTCCATCTTGCTTCTTCTACCCCAGGTATACCATCTTTCCGTTTGTAGATCCATTTGCAGTTCGATGAACGTTGGCCTTTAGGAAGCTCAACGACATCCCAAGTACCATTCTTGTAGAGACTCTCGATCTCCTCATGCATAGCTACTAGCCACTGAGATGAGTTTGGACAAGAGATGGCTTCAGAGTATGTAGAAGGCTCAACACCTTCGGGAATCTCTTGTGCAACAGCAAGTGCATAAGCAAACAAGCTGTCATCATCCTCGAACCTAGCAGGCTTTCTGATTTGCCGCCTAGGTCGATCACGGGCAAGTACATAGTCATCCTGCTGCGGTTGATGCTGGATGGGGCTAGTAGCATTAGGCTCCTCCCCGTCATGAATTTCAATGTTAGGTTGTGGATCAGAGGAGGAAGCATCATCATCATTAGGAGTTGCGGTTCTTAACTCAAACTCCACCTTCTCGCTAGTACCGTCCAGAGTACCTGTACCAGGCGAGGAAACAACAGAATCTTTCCCAGAAGATAACAATGCATTTTCATTAAAAGTTACATCTCTGCTAAGAATTAACTTGCGAGATTTAGGTTCGGTGCACCACAAACGGTACCCTTTAGACTCGGAAGCATAACCAATGAAAATACATTTAACAGCTCTAGGAGCTAACTTGCCATCATTAACATGAGCATAAGCAGGACATCCAAAAATTCTTAAATTAGAATAATCAATCGGATTACCTGACCAAACTTCTTCTGGGATCTTGAAATCAAGAGATGAATGCGGAGAGCGGTTGACCAAATAACAAGCTGTAGAACATGCCTTAGCCCAAAACTCCTTGCGATGCCATAAGCCGGCATTAGAGAGCATACAACGAGCTCTCTCCAAAAGGGTTCTGTTCATGCGTTCTGCAACCCCATTTTGTTGCGGCTTAGCAACAAGGATTTTATGCCTAGCAATACCATGGTTAGCGCAGAACTCATTAAAATCATACTCACAGAACTCCAAACCATTGTCAGTCCTAAGCGTCTTCACCTTTCTCCCAGTCTGGTTCTCAACTAGCACTTTCCACTTCTTGAATGTGGGAAATGCTTCATTCTTATGTCTAAGAAAATAAATCCAAACTTTGCGAGAGAAATCATCAATAAGGGTCATCATGTAGCGTTTACCTCCATGAGAGGGAACTCTGGATGGTCCCCAAAGGTCAGAATGGATGTAATCAAGAACACCCTTGGTACGATGTGCTACAGAATGGAAACCGCCCTTTTTCTGTTTCCCGTAAACACAATGTTCACAAAATTCTAACTTACTCGTACCTCGGCTACCAAGAAGACCACGCTTGCTTAGGAGATTCATGCCTTTCTCACTCATATGACCCAGACGCATGTGCCATACTCGGGTGAGATCATGATCGGATGAGGCAGTGGAAACTGCAGCAGACCCTGTCAAAGTGGAACCCTGCAAGATATAGAAAGAACCAACTCTATTGCCATTCAACAGGATGCGGGCACCTTTAGAAATTTTTAATACTCCACCTTCAGCTGAATACTTACACCCAAGAGTGTCAAGGGTGCCCAAAGAAATGAGGTTACGTTTTAAATCAGGAATATGACGAACATTAGTCAAAGTCCTAATTTTACCATCATGGGTTTTAATTTTAATGGTACCTATCCCAACAACCTTGCACTGAGCATCATTACCCATCAAGACAATACCACTATCATCAGATTTATATGTGGCAAACCAATCCCTATGAGGACACATGTGATAAGTACAACCAGAATCTAAAACCCACTCATTCAAACTTCTCTTATTAGTAGAAGTAACTAATAAAGTGTCACCTCAGAATCAATATCAACGACGGCAGCTGCTTCGACAGATTTTTGAGGTTGTTTTTCTTTTTTCCTCTCTGTCTTTTCTATTTTTAAATTTGAAACAATCATTAATTTCATGTCCAGGTTTCTTGCAGTAACGACAGGTTTTGTTGGACTTATGTCCCTTAGACTTGGATCTGAATTTATTTTTATTATGACTCCCTTTTTCCTCAGGTCTACCCTTAATAACTAAGCCCTCGGCTTTTTCATCAGAATGCACTTCAAGGTCAAATTTTTCTTTGGACAACAAGTTAGACTTGACATCCTCGAAAGACAAAGAATCATTATTTCCATACAACATGATTTCCTTAAAGTGTTTAAAGGTAGACGGTAAAGAGACAACCAACAACACAGCTTTATCCTCATCCTCAATTTTAATGTCAATACTTTCCAGATCCATAGTAACTGAATTAAACTCATCAATATGAGATTTTACGGGAGTACCTTTTTCCATGCGGAACGTATATAAACGTTCTTTGAGGCGGAGTTTGTTGGCGAGACTCTTGGTCATGTATAACGACTCCAGCTTTAGCCAAAGCCCTGCAGCGGTCTCCTCATGGGCGACCTCACGAAGTACCTCTTTAGAGAGGCACAATTGAATTGCAGATAACGCCTTTTCGTCAAGCTCCTCCCATTGCTCGTCAGACATTGTAGGGGGTTTCTTTGACTTACCCTCTAGCGCCTTTTTCAATCCGTTCTGTGTAAGAACGACTTTCATCTGGAGTTTCCAGACCGAGAAACTAATCTTGCCATCGAACTTCTCGACGTCGAACTTTGTAACGGTCGACATTTAGAACCAAGTGCCCTGATACCACTTGTTGGGAATATTTAGGATCGTAACTTGCGGAATAATCACAAATGAGAAGTAAAATAACTTGGACAAGAAAAGCTAAAATGAGACACAAGGATTTAACGTGGTTCGGTCAAAGTGACCTACGTCCACGGATGGCGGCGAGCAAATAATTTCACTATAACGGAGATAATTACAGATAATATTTCAAGGGGCTAATTAACTGATTAGCCCAACGAGAATATAACTTTGTGTTTAACTCACAAAGTAAAGAAATAAAATCTCCAAGGAAGTGAGCAAATTGTGTCTTGGCTAATACTTGTGTTTGTGTATTTGCCGGGATGCAAATGCCTTTGCAAAGCCTCCCCTTTTATAGAGATTGGCAGGGGACAATGCATTTAATCTTGAGCCAAAGAATTCAATATTGATGGGCAAAATATTCAGCTTTGTAGAGCTAAATATTTTCACCGTCCTATGCCATCCTAGCATAGGTGGTGTAGATATTGTGGCTGAAGACTTTGCTGCATATGCTACTGCTAGTAAGTAGTAAGCTTGTTCACACTACTGATTTGCAAACTTTGAATTTGTATGGCAGTAGGAGAATAAGGGCCACATATAATTCCCAACATGTTTCATTAATTCTCTCGAGTAATTATTATTCTTGGGTTAAAAGTTAAAACTCCTGAAATCAACCCTTATTGATTGGAAAATGAATCCTCTCTTTACTCCCTCACTCTCTGAACCTACTGAAATTGCTGTAGTTTCTCAGAAATTTGACCCCTGCTATCAATGTGTATGATGAGATCTATTATGTATCCTTGTTGTCAGGACTAGGCATGTAATAATTAATCTATATGGATTGGTTAATCTTTTCAAAAGCTCTCTATTTTTCAATAGTTGTCGTGATCTTTTCTTTTTCTTTTTTTCCTTTTTGTTGAAGCATTGCTGATTTGTCAAAAAGAAAAAAGGAAGGAAAAAAAATAGCACCTTATCATTGACAATGGATAGATAAGGTGCACTGGTGCGGACAATAAGAAATAGGCAAATTGCAAAATGGAGATCTTTTGTCGTCTATGATAAATTTTAATAATCTGAGAGGCAAGCAAATTGGACTTGGAGATGATGGTGAGTGAGTGAGTGAGTGAATAATGAAGTAATGGTGGAGGAATAAGTGAATAAGTTCATAATGGAGTACCATTTACAATTGGGCGCCCATGGCAACAACAACAAGGATGATGATGAAAATGATGATCAACAACTTCTACTCCAGAAAATGGAACTCCCTCATGATCTCATAACCCTTCAAATCCTCATAAGGCTGCCCATCAAATCTCTGTTCAGATTCAAATCTGTTTCCAAACAATGGTACTCTACTCTCACTTGTTCCCATTTTGCAAATTCCCATTTCAAACTTTATTACCCATTTAATAATCACCCCAAAGATTGTATCTTTATTCAATCTGGCAACAATTATTTCCTTTTCTCTTGTACTGATGATTATATTAACAAGGGTTTACTTAGATTAGATATTGATTTTCATGAACCAAAAGATGAGATTTTTGTTGTTGGTTCATGTAATGGGCTTGTTTGTTTAGTTTCTTTGTTGGGTTATTTGATTGTTTGGAACCCCATTATCTGCCAATGGGCGAAATTTGCATACCCATTGTCTCATTTGGATGAGGTTTGTGATAGCATTGCTTGGGGATTTGGGTATGATTCTTTGTCTGATGACTATAAGGTTGTTAGATTAGCTGAGACAGGGCAACCCAAAGAGGTTGTTGTTCATGTCTTCTCATTGAAGGCCCGGAAATGGAAACAAGTTCTCGATGAGAGGCTTCGTCAGTATACCCTTGGTTCGGTCACAAGATCCACAGGGGTGCTGATTAATGAGAGACTATATTGGATAATGGATAAGCAAGGTGGTGATTATGGTCAAGACATTTTGGTGTTTGATTTAGTTGCTGAAAATTTTGACAAAATGCAATGCCTTATTCGCGGTAATACTTATCTAACTGGGGTTAGTTTCTTGTGTAAGATCGGAGGGTGCTTGTCTATGTGCCGCTTCACCAATCGTGGTGATGTGAGTATATCCATGTCGAAGAAAAATGGACAGGTAGACTATATTGGACTCTATAGGGACTTGAATTTAAGCTCTTGCTGTGCTTTGGTTGGATTCACACGGTCTGGTGAACTGTTCATACAACTGGGAGATCGAGAACTAGGACTTGTTGATCCAAACTCATCACCTAAGAAGTACACTCCACTTGTCACGTTTGAAGGCGAAGGAAAGACTTGTATTGCGAGCTATATTCCGAGCCTCATCTCACCTCTCCATATTGCAGATACGCAACAGGAATAGAACAGGTATTGATGCCCTTACTTGAATGCTTGCTAGTTGAAATCAGATGAACTTTGTGTTTCTTTTGTTTGAAATGAGGCCTTATGATTTAGCACTTTCCAAGTATTGAACTATTGTGATTTCCGATTACTTTAGACAAGAACCAGAAATATTCTCTGCTTGATCTACACTCAAACTCCAATTGATCCGAGGTGTGATCAATGTGCGGTGTACCTTCTACATGGCCTACTGTACTGATCGTATATTTGTATGGATGTTTTTTTTCTACAGGTAAAGGTGACACCTTGGATCAATTTCATATGCGGAGGAACAAACTAAAGTTGTGGCTTGATTCTGTTGGATTCTTTTACACATTTGTGAAATCGACTACAATATGACTCGTCGAGGGACAGATTGCAGTAATTTTTCCAGTGATTCAATAACTTCACCTGCTTGGCTGATCCCCGGAAGATTTGAGCAAATTCGTTTCGAGGAAATTGTTAACGCCGTTTTGGCCTGGATTATTTTCTTGTTCATTATTGTAGCTCCCCTCTTCTACAACCAAATAACCTGTTGTTGTAATGGGATAAATATCCTATTTTCTCATAAATATCTGATTATTACTCTAATCTTGATCTCATATAAGTATATAACCATTCTAACCAATGACTTGTTCTTAACTAGTAGCTCGTTTTCTTTCTTTTTTTCTGTTTTCTGTTATTGACAAAACTCAAAAAGATTGAGGAGTTGACGAACAAGCTAGCTTAGAGAACCGAAAACGATATGCGTGTGAGGAGAAGAAGATATATGTTGTGTAAATGAAAAGACTTGCAGTTGCAGGGGATGGCATTACGCCCTGCATGTGCTTTGTGTGCATAAGAATGGCTCAAGGAGTTCATTCTATAAATGAGATTTCACTTGGATTGTTTTGTTGCACAAGCAAGGTTAGTTGTTTCATTTGACATGTACTATGTCTACGTGTGCCAGTGCATATTGTTTTGTGTGTACTTAGTCCACTGTACGTGAACCAAAAACATTAGTGCAAATATTTAGATTTGTGGAGGGTATATTTAAAAAAATTTAGTTTATTGATCCACCATGGACTAAGTCCATACAAGTTTTTGTATTTCTTGTGTATTTCATTCAGATTAAATTGTAAAAATAATTTGACAAAAGCCTCAAAACTTCTGGCTAAGCTTTTTACAATAAGAAAGCCTCTTTCATTCATCTTCAAGCCACATTCAAAGCATGCTAAGGAGTAAAGACATTTACTACTCCTATTCCCTAGTTCAAATCACTAACAAAGCATGCTAAGGAATCCAAACACGACGTAGCGGAGGATGACTCGGTCGCCAACTCGCCATTCACTTACACTCTCTTTTTGAGTAGCAAAAAAAAAAAAAAAATTCCCATAAGTCTCGATCGTTTGGGCCTTTGCGATAGTGGCTAGGGTCTGTGGGTCTGTCACAATCACAAGGCTGGTTGTGTGAGTACTTGTAAAGTCCTTAGAGCCAACAGCAATTGTGGACCCATTTTTATGGGCTAGCTAAGGATATCTACATTGACGAATGATGAAGACAATTTTGCTTCAATGTTGACAATTTTGATCCTCACTTATGTACACTGTACAGAATGAAGTCAAGTAGGGAAGGAATTTGTGTTCTAGAATTTGTCCATTTATGTATCCTCTTTGGAAGGGTTATGTCCTGCCTACCACAGGACTACATGAAAACTCAAAGGCCACATGGCATAATCTAAGATGGTTGACTTGTTTACAGATTGATCTCAAGTTCTCAACCACTAGACCATGTTCTTTTTATTGGTTTATTTACATATCGAAACGAACTGCAAAATGGATAATGAAATTTTTAAGCGATAGCTCGTTGACCTTTATATGGCAAAATCCAAGGCTCGAGAGTTTTAGTGTGTGTCTTTCAAGGCGTTGACAAGAGTAGTGGAAGAGTTAGATTCTGTTCTTTTCGTCTTTTCTACACTCCTTTAGTTTCGTTCCTCACCATCTCGCACCATTTTATTGGAGAGATTAGGATTTTAGAAATCAGTTCAGATTGAGTCACTCTCTTATAATATATAGGGTAAATATTAAATATTGTATAAAAAAAATTATAAAGAATTTTTTTTAGTTTTTCATTGAATTATTTTAAATTTATTTTGTTATTTATTTTATATCAGCCTTTAAATTTTTAATTCCATACCCACCCGAAGTGGACTAAATACAAAGGCCAAAGAGAGAGAGAAAAAAAAAACACCACAAGTTTGGGCCTTGGGGGCATTTATGGAAACGATCATCGATCAACTCTCGTATATAAATACTAAATAGCACATATCGGTAATCGGTGACCCTTCCCCTTTCCCTTTCCCTTTCCCTTTTTTCTTTTTCTTTTCCCCCATTGGCCTTCCCTTAATTAATATTCCCAAAACCCGCCACAAATTAAAATTTACAAACAAAAAAACATTAAAATCAACAATCACACCCAAATATGGCAATACTAGACAGGGTGCTTAAACCCATCAAAACAAACATAAAAAGCGCGGGAACAACGGCGGTGGATGATGAGGTGGTTCAGCCGCTAAGCCCGGGGTCGCGTGTGTTCCACGCGCCGCAGTTGAACTGCTTTATCATAGCTGAAATGGGTTGCAAGACGTCGATCGACATCGATGTCATTAAAGATGGAGCTATGCATACTTTGGTTAAACATCCTCGCTTCTCTAGCAAACTGGTATGTTTATCTTCATTCATTAACCCTTAATATTTACTTAATTTTCAAACAGAAAGTATTTTTCTCCATTGCCGGCCAAGGAAAGTCAATTTTTTGTTTTTATTAGTTTTTTTGTTTTTGGGCTTCTTTTGTGTTTATTAGTTTAAATATGTGATACTTAGGAGTATATTATATATTAACTTGCAAGGCTAACATGACTAAGTCATGACGAGTTAGTCATTTAGAATTTGTCATGGGCGGCAACACTTTGTTGGTATTCTAGTGGTTTTAGTTTTGTTAATGGGGGAATTAAGGGTGTATCGCGTATAGGAAACTGGATCTTGCGTAGTTGTCATTTGGTTGGCAACAAAAAGAAAAAAACATGGGAAATTCAAGTTGAGGACAAAACTAGTTTGTTACGAGAACGTGGGAATAATGTAGTACTTGCGATTTAATTAAATGGAGGTAGCAATGAACTTATATAGTTCCTTAGAAATTGGGAAAAATAAAATAAAATAAATTGAAATGACTATAAGCAAGTCTTGTACACGAGCCCGTGTTTCATTAAAAGTGATCCTAATCTCACTTTGCGATTAAATCGTTAATTTTTTTTTTTGTAATGGATCTAATGACGAATAATAAAGCTAATGCTGACTAGTAAGAAGTTGTTATGACTACCCAATTTGTATTCAAGATGAGAACACACAAACATAATACTCGTAGTAAGAATGATCTTAATTTGGACTCTAGGATTAGTGACTAGCTAGTGAGTACTAATTTATTTTTTTTATAAATTATTTGTTTTTTAGCAGCACTGAGTAGTTGAGTAGATGTGAACATTGGTGAAGGTGCGGTTTTGACCATTTGATATGGTCAAACATGAGGAATCGATGCATTTGGTGTTATGGTGTAGTGACGTCATAGACAGATCATAGTCGTAATATGAGTGTTATCATATTTTTTTTTTTATTTTTTTTTGAAAAGGCAATACAACCCTGTAACCAGGTGTCTTTCACCAATAAATTAGTGAGGGACTGATCAATAGAGGACGACCAAGAACGCGGCTCTAGACAGGAGTGACCAAAATGAGCCATATAATCCGCTACTGCATTTGCTCTGAAACAGTGGATGACCTCTACCTGTCAAAAAAATAGAGATCGTGTTATCATATGTTAAAGGCATATTCTTCGTCCTTCCATGAAATTAGATGTATTCGTTACACCTGATCGCAAATTTACAATCGATCTCACATCATTATTGTGTCCTTGCTACAAATGAATTTCGTGCTTCATCCGCTACATTGGCCCTGTTCGCCTATAACCATGTCAATAATGGGACACATATATATTATTACTTGAACTTTTTGTACTGCTCATATAGCTTCAAGCCTTCAATTATACCTCAATTTGTATATAATTTCACTTACGTATCTTCGTTTTGGAACATGTTGAAGTGAGAATCGTTTTAGTATATATATAGGGTGCTTTCTTTTCCATATGAACGAACATGAAGTGAACATAACTGAAAGTATAATATGAGATACAATTTAATTTTTAAACCGAACAAAACTGAATTAAATAGAACTGAAAACTAACCCAACAACTGGCTGGAAATGAACATAGCAAACATTACAACTAGAAGATGGTAGGACTATATCCTTTTACAAGTTGACTTATTATGATATGTACTGAACAACTATCAAACATCTTGTTTACTTATTATGATATGTACTGAACAACTATCAAACATCTTGTTTACTTGATGTGGAATTTTTGGTTATATTTGGTCGTTAATAAATTTCTGTGTCGGCTGTTCCAACGAATTCTAAACCAAATCAAGCTGAAGCCTGAAGTGAGGCTGTTTGCTCCTGAATTCTAAGCCTCTAATCAATCAGATATGCCTAACAATAACATTCTCTAAACTTGTTTGCGAACGTGTACCTGTAACAATCATGTGGACATTTATCAATGGTTTGGTCTTTGTTGGTTTTCGTTGCCTAGCCACCACCACAAGTTCTGCACCTAAAGAATAATAACCACTCAACTAAACCACCAAACATCAATAAATGGTGGGCATAAGATGATTGCTAACATGAAGCCTTGATAATACCATGTGTAAGCTTGTTGCCTGAACTGCTAATCACTGAAACGTTGAATACAAAAACTCGTATGAAGAGGCCTCAAGGTTAGGCGACTCATAAAAGCATGACGTCATGGTGACGTCATTGCTTAGTTATAGAGATGACCACACCTTGAGGCCGGCTCATAAGAGCGACTTCGAAATGGTACAGCACCTAAAATATTTTGTACCAACAAATTAGTTATTATTTTTGTAGATGTTTTTTTTATAGAAACTTTACATTGTACAGAAAGTAACAATTTAGGCGCTCTAGCAGTCACAATTCTGCTTTCAGAAATAATCTGTTATGCTCTCCTGATTTACGTGCCAGACTGAGATTCTGAATATGAAGGGTGTCAAATTCAAATTGCCAACATGCAAAGTCATCTGCATATCATTCAATCAGTCTGACAGTCCAAAATTACTTCTTCCTCACAAATTCTAAATGATTTTATGATTCTGCAATCTGTACTTGTCTTTACTCTTTCTAGTTACTTGTCTGACCCGGTTACACCACTGTTCATCCAAACTGTTACTTAGCCAGTTAGCCCGTATTTGTAGGCTGAACGACAATGCTTGTACTTTCATATTGATCGTTGATCAATTATGTTAATGGCTAACTTAATTGTATCAATGCTGAATTTTGTGTAAAGGTGTTTGATCCCAAGAAGCCTAAAAAGCCTGTGGGATGGGTTCGGACCATGGTAAACATAGACGACCACATTATTGTCCCGGACTTGGATTCGAGCATGGTGATGGACTCACCGGACCAGTTTGTTGAAGACTATGTGTCAAACATTACCAAGACTCCCATGGACTTTTCCAAGCCACTGTGGGAGGTTCACATCCTCCATGTCAAAACCTCCAAGGCTAACTCTGTTGCTGTTTTCAGAATCCATCATTCTATAGGGGATGGCATCTCCCTCATCTCCCTCCTTCTTGCTTGTACGCGAAAAACTTCTGATCCCGAGGCATTACCCACTCTCCCTATTGCCAATATGAAGACGAACAAGAGACTAAAGACAAGTAGCTTCCTCTTGCGACTCTTGTTTGGGTTCTTGTTTGTTTTTAAGGTTTTGTGGAACACTTTGGTAGACCTAGTCCTGTTTATGGCCACAATGATATGTCTTAAGGATACAGATACTCCTTTAAAAGGTTCGCCTGGAAATGAACGCCATCCTAGGAGGTTTGTTCATAGGATGATTAGCCTTGATGACATTAAGTCGGTGAAGAAAAACATGGATATGGTAAGCGCGCTTATGATCACACTTCCATTTCTTTCTTAATAACGCTGAGAAATTGTGTTTTCCTTGATTATACTGATCTTGAGGTGCACAAACTAATAATTTCACTGGTTTGGTTTTAATGATTGTTTTCAGACGATAAATGATGTACTTATTGGGATAACACAGGCAGGTCTTTCACGTTATCTTAGCAGGAGATATGGTTGGTCTTCTTCATTCCAGTTCCATGCTTGCTTTCTCATTTATTACCTGTTCCGGCAACAATACTTAAGAAGTTAGAACTGCTAGAAGATGATTGCTTTTGCATCAGTTTGATCAATTTTAAGATTTCGAGCTCTACGAAACTCTGACATATTGTCGAATATTTGATCTTTTCAGATGAGGCTAAGTGTGATGAAAAGGTCCAGGAGAATAACCTCCCAAAGGATATCCGCCTAAGGGCAACCATTCTTGTGAATCTCAGACCAACTACCACCATAGAGGTATAAAGACAATTGTTTCAGACAGGATAAATTATTAGGCCATCACCATACTGAATCTTGAGTTTATTACTATACTCTTTAACTATGAATAATGATCATCATTACACAGGGTTTGGCAGAGATGATGGAGAAGGGTTCCAAGGGAAAATGGTCATGGGGCAACTCAATCGGTTACATTCTCCTCCCATTCCACATTGGGTTGAAAGATGACCCGTTGGATCATATTCGCGATGCTAAGGCCACCATAGACAGAAAGAAACTATCCCTTGAAGCACCGGCCACATATGCAAGTGCTAAGTACATTCTCAAAATACTAGGCCTTAAGGTATCCTCAATTATCTGATAATCCTCAATTATTTTTATTTTCATTTACCTATCCTTAGTCCTAAACTAGCATACAAGCAAACCTTATTACATGATCATTTTACAGGTGATTGCTGGTCTAACATACAATGTTCTGTCGAATTCGACAATGTCGTTCTCTAATGTGGTTGGTCCAATGGAGGAAATAGGCTTCTATGGTCATCCTTTGGCTTACCTTGCTCCTAGCGTTTATGGACACCCACAAGTATGCAACTAGATAATATGTGAAGTACTATACGATTAAGTTACTCAATTTAATTAAGTAAATTGGCATTAATTAGTCTTATTTTGATTTTATTGGTGCATTGCAGGCTTTGACTGTCCATTTTCAGAGTTACATGGATCAGATGACTGTGGTTCTGGCAGTTGATGAGAATGTTATACCTGACCCACACACACTTTGTGATGACATAGCGGAATCACTTAGACTTGCTAAGAATGCAGTTATTGAAAAACACGTTATTTCTTGTAAGCTAGTTAGTTAGGACTTAGGAGCGACACTCGTGAAATTCAAGATTACCTTGTCCTTTGATTTGTTTCTGCACGGCTTCAAAGCTCAAGGCAACTGAAATATTGAAGGGGGTGGGGGTGGGGGTGGGGGCGGGGGGTGGGGGAGGGTTCGGATGAAGCACAAAGGCCGGTACACAACAACTGAAAGATTGATAGCAACGTAAATTTGAAAGGTAACACGAGAACATTGTAATTGTATATTCATTTTGATGATGATATGTGAAGTGTATGTAAGTTCAAGATACAAACTACTATCTCTATGAGAATTGACGAGCAGAAAAATTGATTTTCAGGTTATGTTAGATCCAACTTGACCTTTGAGAAGAGAAAAACTGTTTTTCCTACCTTGAACTTGAAATACATTTGGGAAATTGGAGTAAATTTCGTCCATCATTTACATTATATACTTTTGTACTCCCTTATTGATTCGATAGAGGCATAGTTTTTCGGATAGTTAAAAAGCAGTCACATAAGGATCGATCTATTTACACAAACAATAATAAGATGAAGAAAACCACTATTCAATTCTCAATTGTGAGTAGTTGTTCCCTAATAACTATTAAGTATAAAATATCACATACACTGCACCAAAAAAAAATAAAACATCACATACACATCTAAATCTTGAAAAAGTATACACGAATAATCCGATAGTAACATTATTAAAATACAAATTAAAAAAGATTGCAACTTAAATTTTATTATATTCTGAACTTTTTCTCGACCAAAATAGAGAAAAATGCACACAATCAAGTTTTGGTTGGAGCTCAACTGATAGAACTCTCACCCTTCAATCTATAGGTTGGGAGTTCAATACTCTTTATCCTCAATTTAAATTTGAGAGTTGTATTTGTTGTTGTGTGCCTTTCGGCCACCCCTATCCCCTTATTATGGGCCAAAAAAACTCGACTTGCCAATTCAAACAAAAAAAACCAAAAACTCTGAATTCTTATTTTTGTTTATTATTATTATTATTATTATTATTATTATTATTATAATAAAAGAACCCCCAATCCGTTTTCAAAAAAAAAAAAAAACCCCAATCCCATACCAACTAAACTAATCATAATTTCCCCTTCTAATTTAAAAAGACTTCTGGAATACTCTAAAGTCGGCTAGACCCGTGTATGAAGAAGCTACAAAAATAGTCCGAGTCCGAGTCCGAGTCCGAGTCCGAGTCCGAGTCGTCTCGTCTTATTTTCTACCTCTTTAAAAACCCTCTAAACCCTTCTCTCTCCCTCCCAAAATCCCCCCCAGTTTCCCCTTTTCTCTCTCCTCACCAAAATCAAAACCAAAAACCCTTGAAGAACAGCAATGGCGGTTCTCTCAGATTACGAAGAAGAAGAAGTAAAACAGCCCCAACAACAACAAACTCCGAAACCATTCAGTGCAACTCTTGATCCTTCAAATCCGTTAGGGTTTCTTCAATCGGTGTTCGATTTCGTCTCAATTGAGTCTGATTTCTTCAATAAGGATTCTTCTGAGAGAGAGATTTTAGGGCTTGTTAAGAAGATGAAAGAGAAAAAGCAAAAGGAAAAGGAGGAACTCGAAAACAAGATTAAGGCTCAGAAGGAAAAAGCTGCTGCTGCTGCTTCTTCTTCTTCTTCATCGGCGTCGAAACCAACACCGGTACCGGAGAAAAAGGAGGAGGATGACAAGGAGAAGTCTAAGTACAAAGGTTTGATTTTTATCTTTTTTTGGGTTATTTTTTCAATTGATATCCTGATTTTAGGGTTTTTGTGTTATGATTTCCGTTTACATTGTTATTTGAATGAGTAGTTGATTATAGAATAGGTACATTGCTGTAACTGTATGTATTGTGCAATGTGAGTTTGCGTTGTTTGTTTTTTTGGTTGTTTTTGTAAAAAGTTTCTTTTTTACTGAGTGATTGATGATAGATTGATAGGATAAGTACATTGTGATAATTGAATGACGCAGGTTGACTTAATTGGATTGGTATCGGATTATCAGTTGTTACGGAATTGGCTTTTGTTGTTGATATTAGTTGGTGAGTTTCTGTGCTGTTAATGAGTGATATTGATTGCTTTGGGTTGACTTTCTTCCCATCTTGTTAGAATGTGGGATGTGGATCGTTTGATGTCATATTTGTGTGGTCTAGATTCTAGATGGAGATCGACTAGCTAAAAAAAAAGTATTCTAGATGGAGATTTTCGGAATTCCATATGTATAGTATATTAGTGTTGTTGAAATTTTTTGCTTGTGGTCATGTGTGTAGATGCTTATCAGTGTGATTTTGGATCAGCATCTTTTGGTGCTTCATTGTTGTTATGATAAAATTTCTACAAGTCTATATTGATTATGTCAACATAATAGTTCTTACTTTTGGTTTTGGATACTTGCTGTTTTACGTATTTGATATATTGATTTAGTGGTTGATCAATGTATTTTTGTGTGAATTGTGCCTAAATTGATTATGCCCATAGGGTCAGAAATTGTTTATAGTCAGGTTCCTAAATCCTTATTCAAAGAAGGCTAATATGTAGGCATCGTAACTTGTAATGTTGATGTGCAAGATATTGTGTTGTATTTGTTTAAATTTTGGGCCTTAAGATAATAATGTCAAATTACAAAGATGGGATCTTAGTTTGAAATTTTGGATACCCGCTTGTCAACCATGACAAGCTTAACACTCTAGGACCTCTACTTTCAGTGGTCCCAAGGGTTTGTAATTAGGGTTGCCTAGTCTGATAGAACTGTCCCGGCAATAATTGTGTTTTGGGTCATGCTACTAACTGTGCTTGGTGGTGAGGGAGCGGTAGCGCCAACAATCTCATGTATGAGTGACCAGTATCTGACTTGATTTGGACAATTTGGTTTGTTTTTTTGATTTTGTTAGGTTTTATCATTTGTTTGCTAAACATTATCTTACTTTAATTGCCAGCCCTAGTGTAGGGGCAATTAGGATCAGGAGTTTCAGGACTTGAGAGAAAAATACACAAAACATTACAGACATTGTATGCTTTGCTGGTACGAAATTAATTTTAATTGGAAAATGGTATCCTCGGTTCTATGGAGACCTAAAATGACAGGAAAATCAACTTCAATTCTTAAGTCTGCCCTAAACTGTGACCCTTGTCAATTCTTGCAGACAGACTTTGTATTTCTTATTTTATCTGATCAACTGAAGAGATCTCTTCCTACATACTAAATTTTGAACCACTCCAGACAAACAGTCAATCTATCAACAATCACTAGGAATATCCTAGATTTAAAGAAGAGTAAAACTTCTTAAATGGCTTACTGTTGGTTGCTCACTTCTGAATATAGCTTTGGTGGGATTTTGGAAGTGTATGTACATTAATATATAAGAGATTCTGTCATGAGCTTGAAACTTATGGTGGTTGTACTCACTGTGTAGCCTTTGGTCTGTATGATATTTTCAACTTCTTGGTGAACATCAGGCTGGCTAATTAATATTGCTCTGCATTTGTTTGAGATATTATATATTTCTTATATTTGTCTTTTGAATATTGTTTTGCAGTACCAAACAAGGCAAATGGTCTTGATCTTGAGAACTACTCTTGGGGACAGTCCTTGCCAGAGGTGAATGTAAATGTACCAGTTCCTCGTGGGACAAAGTCAAGGTTCATTGTTTGTGAGATAAAGAAGAACCATCTGAAAGTTGGACTCAAGGGACAACCACCTATCATTGATGTAAACCTTCTGCTTTAGTTTCAAGTAAAACATGTGTATCTTTCATTCCCACTTTGTATGTCATACTGATCTGGTGCATCTAATGTGACCTTTCAATTTCTGTGTGTTTGCAGGGTGATCTTTATAAGCCTGTAAAGCCTGACGATTGCTTCTGGAGTTTGGGTATGTCATCTATTTAGACTCTTCCCCCCCCCCCCACCCTTTTTCCTCTATCGTCTTCACCCATCTTGCAAACAAACTGAGTTAGGTCAACCTTTACATTTTTTGGGTGTTGATGGATATCTTATGGGATTCAGTTCAGGAAAGTGGAGATCAAGGTTTTTTTATGAAATTTTAATGTGTAAAATTCAGTTCAGCCAAAAAAGAAGTGCGTACACAAAAGCTAAATTAATTTATTTTGAGCCAAAGAGTGCATATAAGTACAAGGAGTTGTGTAAGGATTTAAGGAAAACAAATAAAAGTTGTATCTTGAATTTCACTTGCATTGGATTTAGATTGATTATCTCTGAATAAGAACCCCCTTCTATCATCGAATTTAAATATTCTTGACTCAGATCTTGATTTCCTGTAAAGGCGTACACTGGCCCTCTAGCCCCTTACTACTCTAGTCCTACCCTCTATAATGGTGGATTACGAGAAAAGGAGAGATAAGGTGATTCAGCATAAAGGTTTTTGTATGTATACTTCTACAGTGAATAATACATCATCTGCACCCTTTATAGCTAAGTGGCTCAGCAGTTACCAAGTAACAAAGCGGCCTTTCTTATTCCTATGATGGGTTGCCCATCGTTGACTGTGCAGTTATTTTTAAAAGATGGAAGGGATGGCTTATCTTCTATTATTTTTAGACAGTTAAGACTTAGAAGTATGCCGAATTGCAGGCAAGGTAATGAACTTGTGCGCATATGATATGATATGTGGTAAATGGTATGATATGGTAGTCAAAAAGTAGGCCCATCCTGTCCATGTTACAAAATTTCCCTTTTTTTTTTTCTCTCCAGAGGATCAGGAATCTATATCTATTTTGCTTACAAAGCACGACCAAATGGAATGGTGGAGATGTGTGGTGAAAGGTGAACCTGAAGTCGATACTCAAAAGGTTGAACCTGAGAGCAGCAAACTTTCTGACTTGGACCCTGAAACGAGGTCAACTGTGGAAAAGATGATGGTAAGATTGTACTCCTTGTCATTTTGTGACTTGCGTGGTTTTGTTTTCTTATTATCAAACTTTATCGTCTATCGACAACTGCGATTGGTGGCATGTGATATGGGTGTGCTTGCTTGGGTTGATATATAAAATTCCTTTGCAGTAAGTATCTTCTTCACTGCTAAGCAACTGTATGTCTCCTGTGCAGTTTGACCAAAGGCAAAAAACAATGGGCCTTCCAACAAGTGATGAGATGTCGAAGCAAGATTTACTAAAGAAGTTTATGTCTGAGGTAATCACATAATTTGCTTTTGACACTCTTAGACGCTTACACCCTCTGCCTACTAATTGTTCTTCGTTTGTTCTAAATTATTGTCCTAGTGGACTTTTTGTGGTATCTTTAGATGCAACTTTATTGGGGTGTGAACTTTAGATGCACAACTTTGACTAATGAAATACTTGTATTACACACTTTTCAGAAGTATATTCTGAAACTTGCAAATTTGTTCTTTTTTTCCCAAATCTCCAAGAATGTTTAATTTGAAAAAAAAATGTTCAAAGTTTCTTACTCTATCTTGATTTTAATGTCAATGCTGACATCCAAAGAGTAGACCAGCTACTTTTGGATTCATTGTAATGGAATTTTTCGGAACATGTCAACTAACAGTAACCTTAATTCATGCAGCATCCTGAGATGGACTTTTCCGGGGCGAAGATGATGTAATTGGCAATCTGGTAGTGGCTATTTTGCTGGAATGAACACATTGAAGATCTTGAACTGAGAAGAGTTTCCTTTTTGTGTCTAGATGATCTTGTTCATAGTAACTGCATTGATACTATCTAGGGTATCTCAGGTGATGCTTGCTTCACATTTTGGCAAACTTTGTGATCTTGGCATTGTTACAGTTATAATCTAATGGGGAAAAGAGACCCTTTGCACTAGATTCATGCTTGCATTATATAGTTTCCTCTTAATTTCCTTTACTTTTGTGGAGCTCTCGTTGTCAGTGTGGTAGCTGATCCTTATCGGATTGATTCTGTGACATGCTATGGTTATCGTACTTGAGCGAACAGGGAAGATTTCAATGGAATTAGCCCAGGGTATGGGTATTGGTAAACTCCATGGATAACTTACCATTTGATTTGTCCAATGGAGTGTTTAACTGTTTATCCAGAAAAGGCCGTAGTTTCTTGGTCGGGGATAATTAGAATATGAACGAGAACAATAAAGTAAATTCAACCTGAAGTTGAATCTGGACAATGATTGTGATGAAGCTTTGAAGTGATTTGTGAGGGGCATTTTCTTTTCTTTTTCTTTTCGGTATTTGCCAAGGGTATCTACTGTCAGTGACTAACCCCCTCGTCCCAACTGTCAGTGCACTAAGCGGTAGGGGGCTGGTTAAGGGATTTTTTCCATTAGCAAGAGTTGATTCGAACCCCTAATCACTTGTTTAAGGGATGAAGTGCTGAATTACTACACCAACCCATCTTGATTGGGCATTTTTCTTTTCAAGTAGCAGTTTTTCCAATTGAGTTACCAACTCAAATGTCCATGTAGATAGATGTGGTGTTATTTAGAGTAACATATTATAACTTAGTCCTGATAATATATTTTTTTTCTAGTTTTAGGGCATGTTTGGATTGAGGGTAATGATAAAGGGGGTAATGGAGCAAATTAAAGGTTAAAATAGGAAGATAAAGGTGGTTGTGAGGTAATGATTAAAAAGGTTATAAAGTAAATAAAGGGAGAAAGCGGGGAATGCATTACCCTAGGGAGAGGGTGGGTAACTTTTACCTCCTCAAATGGCATTGCCCTCCTCTTCATAAACTTTAACACCCACCAATTTTTACACATTGTATTTTAGCCTATAATTTATTCTCTTACCCCTTTAATCATTACCCCATTTAAAACATGCTTTCAGTGGAGATATAAACACCAAGCACCAATATGAATCTGACTTGGATGATACATCATTAGACCGTCTCTTTTTTTCCTAGTTGTGTAGTATGATCATAAATTCTTAATATAAATACGAAATTTAGGATTACGAATCAAATAAGCACCGTGTTTCATCTAGAACTTTGTAACTAGAGATGACACGTAATAAACGGCCTTGGGTAGTGCATGGGCCGTGGGTATTCACGAACCCGCTCCACCGGCTCCAAATAAATGGGTGAAAATTCGAATAAACGGGTGAATGGGTGGATGGTGGGCGGATCAAGTAGTGGGTCGGGTGAGATTCGGGTGATAATTTTCTACTCGCAAACCCGACACACGAATCCACCCATCACCCATTTAATATTTTATTATACATTAAAAAACAAAAAGACCATAAAAATAATTTAAAATAAGACATTTGGGGTTATTAATCTTAGTAATAATAAGAGTTCTTTGTAATATTAGACTTTGTTATGGGCTCTTGTATTTTTTCACTCAAATATGTTTTTATATTTTCTTATGTCCATACATTTCAAATTGAAACTCATTTCCACGCTTCTGCAGATCATCAGAAGCTAAAAACTTTCAAAACTAGAGAGATAAGGTGCTATAGGATCTTGCCTCTTGGCAAGATCTCACTGGTTGAGTAGTTGAAAATTTGAAATGCAAGGGCAATTGAGATTATAAAAGATTTGTTCACATTATTCTGCATTAAATTGGCAGATTAAACATTGTTATAAACCTATTTTAATGCAGAAGAATGTGAGCAACATGTATGAGGGCATTGCATAGAACTAAGGTTATTCTCTTATTTTGTGGTAAAATTAACTTACCACACTTTTATAAGCGTATGAAATTTGATTTGTTAAGTTGATTTCTTGTCAAAATTTCTTAATATAGTTTAGCTCTTTATTCATCCGTTTACCACCCGTATCCACCCGTTTACTCGTGGATGATGGGTGGATTGGATGCGGGTGGAGTATTTCGTGGGTGATGGGTGGACGGGTGAAGCTTAAAAATTAAATGGGTGGATGCGGGTGATGCTCCACCCGACCCAAATCCCACCCATTGCCAGACCTAGTATTGCGGCCGTGCTTGTTCAATTTTGGGAAAAACTCAATGTATAAATATGGCACGACACAACCCACTCAAAAAGAGTAATAGAATTACGGTTATTAGAATAGTATGAAAAATTGCCTTGGTCAGACAGGAGGGTGGCACGATGGGCCATGGGTCTTGCCTTGGTTAGCCCATGGTATGAGGCAACATGGCATGACACGAGGTTCGTGTCTTCTGTAACCCCAAACACGAAGGCATAATACATGATACAACACGATAGAGGCTATGGCCATCTCTATTTATAATTGTTCAATCCTGCACACTATGACTTCTATAGTTCTATACTTCTACTCCGTATGTTATATGCTCATTGCAAAAGATCTAGATGTAGACGTGCATGTTTCGTGGATTTGTATATTTGAAGACTTAAATCTCTACCAAGAGTTTTTGTATTTCTTTTTTCTTTCTCATCGGATCTTATTTTTTAGTTTAAGCATATACAATTCCGAATTTTTGGATTCCAAATTAATGCAAATTGTGACAAAGGGGCAGAAAACAGGACCACAATTGCTTTCTAGAGAGGGATGAGGTGTCCCTCTTAAGAGAGATGGGATTTCCTTTGAAGTTGCAATAATGGGGGTGGCCATTTTTGGAAGCAAATAAGAGGCATCATACAACCAACACTTAACTACAAAGGTGTTGCCATTATTTTCCCAACTATCAATAGATGCAACTATATCGCGACACGTGGCGTAAAATGCCACGTGTGTCTCTATCAAGTTGCCCTTTTCTTTAAAAAGGTCATGCTCCCATTTGAGATACCATGCCACTAATCATTTATGTCTTGTTCGGGGAAGGTTGCTATACCTCAGGTCCTTAACCCCTTGGGGAAATATATTGGTGCTGTGGTGCACATTATCTAGTGTATCATTATTCGTTTACTGGTGGGAATTTTATTTGTTTGCTTCAAAAGGTGAGAAATATTCTGAGAATTATTGTGGCCCTTTCTCTGTTTCATTCACATTTTCAAAATTAAAACGAGCTAATGAGTATGGGCTAAGCTAATAGCCAAAGTCTTCAACTGAAGAAATGTTGCGAGTTGTGACTTAATCATGTTTATATACTCAACTTTAGTTGGCTAATGTTGTTACCGGGAAGCTAATCGCACGGCAGATTGATTGGTTAATATTGGATGTGATTAAGCTGATAGTTTGTGTTTTTTTATACTCTCTCTAATCTTAATTCTATTTTATACGAGGATGTAACAGATGTGGTGTGGCCATGTAGGATTAGAGTTACTTAATCTTGGGGCTTGCACCCTCTCTAACACCCAAAAAAAAGTACTCAACTTTAGTCTATAAGAAAAAACGGTGTCTGATTTAGGCTTAGATAGATATTGTTTTCGTCATCTGGTATGATCAGGGCATATTCTTGTCTTTTAAATTTTACCCTTTTGCTTTCTCCACCATAACTGGTTTGTTTCACCTCACTTTTTCATTCCTTTTGTTCATTTCATGAAATTGGAATTGATTGAAGCTCAATGATAGAAACAAGGATCCTTGCGAGAAGGGTTCCTTTAACTAATTTATCATTTACTTGCTTTTAGAAGGGAAAAACAAACAAAGAAACTTGCGAAAGTATCACGTGAGACAATCTAACATACAACACTAGGGTTATTTTGATGACAAAACATACATAATTCGCCCATCAATAACATATATGTGTTAAATTTAAAGGTCTCGAGTTCGAATTCTGAGTTGAAAAATGTTGATCGAATATATATACTCATCATGAGCAGAGTTTATCCTAATGCACATAATTGAATATATATTTGTCTACCGTTACAAGGGAAGGTGATTGGAGATAATGATGTAATTTACGGGTTATACTATTTATTTCTCTTGTTAATGAATTTTGATGTCAAATTAACGAACAACGTGTATGAGATAATGAGACTTACTGTATTAGTTACATTTCACACCCAAATAAACTTTAACGTTTTAAGATCATACAAAACCTTAGTGTAGTTCCTTGACAATTGGCTTTTGTGGGTTACATAATTAAGCTAAAACCCAACTTGTTTCTACTGCAGTTAATAATAATGTCCACAGAATCACATATGGAGATTAGAGCCTTAGAGGGTCATGTGTGTTGAAGTTGGTCACTGTACATTGAATCCAAGGGTAGGCCATGGCCCCCATTGAATTGCTTACCAAATTATGCAGCAAATGATATACTAATGGATTGCGACTCATCACATTTGTTGGTATCTGTAATTTTGGTCATTTGCAATCATCTATAGGACTCCTCTCTCTCTCTCTCTCTCTCTCTCTCTCTCTCTCTCTCTCTCTCTCTCTCTCTCTCTCTCTCTCTCTCTCTCCTATTTCTACTTTTCCTACAGTAATCATCTCTAAGACTTGATTGGTTTCTCACGCTTACAAATGGAGGAAAGGGACATAAATATATGCGACACCATTTTGGTTTTATAGTACATCTTTGCACTATTAAAATCAATTAGGGAGCTCAATATATGTAAGAGTTGTAAGTACATCTCTAGTATTATTGTAAGGATCGATAAGGAATGAAATTTCAGACTATAATCTAAGGGGCCGTTTGGTTGGGGGTAATGAAATAATTTTTTAGGCTAAAATAGTAAGGTGAAGTGGTGATGAGGGTAATGATTAAGGGGGTATTGGAGAAATGAAGGAAAATGGAGGAATATCATTATCTAGGGGGAGGTGGGTTTCTATTATCACTCAATTGGGGGTAATCATTACCCTCCTCCTCATAAAATCTAACCCCCACTACCTCATATACCTCCCATTTTAGCCTATAAATTCATTCCATTACCCCCTTAATCATTACCTCTAACCAAATATCCCCTAAGTTTACAGTTGAGGGTAGTGTATTGTCGTTTGCAGGCAATTGTATGTACTCGGGATTTATCCTATGCACACTCAATAAGTAGTGATTGCGAGTTGCTGGTATCCAAACAAAATATTGATATGAATACAATAAATGATCTAGCAATTAGCCAATACGCATATATATGCTAGTCTTATTTTCCCTTTCTCCTTTCTTTAAGCTTGATGACCACCTAGTTACAGCCCCATTTTGCGAAAATAGAAAACTTTATCTAGGCATGTTTTGACATTTCTGTCGTTTCTTCTCTTGCAAACTGGGGCATACATAATTTACATATTCTAACTCCTTTTGAAAAGTTAATTAGAAAAAATTCTCCACATATGGGTGCATGCTCAATAGTCAATAATAATTGAAAATGAAAGATTACTAATGTCACACTCAACTATGGCATAAACCTACGTAAAAGACAATCCAGCTACCATGTCCTCTCCAAGAACATATCATGCACAAATAATCCAATAACTAGTGATCGTGCCAAGAGATAAAATTACCTCCAATAATATAAAACGGCAACGTCAAAGGAAAAGGACATACAAAAAACAATCAATCAAAAATAACCTTCTTTAAAAATCCAAGCGGGTGTATGTGGTTGAGTGGTAGTGACCCATTCATCCTTAACCAAGGTCGATGGTTCGAATTTCGTCTTGGGCATGGAGCAGTGTTAAATTTTGGGCATGAAGCAGTCTTAAATCTATTGGTCAGTAGTCCCTTTAAGGTGCCTACAAATCAGAGCGGGAAAATAGTCGCAGTAGTCGATGGTAGATACTCCTTGTGTACGTGAACTAAAAAAAAAAAAAAAAAAAAGAAGAGTAACCGTCTTTAAAATATACTCTGATATCGATCAAATTACAAGAAAGGACGTTAAACTGACACTATTAATCCTTCCTAAAATAATTACTATGCTTTGAGCCATTGCGTTTGACATGTTGATTTTGACATACTTTATTTCTCTTTTGATAAATGTTTATTAGCACTTTAGCAGCTTGTTGATAAAATTCTATCAACATAGTATAGTATGTGACTTTGTTTGAATCCATATATATATATTGGACTAGTTTAGAACCAATTTTATAGGAAAGAAGGAAAAATTCCCATACTACGATTAGACTTTAGAGCGGATTAATTCTTGAGCTTGGGGTGGATAGTATAGTAACGCATCTCTTATTCGACCTCGACAATAATAATCGGGGATCGAGTCTCATCGCAATTTCATTAAAAAGCTAATTCTCTTTGTTGGTGATTCCATATTCCAAAAGGGCTTTACGGAATCAAACTTCCGCTTATTTTTGGGATCAGGATTCTTTACTTTAATTTACGTGTCAATTTAAATGCAAATGAATGGTAGAATCAAAAGCTTCTCTTCTGGAAACCAAATAAGCATGACGGATTATATTGCAGACAAGCAATTGTAGAGAATTTTGCAAACCAACACATTCACAGTTGTTCAGTTTTATTCTCCGACTTAATAAAATTGGCCTTTTCTCCAACACTGGCCGCCAAATGAATTGGAAGTTTCACCTTCACGTAAAAGACCTTCTTCATTCACACCATTTTATGCCAAGCATTTTGCTTAGTTGCTTGCCACTCAAATCAAAAAAGAAAAGAAGAAGAAAGCATCAAGTAATGGCAAAGAAAATAAAATTTCTCTTTCAACGTTAAACCCCACCCACAAAGAATATATATATTGGTTTTAGCGAAAAGATATATTTAACACAACTAGCTGAAAAGTTAATTTATATGAGGCAGCCTCAACGTAAGGCGTCTCAAACAATTATATTGTCATGCTAATATTGTGCTTGGCTAAAGAGGTGGTCTCACCTTAAAAGTGGTCTCATAAGAGATCTCTGTTCACTATAAAGGCACATTTGTTCTTCCCAACTTATTTTTAGTCAAGTAAAACTTATCAATCAAATATAGTAATATTTTTATTTAAAAATAAATTCGTGATGATACTTATATAATTAGAAAGATTTCTAATCATACTTTTAAATTGGTCTAATATGATTAGTAATGTTAAGGTTTAACGGTCAAATTAAAAGTATCAACTCAATTCACTGAACCATTGATCAAGTTAAAAAACACACTTTATATTGGATGTATTATGTGGCACATGCACTACATCGATAGTGTATTTTAATTCATTTGCCCAATGGTTTAAGGAAAAGTCAACCCAAGCTAATTTTATCACTTCTAAATGTAAATTTGTAAGTATGAGAATAATGTGACGTTATACACAAAAAGTAGGATATATTATTTTCAAATGTACTAATTGTGGAGGGAGTGTTAAGTTACAAAGGGTATTGAAACAGAGTAGTTAACAACTTATATGTCACTTCAGAACAAACTCAAAGGAGAAAAATACAAAGAAGTGGCTTGTGGGTTTAGGGGCCATTTAAGGAAGGTTCCTATCACAAAGGCGGGAAGGTCCCATCTCTCCAAGAACCAATTCCAATTCTCATTTGTCTCATATAGTACTTAGTCCCATAGCCCTTTCGAACAACCCTTTCTCCAGCTGTTTTACCCTTTACCAGTTTTTTTTTTTTTTTTTTTTTTTTTTATCCTTTCAAACATCACTGTCCTATCTTAATTATGCTACTTTGATAATTAAACATGATGCTTATAATTGAGCTTCATTATTAGTCCGTATGTTAATAATCTATAGTTCTGAAAATTTACGGTATATATACAACATTCATTGATACTCATGCACATTGTCATTGACAACTAATACATCAAAGTTAAGTATGCGACATAGCAAGTCAAGTCATATGTTGTGATGTGGTCTACCTTTTCTATCACAAATTACTATTCAATTCAGTGGAGTTCAGTTCATTTCAATTGAGTGAAATTCAGTTCAATCAATTTCAATTCGGTGAAAAAGATCACACCCTAAATCAAAATTTAGACGGAAGTGTAAAACCACTTTGAATGAACACAGAATTCAACTTATTATACGTACGATGTTTATTGATTAAAGAAATAAGTAAATCAGCTATGGGCTATACACTGGAAGGCAAATTAAGACTAGAACAGGCCGGATGACATAAATTGACTATAAAATTCGTCTCACAATTCTCAATTACTCCATCCGTTTCAAAATTTAGTAATATAAAATGTCATGTAATCATATATGGAATAAGAGTGAGATACACAAGGCAACCAAAATACATTATTCCCCTTCCAATATGAGAGGAACCAATACTTCAGAGGGGTCATCTTTAATCTTAATGCAAAAGTTAGGTTGCAACAATTTTTTATTTCTCTTTGTTTTGATTGATGATAAAAGCCAGAAATAGGCTAAATTCAGCTCATTTAATCTCTCTCTACTCGACATGGGCGAGTGGGTATTTTTGGTTTTGTTTCACGAATGATGGCGGCTTTTTTTGCCTTTTATGTCCAAATGACGGCCAATGTTTCAAGTTTCACACATAAACAAAGTGGACATTTGGCCTTATTTAATTACTAGTATTATATTTTCCATTTTGACGGCATCAAAGTAAACTCATTGCAAATAATCCAACTGCACTGTACTACTTTTTTTTGCTTTCTGATGTGAAATAATGATCACACTTGAATCTCTTATCAATATAATGATCCTTTTTAGTAGTAATTTTTTTTATAAATAGTTTCATTTTCTATTATCGAAATAAGTTTTGGTCCAAACTCCTAAATCAGCTCCGGGTACTTATATATATACGAGTACAGATAATCATAATCGTAGTTGTAAATTGTAATTAAGACCTTCCCTTTGTTTTACTTTTTTCTCTTTGTACTATAGATGCTTCCCCATTATTCTCCATTCCAATTCTCAAATAAGCACGAGTAATAGCAATAGCAAACGCAAGCCAAACCTTTATTGATGGAGAAACCAGCTAGCCAAATGCCTGAATATTTGTTGTCTTGCCTCACATTTTGTGTAAAGAGCATATAAATCAGCCATGTGTCAAAAGCAGGGGATGTCAAGTGTATGACCTAGGGATCTGATGTAAATTCCCAAATTTGCCCAATTGTAAACGACAGAAGGAACAACAAAGATTAAAGGAAACAAGTGTAGATCGTTACCACTTTACTAGTTACTACCAAGAGGTATTTGCCTATATAGTTCTCATCTCCCAATACAATTTGGAGCTACCTACTTTTCTAAAAGTGAACTAAACTAAACTCTTTCAAACTGAATGAATTAGTGAATAATAATATGTGTGAGAAAAAAGTATAAAACTGAATTGAAGTGAACTCCATCGAATTTCATTTAAAATATTTTAATGTGGTTGGAGAAAATATAAAGAGTGACAGCAATTGGCAATTAACCTATTGATTTGGGATATGATAGGTAATCTGGTCTAGCTCGAGATGGGTTGAGTTGCTGACCTTAAATTCACTTCATTTCAATAAAAAGAACACACCTAACAAATGACATTCATGATTTTAAGTTTTTCAAATGTGGGAAATTAAGGTTTTATATTAGTCATGATTTTACCCCATGACCATGATCCATCCCAAAGTGTGTATTCCTTATTAGCACCAAATGAGACTCATCTTCCACTACTGATTAATTTGATAATAATTTATAAATAGTAACTTTTTGTTGAAATTCCCTTATTTTAACTTTCAGAAGGACTAATTTCCTCTGTTTTTTTTTAACCCATCTCCAGTATTATTCCTTCCTTAATTCCGATTAGAAAAGTTATTTGACAATTGACCCAGCATGCATAACAAAGCTGTGCTTGCTAGTAGTGTAGTGGAAATCCTTGGGTGGATCATACTATTTAAGGTTCTGTTCCTTAATTCATTGACATTTAGGCCCTGTTCTTTTCATCATTTTCATGCTGCATTCCGTTTCGTTCCGTTCTGCGCCGTTTCGTTCCATATTTTGTACTTTATTTTGTCTCACATTTTTTTGAATTATCCGCACCGCGCCGTTCCGTTCCGTTTCTCACCGTTCCGCACCATTCCGTTGAAAAGAACAGAGCCTTACTAAACCATGTAAGGTAATTGGTGCAAATAACTCTTTGAAGCATAAAGCTAATCAAAGAAAATTACGTATAACGTATACTCCGTATTTGACAATAAAAAAAAAAACTCATATGAGGCAGACTTAACATGAAACCACCTTTAACAAGCATGACGTCATGTTGACGACATATTTGGTTATAGAGGTAACCTTATGCATGTTTTAAGCGGCCTCATAAAAAGCCTAACAATTCTCTACTAGAGTCATTCAACCCACGACTAACTCCATTACCCCTTCCAGAACAAAATTAATTAGATATAGAAATTTTTATAATAAAGTAGCTATTGAATTAACTGTGTAGGAGACCAAATTTTGCATTTAAATATGGTCTTTTTTTTCAGTTACTCTACGATTCCCTCTCTAAATACTTTAATTCTTGATAAATCTCTTGCGCATATACTTTTTGTTGAAAATATTATGTTATTAGCTTTTTTCAGTTCATTGCATAAAAGGACTATCTTTTACTGTGTTTGCTTCGAGTTTGTCAAAAACGACAAAAGTTGGGTTGCATACCTTTCTCTTTTTCTTTTTTTGCAAAGCAAGTTGGTTTGATTAGTACTTAATAAATACGTAGTGTTTTAAACGCAAATTGCAATGTGAAGGGAGCAATGGCCCGACCATAATTGGAAGAGAATTTTGAATTATAATTTCACAGAATAGCAAGTAAGAATCTTCCTTTGCTTTTGCAGCTACAAGTATATCTGCTTCTCAGCTATTTTTTGGATAATTAGTTGCCCGTATTCACATTTTTATATTGTGATACTACATTCACTCTAGCTAGGTATGAATTACTTTCATCCCCTACCAATTTTTTTTTCCCAAGCATATTTTTTTTTTTTTTGAAATCCTAAATATTGTAATACTAAATGCGAACTTTGGATATAAGGGTACCAATTAGATTTTAAAAAAATAACTTTAACCGTTGAAATTTCATTGGTCTATGAATAAAAGTGACTTTGAGATTCCATAAAGAAAAAGAAAAACAAAAAAATAATAGAAAAATATTTGGTTGATACCCCCATAATTTTATTGGGTGATTTTGTGAAGGTTTCTCATAATTTGATCTAAATTAAAGAGTAGGTGTGAGATTTTCATAAAGATAAAATGAAATTAAGAAATATTGTGATTTCTTTTTATATTTGAGAGGAGAAATATTTTGATATTTGAGAGTTGAGTGAGAAATTCTTCCTATATTCTCGACAAAGATATGCATATGCTACTTATTGTTTGGGAGTTTGTAAATACAAAAAACTTTATTATGTCTGTGCATTCAGTGGGTACCATGCATGAATGTTATTAATCCCCATGTGATAAGGTGAGTAGGTGACAGTAGACTACTAGCAGCTAAAACCAAAACATGATAACATGAAATAAAATGGGCCTTTCTATCTCTTTAAATACATTAGCTAGCGCTATTGTGTATTGAGTTTGAATTAAGTGCATTTTAAGTAACCGGCTAATTGCACATTTGCACCACACAAATACGCTCTACTTGATTGAGGCCATTGAGCACTTGTCAATTGTCATATTCAATCCTGCGTTGGTCCCTTCGAGTGCTATAGCCTATAAACCTAGCTAGTGAAGAAGTGAGTTTATTTAAATACTTGCTCCATTACGATAGAAGTCATTTTCGGCAGAAAGTTAATTCCCGTGTTTTTCTTGTCAACCAAATAAAAATAAATCTCTTCTCTTTCTTTGTTAGTTGTCTGTCAACCAAAAAAGCACTTATAATATAGGATCATATTGAGTTTCTAGAAGTCACAAGGGGGACATTGATTTGTCTTTAAAGCTTAAAGGGCACTTGTATCAACATCTTTTAAAATTTGTTTTTTTTTTTTTTTTTTTTTTTGGTCAGAAAAACTTTGGGTTTGTTATTTATACTGAAATATACTCAAGTCAATTGGAATGAGTTGAACTGTGGCTTTTAGGAAGGAATCGAATTAAATTGATTATCACTTCACTAAACTGAACACCATTATACATTTGTATTGAACTAAACATCACTTTACTAAACTAAACTATATAATAAAATGTGAGAGAACACATAGGTTTTTGATCCAAAAATTAATTTGGTTAGGTCACACAAAAAAGTAAAAACCATTCTCTCTATTCCAAAATATATTTTCCGGACTCGTGTAAAATGGTTAAAGCTGCGATGGGTAGCAAAGTTAATTAAACGAAGTTTTGCGGCCCTTTTGTTAGATCGTACTGCAATTCGTATACGAAAAATGAAAGGGAAAGACGCAAAATGAAATTGAAAATGACTTGAAAATAAACGAAAAAGACAATAAAGGGTGAAAAGGGTCAAAATCTCGTCCACATGCGTTGGGGGCCTCTGGGGCAGTGCATTACTCGCCCGGTTGTCACGTGAGTTGAAACTCTTGTAACCAAATTAAAGATCTTTTGTTTCGTCTAAGCCCACCACTAACCACACTTGCGCAACCCCTCCTACTAATTACCAATCATCAATACTTGTTTTATTCAAACAAAATCAATCCAATAATCTTTTGTTGTCTTGATAAAATGAGATGTGTTTTTTGTTTTACAATAGTATGATTAGAGTCACATAAAATTTCGTATGAGACGTGTTTTTTTTGTAAGAAACTCTAATTTTCCCAAAATTTAAACTCTTTTGCTAAGTAAATAACCCAATTGAACTTTATTTTTCAGGAGTCAATTTCATCCATCATCATAAATCGACCAAACAAATGTACTTTTTTCTTTTGTAGGATTAAATAAATAATACTCCCTCCGAAGATGTTTACATTTGCTTTTTCACGGTTTTTAATGCACTATTTTGACCGTAGATAATTGTAATTATATGCATGTATAGATATAAAATTATAATTTTCCAAAAGTATTCTTTAAAATGAATCTAACAATATCATTTTTACATTATAAATATTTGTATTTTTTTATTAATTTATAGTCAAAATTTGTGAACTTTGACTTTAAAAATGAAGTGTAAATATCTTAGTGAAACAGATTAAGTATCCACTACTATGAAAATGACAAATTACTAAAGTTCAACCTGATATTATAGATCAAGAATCTTTTAACTGTACAGCTTATAAGTGATAGAATCACTTATTCTTCTTTTTGTCACTTCTTATTATTGACAACTTTTTTTTGATGTTAGTTCATGGAGTTTGATGTATTAGTTTTTATACTTTATGTCAAATTCAACCCTTTGTACAACAATTATTTAAAATATATAGACATATACAGTACTTTCTAGATAAAATATGGAATTTAGCAAAATGAAATATGCTAGTATAATTTTTTTGTTGATAGAATATTAGAATACTACTTAATAACATTAATAAAATAATGAGCATTATAAGGGGGACATGTTTGACAGTCTACAATATTGATGATATTGTCCTTTATGCCTTTGTCTTTACTGTGTACTGTTCATTATTGAAACCAAAATGTTTTAGCTTTTTCTCCTCCATTATATATTTTATTATTACTTTAGTTATAGCATTTGCCCACTCACAATTTTTTATTTGCTATAAATTGCCCTCTTGCCCTCCTCCCCCACCTCCCCTAGAAGAAGGAACCATCACATTTCAGATTCTCTCTCTTACTTTGTACATTAAAGGCTGCTGAAGCTAACCCTGCCACTCTCTTACTGTTTTTCTCTCTCTCTATTTCCTCCTTTGAATTTCATTTGGTGCTAAACCAAGCTATCAATCTGGGGTTTTATATATATAGATTTAGAGAGAGAGAGTTTGTGAGAAAGAAAAATGTATGCAGAAACTGGTCTAATGTATCCATATTTCCAGAATTTCTCTCAAGATGTTCAGCACTTTGAGGAGTTTTGTTACTCTCAGAAACCCAACTCATCACTGGTAGAACTTCTTTCTCTCTTTGCCTCAATTTGCAAAGTTTGTGCCTTTAATCCTGTTTAAACCTGTTTTTTGGTTACTTTTTGGGACTGATTAAAGTTTTGATTTTTCTTTAGTGTGTTTGTTTAATGGTGAAAATGAGTATTTTGGAGTTAATTTTCTTGTGGGGTTTTAAGGTTGTGACTTAAGAATGCTTTGGTAGGCAACTCTAATTTGGCTATTTTTGTCTTATCACCAGTTGGATTTTTGTTTGTGATCCACATTTCTTAGTATAATAACAGTTTTAATTTTTGGGATTTATAGTTCTAGCTAAGGGTGATATTTTGTCATTTCCATGAGTTTGATTAGATGTTGTGTTATCAAATCTGCTTTATTTGATGGAAATTGGGTTCTGTGACCAGAAATTGTATGTGCTCTTTTGGGAAGTGAGATCTTTTAGAGGTCATTGATTTTTTTCAGCTTTATAAGAACTGCTGAGAGCAGTGAGATGCAGATAGGGTTAATCAGGACTTTAAAGTAGTAGTAAGAATCAGAGAGAGGATAGTGATTTCATAGTCACAGCTAACGTGTGCTTTATTCTCTTTTCCATTAAAAGGCTTTGTTTAGAGTTGCCTTTCCATCCCACTAAGACAAAGACAAAGACAATAGTCAATATGAATTTTTGCAAAGAAACTTTGAAGGAGAAAAGTGGGAGATTTATTTTTAACATTTACATGGGTTCTGGTTTTGTGAGCTAGCCAAATTTGGGAAAAGTGGTGTTGAGCAAAGAGTTCTTTTTAAAAGGTTGAAGTTGATTTCTGTACTTGGGGTAAAAGGAATTTCTTCCCCCCTGGAAAGCACCATTCTTCATTAGTTTGATGTATAGTTTGTAATTTGTAGCATTTTTGGTTCAAATTCTTGAATTGATTTGCATTTTGGGTAACTTCTCAAAGGTGTGAATTGGTAGAATGTAGAAATACTTTCACATAGGGGAAGCTAAAGGTAAAAGCTCTCTGGTGCTGATGTTCAAAAGTTTAAGTAAGTGGGAGTATGTGTTTGGACAAAGTATGATTTCCGGGCCGCAATTGTGGTTAACAGAAATGATTGTAGAGCTGCTCAACCGATGCTTATTGTTGTTACTGGTTTTGAAGTTTCTTGCAGTTGGGTTAATAGAGTTCCAATTGTTAGAACTGACTTTTTACAAGTATTTGATCCTTAACTGTTATAATCAAAGACAAAATTGATGCGTTTCTGATCATTTGCATTTGCTATGCAATATAATGGCCTAAATAGTCATCTTACTTTACTGATGGCTTTGGAAAAATGGCAAACCGCATACATTTAATTAGAAGTAAGGCTTCCTGGATGGCTCGCTATTCATGGGCCCATACCCGCGTTCATCACTTTCTTTATTCTCATGTAAATAAGGTTTAAGCATGATTTGTCTTTATCTCAAAGTCTAAAGCTACATATTCAGCTTGTCTCTGCTTGTTTGGGTGGAAAATCTTGAACTTGTTGCCAAAGAACCAAATTAGAGAGAGGAGACGTACTCTTTGTTGCTGCTATGTAGCCTTCTATAATTTTCAACGCCCACCACCCCTGAAAGAGAGATTGAGAGAGATTGGGAGGCATATGTATGCAAGTTACCCCCATAATTTTCTACGATGTTGAGGGATGTTGGACCCCTCAGTGGTTGTTTTACTTGATGAATTAGGGTACGATGGCTGATGGAGGTACTCCATACTTTCATGCTTGAAAATCACGTGTGTGGTTGCTGCTTTTTTCTATTGAGACATTTGCTAGGATACATAGTGTACCTGTTTATTCTTGGTCTATAACATGCGATAGCGGAGTTTGGAATTTGTGATTTTTCCCAACAATAGACAACATCTTACAAGTAGGAGAAATATCTTTATCTTGGTTAATATATATATATATATATATATATATATATATATATATATATATATATATATATATATATATATATATATATATATATATATATATATATATACGGCCAAATTCATGATGCGATTACCATCATACTGTGTGCTTGTATGTTATGTTTAATTCATGAATCAAACTAGAAGCAAGAATTATTCCGAAGTTATGGATGCTTCCAGTGTATGTTGGAGGCTTGGAGAATCCCATCTGCTTTCTGATTTCCCACCCCTTATTTTCTTGTTTTCTCTGATGCAGGAGAGCACCCTTACAGCCTCTACCATCTCGGACTATGACTTGGGAGGCGAAGGAGATCTTTTTAAAGCACCAGAACCCATAGTTGAAGAACCAATTATGGGCCTTGATCCTATGACGACAGCTATTGCAATGATATCTTGTGGTGAAGACGTCATGCCACCTCCAGGTCTTGGTGACATGGAGTCACTGCAAAATGAGCAACTTTTGTGCGATGTTTTTGATGGATGCAGGAAAGAACTTTTTGAGAAAACATCAGTAGAAACAGCTGTCTCTGATGTCTTGGATATGAAGCTTCCACTGATGATGACAAATGAAGTTCTGATTGAGGAAAGCAAATCGTTGTCTGATTTGCCATTTACGAAAAGTTGCAGCTCAGGGTCTTTGAGTTCAATGGAATGGGTAAGTGGTGCTTCAGTGAGGTCAAATTTCTTAGATTTTCCTGAACTGGATTTTGGAAGTGCTTATGGGATGAGGAGGGCGTTCAGCGAAGGAGACATAAAGGTTAGACTGAGAAGAATACTGCAAATTCTATGCTTGCCTTGTAGTGTTGTGATACTCAATAATTGAGCAATCTGTTGAATGAAGCTAGAACAATATCCCATGATCTAGTCATCTGAGCACTAATTTACCATACTGGGGACTCCATTCCCAAATTTTAGCATTACATCTTTTTCTCTTGGCTTCGATTGCAAATGGGGTCCTGACTTAATATAAAGTAGCCAGAAATCCCGTGAGACGAATTGCATTTTTTTGATGAATTTTGATCTGCATGCTGAGCCTTTACTTGTGTTATGGCTGTTTAGAAACTGAGAAATGTTTAGATGTTTCTGACCATTTCCACAGGATGGGGCTAGGTCATTGATTCTGGGTTTTTATGACAGACTCTCGCTAATGGTAATTTAAGCCTCATCCATTCTCCTCTTCAGCGGTCACTAGTAATTGGCAATTGCACCTCTGAAGCTCGCCTGGAGAAGCTTTCCAGATACAGAAACAAGAAGTCAAGGAGAAACTTTGGCAGGAAAATCAAGGTAAAGTCTTGCCTGGCCTCATGACGTTCATTTCATTGCTTCAAAGTTCAATTCTTGATTTTGATCTCTGCTAGAAAGAAAAAGCAAAGGGAAGCTTCTAATTCCACGCTTATTTATGTCAGTCAGGCTTGTTTTATGTACTGTCGCTCTATATATGTTGCATACAGCTCCCTTTTCTCGTATGAAAGAATAAAAGGAACACTCTTGTCAGAACCTGTCCTTGTTACCAACATTCATTGAAGTTGAACAAACCTAGATTTCTGTACCTATTTTGACAATCTATCTGTCATTGAACTAATTTTGTGCATCCGCTTCAGTATGCGTGCAGGAAGGCTCTAGCTGACAGTCAGCCAAGGATCCGCGGAAGATTTGCAAAGACTGATGAGACCGACAGTTGCAAGAAGCAGTAATTAAGTGAATATCGACGAGCAGAATGTAGGAAGGAACATAGTTAGACTCGGGAATGGCGTGGAAGAGATCGGTGGTTATCTGAAGGTATAGCATGGAGTAGATAGAAGCTAATATATCAGGGGTTGCCTAATAAGTGTAAGACCACCAAGGCACCAACCCCTTAAAGGAGACGGGGAAAAAATCCAAGAGAAAAGCACTAGGGGATCTCTTATTCGTTGTAATAAAATTCCTTTCTGAATTTACCATAGGCAGCTTAGCTTAGAGTTGTATATATATATGGCTGGAATAAGATATAAGTTGCTACTATGCTGTGAAATACTTATGTCTGGTGTTACTGTAAGCCTGCGTTTTCGAGTTATCAGAATATCAGTTATCCATGTTTGAATGGTATGTTTCAAGTGTTTATCTTTATTATTTTGGCTGAAGCCCAAATCTTTTATCTTCAGTGCCCAAATTTTTAGAAGAGCAGGCACGACACGAAGCACGACAATTATAAGTACGATACGACACTGTTAGAAAGCACGAAAGGCACACGGTGGCAAAGCGATCTTTAGTCACAACTCACAAGTCATTCACAGATAGTCAGATTTAGGGCTGCCTGGGGCAGGTTTGTTTCATATCAGAGAAGTGACATAGAGTAAAAGTCAAATAGAGAAGAGGAATATGGAATGTTGATGCCCCAATATGGCAAGTATGGTTAGGCCAGTACATATACAATTATAGAAAGCAGACATAACTTACGTCTGCTTGCAACAAACTTAAGTGGGGCATTTCAGTGTGTGTTTGCCACCAATAATAAACTTATGTCTGAGACAAAATGGACAAAGTAATAAGAAGGAAAAAGGGAAAAGAAGGAGCTGTTGGTTGGAGAAATTAAAGAGGGGAAAAAACCACAACAGAAATGGTAGGTTTTTTTTGTGCCTTTTGGGTATATGCTGAATGTGTAACAGAAAGAGAAGCAGAAACAGTACTTAAATTCAGGTTGTCTATGCTTAATGGTTACTTTTGAGCTGCTGGGCCACTAGCTATTTACAGGGTCATTTCTAACTCCTCTTGCTAGCATATTATGCAGTATCATATCAACTATAACCTGGATCTCCACCAGTAACCATATAGAAAAAAGAAAAAATGATTAATAGCGCGATGAGCCGATGATCTAGTTAGATTGTTGTTGCAGAGCTGAGATTCTGAGAATACTCATGCTCGCACTTCGGTTCTTGAGTTGGATGATCATTTGCAAACAGCAAAATCTGAAGTTAGATCTACCAATATCTACTTGTTTCCTCCTAGCAAACTCTACTACATTTTTGAAACATGGTATATACATAGTCAACGTAGATAATGAGATTTGAACCCAAATCATTCTCAAAAGCAAGTTGGGATGCATCGACTACGTGATCCACCCAACTACCCAAGCCTCTAGTCTCCGCTTCCGTTACCATTCATTGGAAAGGAAACAGTTTCAGATTGATGAACTAAAAGGGTAAAAGCAGACAAGCAGTCCAGGAGATTAAAAAGGGAGGAGACCAGTTTAAGTAGTAGTCAAAACCAAGTACTCCTAATATGAGGTATGACTTATGAGCCATAGAAACACCACAACTCACAAGGGCTACCACAAGTTATGGCTCCTCCTCTCATCTACCCACCTCAAAACAGAGAATCACAAAAGAGACAAGATCCAGAATCCCTCAACCCTCGATGTACGAACGCCACGCGAAAGTGGAGTCGGCCTTGCGGTTCACCGGATTCCGCCATTTTGCTTTGCCAGGAAAACAAGTCTTCATTGTCCATGCTTGGGAAGCTAAGCAATGCACGCCGCACAGGCCTAAATTATAAATGGTACAAGTGAACAACTATACACCTTATGTTTTTGTTAGTGGCATCTTTTTGGTGTACTTTCTTTTTCTCCCTTAGCCCTCTTCATCTTCGAACCCCTCTTTCTATCTCTCTGTACCTCATAGAAAAACCCATCTCCATTAGAGCTTCCCAATCGGAAATCATAAGATAAAACATAAAATGAAAAAGAAAACAAAAGAATCTTCTTGGAGTTGAAATTGGTCAAAGATAAAAGAAAGTCATAATCAAAGCTTTCTTTGACCTTTTCCAACTCCATTACAAGCCAAACCACACCATCATAGCTCTTTGATTACAATCAGAGCATACATAACCACTTACCCACAAAAGCTGTAAATTCGACCAAAATGAACCAAATTTTCATTTCACACATGAAATTAAGCTGGAAATATGTGTACCCCCAAAAAAATTCGATTAATACCCAAAAAAAAAAAACAAAAAAAAAACAAAAGAAAGACAAGATTGGTGAAGATGTCAACTACTTGTCTATGCAAAAGCCCATTTGTAGCACCACCAACCAAAACTTGCATATAATCGACCTTCGCCATAACCCAAAACAAGTTATTCCTAACAAATCTTACCCCCAACGTAACATATATAGCTGAATATTTTGGTGAGCAAAGATGAATTTCGAGCCGAAAATCCTCCATAAAATTTGCCCACCAAAGGATGGATATTCGAGATTGCTATCATAATCTGGATTTGTTAAGACCCAAAACAACATAAATCATCAAAATTGGTCTCGTTTTTCTTATCTTTTCCAAAACAGTACAACAGAATATAGGCATGACAGCCACGAATGAAAGAAAGACCTTTTTCACAAAAATTACAAACCAACAATGAATTTCCAATATAAATTGTTAATCCCAGTAACTAACATGCCATAAATTCCAATGATTGATTAATAATAACTCTAGATACTAGCAATTTATAGCATTGTTCCATTACCAAATTTCTCAACCCAGTTCCAATAAGCTTGGAACCAAAATAAAAGAAACATAGTGGCTCCATTGTTGAATTACTACTAAAAAAAAATGGTGACTCCATTGTTGCATACTTTCATTACTAAATTTCTCTCTCTTTAAGTTTTTGCAAATCTAAAAGCCCAAACAATATTTCTGCAGATGTTTTATTTTCTCTCTCCAAATCAAATCCAATTCTGATAATTCTTCGACTCAATTCACCCGTAAAGTAAGACCAAAGTCATATTGACATTCATTCATTTTGCTACTACGATACGACTAATACTTAGTCTGTCACGGTATCACCACCACGCTCTCTCTTTCTCTTTCTCTCTCCTCAACAACAAAGGATAACGCCGACCCTCTCTCTCTCTCTCTCTCTCTCAGTCAAGCCACATTCCCTTTTTCCCCGTTTTCTCTCTCTACAATAACCAAACCCTCCTCTCTATTTCTCTCTCTACAAACTCGATACAAATCATCCGAAAAAATCTTCCCAAGTAATTACTTTTAATTATCGTCAATTGAAAGAAATCTTATCGAATTAGATCTCTCTGTTTTTCGATTCTATTTCATAGATCCCTAACCCCCAATTTCCCGCCCAATTCTCTCTCCATTTTATCTCTCTTCGATAGATTGAACCATACTGTTGTCTGTTTCTCTGTCTTGATATCGTTCTCCAGTGTTTGTCTTGGTTGCTCTGTATTGAATCTAGGTTTTCGAATTTGGATATTTTTTCTCGATGTTGTTAGGGTTTCTCAATTCGCCAATTTAGGGTTTCTAATTTCGAGTTTTCGAGATGATTATCAAACGGAGCTTGAAATCGACAATGCCTAGTTTAAAACGGTGTCGTGTAAGCCAATCATCAGGAGAAGAAGAAGATACAAATTCCGTTTCCACCAATAATCAAAGAAAGAGGCAAAGAACCACCACCAATGGTACTTATTTTCCTTTGAGTTTGTTGGGAGAGGTTGCTGCTGGTGTAATTCCTTATGGTGGTTATGGTGTGCACCGGATTTTCTCACCCAATAACAGTGGTTCTGATGATTTTCGGGGGTTTTCGGCGTCGTGGTGCACCGAGGTTTCTTGCTCCCCCGGTGAGGAGTTGGAGTCCAGGAGGAGAGAGAGAGCGTCGCCGGTGGTGGAGAAGACTCGCCCCGTGGCGGCTGTCTCTAAAGAGAGCCCGAGACCGCCATTGGTTCGGACCTCGAGGGGCCGAGCTCAGGTATTGCCTTCTAGATTTAATGATTCTATTCTTGATGATTGGAAGAAGGATAAGAGTAGTGCTGGTAACAATAATAAGACTAGTGGTAGTAGTAGTGTTAGGGATAGGGAGTTTGATTGTGGTTATGATGATGATAATAATGATAATGATAATGTTAGTGCAAGGAAGAATGAGAAATTTAGCTTCAAAGCTCAGAGATTTATAGGTGCTGGGAGTAGTGGTGGTAAACATGGGGGGAATGTGCATAAATTCGACGACGAGACATATGGGGTTTCATCATCAGCTTCATCTGAAGAGGATGAAGAAGAGTATGAGAATGGGTATGATGATGATGATGAGGATTACGAGGAGGATTTGGATTGGAGAGATAGAAAGAATCGTGATTATAAGCGGTATTCGAATTCTCATAATGGATTTACGTCGTTGCGTGATAGGCATTGGATGGCAGACGCGAAGCCGCCCTCTATGTATTTGACTGGTAGTCATCGCATGTTGAAGGACAATCGCACGAGTGAGAACGGTTCGTGCGATATGGACCCATTTGTTCCTGGTGAGATAGTGTGGGCAAAGTCAGGGAAGAATGATCCGGCATGGCCAGCTATTGTTATTAATCCTGCATCACAAGCTCCGCTACAGGTTTTGCAATTTCGTGTACCTAAAGCACTCTGTGTCATGTTCTTTGGGTACTCAGGAAATGGAAAGCAAAGGGTGAGGATGAATCATTCTTTCTTAGTTATATGTTATTTTCTGATGTTAATATTAGTGTTGGATGTGTTTATTAACTGTGGGAGTTAATATTACCATGCTGAGCAGGACTATGCTTGGGTAAAGCCTGAAAGGATTTATCCATTCGTGGATAATGTGGACAGGTATGTACTTCTCCACCTCTGTTGTATTAGATTAGAAGCTTTTATTTTTGTACATGCATGTCTGCTGGTACTGAGAGTAGTTTTTGATGGATTCAGGTTCAAGGAGCAAGCGTGCCTGAAAGGTTGTGAGCTGAGCATCTTCCACAAGGCGATAGAGGAAGCTTTTTTAGCAGAGAATGGATTTACAGAAACATTGATGAAGGAGATAAAAAGTGCAGCTGTAAGTGGTACTCGTATCGATTCCGTTCCTAGAGGGATACAGGAGGCTACTGGTTCAAACCGCTACCAGAATCTTTACCATCCTAGCAAGGCAAGTTGATCATGTGTCTTGTATTTACAAAATTTTATTGACTTGGTGTTGGGTTTTCCAGTGTTATCTGATTAATCTTGGGGTGAACACTTGATTAAGGGATAAGTAGGACATAAAAGTAGCTTATTTATCTGAGGATGACTTGATCTCCCTTTTTGTGAATTGCTAAGTTTTGAGCTTCATTCCATTGCTCACCCTTAAAGATTTGAGCAACGTACATAGTTATACATGAGAAAATTTGTAGTAATACACTTGGATTCAGCTAGAATTCAAATTTTCTTTGCTTTGCTTATCTTGGAAGCTGTTGTTGTTTATGGCAAGCTCGGGAAAAATGTTGCACTAAGATAACCCAGTGCAAGGTGAATGAAATAAGGCATTGTGTTACAGTTTGGTTTGTGGAGGGCCCTTCTGCTAGTGTTGTGTTATTACTTCTTTTTTTTTTTTTTATTCTTTTCTTTGTTGGCCTAATTTACTTGTCCTTTATGAAATTGAGAACTTTTAACTGAACTTCTTCACATATTGAATCTTGTTAGTATATGTTCTGCTTGAAAGTAAATGTTCTTGTTCGGTGTCATTTCGAATTAACTAGCCTCATTGTCCACTTCAGCCAGTCGTTAAAAGTGTTCCCCGCCCCCTTTTTTTCCTTTGAATTTTGCTGTAAAGTTAACTAGGACAATCTCGTAAAAAAAGTATCTTCAGGTTTTGTATCTAAAATATGTTTTACCTTTTTTTATGTAAACCTAATACTTCCACTTTGCAGAATGGCGTGAAGAAAGCCAAGGACACACAGTCATGTGAAGGATGTGGCGCTGGGCTTCCACTTAAGATGAAGAAGAATGGAAACGTTTCAACTTCTGAAAGTCACTTTTATTGCACAACTTGTGCTAAGGTTGGTAGTACAGGCAGGAAAAAGAAAAAACATTATTAACCCCTTTTCTCGTACAGTCCCTCTTTTCATGGTTCTCTGCTTGAAGTTTTGAACCCTTAGTGCGCATGAGAGTGTGTGGGAATGTGGGGCAGACCTAATTCTTTGTGTAACTGATAACTCTGTCTCTTTTTGTTCACAGTCACTGAGACTAAAGCAATATTGTGGTATATGCAAAAAGATCGGAAAACACTCGGATAGTGGGAAATGGGTAAGGTTGCTTACTGTGTCACGTGGTCTTGTATTGGAAAGAAAGCTGATTGTCAGCTTAATTTCTTTGTTTGGCGTTATTATCAGGTGCGATGTGATGGTTGTAAAGTTTGGGTACATGCCGAATGTGACAAAATATCAAGCAATCTTTTCAAGGTTTCTTCATCTTATCTAGTGTGGATGGATTTAAAGATTAGAGAGTAGGAACTCCTGTAATTTGCTTCTTTTTTATAATGATAGGATCTTGGCGCCTCAGACTACTATTGCCCTGATTGCAAAGTGAAGTTCAACTTTGAATTGTCAGATTCGGAGACTCGTCAACCCAGACTAAAGTAAGTGTTGTTGACTGTCTTATGTCTATGTCCAGTTGCAGTGGATAGTACAATGGTGTAATTACTAGGTATTTTCTTTTTTGTTTATAAAATTATTTATTGTGTTTGCAATGGAGGCTGATATTAGATGTTTTTCTGTTTCTTGAATTATTTCATTGGGCACAGGTGTAATAAAAACAATGATCAGGTTAAGCTGCCAGATAAGGTCAATGTTGTTTGCTCAGGAATGGAAGGCATATATATCCCGAGCCTTCATTTGTGAGTACTTGTAGTTTCTTATAACATGGATACATCAGCTTTGTGAAAGCAATACTTCCAGATGTGTTCTGCCATAAATGATATTTCTGTTTCTGTTGAGTTGTGACTCGTGGGTTGAGATTCTCATTATGATCTATCCACCATCCTCAAGGCGTCCTTGGGCTAGTTGTGGCCATTCAATCTTCAGGAAAGGGGCCGCCACCTATTGCTTTTGCTGCTTCCGGGTGTCTTTCTTTACTTTGCCTTCGGGTGGCGGCATGCTGATGTGCTACATGATGTGGATCCATGATCTTCTGCATATCTCACCCCTCTGTGATATTGTGGCTTATGCAAATGGCGCTATCACATATAAGTAGTCTTTATCCAATTAGAGAGCTCCCGGGTTCGAGTCCCCTCAGGGCCCCTAGAGGTTTTACCGGTCGTTAATTTCAGGGCCCATGGGATTTGTCAAGCAAAGCTTGGACACCTATGTTATCCAAAAAAGGAAGTCATAACACCTTAACTTGGTCCACGAAAACATGTTTTGTTTTCTTCCTGACGCTGCTTAGTAAGAACTGTCTTATTGGCAAACACAATCGATTTGCTGATGGCTGCAATTAATAATGTTGGCTGAACAAACTGCATAGCTGAAAAGAAAACTGCATAGCTGAACTTGCTGTTTTCATAGTTTGCATTTCCAGCTTTCATGAATTTGATGCTTGAGAAACCTCCATGTGATCTCTTTTCGTTGCACCTTTATTCCAGAGTTGTTTGCAAATGTGGAATCTGTGGGACGGAAAAGCAGCAACTGAGTGACTGGGAAAGGCATACAGGTTGCAAAGTGAAGAACTGGAAAAAGAGTATCAGGGTCAAGGATTCTATGCTGACACTCGAGCAATGGGTTTGTACTTCAGCACTTGACTTGCAATGGTTTCTCCGCATGTTGCAGAAGCATTAGCTAGTGTTAATTTAATTTTTATAACTGAAGTACCAGCTCTAGTCTTGTTTCAAATGCCCTACTTGCTATATCTATGAATATTCTGATAGCATGGAAACTATCCATTTGTTGAAAAGTTACAAAAATTTGGCGTAAAGTTTTCTTACCAATAGCTGGCACTGCGAATGGAGTATTTGGTTTGGTCTCTATGATTCGATATTACTCACTATACGTCCCTATGCATCGTTGTGAGCTGATAAACAGATGTGTTTCCTTCTGGTTCTGCAGATGCTGCAGATGGCAGAGTTTCATGCACAGGCTGCGGCTTCTGCTAAGCCTCCTAAAAAGCCTTCTATGAAAGTGCGTAAACAGAAATTGCTCTCTTTCCTGCAAGGTATACCTGGCTTGAAACGTTTTACGTAAATTATAAAATTATTTCTTAGATTTCTGATCAAGGCAGGCAATGATCTGATAGCTTTATGTTTGTACTGACAGAAAAATACCAGCCTGTATATGCTAAGTGGACAACAGAAAGGTGCGCTGTTTGTAGATGGGTTGAGGATTGGGATTACAACAAGATTATCATCTGCAATAGGTATTTTTGTTTAAAAATTTATTAACCTTCATGATGAATTGATGATGCTATAGAATTTTGGATGAAATGATTGATAACGAATTAATGATGTCTAATGTTTTGTGTTGTCATAACTGACTGGTTATGTAACCCATGATTGCTGTTATTCTGATGGTTTAATTTATTGACAGTATGATATCTCCTTTGTGAACGTCAGATGACATTTATTGTTTGATACCTCAGATTGATGTGATATTAGAACTCGAAATTTAGCATGTTGGTATCACTGATTGCATAAGATTTTTTTTATTTTTTTATTTATAAATCTTATGTTTTAACTTTTTGATATATACTCTGTTAGATGTCAAATTGCTGTTCATCAAGAATGCTATGGAGCGAGAAATGTACGAGATTTAACTTCATGGGTTTGCAGAGCTTGTGAAACACCAGATGTTGAGCGCGAGTGTTGCCTTTGTCCTGTAAAAGGTATGTTTGTGGCTTAAATGGTATATTTATGTCAAACCTAAATCCCAACAAAAACTAATCACCTTTTGTGCAACTTGTCTTTTCCAACTTTAGTTTATGTTGATGATTTTTCGATTTAGATATTTAGTCCCACTCTAGTTTTTGTTGATGATTTTCGATTTCAATATTAAATTTGATACTAGTGCTTGTGCATTGATGTGACAACACTTGATGTTGACTTAAAATCATAATAAAAGCTTGAGGGTAGGATGGTTTTTGGTCTCAGCTCTGATTTGTACATGGGTGATACCCTTTTTTCCTCTTAATAAAACATTCGTCCTTCTTATTTAGAAAAAATATTTTGACTGTTGGAACTTTTATCTCCTTTCATACTTTTTTTGTTTGCTTTTCATTTTATCTGTTGGGGTTAGGGCATTGCTTGAGCTTCAGCATGTCAACTACATGTATCAATTTATGTTTTTTTGCCTAATGGAGAATTGTTGTACTTAATCACTATGATCTACTATGTACGGATCTTTGTAGAAAACCTCATTGGTTCACATGTTCTCTTTTCACAGGTGGTGCTTTGAAGCCAACCGATGTTGACACACTATGGGTTCATGTGACCTGTGCCTGGTTTAGACCTGAAGTTTCTTTTGCAAGTGATGAAATAATGGAGCCTGCTATTGGAATATTAAGCATTCCATCAAGCACTTTTGTAAAGGTAGTTTATGAACTTCAAAGAAGAAATCATCTTTTACTCTTGTTGTCTCTTATTATATCCTATCCATCAAAGCAAAGTGATTCTAGATAGCGATGTCAATCTTTTATTCTTAAGCTGACAGCTGTCCTATCTTCTTATCATGATTTATTTATTGATTGATCTGAATCATGATTTTTGTTTTAGTGAACTTGTAGTTGTAGTTCTTTAATTCTTTTGTAAAAGCATCATGTTGAGATTATGAGAGTTTGAGGACACTATCTATACAAAAAAACGTTTACCAATTATCTTCCATCAGAAGTATCTAGTTCATTTGGGAAATGGGAAACGGGAAACGGGAAACGGGCAAGGGTGTCAGAAGGCCGTCCAGCAGCTAATTTTTCTCGTTAATCCTAGGAAATATAATATATATCTAAAATTAAAAGTCTTTGTTTAATTTTTTTGGGAGCTGCTTGCATAAATTGGTAGATACATGGAAACGGTCGGTTGTTGAAGAAGCATATATGCATATGCCGAGTCTAGTTTAATTAGTTGTGGGTGACTGTGTGTGTCTATTATGTGTATTGCAGTGAATTGTTTCTTCTTTTTTGATAAGAATACAGTGAAACTTTTGTTCTTGTGAACATATATTTTCCCCATGGACTCTAATCACCTTCCTTTTTGTTTGTGATTTAGGTTTGTATAGTATGTAACCAAATTCATGGTGCTTGCACTCAATGTTGCAAGTGTTCAACTTATTACCATGCCATGTGTGCATCAAGGGCTGGCTACCGCATGGAGGTACTGTGCTGTTCGTTCCTTTAGGTTTATATCTCTACTTGCTTGGTCCTTTACTGTAGTCATACTTAGGTGGGCTTATTTCTATTGGTTGCGTACTTGCGTGTTAATTAGACACAGCATTGTCAAACCACTATTCATCATGCAGTGGTAATACTTTCATCTAGAACCTGATCCTCGTGAATATTTGTCTGTTATTACTTGGGCAAAAACTACATTTTTTTGCTTTAGTATTAATTGCTGATCGGGATGCATGCAGATTGTAATGGTAGTTTTGAACTTTTCATTTGTTAGTTAAATTCAAATGTCGCTGTATTGTTTTTTTTTTTTTTTTTACTTAGTTTTTTGGTTTTCTTCTTCATGTTTTATTTTAGTGAATGAGGCAGAGGTGGGCGAGAGGTTTTAGGGTCTGCATGCCCTCTTGCTTGGCCATGCCTGACGGGTATATTAGTATATGACCCTCTTATGCCCATTCGATTAACACATAAAATGTAATTTTCCAATTCGCACGCCATGTTGACTGTTGAGCGCCTAACAATATGTGCGAACATATTGTAGCAATATTGCATCTCGTCAGGACAAATAAAGTGTCATTTAATGGTTTTCTAATCCTTCCATCAGCTGCTGTTTGAATAGATGTTGTGAGCTGTTTGCTGATGATGAAAGCGTTGTTTTCATATCAGCTGATGTGGCAAGTTCTTTTTATATTCTCTATTGCAGCTCCATTGCTTGGAAAAGGGTGGGAAGCAGATTACCAAGATGGTTTCATATTGCGCTTATCACAGGTATCTAAAACACAGACATAGTGAAAATGCAGAGGAGGAAGTAGTATGGGCAACATGTTGGCATTTGGACTAAACATGTATTAATGTGTTGCAGGGCTCCCAACCCAGACACTGTTTTGATTGTCCAGACTCCATCAGGTGTTTTTTCTGCCAAAAATTTACTTCAGAATAAGAAACGGACCGGTTCCAGGTTAATTTCATCAAAAATGGCAAATCATGATGATGCTTCCACATTAGAGGCCAGTGAGTCTGAGCCTTACTCTGCAGCAAGGTGCCGGATATACCAACGATCCAAAAATAAGAGCTGTAAGGTAGATATAAAAGTACTTTTTTCGTTCTGAAAGTGACGCTACATAATCCTTGTCGGAATGGTTTCTTAAAGTAGTTTTCTAGATTGAATTCTAATACACTATTGGCATGTTTTCCAATGGCTTTAGGATGTTAAATTTTCTGACAGCTATGATGGCTTTAGGGTTTTTGGTATAGTTATAGTTATGACGGCTTTAGGGTTTTTGGTATACTTACAGTTTGCTTGTAGGATACTATGTCCCTTTGATGCCTGACGTGATATACACCAGCCACATGAGTCATGAGCAGCCTAGGCTTCTAGCTGATGCTTTCTATTGCTTTTATGAGATTTCTTATTTGAGTTTTGTATTATGTAAGATAAGATAGAAACATTATATGGTATTATCATTGCCCATTATCTTTTTTCCTAACTTGCTTAATTATTTTTTGTTTTGTTCTCTGTAATTCACTATTTGAATGGTTCTTATGTTATCTTCGGCTCACTAGAGGACAGGTGAAGGAGCGGTTTCCCACCGAGTTATGGGGCCTCGTCGTCATTCTTTACGAGAAATAGAACGCTTGAATGCTTTTAGAGTAAGCATTTTTGCGTGCTCTCTTTGATTTGGGATTGAGTGTGACACAATAGCATGGAAATATTAATTTATTCTCTTGTAGGTGGTAGAGGAGCCTAAAAGCTTTTCAACTTTTAGGGAGCGGCTATATCATTTGCAGGTAAAGACCCCACACACCTTATTAGTAGTTACTGGTTGCTCCCTGGGCTTGATTTTGAAGTCTGACATTTGTTTTGAGCGCAGAGAACTGAAAATGATAGAGTTTGCTTCGGTAGATCTGGAATACATGGGTGGGGCCTCTTTGCACGTCGTGACATTCAAGAAGGAGAGATGGTGAGTGATCTATCTGAATATATTTGAACTGTATTGAATTTTCCCCTGTAATGGGTCCTCCATTGGCCTTTAAAATCAGTTTGGGTGCTACCAGTAGATTCTGTACTGTAAATGTTTGTTGGAGTACCTTTTCAGTTTGCAAAATTAGCTCTTTTATGCCGCCTTAGTTAGCTGCTAGGCTTTGGATTTTTCCCCTTTGAAATAGTTGAAGGTCATCTAAATCATATGCATTCTATCTGGTTGCATTAAATTGAAAACATTATAGTTTAAAACATTATACATTGTGAAACATGTTGACATGAATCTAAAAGAATGCACTAAAAATCCCTGGAGCAGGATAATTTGGGCACGCAATATAAATGAGGTGTTTGGGCGAATGAGTTACAGTAGACTTTTATTGTCTTTCAGTTTTGTTTCAGCACAAAAACTCAGATGTGGCGGCCTCATGCATGAGACATAATACCTTTGAGCAAAAAAATGATACCTATGGACAAAAAATCTGATAGTTCTGAATGAAAAAGTGATACTGTTGACCGCCTCATGTGTGAGGCTACCTCGTAAGAGAATGGTTGATGTCTCGCTTTTTTGGGAGTTGACCAAGAAGTTTCTGTGGATTGAATTTCTGTTGAGTTTTTTCAGTGGAACTTTGACTGACTCACTGACAATCCTCTGTAATTTTCCAAATAGAATAGTCTAATTGTGGTTGCTCCCCACAGGTTCTCGAATATCGTGGAGAGCAAGTAAGGCGCAGTGTTGCCGATTTGAGGGAGGCTCGCTATCGGATAGAAGGCAAAGATTGCTATGTGAGTCCATCTTTGCTTTGATATTTTATGCTTTCACTTCTTTGATGTGCAAGTCAACTTGTGCAATACTCAAGATTTTACTGATACAGTAACGCGATCCATCTCTTTAAGCTGTTATCAAGAAAAAGTGATGCTTGAGAATATAAAACTGTTATACTCCTACTTATGGTATAACCTTGTAACGTCTACTCTCTTTGTGGAAGTAAATTCCTCTGCAGCTTATAAGTGAAAGTGACTGAATGCAAACTTCCTTCCAAACCAGATTTCAATGTGAAAAAAAATCTGTGGGCTAAAATGCATATTAGTACCATCAGTGCAAAGGAAAGCATGTACTTCAAAATGCGATATACACTGAGATTGTTACTTATTTTGGTTTCTTTCCTGAGTGGTGTAATTATTGGAACCATTCACATTTAGCTGTAACTTTATTTGTTATCTCTCTGTTTGTATGGTACTGTGACCATATAACCACTGCAGTTGACATAGGTCCTATTTTTCCCACTGGTGCAGCTATTTAAAATCAGTGAAGAAGTAGTGGTGGATGCCACAGATAAAGGAAACATAGCTCGGCTAATCAACCACTCAGTAAGCTGTTTTTACAAACCTCAATGTTTCTACCTTTTGCTGATATGTTTAGGGGCCCATTTTTTTTTTTCATTTTCCTATTGGTTTGGAAAATATCATACTGGGTGAGGCCTTGTTTTGGGACACCCTCTTGTAAATAGGAGGACAAGATATCTTGTATTGTATTCAACTCCAAAGAGACCTCCAGAAGGAGGAAGTTATGATTTTATTGTGCTTTCATTTTTGTGGTTTTGTTATGTTTCTGTATTTAGTCATTGTTCTGATTGTGACATCTTATTGTTTTTGACAGTGCATGCCAAACTGTTATGCAAGGATAATGAGTGTGGGTCATGATGAGAGCCGAATTGTTCTCATTGCCAAAACAAATGTTCCTTCTGGTGACGAGCTAACGTAAATATCCCTTTCTTCCTGTGTTCGTGCATGTAATTGTGTACTCGTCAATTGTCATGCTGCATCTACATCTCTCATAGTTTGTTTTTTTGGTTTTTTCATTCTGATGATCATTGTCTTCCTGAATATGTTTCATGTGATTATTATCTGGCAGGTACGATTACTTGTTTGATCCTGATGAGGCTGACGAATTTAAGGTGCCCTGTTTATGTAAAGCTCCGAACTGTAGGAAGTTCATGAATTAGGCTACAGCAACAGCAGCATACTCATTGTTTCTCCTGAAGGAGTGCTAACCTCTTCTTGCTTCACCTGGATTCCAGACTCCACCTGAATTTGTGACCCCCTTTTTTTTGGCCAATTACAAATGTGTATAAAATAGCTTTGTTTTTTCCCCTTTTTTTTGGGTTCTTTTTTGTTCCAATAAAGGAAAAAAGAAAAGAAAATATATGTAGAGTTCTTTGTAGGTTGTTAGGGTTCATGTATATTCGCGCATATTTGCGATTTCGATTTGTTGGAAACAATTTTCTTGGGATGTAACAGCTAATCATTGAGACTTTTATTTTGTTTCTCCCCGCTTTTTGTAGCATCCACTTGAGGATCTTGTAAATTCCATATTCATTCATAGTAGTTGCCCGAGAGATGGGTTTTAACATGGTATATTTTCTTCATACACAAAACTCTGTGAATCTTGTCGCTACAACTCGAGCACAATCAGGACAACTAATGCTCTGCACAGGACACAGTTTTGGTTGAGTTTCAATCAATATTGATCATGATTGACAAGTTTCCTTGAAAGATAGATTGTAATTAATATATCAGGCATTTAAAATGTCATTACCATACTTCAGACCTCGATTTTCATGGTGAAAGCTATACAATGGTGGAGATTGGAGAATCAACACAAGGAGAAGGTATATATACTTCTTGCAAAAGGTAGTACAAAGATGTAGCTACTACAAAACTCCAAACAGGCTGCATCTTGCTTTCATGTCACCAATTACAATCACTTACAACTTACAAGAGTGGCTAAACTTACAAGAGTGGCTAATCTCACAAAATGCTACTGATGTCTCCTTACACATCTGTAGTCCTCCAGATACTACAATACTGCACCCAAAAAGAAAAAAGATAGCCCTCCTCCGATAGCTTCGGGCAAAAGTTCAAGAAGAAGTGAGAACATATGATCCATCGACCCTGCAATCAAACACAATCAAACCGGTTGAGAGAAATCGGTTGGCACAATCAAACACAAGATATTTCGTTTCTGTTGATGGACACTTACTGATGCAGGTTTTTTTTTGAGAATGCACAACCGTCTGTCGTCTAAATTAGATCAGGACACAACAGGTGTGTAATGCTCCTATACATGATTTCCATGAACACAAGAGCCTTTGTGAGACTGGGATGGTCAAATTCCTATCCAAGGTGATATGACTCATTGCATGATTTAGATACAACACATCTATATCCAGATCCACATATTTGACTCCATAAACAACACGCCAATTAAGCGGGCCAAAAACAGCTAATGCATGAAAGCAACATTAAAGTAACACAACAGAGGTCAGAATCAACTAGGGTGTTTCTATGGATTCTTTCTTATAATAGCATTTAACTTCATAAAGAGTTAACACTTATCCCATTTACGCCTTCTTTGTCAGATGATCCTAAACATAAATTCAACTAATCATAATGGCAAACCAACACAATCAAGTAGAAGGAGTGCATCAAGTCTAATTGTAAAGTCAAGACCATCTCAAGAAGCAAGCAGAAAGCAATACCTGACTTAATTCTTTGGCAAATCTGCAATTGTCAAAGGTGAAATGACACTCTTGACAAAACTTGCCATACCAGTGTTGCTCTTAGCATTTTCAAGTGTTAAAACAGAAGACATGTACTGAGATGAGTTCCTACAGACTACTCCTATTTAACCATGTCCTCTTTGGATGAAAAAATCACCAGTCCTTGTAAATCCAATGGCATCTTTGGTTTCGAACCACTTTTCATCCCTCTTGAGGGGAATAATTTCCACCTGTCCAGGCTGCCTGAGCAAGCTTACAGAAGCTTTACCATCAACACTAGCACGGTACACAGACAAAACCCCTCCCATGTCACACAATTGATAATCAAAGACCCCCAAAACCACATTAGGGACTATGTCAAGCATCTCATGGAGCAAGTCAAAAGCAACAACAAATCTTTCATTACCCTCGGACTGCTGCACAAGCCAATACACAGTTTCATTAACCATAACACTGTGGTTCGTTGCGAACGCTATTGCCTCACCATGAGTTGCCACTTTTCCCTCCCAAAATGTCGCCCTCAATGAATACACTCGACAAAGATTCTCACTACGAGTTCTACGAATTCTTGTCCAGCAATTCTTCCTCAAAGAAAAGACATGAACTTGAATTTCTAGGGTTTCAGCCACTTCAAGTACTCTAACAACCTTATAATCATCAACAGATGAAACATACCCAAAACCCCAAGAAGCCGAACAAATGTGTCCAAGACTCAACACATATGGGTCTTCAAATTTCCGCCATTGATGGATAGTGGGATTCCAAATAATGAAGTACTTACCCTTAAAAGAAGCTAAACATACCAACCCATTACAAGAACCAACAAGAAAGATATCAACAAAAGTACTCATTTCAAATGTTGGCACACCCAAATCAACCTTCAAATCAACTAAAAACTCATTATTAACACCACCCTCAACATCATTATCATTTCTATCTTCTAGTTCCTCATATTTCTTGTAATCGAAAAGATAATAATTTTTGTTCGATTGAATAAAGAGGGAATTCACTACAGGGGGTGAGATTTGACAAGATAAGGACTTTTTCAAATGTAATTTCCCAAAATGATAGGAAGAGATAGTGAAATTCCATTTTTTGGAAACTAATTTGAATTGCATTAGGGTTTTGATGGGTAACCTTGTAAGAATCTCAAGCGTTATCAAATCCTGAGGGAGGCTCCTTTGCTCCGGAATTTCTCTTTCATTCTCTGCCATCGTAATTCCTTCACACTCTTTCATGGTAGTAGTAGGTGAATGTGATTGTTGAACAAGATGGTGGTGATGGTGTTTCGGTGTGTACAGACAACAAAGTGGAGAGAAAATGAGAGAGTATAGTGTGGGGCTATTTTAACCCATAAAACAGGAGGAATTATTGTGTAGTCTAGGAGCACTGCTCCCTCCTCTTACAAAATGGAAAATTATCAATTTGAATTTAGAGTGGACTCTACTTATTTTGTGAGAAGAGAGAGCAGTGCTCCTGAACTATGCAAAAATTTCTCCATAAAACAGGCTCTAGAACCTTCTCGAGCCTTCTTGTTTTTTTGGGTAAAATTAAAGTACAAACCACGGTTTGTTTTTCCAAGTAGATCTGAACAAGGGTGAACGCAATCGGGTATCTATTGAATTTTGTATTATTCGAAATTGGAATTGTATTTATCGATTTCTGTGATGTGAAAACCTAAACTAATAGGGACTCAAAAGCCGAGCATGTGGGTCTTCCATGTCCTTAAATGTGTCTCCTATGATGTGGTGCCAAAATATCAACTTTTGTTTTGGGGCCTGTCGGAAGCCCAAAAACTGTGGATTATAGCCTTCATTTTTCGGCTTTCCCGAGAGCGGTTATCACTTTTGCCCAAATATCTCCAGGGGGGTCTATTCTGACCTAAGAGTATTCCCTATGCTTCGGAAAGGTCATTCAGATACCCGAACTTAGATTTCACCCATACTTTCGATGTTCCGGCGCTTATCATGGGTGACCCGTAAAAATACCGGTCACGCCCAACAGGAACCCGACAACGAGCCCTATGGCCCTTCCATGTCCCACAGGGGTGTCTCATGAGATGTGGTGCCAAAATATCAAAGTTTACTTAGGGATCTTCCGAAAGACCAAAAACTATGGATTATTTTTCGGCTTCTCTGGGCCCAGTTGATATATTGGCCCAAACTTCTCAGAAGGGTCCATCTTGACCCAAGAAGACTCCGGGTACCTCAGAAAGGTCATCTAGGTACCCAAATTCGATTTTACACATGATTTCATTGTTTCAGCCTTTTTCGTGGATGTCTCGTATAACGACCATCCAAGCCTAAGGCAGACCCGGCAAGCAACTTGGCCACCTACTGTCCTAAAAGAAAAGACATCCACTTAAAATCCCGGGACAACCTGCAATTCTTGTCCTTGGAGATAGGATAAAAAAAAAATTAGAATTCCACTTCAAAAAAATTGGGAAAAATTATGGGACTTCACTATAACAGTAGAGAGGGCTTGGGGGTGGGTTGGGTAGCATGGGATGGTGTGGAGCCATGCTCAGTATCCAAAAACCGTTGATTTGCCTCCAATGTCTCATAAGAGGCCCTTCCAAACCTACCCAGGACTCGCTAACCTACCCCCGGGGCTTCCTATATCCCCTTGGGGTGTCCCGTATCACGTGGTACGAAAATATAAACCTTCGTTCCGGAGCTTCTCGGAAGCCCAAAAAACGTGGATTATAGCCTTTAGGCCTGGCAAAAACTAACCCGACCCGATAACCCGACCCGAACCTAACCCGAAAAAAGCGGGTTAGGGTTGGGATTTTCGACCCGAAACATTAAATGGGTCGACCTGATTGACCCGAAAACTTAAATGGGTTAGGTTAAGGTTGAAAATTTCAACCTGCTCAACCTGAAAATTACCTGCTCAACCCGAAAATATTAAATGGGTCAGGTCACAGATCAGGTCGACCTGATTTTTATCGGGTTCGGGTCGACCTGATCCGTTTAACCCATCTAAGTTAGAGATAAAAGCTTAGCCCAAAGTGAAATGGAAAAAAAAAAAAACTGACCCAAAACTTAGCCCAAACCCAAGCCCAAAATAGAGATAAAAGAGGGAAAAAAAAAACCCTACCCCTCATTTTATTTTGCCGTCATTTTATTTCTCTCTCTTCCTCACTCTCTCAGTCTCTCTCATTCTCTCATATTCTGGTTTCTGGATCCTTCTTCGCCTCTTCCTCTTCGGCTCTTCGCCTCTTCCTCTCTCCATCTCTCGATCTCACTGTCTCTCTCATTCTCTCTCATTCTCTATCTTCCTCATCTTCAAGCTCTTCCTCACTCACTCTGTCTCACTCTCTCTCACTCTCAGTCTCACTCTCTCACTCTCTCGATCTCTCGATCTCACTCTCTCGATCTCTCGATCTCACTCTCTCGATCTCTCGATCTCACTCTCTCGATCTCTCGATCTCTCGATCTCTCGATCTTGTATTGAAGTAAGTTAAAGTATATTCTTATAGTGGTTTTGTTTAGATTAATGGTTTATTCATGTTTAAGTTTTAAACTTTTAATTCAGTCGAATCTTCATCTCTTTTTCTCTTTTTCTCACCCTAACTTTCGAATCTCTCATCTCTTCATCTCTTCATCTCTTTTTCTCTTTTTCTCACTTCATTTATGTTTTCTATCTTTTTTTTTTTTTACAGATTTAATCAAGTTATACCTCACAAATTCCAAACAAGACGGTTAGTTTTCTCTTTTTCTCACTTCATCTATGTCTTCTGATTATATTTTTAATTCGTTTAATTTAAATTATGATAGATTCTGAGTACATATACATAAATTGCTTTGACTGTGAAGTCTGTTTTCGGTGGATGGTGGTCTGTTTGTGTCTTGTTGGTGTTCAGTGTTGCTGTAAGTTGGTTGTTGCTTAGATTAATGGTTTATTCATGTTTAAGTTTTAAACTTTTAATTCAGTCGAATGGGTAGATTTTGCTTAGTATTTGTGGTTCTGTTTTCATGAGTTTTGTGGTCTGTTTGTGTCTGCCAGAGTGCCAGGTAGTGTCTGCCAGGTTGATAGTGTGCAGTAGGCAGTAGCAGCTAGCTGGTTGTGTCTTGTTGGTGTTCAGTGTGTTGGTAGTCTGTTTTCAAGTTTGTGTCTTGTTGGTGTTCAGTGAATTAAACTTGATAGTCTGTTTTCAAGTTTGTGTCTTGTTGGTGTTCAGTGTTGCTGTAAGAGTGTAAGTTGGTTGTTGCTGTATATTAGTGCGTTTTGGTGCGGGTCTGCAGGTCATTGTTAGGATGTGGACTTGCTGTTGCGTGTGATGTGCTGCTGTACACGGATTAAGCCTGTTTTATAGACATTTATCCGCATTATACATTTCAATTCTTTTTTGTTATTTTTTAATTCATACTTTAATTATTAGACTTAATTAGGGTTTCTGATTTCTGAATTTATGCTCAAGAGTTTTCATTTTTGTTTCTTATAGTTTTTGATTTTTGATTTTATGTAGATTGAGGGTTTTGCTCATGATATTGAAGATCTGAGTTCTGATGAGGAGTTAGACTCGACGCCTAAAGCTGCTAGTTGAGAGTCCTTCAATCGGGCTTCGCAGCCGAAACTCCGGAAAGTGCAACCGAATCGACAATGTTCCATTGATTTAAACTTTAAAGTTCTGAAAACTTGGATTTTTTGGTTCTTGTAATTTGTAAACTTGTAAGTTGTAACTCTGTCATGACTGTCAGGCTAGCTGGCTAGGTGCTGCCAAAGTGCTTGTAATTTGTAAACTTGGATTTTTTTGGTCATGACAGTGTCACTGTCAGCATGCCTTGAGACTTGAGAGTTTGAGGTGCTTTGAGCACTTGAGGTCTTGAGGAGGTGGCGAGGTGCTGCCAAAGTGCCAACAAGCATTTTTATGAATCATTTTACAAGTGTGCAAAATAAATCAGGTTACGCAGGTCGTTTTCAGGTCGACCTGATCTGTAACAGATCAGGTTAGGGTCAGATTTTTTGACCTGTTTATTAAACAGATCAGGTTAGGGTCGAGTTTTCTGACCTGTTTAGTAATCAGGTCAGTGGGGTTCAACCCGAACCCGACCCGACCTGATCTGTTTGCCAGGCCTAATAGCCTTCCTTTCCGGCTTCTTTTTGCCAAACTTCTCCTCGGGGTCTATCATGACCCTACAGGGCCCTCGGTGACCCGAAAGGGTTATTTGGATTACCGAACTTCGATATCACCCATGTCTTCGGTGTTCAGGCTCTTACACTAGTGTCCCGTAAAACTCCCTTCCAAGAAGCCTATCGAGGACCGGATAAGCGTCCCAGAGGTCTCCCATGTCTCTTAAGGGTGTCCCGTGCCACGTGGTGCGAAAATAGCAACCTTTGTTCCGAGACCTCCCGGAGCCATAAAAACGTGGATTATAGCATACATTTTCGGCTTTCCGGAGCTCGGGTGTCATTTTTGCCCAAACTTCTCCGGGGGGTCTATCATGACCTTAGAGGACCCTCGGTGCCCCTGCACGTTCATCAGGATCCCAGAACTTCGATATCACCCATATTTTTGGTGTTCGAGCCCTTACATTGGTGTTCCGTAAATACGCCCTTACCCGAGGGTAACCCGTTGTCCCTAGGGGTGTTCCTTGCGATGTGGTGCGAAAATATCCACCTTCGTTCCGGGGCCTCCCGGGAGCCAAAAAACGTGGATTATAGCCTACGTTTTCGGCTTCCCGGAGTCCGGATGTCATTATTGCCCAAACTTCTCCGGAGGGTCTATCATCACCTTAGAGGACCCTCGGTGCCACAGGAGGATCATCAAGATCCCCAAACTTCGATAACACCCAAGTTTTCGGTGTTCAAGCCCTTACATTGGTGTTCCGTAAAAACGCCCGTACAAGCCTATCAGGCACCCGATAACGGATCACCGAGGGCCTCCCGTGGTCCCTAGGAGAGTTCCTTGCGATGTGGTGCGAAAATATCCACCTTCGTTCCGTGGCCTCCCGGTAGGCAAAAAAACGTGGATTATAGCCTACGTTTTCGGCTTCCCGGGGCCCGGGTGTCATATTTGCCCAAACTTCTCTGGGGGGTCTATCATCACCTTAGAGGACCCTCGGTGCCCTGGGAGGGTTATCAGGATCCCCGAATTTCGATATCACCTAGGTTTTTGAAGTTCGAGCACTTACATTGGTGTTCCGTGAAAACGCCCTTACAAGCCTATCAGAGACCCGATAACGGATTGCCGAGGGCCTCCCGTGGTCCCTAGGGTAGTTCCTGGCGATGTGGTGCGAAATTATCCACCTTCGTTCCGTGGCCTCCCGGTAGGCAAAAAAACGTGGATTATAGCCTCTGTTTTCGGCTTCCCGGGCCCGGGTGTCATTTTTGCCCAAACTTCTCCGGGGGGTCTATCATCACCTTAGAGGACCCTCGGTGCCCTGGGAGGGTTATCAGGATCCCCAAACTTCGATATCACCCAGGTTTTTGAAGTTCGAGCACTTACATTGGTGTTCCGTGAAAACGCCCTTACAAGCCTATCAGAGACCCGATAACGGATCGCCGAGGGACTCCCGTGGTCCCTAGGAGTGTTCCTTGCAATGTGGTGTGAAAATATCCACCTTCATTCCGAGGCATCCTCGGGGCCAAAAAAACGTGGATTATAGCATTTGTTTTTGGCTTCTCGCGGCCCGGGTGTCCTTTTTGCACAAAATTTTCCAGAGGGCCTATCATGACCTTAGAGGACCCTCGGTGCCCCGCGAAGTTCATCAGGATCCTAGAACTTCGATATCACCCATGTTTTTGGTGTTCGAGCCCTTACATTGGTGTTCCATAAAAAGGCCCTTACAAGCCTATCAGGGACCCGATAACGGACCCCGAGGGCCTTCGATGTTCTCTAGGGGTATGCAATGTGGTGCGAAAAAATCGACCTTCGCTCCGGGGCCTCCTGGGAGCCAAAAAAAATCGTGGATTATAGCCTACGTTTTCGGCTTCCCGGAGCCGGGTGTCCTTTTTGCCCAAAATTCTCCCGAGGGTCTATCATGACTTTAGAGGACCCTCGGTGCCCCGAGAAGTTCACCAGGATCCCTGAACTTCGATATCACTCATGTTTTTTGGATTTCGAGCCCTTAAATTGGTGCTCAGTAACTCTTACAAACCTATCAAGGACCCAATAACGGACCACTAAGTGCCTCCCCATGTTTCCTAGGGGTGTTCCTTGCGATGTGGTGCGAAAATATCAACCTTCGTTCCTGTGCCTCCGGAAGCAAAAAAAAACGTGGATTATATAGCCTACGTTTTCGGATTCCCGGTGCCCGGGTGTCATTTTTGCCCAAAATTCTCCGGGGTGTCTATCATGACTTTAGAGGACCCTCGGTGCCCCAGCAGGTTCATCAGGATCCCTGAACTTCGATATCACGCATGTTATCTTTTGTTCGAGCCCTTACATTGGTGTTCCATAAAAACGCCATTACAAGCCTATCAGAGACCCGGTAACGGACCCCGAGGGTCTCCCATGTTCCCTAATGGTGTCCCTTGCGATGTGATGCAAAAATGTCCATCTTCGCTTTGGGGCCTTCCGGGACTCAAAAAACATGGATAACCTACGTTTTCGGCTTCCTGGAGCCCGGGTGTCATTTTTGCCCAAAATTTTCCGGGGGGTCTTTTATGACCTTAGATGACCCTCGGTGCCCCGAGAAGTTCATCAGGATCCCTTAACTTCGATATCACCTATGTCTTTGGTGTTCTGCCCTTATAATGGTGTTCACTAAGAACACCCTTACAAGCCTATCAGGGACCCGATAACGGGCTTCGAGTGCCTCCCATGTTTCCTAGGGGGGTTCCTTGCGATGTGGTGCGAAAATATCCACCTTCATTACGGGGCCACCCGGGAGCCAAAAAACGTGGATTATAGCCTATGTTTTCGGCTTTCCGGTGCTCGGGTGTCATTTTTGCCCAAAATTCTCCGTGGGGTTTTATCATGATCTTAGAGGACACTCGGTGCCCCGATAGGTACATCAGGATCGCTGAACTTCGATATCGGCCATGTTATCTGTGTTCGAGCCCTTACATTGGTGTTCCATAAAAACGCCCTTACAAGCCTATCAAGAACCCGATAATGGACCCCGAGGGCCTCTCATGTTCCCTAGGGGTGTCCATTGCGATGTGGTACGAAAATATCCACCTTCGATCCGGTGCCTCCGAGGAGCCAAAAAACGTGCATTAGCCTACGTTTTCGGCTTCCCCGGGCCCGTTTTGCACAAAATTCTTCGGGGGGTGTATAACGACCGTAGAGGACCCTCGGTGCCCCTGGAGGGTCAGCAGGATTCCCGAACTTCAATATCACCCTTGCTATCGGTGTTCGAGCCCTTACATTTGTGTTCCGTAAATACGCCCTTTCAAACTTATCAAAGACCCGATAAAGGTCCGCGAGGGCCTCCCATGTTCCTTAGGGATGTCCGGTGCGAAAATAGTCACCTTCATTGTGGGGCTTCCCTGGAGCTAAAAAACGTAGATTATAGCCTACGTTTTCGGCTTCCCGGGGCTCGGGTGTCATTGTTGCCCAAACTTCAGTGGCGGGTCTATCTTGACCTTAGAGGACCCTCGTTCACCTGTGAGGGTCATCAGGATCCCGGAACTTCGATACAACCCATGTTTTTGGTGTTCGAGCCCTTACATTGGTGTTCAGTAAAAACGCCCTTACAAGCCTATCAACGACCCGATAACGAACCCCCGAGGGCCTCCCATTGTCACTAACAGTGTTCCATGCGATGTGGTGCAAAAATATCCACTTTCGTTCCGGGGCCTCCCGGGAGCCAAAAAACGTAGATTATACCCTACGTTTTTGGCTTCCCGGGGTCTGGGTGTCAATTTTTTTGCCCAAAATTCTCCAGGGAGTCTATCTTGACCTTATAGGACTCACAGTGCCCCGCGAGGATCATCAGGATCCATGAACTTCGATATCACCCATGTCTTTGGTGTTCGAGCCTTACATCGGTTTTCTGTAAACACGCCATTACAAGCCTATCAATGACCCGATAACGGATCCCCGAGACCCTCCTGTGGTCCCTAGGGGTGTTCCTTGCGATGTGGTGCGAAAATATCCACCTTCGTTCCTGGGCCTCCTGGGAGCTAAAAAACGTTGATTACCCTATGTTTTCGGTTCCCGGGGCCTGGGTGTCATTTTTACCCAAAATTCTCCGGGGAGTCTATCTTGACCTTAGAGGACCCTCGGTGTCCCGGAAGGATCATCAGGATCCCCGATCTTCGATATCACCCATGTTTTTGGTGTTCGAGCCTTACATTGGTGTTCCGTAAAAACGCCCTTACAAGCCTATCAACGACCCGATAACGGACCCCTGAGGCCCTCCCATGGTCCCTAGTGGTGTTCCTTGCGATGTGGTACGGAAATATCCACCTTCGTTTTGGAGCCTCCCTGGAGCCAAAACACGTGGATTATAAGCTACGTTTTCGGCTTCGCTGGACCTGGGTGTCATTTTTGCACAAACTTCTCCGGGGGGTCTATCATGACCTTAGAGGACCCTCGATGCTCCGGGAGGGTCATCAGTATCCCCGAACATCGATATCACCTAAGTTTTAGTGTTCGAGCCCCTACATTGGTGTTCCGCAAAAAAAGCCCTTACATGCCTATCTGGGACCCGATAACGGACCCTCGAGGGCCTCCCGTGGTCCCTAGGGTTGTTCTTTGCAATGTGGTGCGAAAATATCCAACTTCGTTCCGGGGCCTCCCAAGAGCCAGAAAACGTGGATTACGTTTTCGGTTTCCCGGAGCCAAGGTGTCATTTTGCCCAAAATTCTCTGGGGGGTCTATCATGACCTTAGAAGACCCTCTGTGCCCCGCGAAGTTCATCGGGATCCTTGAACTTCGAAATCACCCATGTTTTTGGTGTTCGATCCCTTACATTGGTGTTCCATAAAAACGCCCTTACAAGCCTATCAAAGACCCGATAACGGACTCCGAGTGCGTCCCATGTTCCCTAGCGATGTCCCTTGCGATGTGGTGCGAAAATATCCATCTTCGTTCCGGTGCCTCATGGGAGCCAAAAAACGTGGATCGCCAACGTTTTCGGCATCCCAGAGCCCGGGTGTCATTTTTGCCCAAAATTCTTCGGAGGGTCTATCATGACTTTAGAGGACCCTCGATGCCCCGAGAAGTTCATCAGGATCCCTGAACTTCGATATCACCCATGTTTTTGGTGTTTGAGCCCTTAAATTGGTGTTCAGTAAAAACACTCTTACAAGCCTATCAGGGACCCGATAACGGACCCCGAGTGCCTCCGATGTTGCCTAGGGGTGTTCCTTGAGACGCAGTGCAAAAATATCCACCTTCGTTCCATGTCCTCCCGGGAGCCAAGAAACGTGGATTATAGCCTATGTTTTCGGCTTCCCAGGGCATGGGTATCATTTTTGCCCAAAATTCTCCGGGGTGTCTATAATGACCTTAGAGGACTCTCGGTGCCCCGATATGTTCATCAGAATCCCTGAACTTTGATATCACCTTTGTTATATGTGTTCGAGCCCTTAAATTGGTGTTCCATAAAAACGCTATTACAAGCCTATCAAGGACCCGGTAACGGACCCCGACCGCCTCCCATGTTTCCTAGGGTTGTCCCTTGTGTTGCGGTGCGAAAATATCCACCTTCGATTCGGTGCCTCCTGGGAGCCAAAAAATGTGGATTATAGCCTACGTTTTCGGCTTTCCCGCGCCCGGGTGTCATTTTTGCCCAAAATTCTCAAGGTGGTGTATAATGACCGTAGAGGCCCTCGGTGCCCCTGGAGGGTGAACATGATCTCCTAACTTCAATATCACCCATGTTTTCGATGTTCGAGCCCTTACATATGTGTTCCGTAAATACGGCCTTACAAGGCTATCAGAGATCCGATAAAGGACCCCGAGCGCCTCCCATGTTCCTTAGGGGTGTCCGATGCGAAAAAAATCCACCTTCATTCTGGGGCCTCTTGGGAGCCAAAAAACGTGGATTAGCCTACATTTTCGGCTTCCCTGGGCCTGGGTGTCATTTTTTCCCAAAATTCTCTAGGGAGTCTATCATGACCTTAGACGATCCTCGGTACCCCGGGAGGGTCAACAAGATCCCCGAACTTCGGTATTATTCATGTTTTCGGTGTTCACTTCAATTTTTTGGAAGTGATTTCTTATTTTATCTCTTATCTTCTTTGTTTCATTTTAATTTTTTTTTTTTTTCCTACAATTTTTTATGATAATATTTACTAGTTTAAGACACAAATTATTGCCTTGACCCAGGGGTATAGTTAATTGTGTTGACCCAATGAAATTGTATATTAAAGAAAATGAAACTTTAATTTAAACAAATTCTAATGATAGTTCCATTTATTTTTAACTATAGCTTCATTTTCTACAATGTATAGTTTCATAGGGTAAACACTTCTGATTTCACAGATAAACTCTAGATTTAGGCAATAAAACTTGTAAACTTTAAATTTTACTTTTACATATTCATTTCTACTTATTTTTTCAAGTTACTTTCTTTCAGGGGATATCTTCAAGATACTTTAGACACAAATTCTTATATAAGGTCACCTCAATGTGACGCGCCTCAAACAAGTTTGACGTCATGCTAATGTCAACGTTGGCTATAGGGGAACCTCATAAGAGACCCATTATACTTTTGATGTGATTTTTAGTCAATTCAGCTCAATTGTTACTCACATGACTAAATTGTGTAAAACAATAATATAGTAAGACTCTTTAGTAAGGGGCACATTTGTCAATATATAAACCCACATAAAAGCAGATACTGAAACACACCTACTCAAATAACATAATGACCATGATAATGAGGTTGTATTAGTTCAGTGGAATTCAACTCCGTCCAAAAAAAGAAAAAATAAAAAAGAACTGAATACTCGCAAGTCACAAAATATCAGCAAATGAGAAACTGTGAAAAACTGAAAACATGCATCAGTAGATGGTACTCCTAATACTAAATTTCATCAATTCCTGGCGTATAACTCAAACTCTTTTTTTAGGGGGTTGCATACATCAGAACCTCCATAGCCTAGGTGGTAGTGGTTGTTATACATGGTGGTTGTGGTTGTGTATAACTCAAAGTTGCTTCCAAGAATCAATAAATCTCTCTCTTTTATTTTTTTTATTTTATAATTAACGAATCAATAACTCTTAATGTCGAGGGTAAAAGGGTCAGCACACTCTATGTTTAGCACTTTCATTCCCTGAATTTAGATGCTAAATGCAGGGAGAAAATTTACTAAACCTAGGGCGTGCTTCCCATTTTGCCCTTGTTCTAACTCACAATCCCAACCACACCAGCACTCTCTCAGTCTCTCTCCCTCCTGGTTTCTCTCTCAGCTATTCCTAGCCAAAGTACCATCACCCCATCACTAATTCACCATTGTTTGAGTGACATGTTTGAGAACCGTATTAAAACCGCAATCATCATCAGTTTTTTTTTTTGGTGGCAACATCATCAGTTCATCATCAACATCATTGTCTAAATGGAAGACCCCAACCCCACCCTCATTCTAATTTCTAAGCCGCCCTCAATGCGAAGCATGAAGCAAAAATTACTGGCTGATAGGGCCGTGTAACAACTGAGGCTCAACAACAAATGTGTCCAAGACTCAACACATATGGGTCTTCAAATTTACGCCATTGATGGATAGTGGGATTCCATATAATGAAGTACTTACCCACAAAAGAAGCTAAACATAACAGCCCATTACAAGAACCAACAAGAAAGATATCAACAAAGTTACTCTTTTCAAATATTGGCACACCCAAAACAACCTTTAAATCAACTAAAAACTCATTATTAATACTACCCTCATCATCATTTTCATTTCTATCTTTTAGTTCCTGATATTTCTGGTAATCGAAAAGATAATAATTTGTAGCTGATTGAATAAAGAGGGAATTCACTACAGGGGGTGAGGATTGACAAGATAAGGACTTTTTCAAATGTAATTTTCCAAATTGATAGGAAGAGATAGTGAGATTCCATTTTTTGGAAACTAATTTGAATTGCATTAGGGTTTTGATGGGTAACCTTGTAAGAATCTCAAGCGTTATCAAATCCTGAGGGAGGCTCCTTTGCTCCGGAATTTCTCTTTCATTCTCTGGCATCGTAATTCCTTCACACTCTTTCACGGTAGTAGAAGGTGAATGTGATTGTTGAACAAGATGGTGGTGATGGTGTTTGCCGTGTTTCGGTGTGTGCAGACAACAAAGTGGAGAGAAAATGAGAGTAAAGTGTGGGACTATTTTAACTCATAAAACAGGCTTTAGAACCTTCTCGGGCTTTCTTGTTTATTTGGGTAAAATTAAAGTTCAACCCACTGTTTATTTTTCCAAGTAGATCTGAACAAGGGTGAATGCAATCGGGTATTCATTGAATTTTGTACTAGCCGAAATTGGAATTGTATTTATCGGTTTCTGTGATGTCAAAACCTAAACTAACAGGGACTCAAAAGCCGAGCATGTGGGTCTTCCATGTCCTTAAAAGGTGTCTTTTATGATGTGGTGCCAAAAATATCAACTTTCGTTTTTGGGCCTGCCGGAAGCCCAAAACTGTGGATTATAGCCTTCGTTTTCTGGCTTTCCCGAGCGTGGTTATCACTTTTTGCCCAAATATCTCCAGGGGGGTCTATTAGGACCTAAGAGTATTCCCGATGCTTCGGAAAGGTCATTCAGATACCCGAACTTAGATTTCACCCATACTTTCGATGTTCCGGCGCTTATAGTGGGTGGCCCATAAAAATACCGGTCACGTCTAACAGGAACCCGACAATGAGCCTATGGCCCTTCTATGTCCCCCAGGGGTGTCTCGTGAGATGTGGTGCCAAAATATCAAAGTTCAGTTTGGGATCTTCCGAAAGACCAAAAACTATGGATAATTTTTCGGCTTCTCGGGGCCCAGTTGATATATTGGCCCAAACTTCTCAGAGGGGTCCTTCTTGACCCAAGAAGACTCCGGGTACCTCAGAAAGGTCATCTGGGTACCCAAAATTCGATTTTACACATGATTTCATTGTTTCATCCATTTTAGTGGATGTCTCGTAAAACGATCATTCAAGCCTAAGGCAGTCCGACAAGCAACTTGGCCACCTATTGTCCTACAAGAAAAGACATCCACTTAAAATCCCTGAACAACCTGCAATTCTTGTCCTTGGAGATAGGATCAAAAAAATTAGAATACCACTTCAAAAAAAATTGGGAAAAATTATGGGACTTCGCTATAACAGTAGAGAGGGTTTGGGGTGGGTTTGGTAGCATGGGATGGTGTGGAGCCATGCTCGGTAACAAAAAACCATTGATTAGTCTCCGATGTCCCATAAGACGAAATTCCAAACCTACCAAGGACTCGCTAACCTACCCCCGGGGCTTCCTATATCCCCTTGGGGTGTCCCGTATCACGTGGTACGAAAACCTTCGTTCCGGAGCCTCTTGTAAGCCCGAAAAACGTGGATTATAGCCTTCCTTTCCGGCTTCTTTTTGCCAAACGTCTCCTGGGGGTCTATCATGACCCTAGAGGGCGCTCGGTGCCCCGAGAGGATTATCTGGATTACCAAACTTCGATATCACCCATGTCTTCGGTGTTCAGGCTCTTACACTAGTGTCCCGTAAAACTCCCTTCCAAGAAGCCTATCGGGGACCGGATAAGCGTCCCAGAGGTCTCCCATGTCCCCTAAGGGTGTCCCGTGCCACGTGGTGTGAATATAGCAACCTTTGTTCCGAGACCTCTCGGAGCCAAAAAAATGTGGATTATAGCCTACATTTTGGGCTTTCCGGAGCCCGAGTGTCATTTTTGCCCAAACTTCTCTGGGGGGTCTATCATGACCTTAGAGGACCCTCGTTGCCCCTGCAGGTTCATCAGGATCCCTGAACTTGGATATCACTCATATTTTTGGTGTTCGAGCCCTTACATTAGTGTTCCGTAAAAACGCCCTCACAAGCCTATCACGGACTCGATAAAGGACCCCCGAGGGAAACCCGTGGTCCCTAGGGGTGTTCCCTGCGATGTGGTGCGTAAATATCCACCTTTGTTCCGGGGCCTCCCGGGAGCCAAAAAACGTGGATTATATAGCCAACGTTTTCGGCTTCCCGGAGTCCGGGGGTCATTATTGCCCAAACTTCTCCAGGGGGTCTATCATGACCTTAGAGGACCCTCGGTGCCCCAGGAGGGTCATCAGGATCCCCAAACTTCGATAACACCCAAGTTTCGGTGTTCTAGCCCTTACATTGGTGTTCCGTAAAAACGCCCTTACAAGCCTACCAAGCACCCGATAACGGATCGCCGAGGGACTCCAGTGGTCCCTAGGGGAGTTCCTTGCGATGTGGTGCAAAATATCCACCTTCGTTCCGTGGCCACCCGGTAGGCAAAAAAAAGTGTAGATTATATAGCCTACGTTTTCGGCTTCGCGGGGCCCGGGTGTCATTTTTGCCCAAACTTCTCCGGGGGGTATATCATCAGCTTCGAGGACCCTCGGTGCCCTAGGAGGGTCATCAAGATCCCCGAACTTCGATATCACCCAGTTTTTTGAAGTTCGAGCACTTACATTTGTGTTCCGTAAAAACGCCCTTACAAGCCTATCACAGATCCGATAACGGATCGCCGAGGGCCTCCTGTGGTCCCTAGGAGTGTTCCTTGCAATGTGGTGCGAAAATATCCACCTTCGTTCCGAGGCCTCCCGGGAGCCAAAAAACGTGGATTATAGCATACGTTTTTGGCTTCCCGCGGCCCGGGTGTCATTTTTGCACAAAATTTTCCGAGGGGCCTATCATGACCATAGAGGACCCTCGGTGCCCCGCGAAATTCATCTGGATCCTTGAACTTCGATATCACCCATGTTTTTGGTGTTCGAGCCCTTACATTAGTGTTCAAGCCAAAAGGCCCTTACAAGCCTATCAGGGACCCGATAACGGACCCCGAGTGCCTTCGATGTTCCCTAGGGGTATGCAATGTGGTGCGAAAAAATCCACCTTCGTTCCGGGGCCTCCTGCGAGCCAAAAAAAAACGTGGATTATAGCCTACGTTTTCGGCTTCCCGGAGCCGGGTGTCCTTTTTGCCCAAAATTCTCCGGGGGGTCTATCATGACCTTAGAGGACCCTCGATGCCCCGAGAAGTTTATCAGGATCCCTGAACTTCGATATCACCCATGTTTTTTGGATTTCGAGCCCTTAAATTGGTGCTCAGTAACACTTACAAGCCTATCAAGGACCCAATAACGGACCACGAGTGCCTCCCCATGTTTCCTAGGGTGTTCCGTGCGATGTGGTGCGAAAATATCAACCTTCGTTCCGGTGCCTCCCGGAGCAAAAAAAACGTGAATTATAGCCTACGTTTTCGGAATTCCCGGGGTCCGGGTGTCATTTTTGCCCAAAATTCTCCGAGGTGTCTATCATGACTTTAGAGGACCCTCGGTGCCTCCGCAGGTTCATCAGGATCCCTGAACTTCGATATCACCCATGTTATCTTTTGTTCAAGCCCTTACATTGGTGTTCCATAAAATCGCCATTACAAGCCTATCATGGACCCGATAACGGACCTCGAGAGCCTCCCATGTTCCTTAGTGGTTTGCGATGTGATGCAAAAATGTCCACCTTCGCTCAGGGGCCTCCCGGGACCCAAAAGACATGGATACCATACGTTTTCGGCTTCCTGGAGCCCGGGTGTCATTTTTGCCCAAAACTCTCCGGGGAGTCTTTCATGACCTTAGATGACCCTCGGTGCCCCGGGAAGTTCATGAGGATCCCTGAACTTCGATATCACCCATGTTTTTGGTGTTCAACCCTTATAATGGTGTTCACTAAAAACACCCTTACAAGCCTATTAGGGACCCGAAATGGGCTCCGATTGCCTCCCATGTTTCCTAGGGGGGTTCCTTGCGATGTGGTGCGAAAATATCAACCTTCATTACGGGGGCACCCGGGAGCCAAAAAACGTGGATTATAGCCTATGTTTTCGGCTTTCCTGGGCCCGGGTGTCATTTTTGCCCAAAATTCTCCGTGGGGTTTTATCATGATCTTAGAGGACACTCGGTGCCCCGGCAGGTACATTAGGATCCCTGAACTTCGATATCGCCCATGTTATCTGTGTTCGAGCCATTACATTGGTGTTCCATAAAAAACGCCCTTACAAGCCTATCAAGTACCCGATAATGGACCCCGAGGGCCTCCGATGTTCCCTACGGGTGTCCATTGCGATGTGGTACGAAAATATCCACCTTCAATCCGGTGCCTCCTAGGAGCCAAAAAACGTGGATTAGCCTACGTTTTCGGCTTCCCCGGACCCGTTTTGCACAAAATTCTCCGGGGGGTGTATAACGACCGTATAGGACCCTTGGTGCCCCTGGAGGGTCAGCAGGATTCCCGAACTTCAATATCACCCTTGCTATCGGTGTTCGAGCCTTTACATTTGTGTTCCGTAAATACACCCTTCCAAGCCTATCAAAGACCCGATAAAGGATCCCTAGGGCTTCCCATGTTCCTTAGGGATGTCCGGTGCCAAAATATCCACCTTCATTGTGGGGCTTCCCAGGAGCAGAAAAACGTAGATTATAGCCTACATTTTCGGCTTCCCGGGGCTCGGGTGTCATTTTTGCCCAAACTTCTCTAGGGGGTTTATCTTTACCTTAGAGGACCCTCGGTGCCCTGGGAGGGTCATCAGGATCCCCAAACTTTGATACAACCCATGTTTTTGGTGTTCGAGCCCTTACATTGGTGTTCAGTAAAAAAGCCCTTACAAGCCTATCAACGACCCGATAACGGACCCACGAGGGCCTCCCGTTTGGTCACTAACGGTGTTCCATGCGATGTGGTGCAAAAATAGCCACCTACGTTGTCGGCTTCCCGTGGTCCGGGTGTCAAGTTTTTTGCCCAAAATTCTCCGGGGAGTCTATCTTGACCTTAGAGGACTCTCGGTGCCCCGCGAGGATCATCAGGATCCTTGAACTTCGATATCACCCATGTCTTTGGTGTTCGAGCCTTACATTGGTGTTCCTTAAACACGCCCTTACAAGCCTATCAACGCCCCGATAACGGAGTCCCGAGACCCACCCGTGGTCCCTAGGGGTGTTCCTTGCGATGTGGTGCGAAAATATCCACCTTTGTTCCGGGGCCTCCTGGGAGCCAAAAAACATGGATTATACCCTATGTTTTCGGTTTCCCGGGGCCTGGGTGTCATTTTTGCCCAAAATGCTCCGGGGAGTCTATCTTGACCTTAGAGGACCCTCGGTGCCCCGGGAGGATCATTAGGATCCCCGATCTTCGATATCACCCATGTTTTTGGTGTTCGAGCCTTACATTGGTGTCCGTAAAAACGCCCTTACAAGCCTATCAACGACACGATAACGGACCCCCGAGGCCCTCCCGTGGTCCCAAGTGGTGTTCCTTGAGATGTGGTGCGAAAGTATCACCTTCGTTTCGGGGCCTCCCGGAGCCAAAAAACGTGGATTATAAGCTACGTTTTCGGCTTCGCTGGGCCTGGGTGTCATTTTTGCCCAAACTTCTCCGGGGGGTCTATAATGACCTTAGAGGACCCTTGGTGCTCCGTGAGGGTCATCAGTATCCCCGAACATCGATATCACCCAAGTTTTTGGTGTTCGAGCCCCTACATTGGTGTTCCGCAAAAACGGCCCTTACATGCCTATCTGGGACCCGATAACGGAACCTCGAGGGCCTCCCGTGATCCCCAGGGGTGTTCTTTGTGATGTGGTGCGAAAATATCCAACTTCATTCTGGGGCCTCCCGAGAGCCAAAAAACGTGGATTATAGCCTACGTTTTCGGCTTCCCGGAGCCAGGTTGTCATTTTGCCCAAAATTCTCCGTGGGGTCTATCATGACCTTAGAAGACCCTCTGTGCCCCACGAAGTTCATCAGGATCCTTGAACTTCGAAATCACCCATGTTTTTGGTGTTCGAGCTTTTACATTGGTGTTCCATAAAAACGCCCTTACAAGCCTATCAGGGACCCGATAACGGATCCCGAGTGCGTCCCATGTTCCTTGGGGATGTCCCTTGCGATGTGGTGCGAAAATATCTATCTTCGCTTCGGTGTCTCATGGGAGCCAAAAAACGTGGATTATAGCCTACGTTTTTGGGATCCCGAAGCGCGGGTGTCATTTTTGCCCAAAACTTTTCGGAGGGTCTATTATGACCTTAGAGGACCCTCGGTGCCCCGAGAAGTTCCTCAGGATCCCTGAACTTCGATATCACCCATGTTTTTGGTGTTCGAGCCCTTAAAATTGGTGTTCAGTAAAAACACTCTTACAAGCCTATCAGGGACCTGATAACGGACCCCGAGTGCCTCCGATCTTGCCTAGGGGTGTTCCTTGAGACACGGTGCAAAAATATCCACCTTCGTTCCAGGGCCTCCCAGGAGCGAAGAAACGTGGATTATAGCTTATGTTTTCTGCTTCCCGAGGCCCGGGTGTCATTTTTGCCCAAAATTCTCCTGGGTGTCTTTAATGACCTTAGAGGAGTCTCGGTGCCCCGGCAGGTTCATTAGGATCTCTGAACTTTGATATCACCCTTGTTATATGTGTTCGAGCCCTTAAATTGGTGTTCCATAAAAACGCCATTACAAGCCTATCAAGGACCCGGTAACGGACCCCGAGCGCCTCCCATGTTCCCTAGAGGTGTCCCTTGCGTTGTGGTGCGAAAATATCCACCTTCGATCCGGTGGCTCCTGAGAGCCAAAAAATGTGGATTATAGCCTACATTTTCGGCTTCCCCGCACCCGGGTGTCATTTTTGCCCAAAATTCTCAGGGTGGTGTATAATGACCGTAGAGGACCCTCGGTGCCCTATAGGATCAACAGGATCCCTTAACTTCAATATCGCCCATGCTATCGGTGTTCGAGCTCTTACATCTGTGTTCCGTAAATACAGCCTTACAAGGCTATCAGAGACCCGATAAAGGACCCCGAGCGCCTCCCATGTTCCTTAGGAGTGTCCGGTGCGAAAAAAATCCACCTTCTTTCTGGAGCCTCCCGGAAGCCGAAAAACGTGGATTAGCCTACGTTTTCGGTTTCCCGGGGCCCGGGTGTCATTTTAGCCTATTTTCTAGGGGGTCCATCATGACCTTTGATGACCCTCGGTACCCCGGAAGAATTAACAAGATCCCCGAACTTCGGTATCACTCATTCTTTCGATGTTCACTTCAATTTTTTTTTTGAAGTGATTTCTTATTTTATCTCTTATCTTCTTTGTTTCATTTTAATTTTATTTTTTCCTACAATTTTTTACGACAATATTTGCTAGTTTAAGACATAAATTATTGCCTTGACCCAGGGCATAGTTAATTGTATTGACCCAGTGAAATTGTATATTAAAGAAAATGAAACTTTGGTTTAAACGAATTCTAGTGATAGTTCCATTTTGTTTAACTATAGCTTCATTTTCTACAATGTATAGTTTTATAGGGTTCACACTTCTGACTTCACACAACTCGATAAACTCGGGATCTAGGCAATAAAACTTGTAAACTTTAAATTTTACTCTTACATATTCATTTCTACTTATTTTTTCAAGTTACTTTCTTTCAGGGGATATCTTCAAGATACTTTAGACACAAATTCTTATATAAGGTCACCTTAATGTGACGCGCCTCAAACAAGTTTGACGTCATGTTAATGTCAGCGTTGGCTATAGGGGAACCTCATAAGAGACCCATTATACTTTTGATGTGATTTTTAGTCAATTCAGCTCAATTGTTACTCACATGACTAAATTGTGTAAAACAATAATATAGTAAGACTCTTTAGTAAAGGGGCGCATTTGTCAATATAAAAACCCACATAAAAGTCAATTCAGCTCAATTGTTACTCACATGACTAAATTGTGTAAAACAATAATATAGTAAGACTCTTTAGTAAAGGGGCACATTTGTCAATATAAAAACCCACATAAAAGCAAATACTGAAACACACCTACTAAAATAACATAACGACCATGATAATGAGGTTGTATTAGTTCAGTGGAATTCACCTTAGTCCAAAAAGAAAAAAGAAAAATGAACTGAATACTCGCAAGTCACAAAATATCAGCAAATGAGAAACTGTGAAAACATGCATCAGTAGATGGTACTCCTAATACTTAATTTCATCAATCCTGGCGTATAACTCAAACTCTTTTTCTTAGGGGGTGTATAACTCAAAAGTTAAATCAGAAACTTTTCTATTAGGCAATTAGCTAGGCATGAGGTTGTATACATCAGAACCTCGACAGCCTAGGTGGTAGTGGTTGTTATACATGGTGGTGGTTGTGTATAACTCAAAGTTGCTTCCAAGAATCAATAAATCTCTCTCTTTTTTCCTTTTCTTTTTATAATTAACTCTTTCTATATCTCTTATCTCTAGTCTCCAGAGGCTGAAAAACCTGGATGGGAAATAGAGTGAGAATGACGGGAGAGAAACGACCTTTTGAAGCATCAGAACAAGCATCTATAAAGAGAGAAAAAAAGCAAACGAAAGAGAAACAAAATATTTACAATCATATTAAAAGCAAATTCCAAATAAATGCTCCATTAGTTTTGGATTCACATCCTGAAGAGATACAATGGCAGAGAATCAGCACAAGGAGAAGATACATATTCTTCATGCAAAAGGTACTTCAAAGACGTAGCTACTAGTGCTAAAAACTCAGAACAGGCTGCATCTTGCTTCTATCTCAGTTCTCACCAGTTACAATCACTTACAAGTTACAAGAGTGGCTAATTTCACAAAATGCTACTGATCTCTCCTTGAAAGGAAACAAACCACACCTATAGTCCTCCAGATACTACAATAGTACACCCAAAATGGACAAGATAGTCCTCCTCCGATAGCTTCAGGCAAAAGTTCATGAAGAAGAGGGATCGACTCTGCAACCTGCATCAACAAATGAAAGAAATCGGTAGGTACAGTCAAATACAAAAAAAGTTCGTTTCTGTTGAATTGTTGATGGATACTTACTAATGCAGGTATTTTTTTGAGAATGCACAACCGTCGTCGCCTAAATTAGATCAGGACACAACAGATATCTGGTGTAATGCTTCTATACATGATTTTACTAGAGCCTTTGAAAGTGTGGGACAGTCTAATTCCTATTCAAGGTGAGATGACTCATTGCATATTTAGATACAACACAATACACATCTATAGCCACATCCACATATTTGACTACATAAACAATACGCCAATTAAGCGGGCCAAAAACAGCTAATGTGTGAAAGCAACATTAAAGTAAACACAACAGAGGTCAGAATCAACTAGTGTGAATCAGAGTTGCATACTGAATTACTGATGTCCAACAACACAGGCATATCTATGAAAAGTGAAAACTGCAGAAGCCTAACTTAAACTCAAACAATCACCTAACTGAAAATGGATCGAGTAAAGAGTAACACTTATCCATTCATGCCTTCTTGTCAGATGATAATGAATGTTGGAACTAACTGCATGACTCTAGGGTATTTCTATGGAATCTTATAATAGACTTTAACTTCAAAAAGAGTAACACTTATCCCATTCATGCCTTCTTCGTTAGATGAAACAAACATAAAATCCGACAAATCATAATGGCAAACCAACACAATCAAATACCAGCAGGGACATGAAGCCTATATGTAAAGTCTAAACCATCTCAATAAGCAAGCAGAAAGCAGTACCTGACTTAATTCTTTGGCAAATCTGCCATTGTCAAAGGTGAAATGACACTCTGAACAAAACTTGCCATACGGGTGTCTTTCACAAGACTAAGTGTTAAAATAGAGATGTACTGAGATGAGTTTCGATAGATCACTCCTATTTCTTTTTCTCCCTTTCCTCTTTGGATGAACAAGTCACCAGTCCTTGTAAATCCAATGGCATCTACGGTTTTAAACCACTTTTCGTCCCTGTTGAGGGGAATAACTTCCACCTGTTCAGGCTGCCTGAGCAAGCTTACAGAAGCTTCACCATCGGCGTCAGTACGGAACACAGACAAAACCCCTCCCATGTCACACAATTGAGAATCAAACTCGCCCAGAACCACATTAGGGACTATGTCAAGCATCTCATGGGCAAGTCAAAAGCAACAACAAATCTTTCATGACCCTTGGACTTCTTCACAGGCCAATACACAGTTTCATTAACCATAACACTGTGGTTCGTCACAAACGCTATTGCCTCGCCATGAGTAGACACTTTTCTCTCCCAATTTGACGCCCTCAATGAATACACACGATGAAGATTCTCACTACGAGTTCTTGTCCAGCTATTGTTCCTCAATGAAAACACATGAACTTGAATTTCTAGGGTTTCAGCCACTTCAATTACTCTAACAACCTTATAATCATCAACAGAGGAAACATACCCAAAACCCCAAGCAGCCCAACAAATATGTCCAAGACTCAACACATATGGGTCTTCAAATTTACGCCATTGATGGATAATGGGATTCCAAATAATGAAATACTTACCCACAAAAGAAGCTAAACATAACAGCCCATTACAAGAACCAACAAGAAAGATATCAAGAACGTTTGTCTCTTCAAACATTGGCACACCCAAATCAATCTTTAAATCAACTAAATACTCATTATTAATACTACCCACATCATCATTATCATTATCATTATCATTATCATTATCAATTATCATTTCTATCTTTTAGTTCCTCATATTTCTGGTAATCGAAAAGATAATAATTTATAGTTGAATAAGCTGATTGAATAAAGAGAGAATTCACTACAGGGGGTGAGGATTGAAAAGATAAGGACTTTTTCAAATGTAATTTTCCAAATGGATAGGAAGAGATAGTGAAATTCCATTTTTTTGAAACTAATTTGAATTGCATTAGGGTTTTGATGGGTAACCTTGTAAGAATCTCAAGCGTTATCAAATCCTGAGGGAGGCTCCTTTGCTCCGGAATTTCTCTTTCATTCTCTGGCATCGTAATTCCTTCAAACTCTTTCAAGGGAGAGAGAAATTAACAGTAGTAGGATTGTGGGGTGAATTGAGATGGTGCCCTAGAACAAGATGGTGTTTCTGTAACCCGAAAAGTGAAGAGTGAGAGAGTGAAGTTAAGTGAATTGAACTGATTTGAAAAGATTTCTTATATCGTGTGAATTTAAACCCTTAAAAAATGTAAGGGTTACTTAGGGTTTGTTCTCTTTATCTTCTTTTTACCAAACTGATTTGCACAATACTGAATTGAAATTTACTGAATTAAACTGAATTTATTTTTACTGAATCTACAATTACAAAGAGTAAATTTGTTCTTTGGTTTACCGAACTCTACTGAATTTTTCTTAATTGAACTTCTTTTTACTGAACTGGACTTCTTTATACTGAAAACTTCATAGGGAAGACTAGCTGAACAACCAGCGCAAGCACTGGCCCCGTCAACGTAGCACCAACAAGGGGCTAGTATAGTTCCTAGAAGCCAGCAGACACAAGGCAAAGGGGGAATGGAGATTCGAACCCATGACCTTGCCTTACCAAACCACTTGAGAGTAAGTTTGGAACCACTAGACCACCACCCTTGTTGATACATTGAAAAATAACTCACATCTCATAAAAAGTTACTAAAAAACCATCTTATAAATTTTTTTGTATTATTACAATGGGTATTAAAATTTCTTCAATATATGTATTACTATCATGTACGCGATAAATTCTTACGTAAACTGAAATAATTTAAACTATTTTAATTTTTACCTAATAAGTAAAACAGAACCTAAGTGTAATAAATGGGTATAAGTGTATAACTAAAAGGTTGAGTAGACAAAATCCCAAGCAATTTTTTTTAGTTCTTTTTCCACTCTCCAAACCAATTGTTTGAGTTCTCTCCTATCAAATAAATAAATTAAGTTTTTGGCAATGGTAAATGGAATTATGTATATTTTTATTTTTTTTTGGATATTAGGTTTTCAAATCAAGTTGGTTTAACCCTTCAAACGTATGATACAAATATGAATTTTTATGAGGGAAAAAGAGAGTTATCATACAACTTTTAAAATAGAAAAGTGGTTTGAAAATTTTGAAAAAGGGGAAAAGAGATGGCACAAACAAAAGCGTGTATGATGTATATTGGTAGAATTTCACCTCTTAAGAGCGCAAATTTTTATATACTCTCAGTTCCACACGGAGCTTTGTGGAGCTGGGAGAGGGAGGTGAGATTCTCGGGCAAGAGAGAGGGAGAATGGGCAGGAGAGAGAGAGAGAGAAAAGGGGAGAGACTCTATGTAGCTAGATGGAGAGGGGAGTATAACTCACCTATTACCTTAAGAGTTGAGATAGTTCTATCCATATTAATGGAAAGTTAAGTGTTATTCGTTGAGCAATAGCAGCAGCAACATTAGTAGTCGTAATAATTGGTTCACACTATATTATTATTTATCCTTATAAATGAAATTCCAAATCAAATAACTTGAAAAACCAATTAACATTTGAATTTCAAAGTGACCGAAGAAATTGACCTTCAACATTTCCCTCTTAATCTCTTCCAGCGACTTGTTGAAATCCCTACAATCCAATGGTGAATTGAATGCCTATTTGGATAAAGGCGAGCTTAACGCATGTGGGAGAAAGGACTGAAGAAGTAACCAATAAGTTTAATTTAGTTTTAAATTAAAAATATACCTAAAAAAAAAAAGAATAAAATTTAAAAAAAGGAGACCACTTTTTAAAAAAAAAATTGGAAAAAATTATGGGACATCATTATAATTACAGACACGGCTTTAGGCATGTTTGATGACACGGGATAGTGGGGAGTCATACTCAGTGCCCAAAAGCCAAGGAGAATAGCCTTTCATATTCGGCTTTCCGGAGTCGGTTAAGATTTTCGGGTTCCAAATAATGTCCACTAGCAGTGTCTCTTGCGATGTGGTGCCAAAATATCAACTTTTGTTTTGTAGCCTTCCGGAAGCCCAAAAATTGTGGATTATAGCCTTCACTTTTCGGCTTCCTGGGGCTCCGTAATCTTTTTAGCCCAAACTTTTCCCGGGGGTCTATTCTGGCCCAAGAGGACTCCCTGTGCCCCATAAAGGTCATTTGGATACCCGAATCATATTTCACCCACTCTTTCGGTTTTTCATCCCCTTAAGTGGATATGACGTAAAACGACCATCCAAGCCTAATGCGGACCCGATAAGCGACCCCAGGGGTCTTTTATGTCCCCTAGAGTGTCCCATACGATGTGGTACCGATGCCAAAATATTAATTTTTGTTCTGAGGCATTCCGCAAACCCAAAAACCGTGGATTATAGCCTTCATTTTTCGGCTTCTCGGGGCCTGGTTGTACTTTTTAACCAAACTTCTCCAGGGGGTCTATCTTGATCTACTTGGACTCTCGGTGTCCCGGAAAGGTCGTTCAGGTACCCGAGCTCCGATTTCACCCATACTTTCGGTGTTCCAACCCTTATAATGAGTGTCCCTTAAAACAACCGTCCAAGCCTAACAAGAACCCGAAAACCGACCTCGTGGGTCTTCCATGTCCTCTAGAGGTGTGTCCTGCGATCTGGTGCCAAAATATCAACTTTCGTTTTCGGGGCCTTCTGGAAGCCCAAAAACAGTGGATTATAGCCTTCATTTTTCGACTACCCAGGGCCCCGTTATCATTTTTGCCCAAACTTCTCCCGGAAAGGTCGGATAGCCGAACTCAGATTTCACCCATGCTTTCGGTATTATGACCCTTATTGTAGGTGACATGTAAAAAAATCGTTCAAGCCGAATCGGGACACAACAACTGACCCTATAGGCTTCCATATCCTGTGAGATGTGGTGTCAAAATATCGGATTTCATTTCACGACCTTCCGAAAGACCAAAAATAGTGAATTATTTTTCGGCTTCTCGGGTCCAGTTGACATTTTTGCCCAAACTTGGGGTCTATCCTGACCAAGAGGATTCCTGGTACCCCGGGGAGGTCATCCGGGTACCCGAAATTCGATTTCACACATGCTCTCGATTTTTCGGCCCTTTAAGTGGAAATGACATAAAACGACCATCCAAGCCTAATGCGGACCCGACAAGCGACCCCGAGGGCCTTTCATGTCCCCTAGGAGTGTTCCGTACGATGTGGTGCCAAACTATTAATTTTTGTTCTGAGGCATTCCGCAAATCCAAAAACCGTTGATGCCTTCATTAGGCCTGGCAAAAACTAACCCGACCTGATAACCCGACCCGAACCTAACCCGAAAAAAGCGGGTTAGGGTTGGGATTTTCGACCCGAAACATTAAATGGGTCGACCTGATTGACCCGAAAACTTAAATGGGTTAGGTTAAGGTTGAAAATTTCAACCTGCTCAACCTGAAAATTACCTGCTCAACCCGAAAATATTAAATGGGTCAGGTCACAGATCAGGTCGACCTGATTTTTATCGGGTTCGGGTCGACCTGATCCGTTTAACCCATCTAAGTTAGAGATAAAAGCTTAGCCCACAAGTGAAATGGAAAAAAAAAAAAAACTGACCCAAAACTTAGCCCAAACCCAAGCCCAAAATAGAGATAAAAGAGGGAAAAAAAAAACCCTACCCCTCATTTTATTTTGCCGTCATTTTATTTCTCTCTCTTCCTCACTCTCTCAGTCTCTCTCATTCTCTCATATTCTGGTTTCTGGATCCTTCTTCGCCTCTTCCTCTTCGGCTCTTCGCCTCTTCCTCTCTCCATCTCTCGATCTCACTGTCTCTCTCATTCTCTCTCATTCTCTATCTTCCTCATCTTCAAGCTCTTCCTCACTCACTCTGTCTCACTCTCTCTCACTCTCAGTCTCACTCTCTCACTCTCTCGATCTCTCGATCTCACTCTCTCGATCTCTCGATCTCACTCTCTCGATCTCTCGATCTCACTCTCTCGATCTCTCGATCTCTCGATCTCTCGATCTTGTATTGAAGTAAGTTAAAGTATATTCTTATAGTGGTTTTGTTTAGATTAATGGTTTATTCATGTTTAAGTTTTAAACTTTTAATTCAGTCGAATCTTCATCTCTTTTTCTCTTTTTCTCACCCTAACTTTCGAATCTCTCATCTCTTCATCTCTTTTTCTCTTTTTCTCACTTCATTTATGTTTTCTATCTTTTTTTTTTTTTTACAGATTTAATCAAGTTATACCTCACAAATTCCAAACAAGACGGTTAGTTTTCTCTTTTTCTCACTTCATCTATGTCTTCTGATTATATTTTTAATTCGTTTAATTTAAATTATGATAGATTCTGAGTACATATACATAAATTGCTTTGACTGTGAAGTCTGTTTTCGGTGGATGGTGGTCTGTTTGTGTCTTGTTGGTGTTCAGTGTTGCTGTAAGTTGGTTGTTGCTTAGATTAATGGTTTATTCATGTTTAAGTTTTAAACTTTTAATTCAGTCGAATGGGTAGATTTTGCTTAGTATTTGTGGTTCTGTTTTCATGAGTTTTGTGGTCTGTTTGTGTTTGCCAGAGTGCCAGGTAGTGTCTGCCAGGTTGATAGTGTGCAGTAGGCAGTAGCAGCTAGCTGGTTGTGTCTTGTTGGTGTTCAGTGTGTTGGTAGTCTGTTTTCAAGTTTGTGTCTTGTTGGTGTTCAGTGAATTAAACTTGATAGTCTGTTTTCAAGTTTGTGTCTTGTTGGTGTTCAGTGTTGCTGTAAGAGTGTAAGTTGGTTGTTGCTGTATATTAGTGCGTTTTGGTGCGGGTCTGCAGGTCATTGTTAGGATGTGGACTTGCTGTTGCGTGTGATGTGCTGCTGTACACGGATTAAGCCTGTTTTATAGACATTTATCCGCATTATACACTTCAATTCTTTTTTGTTATTTTTTAATTCATACTTTAATTATTAGACTTAATTAGGGTTTCTGATTTCTGAATTTATGCTTAAGAGTTTTCATTTTTGTTTCTTATAGTTTTTGATTTTTGATTTTATGTAGATTGAGGGTTTTGCTCATGATATTGAAGATCTGAGTTCTGATGAGGAGTTAGACTCGACGCCTAAAGCTGCTAGTTGAGAGTCCTTCAATCGGGCTTCGCAGCCGAAACTCCGGAAAGTGCAACCGAATCGACAATGTTCCATTGATTTAAACTTTAAAGTTCTGAAAACTTGGATTTTTTGGTTCTTGTAATTTGTAAACTTGTAAGTTGTAACTTTGTCATGACTGTCAGGCTAGCTGGCTAGGTGCTGCCAAAGTGCTTGTAATTTGTAAACTTGGATTTTTTTGGTCATGACAGTGTCACTGTCAGCATGCCTTGAGACTTGAGAGTTTGAGGTGCTTTGAGCACTTGAGGTCTTGAGGAGGTGGCGAGGTGCTGCCAAAGTGCCAACAAGCATTTTTATGAATCATTTTACAAGTGTGCAAAATAAATCAGGTTACGCAGGTCGTTTTCAGGTCGACCTGATCTGTAACAGATCAGGTTAGGGTCAGATTTTTTGACCTGTTTATTAAACAGATCAGGTTAGGGTCGAGTTTTCTGACCTGTTTAGTAATCAGGTCAGTGGGGTTCAACCCGAACCCGACCCGACCTGATCTGTTTGCCAGGCCTAGCCTTCATTTTTCGTCTTCTCGGGGCCTGGTTGTTCTTTTTGCCCAAACTTCTCCGGGGTGTCTATCTTGATCTACTAGGACTTTCGGTGCCCCGGAAAGGTAGTTCGGATACCCGAGCTCCGTTTTCACCCATACTTTTGGGGTGTTCCAACCCTTATAATGCGTGTCTCATAAACAACCGTCCAAGCCTAACAAGGACCCGCAAAAACGACCCCGTGGGTCTTCCATGTCCTCTAGTGGTGTCTCCTGCGATCTGGTGCCAAAATATCAACAAACTTTCAAATCGGGGCCCTCCGGAAGCCCAAAAACTGTGGATAATAGCGTTCATTTTTTGGCTTCAGAGGGCCCCGTTATCATTTTTGCCCAAACTTCTCCCGGGGTCATATCCTGACCCAAGAGGACTCCCGGTGATCCCGAAAGGTCATTCGGATACCCGAACTCAGATTTCACCCATGCTTTCGGTATTCCGGTCCTTGTAGTGGGTGACCTATAAAAAGACCATTCAAGCCTAACCGGGACCCGACAACTAAACCTATAAACTTCCATGTCCCCTAAGAATGTCCCATGAGATGTGGTGCCAAAATATCGAATTTCATTTCGCGACCTTCCCTTATATATATATGACTGGTATGACATATAACGACTATACCTCATCATTTGTAGTGGCAAGCAAACAACAATTGACAGAACATGATATATCTACTTCATTTTCATTCAGCTCTGAGACTGTGAAAGGAGAAATCAATCTGGGATAGTTCAGAATACCAGGCCCTTAAGCCTTCTCAAAAGGTTATGAACAAAGTCTGTTGTTTAAGGAACGGATTTGAATGAATCAATGCTACTTGCACTTAGGAAGAAATGAATGCTGCAACTACAAACTGGTATCACAAGCAATTGATAATATGCAAACCAGATTACAAGAAAATCCCAAGCAATTTAACATCCATTAGTAGACAAGATGGTTTCAGATTAACAATCTGGAGAGATTAACAAAACGCAAATCAACATAAGAAGATACATACACCCTGCAAAAGGTGTAAAGAAGTAGCAACTACAAATCCCGTTACAAGTCTTACAACTTACAACAATGGACAACCTTACACATGCCATCGACGTCTTAAAGGGAAAATCCACTTCTACAGTCCTCCAAATACGACACCGATGAGCAATATGGCTTTGGAGTTTGGACACCCCCAACGACACAGGTAGTCCTCCTTGGATAGCTCTGGAGTTTGGACAAAAGTTCATATATAAGTGAGAATGTAGATTGGGTTACCTGCATAATCCAAACAAGAAGAATCATAGTAGTCTTAGCAGCTCAGTTCTATAAAAATTAGTAGCTTAATCTTGGGAGATGTAATCAGGAAAAAATGAACGTTATCACAGAAAAATTCTAGGGGGTGCAGTGAAGCTATGCAGTCTTAGCAGCTCAGTTCTATAAACGATGTAACACAAATCATCATTATTGCGCCTTTGATAGATCCAACCAAAGGTAGAATCCAACAGAATTTAAGGCAAAGCAAGATAAAGCACCACAAATCATGAAGCTATATCTAAAGTCTAAACCATCTCAAGAAGCAAGCAGAAAGCAGGAGATGCATATAGTACCTGTCTTAAATATTTTGCAGTTCTGCCATCATGAAAGGTGAAATCATACTCTGGACATAACTTGCCATGCGATTGTTGCTCGAATATTTAAATTTTAGAACAGGGTTATGCTTCTTAGAAGATGACTTTGGATTGATCACTGCTATTCCCCATAAGAAATGGGCGAAAAAGTTGCCAGTTCTTGTAAATCCAAGCACATCCTCATATTTGAGGTACTGAGGCCATTTTTTGTGCTTGTAAAGAGGAATGACTTCTACCTGTCCAGGTTGCTTGGGCAAGTTTATAGAACGATCACCATTATGACTAACACGACAAGTAGACAGAATCCCTCCCATAGAACACAAAAACATATCTTCATAACCATCGTTTATCAGAATCATATGAGGAACTATGTCGAACGTCTCATGGACAAAATCAAAGGCAACAACCTTTCTCCAATGAGCATCGATCTCGGTCACAGTCCAATACATGGTCTCATTAACCAGAAGTCCATACTTTCTTTCGAAATAAATCAGACGTCGATGATCATGCACAAATTCAGGGGAGAAATAGGAGGCACTGTATGACCTTACATGTTGAAAAATCTCAGCGTCAATTCTTGCCCACCTATTGGTCCTCAAAGAAAAGACATGAACTTGAAATTCTACAGCCACTTCAAGCACTATAACAACTTTATAGTCATCAATGGAGGATACATACCCAAACCCCCAAGAACAGAAACAATGACCAGAGGCGAACATATCATGAGGGTCATTAAATTTACGCCATTGACGGATACTTGGGTTCCAAATAATAAAGAACTCACCCTTAGAAGCAGCTAAGCACACCAACCCATTACACGAACCTACGACAAACATACTATCATCACCAAAATTGGTCTCTAATTTAACTAATGGTAAACCCTCATTACTAATATTACTATTGTTACCATCATCATCATCATCATCATCATCATCATCATCATCATCATCATCATGATTTCCTTCATTACTATCATCATTAACAACAAAATCTCTCTGCTCATACTTTTCATGATCAAAAAGATAAAAAATCTCACCCATGTAGACAAAGAGGTATTCAATCTGGTAAGAAGGGTGAGAAAATGGAGACATATTGAAATGGGATTTGGCGAATTAATGGGAAGAGAGAGTAGAATACCATTTCTTGGAAACAGATTTAAATTGCACAAGGGTTTTGATGGGCAATCTAGTAAGAATCTGAAGTACTATCAGATCATGAGGAAGGCTCCTCTTTTCATCCACAATTGCTTCTTCTTTCTCACAGCAGGCACCATCAGAAGGTGATTGCTGTAATGTGATTGCTGATTCTCTCTCTTTCAACATTACTTCACTCCTTTTCATTTTACAGGGAAGGAAGTAGGAAACTCGCTTGAAATTGGGTCCGGGTAAAGTGAATGAGTTTGCACACCGGCTCCAGTCCTCTACTAGCCTACTCTAATATAGAGATGAGATCGAGGAGGTATATATGGCTAATATTAATTGGACGGAGTGATTGGGGATGATCTCGACGGAGTGAGGTATGGTTGGTATTAATAGGATAGAGTGATTGGGGATGATCTCGACGGAGTGAGGTATGGTTGGTATTAATTGGATGGAGTGATTGAGGATGATCTCGACAAAGTGACTGGGAAGGATCTCGACGGAGTGAAGAGGATCTCGATGTAGTGAAGAGGATCGCGATGGAGTGAAAAGGAAGATCGCGATGGAGTGAAAAGGAAGATCTCATTCCGTCTAATAAAAGGTGTCAATCAGATTACATGAGGTATGGTTGGTATTAATTGGATGGAGTGATTGAGGATGATCTCGACAAAGTGACTGGGAAGGATCTCGACGGAGTGAAGAGGATCTCGATGTAGTGAAGAGGATCGCGATGGAGTGAAAAGGAATATCGCGATGGAGTGAAAAGGAAGATCTCATTCCGTCTAATAAAAGGTGTCAATCGGATTACATTTGAATTTTAGGTTTTCTCGATGTAGTGAAAAGGATCGCGATGGAGTGAAAAGGAAGATCGCGATGGAGTGAAAAGGAAGATCTCATTCCGTCTAATAAAAGGTGTCAATCGGATTACATTTGAATTTTAGGTTTTTTGTTATTTTGGGTCAAGAGTATTCGGTCGGGTTGGGCGAAGTCGGATCCTGAATCTACTTCAGTTGAGTTAGTTTGAATTTTGATTAAATTGAATCTTACTAATAAGTTTTTAGGTCATATTCGGCAAGGTTTAATTATATATCACACTATATGGAGTCAAAATTAATACGAAAATATGAAACTTGTATGAAGTTATAGTTATTTCTAGGGAACAAAAAATTTCAATGATGATTACATTTATGGCTACTAGAGTGTGTGCCAATTAAAACGGTGGTCTAAGTTTAATGGGATCCATTAACCGACCCGAGGCGTCGCTTATGCCCCTTGAGGGTGTCCCTTGCGTTATGATGCGGAAATAAAAACTTCATTCCGAGACTCTCCATAAGCCCTAAAAAGTGGATTATAACTAGACCTGGCAATTAGGGCTGTTCAAAAATATCCAAACCCGAGCATCCGATCCGAAAATCCCAACTGAAATTATCCGAAAAAGCGGATATCCGAAATTTCGGATACCCGAAAAACGGATATCCGAAATTTCGGATACGGGTTCGGATACCATTTTTCAAAATTTTCGGATATTCGGATATCCGAAAATATCCAAAAAACTCAAAATTATCCGAAAATCATCCGAAATATTTGAAAATTATCCGAAACTATCCGAAATATTTGGCTCACATTCTCAAAATATTAGGCACAAAATAGGATTAAAAATAAAAAATTTAAATATTTTTCGGATAACGGATATCCGACTATCCGAATCCGAAATTTCGGGTAATCGGATATCCGAAATTTTGGATACGGGTTCAGATAACAAAATTTGGTATCCGAAATTTCGGATACCCGCAAATGAACATCCCTACTGGCAATACTGACCCGGACCCGATAACCCGATCCGAATAACCCGACCCGTGACCCGAATAGTAAGACCCGGAATTGAACCGAAAATCCGAAACAACCCAATCCAAACCGAACCGACCCGGAATTAGCAGACCTGATATGACCCGTACCCGAGTTTGATCCAAATCGAAACCGACCCAATCCGAATAACATGAAAGGACCCGAACCGAACACAACCCAAAATTTATGACCCGAACCAACCCGAACCCGAACTCGAATCGAAACTTATAATATTTTATTTATTTATTTGTTAGTGTTTTAAAAATAGTAAAATTAAAATAATTTAAAACATTGTGATTACACTCACCTATTAAAATATCTATTTATATAATCAATTTATATATTTGTGGCCTTATATGAGTTACTCTTACAAAAATTGCAACGCAATTGATTACTTCTCCTCCTATAAAAATTGCAGGCACTCCAAAATATTACTCCCTTCGACCCAATTTAATTGTCCACTTTGAAATATGTGACTCACAACATTGTGATGAGGTATTGACTGAAAACGACGTGCAATCATTCTGATATTGAACTGAGTTGTACCCGAATTCAAAATGTAGTAATGCAATCGGGGAAAATTGTACTAAAATCAAACTTGAAAAAAAATTGTGACTGAAATCTGTATGACCCATATCTGACCCGAAACAACATGACCCGAATCGACCCGGACCCAAATATACCCGGACCGAACCGATCCGAACCCGAACCGAGCACAGTGCGTGATAACCCAATTCAACCCGAACCGATATGGCCCAAACCGGATTGACCCGACCCGCAACCGATCCGAAAACAACATGAACCGAATCAACCCGAGCCCAAATATACCCGACCCGACCCAAAAATAGAGATAACCCGAATCAGACCGAACTGAAATGACCCAACCCGAACCCGACCCAAATAACCCGTTTACCAGGTCTAATTATAATCTTCATTTTCGGCTTAAGCCCTAAACAACTCATCTTCATTGACTACAACTACAAGTAGAGTATTTTGAAGTGCCATGCCTTCAAAAGATGGTGATTTTTCAGTGGATTTCCCCCCTTCACTCCCAACTAATGGAGGAGAAAAACTTCTCTGTGAATCCTTTCTGTTATTATCTATGTTCATATCATCCCCTCCACCTCCATCATTTCCTTGTCCCCCTCTTTTGCAATATGCTTACATCTTAGAGTGTCTCTGTTCCCATCCCCGGATTCATCCTACTAAACAGCCCATCTTCATTGACTAAAAGCAGAGGATTTTGAAGTGCCATGCCCTCAAAAGGTGATTTTTCAGTGCCCTTTGCACAGCTACTCCCAACTAATGGAGGAGATGAAGTTCCATGCAAAATATGGGACATTTTATTGACTAGCCTCTTACTTCGCCTCAGCCTATCAGTGTCAAACAATGCTTTGTCTTGAAGAGACAACATCGACCTCTTATACTTCTCCTCAGCCTATCAGTGGCGACCAATGCTTTGTCTTGAAGAGACAACATCGACCTCCACCAAATAGCATACTACATTGTCACATCTCCCTCAAACAATCGAGGAGGTAAATAACATTTCAAACCATCAAGCGGTTTGTTATAGCTAATCCAAGCAAGATTGAAATCATAATTTGATCTAGGAACGAAATTGGGAATGTCTTGATCCATTCCGAATTGCATGGCTACCCTATGAGGTAGGTATTGCGCCAAACAATCAATTCCCACCAGCTCACAAGGCATCAAACACCGAGCAAATGACAACAATTCCTCGTCTACCTCAGAATTTACCAACACCCACATTTCCTGGTCGGAATAGAACTTGGGAAACTCCCAGTTCTTCAAATACCTAGCATAAGGTCTCCACAAAAAGGAATCTCCCGTAAACCCCATATCCAGTCTTGACTTCCCAGATTTCAGTTTATTCACGCGATGCCAACAAGCCACTCTTGGCTCACCATGGACCAAAGAGGTTGGTTTGGGACTTGAACTTGGGAACCTTTCCCAAACCCAGAGCTGAACTAAATGAAAAGGTGCTAAAAGAACAAGGCCTAAACCATCATCTCTACCTTCACATGTTAAAGTCGCAATTTTTTCTCTCAACAAGCTCAAGTCTCTATAAATTGAAGCTAAAACAGCGGGAGCAAGCGCAACCCGGTTACCTCTTGCAAGGGTAATGGCAATGGAGAAAACATTAGGTGAAATCGAATAGTATGCATTTGTCAAAAGGACATACCTTGACAACCAAAGAGCAATAAGTGCCACATTCTCCATTTTATCACAACCTCCCTTGAAAAAGCCCATCCACTGACAATGAGAAACTAAAAAACATTTACAACTTCTCTGAATGTGTCTAAAAGCATCAAACAGTTTCTTCTCAATTGCTTCATTTTCTATCAATGATCAGGGATTTGAACACAAGCTCCTAAAACAGAAAACCCTCCTAGAATCATGACATCCTCCAAAGTGATTGTGGCCTCACCCCAAGGGAAGACAAATGTGTTACTCACAGGACACCATTTCTCAATCAACCCAATGATTAACTCATCATGTCTCTTGATATTATAAGTTGAAGCCCTAATTCCATCAAAGATCCCAGCTTTTTTCCAAATTCCATGGTGGGTTTTTTGCATTTTCTCAACCCATGTCTTCCAACCCTTTTGGGGTTTTATCCTGTTGAGGTAACGCCCCAAATACCAAATAATATTTAGTTGTGTTTTATTTTATTTTAGTTTTGTAAAGAAAATAAAATAGAACAAAAAGAAAAAGAAAAGAAAAACAAAAAAAAAAGGAAGTTGAAAGATGGGAAAACAAAAAGGCTTAAGCCTTTTGGTTTTCTTTAGTTGATGATTGAAAATAAAAGGGACAAGCCTTTTACTTGTGTTATGGCCGGTCATTGAGTTCAGCAAACAAAAGGAAGTGCACGACATCTTTTTGTCAGGAGGTGTGAGAGAACATAACAGCCGAAAACAAGAGAAGAGAGCCAGTGAGAGAGAAACAAACAGAGAGTGAGAGGAACAGAGGTGTTCTCCAAAAGGTTTGTTTAATTCACGGTTGATTCGGCTTGTTCGAGTGAAGATAATCAGAGTATTTGGATCGCTCATCAACAGGTATTTGTGGGAGTATCTTTGGGTTTGTGGGAGTACCAAATTGAGCCAGGGTTTGTCAATTTGTACTAGTATCAAAGATAAATAGTCTACTTGTTGTTTGATCTTGTGATTGTTACCTTTGTACTCTTGATTATCATAGTGGATTATATTTTAGTGCGTGGAGATCCGCACCGTGGTTTTTCCCCTAATTGAGAGGGGTTTTCCACGTAAAATTGTTTGTGTTGATTTTGGGTGCTTGCACTTTATTTTTCCGATTATCTGTTATTGTGATTGTGGGTAAATACCGTAGTTTTCCCCAACATATCCTGCCTCTAAAAAGAACCCTCTTTTTTATCAACTCATTCATTTGGAGGTTCAATTTCACAGATGGAGAACACAGTTTAGGAAGTGGTTGATTTGTAGGGTTTAAGAAAACGGGTTTTTCTCAGTGTTGGAACTCCACCACTAGGTCGAACCATGAGCTCTTCTTTCTCTGCAATTATGGCGTGTTCATCTTCTTCTTCTATATCCAGTGACTTTAAAGACATTTCTTTTGGGAATTGTTAGATGTAAAATGAAGGAAGAACTAGGAAGTTTGTCTCTCCTCTGCTTTACTCTCCTCACCCCTTGCAATGCCTATTTTTACTGCGAGTTGTGAGGATCAATTGAGAAAGTTGAGTACTTTTTTGTTCTTTCATTTCGAATTCAAATGAACTAGATGCATATATGATAGTTGTCCAACTTCCCCCCCCCCCCCCAAATGTTTATTAGGAATTTCTCTTTCCTTCAACTATTGGTTTGAAGTAGAGCTGGCAAACAGGTCGGACATGTCGGGTTTGGGTCGGGTTCGGGTCATTTTGATCTTGGGTCAAAATAGGTTGGGTCATTTCGAGTTTTGAATCTTTTCGGGTCGGGTCTGCGGCGGGTCAGGTTCAAGTCGGTCATCGGATCGGATCAGTTTTTGCCATCTCTAAGTTTGAAGCCCTCAAGTCAAATATTGATACTACCACTCTATGTCCTTCAATTTTGAGCAATTCAATTTTTATTTATTTTTTCTTTTGTCTGTTAATGTGTCACAAACTCACAATCCCATCAAAAAAAAAAAGTTAACGTGTCACAGATGTTGTCAACAAAAAAAAAAAAAAAAAAAAACGTACTGTCACAAATGTTTTTTTGTTGTCAAAGTTTAAATTTTTAGAAGTTTTTCAAAACATCCTTACAAAATGAACCACAAATGGCCAAACTAAACCTGTGTTATTGTATTGTGATCTTCTTCTGTTTTACAGTCATGAAGAAACAAACATGCTAGTAGTAAATCGTACTCCTATATCTGAAGCATAACTAAATTAATCTGAGGGCTGAATCCTGCAAGTATAGCTACAAGCATAGAGCTAATTAGCTAAAGCATACCTAGAGACAGTTGTGTGTGTGACTAAATTAATTGTGGTACATATTTTTTCTTGAACTCAGTGCTCCGTAGAGACAATGATATGTATGTTAAGAATTCATATGTTGTGGACAGATCCAGTCTGAAATTAAATGTGCAGATCCAGGAAATGAAACATAACTGATTGCACACATAGAACTGCAACCAAAAGGGTTTACACCAAAGTTTTTCCAAAAAGGCTAACAAAACTCATAGAAGACATGAGACAAATGTAGCTCATAAGTCATAGGTGATACATATAATAATCTGTAGTAGCAAGCAAACAGTATGACAGACATGATACATCTCCTTAATTCTTTTTCAGCTCTGAGATTGCAAAGGGAGGAATCAAACTAGGATTGTAGCTCACAATACCAGGTCCACGACCTTCTCTAAAGGTTATGAGCGGAATGTGCTGCATAGGCGATGAATTTGGATCGATAAGTGCTAGTTGCCTGTTCTTCGAGATGATGAAAAATCTATCAGTCCTTGTGAATCCCACCAAGCCAGAGCATAACCGTACACCCAACTCCGGTGGCATACAAACAGATTCGACGTCTCCTGATCGCTTCAAGATGGATATATACACCTCCTCGTGCAAGTTCAAGCCACACATGGACAGGCGCCCTCCCATGACACATAAGAAGTGATGCCAAGGAGTAATGCTCCTAGGAACCAGGCCAGAGATTCTGTCAAACTTCTCAAGGGCCAAACTGAAACCGACAATTACAATCTTCCTTTTTGGACCATTTGTTTCCATAACCCAGCATAAAGTCTCATCAACCAACACTCCTGGGTCAGATTTGGTTAACAAGACATTATCGTTAAGACCATGGGCATGGACTTGCCTCCAGTTCCCAGTCTGCAGTGAAAAGACGTGTGGAACAATTTCTAGGGTGTTGCAGTTCTGAACTAGTCTGATAACCTTATAGTCATTGAGAGAGGATACATAGGCAAATCCCCAGGAACTTCTATAGTTAAAGGATAACAGGTAAGGATCAGAAACCTTGCGGCAATCATGAGTAACCGGGTTCCATATGTAGAAGTAACCAGTGGCAGAAGATGAATCAGCTAAGCACACAAGGCCATTGCAAGATCCTACCAGATTAAGTGCTTCTTTGTTCTGTTCATCAAAATTAGTCTCTAATTTCAAAAAATGATAATCTAGTACATGATCAACTTCCTCAAAATAGAACAGGTAATAATTGTTCTCTGCCTGGATAAAGAGGCATTCTATCGGGGAAGAGGGATCACAATGTGAAAGAAAAAATTTGAGGTGGATATTAGCAAATTCATAAGAAGAGATAGTAGAGTACCACTCTTTGGAAATGGACTTCAACTGTAATAAAGTTTTAATGGACAACCTTGTAAGAATATCATGGGCTATGAGGTCGAGTGGGAGGTGTTGTTGCTCGAAACTTTCATCATCATCGTCTTCCTCATCGCTAATAACAACTCTCCTCGTCCTCATCCATGGATCACTTGCAGAATGACCTGTGCTTGTTTTGACAGTCTCAAGCAATTTGAGACCTGACAGTGATCTGCAATGGGGTTTCTGCTTGATTATGATCTTTGAAGAGCCACCACCTTCAGATTCATTATTGCTTACCATTTCCCCTCTCTTTCCCTCCATTTTCTGTTTGCTCACTCTCTCTCTATCTGCTCCTCTCTTTTCCCCCTTGCAGTAGCTAACTGTAATATATAGGAGTATATTTCTTGACTTCAAACTTGCTCACATTTTCAATATGATCAAGTGAAGCATTAATATATACTGATAGTTTATCTCTAAGTTATGTGCAAATAAATAAAAAGAAATTCCAAGCTATTTACACGCAGATTCTGTCTCTTTCCCCATCCACCCACTGGGCCACTACTATGACATATCAATATCAATTATCATGTATGTTAAACGAGAATTCACGATTAAATGCAACCCACCATCACTTCAATACAGAGCATTACACCTGTCGGTGCCAGAGAGGCGTTTACATGTAAGATTTTTTAAAAACATTTTTTTAAAGTAATGAGACTCGAATCCAGATCAATTTTAAACTACAAGAAGTCGAGGAAAAGAAAGCCTTATGCACATAGCGCGTCAGGGATTTGATGGAACTGTGTGAAGTCTCAAACTAGGTGGGATTTTTGGTGGAAAAGAGAAACTTGGTCATTGTTACACTATAAATTAAATTATTGGACTAGCTCGAATAGTTTAATTATTCAAAATTATCATAAAGAGGCGGCTTGCCAACCAGAAGGATTCCCATGCCAAAAGAGAAACGTATGAAAAAAATAGACAACGTAAGCGTAACTATCGAATCAGAACAAGCAATAGGATAAAGCCAATCAAAAGAGATTTTCTAGCTTCTTAGTAGTATTATCAAACTTTCTTTCATAATTTATACCAACCTCTCCACCAAGTTTATCACGCACTCTTATTCTATCTTTTAACAAATTTGACAATTCACCAAGATAAGAGTAGATAACAATGCCACTCTTTTCTCTCCCTATAAGCTAAGCCATCTCAGGCCCCACATATCACTACTAAGGGCAATGGCATCTTGAACATTTATGGCTTTGTAGCCCAAAACTTCAACTGCACACCTGATTTGGCTCTTCAAAAGAATCAGAGGACAGTAAGAAGCTCAAGAAATCATAATCTAGTACAGTAATTAGGATTGAGGGACTGTACCTGTACTAACTACTAAGGTACTAAGCATATTATGGTTCCAAATTTGATCCTCTCCACCAACATCACCCAAAAAAAAAAAAAAAAAAAAAGGAGAAGCAGAAGCAGACTAGATTCCTATAGGATTTTGTTACCACAAGAAAGTTTCTCGAACCAGAGGGTAAATCATCAATCAGACCGTAAACCTCTGAGTGCATAAAAGCCAAGTTTAGTGACTAAAGTCATTCGATACTTCCCCGAACACCCCTTTCATGGGATTTTGCAGGACCTAGTTGTCTTCTATACGCTACCGTGTGTGTATCAGAGGATCAAATATACACAGCATAGCCCCTCAAACTGTTGCCTAAGAATGCAGCAAGCCAGCAACAGCTTTGCCCCTGTACTGCTGCCTGAAAAAAAGATGTCGTCAACAGGCACTCAAGAGTCAAGGGACTAACTAGTAAAGAGTCTACAAGAAACAGAGTACTTCCAATGGAGGATGTACTCAGAGTGTCGTTGTTGGCCTTACAAAGGGATTGGAGGTAACATGTGCATGCCTGACACTAGAGATTATTACGAGGACTCGGAATATACCATATCATTCGTGAAGCCAACCCATCACCCTGTCAGCGACTTTATGAAGTTGAGGCTAGTAAACCCCTTGAAAATAGGGGGTGCTAATTCAGAAATTTGTGATTGGTTCGGTTCACAAATGACATGGTACACAAAGTGTCTTTAATAATTTTCCTGTGCAGACATGCACACACCAATCCAGTGGCATCTTTACCATTTTCGTTAGCAAGTAAGTCGGAACTGTATGACAGTATAATGTCAATTCTGCAGGAACGACCATGGCTACACAGACATGGCAGCAAAGCTAATTGCTGTTCAAAAGTTACAGAACCTTGCCATAATATACCTACCAGACGGCTTCATATAAATGAAAATCCTGCAAGCACAAATAATGTGTGCAGAGTTCTGTGTAGGACGGAGGAAATTTCATGAAAGCCTATAAGCTAAGGTCGAAAAGGAGATAGTAGCATCTAAATATGTGTCTGAATCATAGTTCATAGTCAATTATATGCAGATACATGGTCAGTACTCAAAAATTAGAACATCACAGGTAAGAACAGCGGAATTTAAATCATAAGAAAAGCAAAACCATAACAGTCAAAGGCTCAAAGCTCACTGCCATGATAACAGTATCCAAAATGCATACACCTCATATATAGCAGACTGAAGGGCATCAAAAACCATCATTGCAGAGGAAATGGAACAAATGCCAACAGCATTGTCCATCAGACCCAGACCCAAACGCAAACGGTTCCTAGGCTAGGGGTGTCTCGTACAATGTGGTAAAAAAATATACACCTTTGTTCCGGGGCCTCACGGAACCCCCAAAAACGTGGATTAAAACTTTCGTTATTGGCTTCCAGGGGCCCAGGTGTCATTTTTGCCCAAACTTCCCCGGGTGGTCTATCATGACCATAAAGGACCCTCGGAGCTCCTGGAGGATCATCCGGATCTCCGAACTTTGATATCACCCAAGCTTTCGACATTTTGGCCCCTACATTGGTGTCACGTAAAAACGCCCTTACAAGCCTATTAGATAACCGACCCCCGGGGCCTCGCATGTCCCTTAGGGGAGTCCTGTGCTATGTGGTATTAAAATACAAACCTTTTTTCCGGGACCTTCCGGAAACCAAAAAAACGTGGATTAGCGCCTTCGATTTTGGCTTCCCGGGGCCCGGGAGCTAGTTTTGCCCAAACTTCTCCAAGAGGTCTATCATGATCCTAGAGGACCCTCGATGCTCTAGGAAGGTCATTCTGATCCCCGAACTTCGACATTACTCTCGTTATTCCGACCCTTACATTGGCGTCCTGTAAAAACGCCTTACAAGCATATCAGGGACCCGATAACGGACCCCGGGGGCCTCCTATGTCCCGTAGTGGTGGCCCGTACAATGTGGTGCGGCAATAAACACCTTCGTTCCGGAGCCTTCCCTAACCCCCCAAAACGTGGATTATAGCCTTCGTTTTTGGCTTCACAGGGCCCGGGTGTCATTTTTGCCCACACTTTTCAAGGGGGACTATCATGACCCAAAAGGACCCTCGGTGCCCCGAGAGAATCATCCGGATCTCCGAACTCCGATATCACCCATGCTTTCGGTGTTTCGGCCCTTACATTAGTGTCTAGTAAAACGCCCTTTGAAGCATATTAGGGACCCGATAACGGAGCCCACGGGCCTCCCATATTCCCTAGAGGTGTCCCGTACAATATGGTGCGATAATATACACCTTCGTTCCGGAGCCTCCCGGAACCCCCAAAAGCGTGGATTATAACCTTCGTTTTTGGCTTCCCGAGACCCGGGTGTCATTTTTGCACAAACTTCTCTGGGGGTTCATCATGAACTTAAAGGACCCTCGGTGCTCCGAAAGGGTCATCTAGATCCCCGAACTTCGATATCACCCATGCTTTCGGTATTCCGGCCATTACATTGGTGTCCTGTAAAAACGTCTTTACAAGGCTATCAGGGATTCAGGGATCAGATAACCGACCCCGAGGGCCTCCCATGTCCCTTCGGAGTATCCCGTGCGATGTGGTGCCTCCAGGAACCCCAAAAAACATGGATTACATTTCCTTGTTTTTGGCTTCCCAGGGCACGGGTGTTGTTTTTACCCAAACTTCTCCAAGGGTTCTATCATGACCCTAAAGGACCCTCAATGCTCGTGGAGGATCATCCGGATTCCCGAACTTCAATATCACCCATGCTTTCGTTGTTCCGACCCTTACATAGGTGTCCATTAAAAACGCCCTTACAAGCATATCAGGGACCCGATAACGGACCCCGGAGGCCTCCTATGTCCCCTAGGGGTGGCCCGTAAAATGTGGTGCGAAAATATACACCTTCGTTCCGGGGCTTTCCCTAACCCCCAAAAACGTGGATTATAGCCTTCGTTTTTGGCTTCACAAGGCCCGAGTGTCAATTTTACCCAAACTTTTAGGGGGGGTCTATCATGACCCAAAAGGACCCTCGGCGCTCTGGGAGAATCATCTGGATCTCTGAACTCCGATATCACTCATGCTTCCGGTGTTTCGACCCTTATATTGGTGTCCAGTAAAAACGCCCTTTGAAGCATATTAGGGACTCGATAACGGAGCCCAGGGGCCTCCCATATTCCCTAGGGGTGTCCCGTACAATATGGTGCGATAATATACACCTTCGTTCCGGAGCCTCCTGAAACCCCCAAAAACGTGGATTATAGCATTCGTTTTTAGCTTCCCGAGGCCCGGGTGTCATTTTTGCCCAAACTTCTCTGGGTTCTAACATGACCTTAAAGGACCCTCGATGCTCCGAAAGGGTCATCTAGATTTCCGAACTTCCATATCACCCATCTTTCCGTATTCCAGCCCTTGCATTGGTGTCCTGTAAACACGCCTTTACAAGGCTATCAGGGACGAGATAACCAACCCCGCGGGCCTCCCATGTCCCTTCGGATTGTCTCGTGCGATGTGGTACGAAAATATACACCTTCGTTGCGGGGCCTCTCGGAACCCCGAAAAACATGAATTATATTTCCTTGTTTTTGGCGTCCCGGGGCACGGGTGTTGTTTTCACCCAAACTTCTCCAAGGGTTCTATCATGACCCTAAATGACCCTCAATGCTACCGGAGGATCATCCGGATCCCCGAGCTTCAATATCACCAATGCTTTCGTTGTTCCGACCCTTACATTGGTGTCCTATAAAAACGTCCTTACAAGCATATCAGTGACCCGAAAACGGACCCCGGAGGCCTCCTACGTCCCCTAGGGGTGGCCCGTAAAATGTGATGCGAAAATATATACCTTCGTTCCGGTGCCTTCCCTAACCCCCAAAAACGTGGATTAGCCTTCGTTTTTGGCATCACGGGGCCCGAGTGTCATTTTCGCCCAAACTTCTAGGGGGGATCTATCATGACCCAAAAGGACCAGATCTCCGAACTCCGATATCATCCATGCTTCCGGTGTTTCGGCCCTTACATTGCTGTCCAGTAAAAACGCCCTTTGAATCATATCAGGGACCCGATAACAGAGCCCGGGGGCCTCCCATATTTCCTAGCGGTGTCCCGTACAATATGGTGTGAGAACATACACCTTCGTTCCGGAGCCTCCCGGAACCCCCAAAAACATGGATTATATAGCCTTCGTTTTTGGCTTCCCGAGGCCCGGGTGTCATTTTTGCCCAAACTTCTCTGGGGGGTCTATCATGACCTTAAGTGACCCTTGGTGCTCCGAAAGGGTCACCTAAATCCCCGAAATTCGATATCACCCATGCTTTCGGTATTCCAGCCCTTACATTGGTGTCCTGTAAAAACGCCAATACAAGGCTATCAGGGACCATATAACCGACCCCGGGGGCCTCCCATGTCTCTTGGGGGTGGCTTGTGTAATGTGGTGCGAAAATGTACACCTTTGCCCTTGGGCCTCCCGAAACCCCGAAAATCATGGATTATATAAAATTGTTTTTGGCTTCCCGAACACAGGTGTTATTTTTGCCCAAACATCTCCTAGGGGTCTATCATAACCCTAAAGGACCCTTAATGCTCCGGGAGGATCATCCGGATCCTCGAACTTCAATATCACCAATGCTTTTGTTGTTCCGACCCTTACATTGGTATCCTGTAAAAACGCCCTTACAAGCATATCAGGGGACGCGATAATGGACCCCAGAGGCTTTCTATGTCCCCTAGGGGTAGCCCGTAAAATGTGGTACGACAATATACACCTTCGTTCTGGGGCCTTTCCTAACTCCCAAAACATGGGGATTATAGCCTTCGCTTTTGGCTTCTCGGGACCCAGGTGTCATTTTTGCCCAAACTTCTAAGGGGGGTCTATCATGACCCAAAAGGACCCTCGATGCTTTGGGAGAATCATCCGGATCTTCGAACTCCGATATCACCCATGCTTCCGGTGTTTCGGCCCTTACATGGGTGTCCAGTAAAAACGCCCTTTGAAGCATAGGGACCCGATAACGGAGCCAGGGGGCCTTCCTTATTCCCTGTAGGGGTGTCCCGTACAATTTGGTGCGATAATATACACCTTCGTTACAGAGCCTCCCGGAACCCCCAAAATTGTGGATTATAGCCTTCGTTGTTTTTGGCTTCCCGGGGCACGGGTGTTGTTTTTACCCAAACTTTTCCAGGGGTTCTATCATGACCCTAAAGGACCCTCAATGCTCCGGGAGGATCATCCGGTTCCCCGAACTTCAGTATCACCCATGCTTTCGTTGTTTAGACCCTTACATTGGTGTCCTGTAAAAACGCCCTTACAAGTATATCAAGGACCCGATAACGGACCCCGAAGGCCTTCTATATCCCCTAGGGATGGCCCGTAAAATGTGGTGCGGCAATATACACCCTCGTCCCCGGGCCTTCCCTAACCCCCAAAAACGTGGATTATAGCCTTCAATTTTTGCTTCACGGGGCCCGGGTGTCATTTTTGCCCAAACGTCTAGGGGGGTCTATCATGACCCAAAAGGACCCTCGGTGCTCTGGGAGAATCTTCCGGATCTCCGAACTTCCGGTGTTTCGGCCCTTACATTGGTGTCCAGTAAAAACGCCCTTTGAAGCATATCAGGGACCCAATAACGGAGCCCGGGGGCCTCCCATATTCCCTAGGGGTGTCCCGTACAATATGGTGCGAAAATATACACCTTCGTTCTGGAGCCTCCCGGAACCCCCAACAACGTGGATTATATCCTTCGTTTTTGGCTTCCCATGGCCCGGGTGTCATTTTTGCCCAAACTTCTCTTGGGGGTCTATCAGGACCTTAAAGGACCCTCGGTGCTCCGAAAGGGTCATCTACATCCCCGAACTTCGATATCACCCATGCTTTCGGTGTCCAGTAAAAACGCCCTTTGAAGCATATCAGGGACCAGATAACGGAGCCCGGGGGCCTCCCATATTCCCTAGGGGTGTCCTGTACAATATGGTGCGATAATATACACCTTCGTTCCGAAGCCTCCCGGAACCCCCAAAAACGTGGATTATAGCCTTCGTTTTTGGCTTCCCGAGGCCCGGGTGTAATTTTTGCCCAAACTTCTCTGGGGGTTCTATCATGATCTTAAAGGACCCTCGATGCTCCGAAAGGGTCATCTAGATCCCCGAACTTCGATATCACCCATGTTTTCGGTATTCCAGCCCTTACATTGGTGTCCTGTAAAAACACCTTTTAAAGGCTATCAGGGACCACATAACCGACCCGGGGGCCTCCCATGTCTTTTCGGGGTGGCCCGTGCGATGTGATGCGAAAATATACACCTTTGTTTTGGGGCCTCCGGGGGCACGGGTGTTATTTTTGCCCAAACATCTCTAGGGGGTCTATCATAATCCTAAAGGACCCTTAATGCTCCGTGAGGATCATCCGGATCCCCAAACTTCAATATCACACATGCTTTAGGTGTTCGGACCTTAAATTGGTGTCCCGTAAAAACGCCCTTACTAACCTATCAGGGACTAGATAACCGACCCCGGAGCCCTCCCATGTCCCCAGGGGTGTCTCGTGCGATGCGGTGTAAATATATACACCTTTGTTCCGGGGCTTCCCGGAAGTTTAAAACACATGGACATGCCTTCGGTTTTCGGCTACCAGACGGTCGGGTTTCTCTGAGGGTCTATCATAAACCCTGGAGGATCCTCAGTTCCCTGGGAGGGTCATCCGGATTCCCGAACAACAATATCACCCATGTTTCGGTGTTCCGGCCTTTACATTGGTATCCTGTAAAAATACCCTTACAACCATATTAGGGACCCGATAACGGACCCTGCGGACCTCTCATGTCCCCTAGGAGTGTCCCGTAAAATGTGGTGCGAAATATACACCTTCATTCCGGGGCCTTCCGGAATCCCCAAACACTGGGGTTATCGGCTTCGTTTTTGGCTTCCCGGAGCCCGGATGTTATATTTGCCCAAACTTCTCTGTGGGGTCTATCATGACCTTAAAGGACCCTCGGTGCTCCGGGAGGATCATCCGGATCCCCGAACATTAGTATCACCCATGCTTTCGTTGTTCCGACACCTTACATTGGTGTCCCGTAAAAAACCCTTATAAGCCTATCAAGGACCCGATAATGGACCCAAGGGGCCTCTCATGTTCCCTAGGGGTGTCCTGTTTAATGTGGTGTGGAAATATACACCTTTGTTTTGAGGCCTCTCGGATGCCCCAAAAACGTGGATTAGCCTTCGTTTTTTACTTCCCAGAGTCCGGTTGTCGTTTTTGCCCAAACTTCTCTGGGGGGTCTATCATGACCCTAAAAGAGCCTTGGTGCTCCAGGAGGGTCATTCGGATCCCCAAACTTCGATAGCACCCATGCTTTCGGTAATCCGACCCTTACATTGATGTCCCGTAAATACGCTTTTACAAGGCTATCAGGGACCAGATAACTAACCCCGAGGGCCTCCCATGTCCGTTAGGGGTGTCCCATACGATGTGGCGCAAATATATACACATTCGTTCTGGCCCCCGGAACCCCCAAAAACATGGATTATAACCCCCAAGAATATACACCTTCGTTCCCAGAGCCAAATCCATCTCTACCAACAGGTAGGAGAAAAGGAACATACTACACCTTAAAACAACTAGACAGTGTAGACATTACCCCAAACAAGAGCTAATAATTGAAAGGAAAATACATGGCGCACCAAATATAAAACCAGATATTTAAAAAGGTTAATCCAGAGAGAAAATATAATACCAGACTAACTATACCATAACTGCAGTTCCTTTCATGAAGCTTGGGGGGAGGGGAATGAGATCTCCACGGCCTTTCCCCAGCAACTATCTTCTGAAAATGCAGGCAATAGCCTCAATAGCCTTAACCCTGACAAAATGACGAGTGACAAAGTTGTTGTTTGAGAATTAGGGAAATAGCCTCAAACAACATACAAGATGGACTAGTAAAGGGTCTATGACACTTGCATCTTTTAAGTTTCAACCAAGTATCGAACCTTGGAACTGTAAGAACTCATATAGCAACTGAGTTCAACTGAGGATTCAAAATACATAGCTACATGTCTTTCATACTGAAAAGGTACTTTGAAGAATCTTCCTGATCTCACAATCTAGAATGATGCGGATTCACATTCGCAACGATAAATGGCATGTGTGGTCATTCGGATTCTCTAGCAACCCGTTTCTGTGAACCGGTAGGAGAAACATATATGTATCATACAAACAACAACTGATTATCTCACTTTAAAAGATTAAACAGTAACTCGGGAATTGCATGCCCAATCACTATGAAAGCATATACTTGCAGTGGGTACACAACCTCAACAGCAATCAGTGACTAGATTATTCAACACTTGCATGATGCTACACCTTCATTCTAGAGTACACAACACTTGCATGATGCTACAAAGCATAGTAAGTCAAACCACATGAATTATTCATGAAGTAGGTTACTCCGTACTAACAAGATGTTTTAAGTCCATAGCCAGAATGCCAGTATATTCCACCACAAAACACAAGGATCAAACAATATATCATTACTTTTCCACCTTTTCCTCCCTTTTTTTTCATCCCTTTTTTTCTTCTTTTTGTGGGGGATGGGGGCAGAGGAAGGGGGGACGAAAATAGGCAACGGGGAAAGCTAACTTTGCAATATCCAAAATATAAATACGTCTTCGCTTACAGGTTGGCTGTTGCCAAATAGTTCAGAAAGTATTTGAACAAACATAATCTGTACAAAAAGAAAACCACGAAGCAACAATAAATCAGCCAAGCCATGGTATGCACTTGTAGTTAACAGCTTGTTCTTACCATTCTATTCTTTACAATAATCAAAGTAAAGGAGAAACAGCACTTCTTACATAATTCACTACCTCGATATCACCCAAATCCTTCACTAGTGTAGTATACTTTGGCCGACTCTGATCGGGATCAGCGAGCAAGAGACTTCCCTTATGTGTTTGCACCAACACCTTGCCATTATTTGTACATCCATAGAAGTTCCACAAGCCCGGAACCATATCGATTTTGTACAGTTTCATCCAGGATTCACATGTTCCATTTTGCTTTAACATCCACATTTCCATCCCTCCTTTCATGTCTTCAGCCCAGGCACACAAAGACCCACCCATCTCACACAATCTGAAATCCAGATAATGACCATTACTGACATACTCCTCAGGCATTGGCACATACTTGAAGACCTCGTCAACCAAATCAAACCCACAAATGCACTTCTTAACTCTAGATGTCCACACTTGGTTTACATCCCAATGCAATGTCTCATTAACCAATACTCCCTTACCACCCCTGAAAACAGTAAACTCCCCTTCATCAAAGGCACCAATTTTCTTCCACTCTTTAGATCTTAATGAATGAACATATATAAAGTTTTCTGAGCTTCTTCTCTGAAGGCCACCAATAAACAGTCTATAATCATCTTTTGATGAAACAAACCCAAACCCATATATCAATTTCCCTCCAAAATTCCCCAAAGGATCTAAAACATGATAAGTAATACCCATCACAGGGTTACAAATACTGAAGGAATAATCAACAACAGAAGCATAATTACCACGGCCAAAGCACACCAATCCATTACATGAACCTATCAAGAAAGTATTAACACCATTATCACTAAAGCTGAGATTTTTAACCGAAATTAAGCCTTTCTCACCTCGATTATCATCTGGGTATCTATCATATGCTGCATAATTGAGGATATAAAAGTAGTAAGGGGATTTGATGAAGATACAACTTGAAGGCACAAATGGGTTTGAATTGGTGCATTCAATGTGTGATTTGATGAATTGGGGGCTTGAGATTATTGCGTCCCATTTCTTTGATACTAATTTGAATTGGGTCAACGTATTGATGGGTAATCTTGTGAGAATTTCAGTGAATATGAGATCTTCAGGTAACTCAATTGAGAAGCCATTGTTTTGGGGTTGGTTGTATTTCTTCAACCTCAACTTTTTCCTGTATCTGTTTCTCTCCCTTCCAGGATTCATTTCTGAGGAGTGAAGGGTGATTGTTGGTTGTGGGAGGGAGGAACCAAAGGCTCAACGAGGAGAGAGATTGGATTTTGACCATAGTTTATAGTTTCAGTAGTCTTGGAATTCTTCTTTTGCTTTTGGTCACTACTGTCAACTGAGCTTTGACATTTTCAATCGTTTCGTTAGTAAGAACAAAGGTGGTTTCAATCCAACCAACCCAGTATTAGCTTAGACACCTGGAGATTTTTTACTTGTTAAACTAGTTTTTTTTTTTTTGGTGCAACTTGTTAAGCTAGTTTTAAGCCCTAGTCTTAGTAACATATTATGATATTAGAGCATAACCGAGCTTAAACAACGAAAATATAATGATACATAAAGGGATTGAACTTGCAAAATATGACAAACATAATGGATTGCATAATCATATGACGAAAGAACGAGTTTTAATTTTTTTTTTTTTTATAGTATAATTTAAATTGACGTAAGTTTGTTTTTTTTTTGATAATTAGAAAATTTTATTAAGCCAAATCGGCAAAATGAGCGTTTAGTCGCTATAGTATCATTGTAGATCGAACTTCCCACCTTCTAGGAAGGGTTGAAGTGGACTACACGATCATTTGCTTGGACTAAACGCAAATCATTATACATATTTTCCATACAACTTAAGATTCACCCAAAAAAATTAACTACTAGACAAAGTAAACTCCAAGGGAATACTAGTCAAATTGGAATTACTAAATTGACGTAAGTCATATTTATCGAGCTTGAGGTCCTTCTTTGTTTCCTTAATAATCTCCAATAATAGTTAAGGTTTAATTTTGATCATATTCTACTAATTATTAGGTGTACAATTTTAAATGGTATTAGAGTCATGGTGAAGATCCTAAAATTTACTTATAACTCCTCTCAAACTTGCTCATTAAGGTGGTGTTTACTAGGTTGCAATCAAATGTAATGTAATGCAATCATTTTATAGGGTAAATGAGAAGTGGAAAAAGAAAAAGGGGAGGAAGGAGATGAAAAAAGTAAAGATTGATTACATCATCCAAAGTAATCATCATTACATGGGAACAATTGAGCAATTGTGGTTACAATGGATAATGCAATGAACCCCACTTTTTCTATCTCTCTCCTCCCACTCCTTCACTTTTCACCTCTCATTTAACCTATAAAATAATTGCATTACAATGAATTTGATTGCAAACTAGTAAACGAGGCCTAACTATAATCAAGACAAAGCGAACATACGTATGAATCATTAGTTCATCACATGGACTTGGCCTACCTACCAACCATTAAAGATTCAAACGGCTACATTTTATGAGTAAGGCCAAAGACCAAACCACCACAAGATCTCCAGGATCGCAATTAGCAATTGTAGAAGAAAAAAAAAACACATACACTAACATCCTAATCAGTTTGCTGCTAATTGTCTAACTTATTGATCTGATGAATAATTGGATTTTACACATGCGCTACCCAAATCCTTGTATAGAATAAATGGTAGCTAGGATGCAGTTTCATTGACTAGGAGTATCATATCCTAATAGTGTGATAATTGTGTAATTTACTTCCTTATAGGATATTAATCGCTCTTTAATATATTTGTGGGTAATATATGTGTTTTTGCTTTGTTCTCTTTTAGCACAGAAATATAAATGCATCCAATAGAAATTAGTGGTGTATAATTGATTCACAACATTTTCCATGATGGAATAACATATGGTCTAACAATGTTAGACATCGAAACTAGTACCTTTCCTAGTTTTTTGGGGAAACAAACCGAAATTTATGGGCAATTCATGACTAAGGGGTAATAAATAAAAGAAGACAATCAAAACATCAAAAAGACTCAATGGCCCAATGGATAAGGCGCTGGTCTACGGAACCAGAGATTCTGGGTTCGATCCCCAGTTGAGTCGTTTTTGGATTATTTTTGGGTAAATTTTTTTTAATCCTTTTTTATCCTCTTATCTTTTTTCTTTTCCTTTTTTTTGAACAGCCAAAATAATTTTTGTTAGACCTCTTTATAGAGTTACACACATAAGAAGAATAGAAGATGACCATCCTAGTTGCAAATAGACTTTTTATAATTACAGTTATGCAGGCACAAGACATAAACATCCCATAACTTGAGAACTGAGTGTTGAAATGCATTCACCATTTATTTTTTTTTGCTTCACCTTTATCAAGATTGTACATATCACAGTAATCTGTACACAACAATCTTTTTGGACACATTTTTTTCAACCTTGTTTTACAATTACCGGTGTTCTTTCTTCAAATTGCTAGAACAAAGCTGGTCTCATTCTAGGCTTCCCATTATTATTGGCAACTAAAGGCTCATCAGCCAAAGTCCTCTCAAAACTTTCCTGCAACCATTTTGCTTGCAATTCCAGCCCTGCATCTCTAAGAGCATTCAGAGCAGACCTGTATAGTCTTGCATCCAACTTAGTCCCTTCGACCCTCATATCGTGCAAGAGCCTAACCAATTCATCAACCCTATTAATCTTCGAGAACACACCCACCATTAAACCAGCCATGGCTAAATCAATCCTCCCTCCATTTTCTCGATACTCATTATAAAACTTGGTACAAGCTTCATACTCGCGTGCCTTAGAGTACGCTCCTATAGTGCTAGTGTAGCTCACTCGATCAGGCTTCACTCTTCTCCTTTGCATCTCCTTCCATATCTTGTCTACTTGCCTCAAATCCTTGGCCCTTCCATGCAAGTCAATGAGCGCGTTGTAGACCCAAACATTAGGCTCGCACCCTCTTTCCTTCATCTTTGCTAGGAGCTTCATTGCCTCCCTTGATTGGCCCGTCTTCCCATACATCACAATCATGGTGGAATATGCCACAACACATCGATCAAACCCCTTTTGTTGCATTTCATCGAAAAGCTTCTTGGCCTTAGAAAATAGCACTAGGCGAAAGTAGACATTGATGATGGATGCATAAGTCACTTGCCCTGGCTCACACCCTTGTGATATTAACTCCTGGTAAACTTTAGCTCCTGCTTTGAGGCCTCTCTTCTTAGCAAACCCATTAACAATGGAACAAAAAATGCAATCAGAGACCTTCAAGTTAGCACCTTTCATCTTCTCTACAACATCTAATGTCCTCTCCATTAATCCCTCCTCAACATACATGATCACTAACTTCATGAACAATGCTGGGTCCTTTAGCATTTGCTTGGATTCTGCTTCATCAACAAGATGTTCGACGACATTAATTTCTCTAAGTTCGGCCAAAGAACCAATCAACGAAACATAAATCGAGGCACTTGGAGGGATACCCTTTTTGCTCATTTGCTCAAATTGCTCAAGAGCTTTTAGACCTTGCCCCAATTTCCCCAATGCCTCAATAAAAACCCCATAAACTTGACCAGGATTCTCTAAACAATCCAGCTTCTCACTAGTTTCTAATTCACTAAACAATTCAATAACTTTCTTAGAATTACCCACTTTCATATAAGCTTCCATGACCACAAAATATCCTTCAGGATCCAACACAATTTCAGCTGAAACCAACCTTTTGTACAAATCAACAGTGATACTATACATATGAAGCTTATTATAGCTTTTCATAGCAGAAACACAAGCAAAAGAAGCAATCTTTTGATCAATTTCAAAACTCTCAAGGAGCAAATCAGCAATTCTGAACTTCCTAACTTTAATGCAAGAACTTACAATTCTAGCACAAAATGTAGCATCAGGTATAACCCCATACAACTTCATATCTCTAGAAACAACAGAAATTAAATCCCATTTCTTTGATTTTACCAAATACCTCAATAAAGACTTGAAAGTTGTTTTCTGAGGTTTAAACTCTAAGTTTTGTTTTGCTTTCTCATAATACTCAAATGCAAGATCTTCAGTGCTAGGATTGCTCAATATATCTCTTATAATCTTATTAACGTTACGCTCATCGGGTTTCGGGTACCCGGAATTAGGAACTCCATAGCTGAATTCAACAAGGGGAACAACAGGGGAGGGTTCTTCTTCAAGAACAGGGGTTGAACAAGCAGAGAATTGGGTAATTATGAACTTGGGATTTGTCCATGGAGGGGTTAAAAAGTGGTGGAAAGAGTTAAATATGGTAAATTTGGTGGAATTTTGAAGTGGGTGAAAAAAATTAGGTGGTGAAAAACCTGAATAAGTGGGAATTGCCATTGAAGAAGATCATTTGGGCACAATTGCAGGATTTGAGGATGATGATGTGAGGAAGGAAGAAGAGAGGGAAAAAATCATTGGATTATCCTTTGAGGGAAGTGAATTTAGACGAGCCAGTCAATGAGTTACACGTGGATGTTTTCAGGTCAGTAATCTTGTTAGTCTGTGACCCACATCCTTTTTCTGAGGATGAGTGAGTTCCACATATGAGGGATTGAAACTTGAAGGAATGGACTAGCTAGAATTTTTGTGTTTTTTCTTATTTTCTTTTTTTAATTTTTGATCCTTTTTTTTTTTTTTTGCTAGAGCCCGTTCTTCATTGGGATTCAGCCAACAATTAATATCACCAGTCAATTGCCAAACAGGGCCAATGAAGGGCAATATGGTGTTGTCATTTAAAAAGTTTCGCTTTTCCTTGTGTAGTTTATTCACATTTTTAAGAAGGTCCAAGTTGTGAGAAGATTAATGTGCTCCTGCTCCTCTTGGCAATATACACACGAAAGCCCTAATCCGAGTAGACTAAAACCCTTTTCATAATTAAATTGAATAAAAACCAATCTAGTCTTTTTTTTTTTTTGAGTGAAAACCAATCTAGTCTTTGTTTTTTTTCCTTGTTTTTTTTCTTCTTTCTTGGATTTACTCACAAATTTCCTTTTCTATTGTGTAATTAAAGTCCAATTTTAAGAAGGTAAAGGGTGTGAAAAGATTATTTTTTTTGATACGCAAAGACCTAATTCCAGTATAAAGATGTCCTGGAATTAGGTCTCTGCGTATCACAAAAATAATCTTTTCACACCTTTTACCTTCATAAAAAATGGTTAAAATGACCTTAAAATTGAGCAAAAGTATAATCTTTTCACGAGTTGATCAACAGCAAATTGACAAGAAAAACTCTCGTATGGCAAAGATGAAGAGAACGCATGACAAGAAAAAGTCTACTATGGCGAAGACGAAAAGGGCACGCCATGCTTCAAAAAATAAGGACCTCCAAATACTACCCGAAGAAGTATTACAAGAAATCCTAATTCGACTGCCCATCAAATGAATGGTACGATTTCAAGTAGTCTCTAAACAATGGTCCTCTCTAATCTTAGACCGTGTTTTCACCATTCCTCACCTTCCATACACCAAATCCCAACCCAAATCCCTCCTTGGATTAGCCTTTTCTGGATATAGATTAGATCTAGTCAATCCCGCAATTTAAATCTACTACTCTCAAGTTCATCTTACTACACTCATGATAAAAAGTATGTGAGCCCTCTGTTTTTTGGGCCAGACATTAAAAAATTGATGGCGAGTATATGATTTCACTAGTGGGTAAAAGTTTGCAAGTCAATGTGTTACATGTGGATGGTCTCAGGTCAGAAATTGGTTAGTCTGTGACCCAGGATAAATGAGGTCTACATATGACGGATTGAAGATTTGAAGGAATGGACTAGCTAGAATTTTTTTTTTTCAATTTTTATTTTTTTTTGCTAAATATAGTCCGTCCTTCATTTGGATTATTTTTAATAATTCCTTTTTTTTTCCTTAGATGACTACAAACATTTTGTTACACCTTTGATATTTCAATAGATTCAAAAATACTTCGACTTAGCTTTATTAAATGAGTTACGTAGGCTGATTCAGATGTGAAATCTCAATTTTCTGTGCAATGTTTACAAATTTTATCAATTAAATTACTTGATTTTCCCTTTTTCTTGTATACTAAGTGGTTTGTATGAGTGGTTCGACTTTCTCATTCCTTAACTAAGGTTGAGCATACAAATCTTGAAAATATAGAAACAACCATTGCTAGAAGTTTTTGTGAAAGACTGTCGGAAGTTTTTGTGAAAATAAAATTTGAAAAAAAAATTCCCATTTTTAATAAGGTAGCAGTCAAGCGGGTTTGAAAAGATCAAAATTTCCTCTGTGCACTATATATTATCAAAGCCCTAATTCGAGTCCATCTCATTTCAAAAGACTAAAACCCCTGGCCTTTTCATAACTTCAACTTTTGCTCCTATGGCAATGACGAAAAGGGCACACCATGCTTCAAAAAAAATGGACCTCCATATACCCGAAGATCTAATCCCTGATATCTTCTTTCGATTACCTGTAAAATCATTAATGCAATTTCAACTAGTCTCCAAACAATGGTACAAACTAATCAACAACCCTGTTTTTAACAAATCATACACCAAATCTCTACCCTTAACCCTCCTCATTCATCCTAGTAATAATAATAGTGTCTCATTTCTCAACTTAGACTCTAAATCTATGGAGAGTCCCTTAGACTTTACGGCGTTACAGTTGCGCAGTGTTTTCCCACCACTCTCAACTCCTAGTGCTTATTACATTCCTCTAGGATCATGTCATGGGATGATATGCCTTTTCACTTTCCCTACAAAAGAAATTTATCTTTGGAACCCCACCACCAAAGTATACAGGCAAATTCCGTCCCCTGATCGAATGGAAACTCGATATTATGACCTTGTGGCATCAGGGTTCAGCTTTGTTCCGTCAATAAGTGACTACAAAATCGTCCTGTTGACACAAAGGAACCGGTTTTATCGGAAAACACATATATACACAATGAGGGATGATAAGTGGAGGGAGTTGGATAGTACTATTACTCCTACAATTACTACTGCTGAATTTGAACACTTACCTCAAGGTCGTGGTATCCGACCTCGTATCCCTATGGCAGTCGCATTAAACGAAGCCTTACATTGGCTTGTTCATCTTGGACCTGGTGATGGGTATTATGGTGAATGTTGTTTACTTAAATTTGATTTGGTGAAAGAGGTATTTGAGATGCTACCTTTTGCAAATGATCACAGTCTTGTTTACAACCCAGCCTACACATCCCTAACAATCATTGAACCAAATAATCTCGGTATTTGTCGGATAACTAATCGTGAAGGTTTTGTTGAGGTGTGGATCCTAGAGAAGTATGATGATGAATGGAATAATAATTCATGGAAGAATTTGTTTAAGGCTCGATTGAAAGTCGACTATTTTCTGGGTGCTTGGTTGGTGTTACATCTAGTGGCAAAATTTTGATAAATACGTTTGAAGGATTTGGGTTTATGGATATGAGTAGCGGTCTGTTCATGATCATGGAGGATCAGGAGTTTCAATATTGTGATAATTCCATCTATTTAGTCAACTATATTGCTACTCTTACTTCTCCTCACCGCCTTCTACAAGGGAGAATAGAGTAAGTTGTACATACAAACATAAGTGCACGCCGAATTACCTTGTGTGTTAAGAGTTTTGATTATGTTAGCAGGTTTTAGTTTTGGTTACGCCAATGATTAAATGATTTCATTATGCTGCTTAAGCTTGGTTAAATTATGTAATGGCCTCATAGTCTCTTCAAACACCATATTTTGCTATATAAGTTAAATGACTTGGCAATTTGTATCTTTATGAAAGTAATTAGTATGTCCTTGATTTCTCTGGCTTTGAGTATCTGAATTTGCAAAACAAAGAGAAGGCGCGTGATCTATGGGGTACGGTTGGTTGGATTTAAGGAATTTTGCCAAGGTCCAATAGGATTTTAAGGTTGCATAATGAGGTTATGTTTTACAACCTTCCAAGTCATTTCATAGTACCCATATATACCACCATTGATGTACGTATGTATTTGAGCTTTTGGCTAACACTTTAGTACCATAAAGATTGACAGGTCTGGTTTTAAACTTTCTTAATATAGGCTACAAATAGAATTACTTGTTTAACAATACTTTCCAAAGAACTAGACTCCTAAACTAACCAAAATACTTTTCTGAACAAAAAAAAGAAAAAAAAATATTGAGCATGGAGATCTCAGGTCAACACATACATATATGTTCAACTTAGTCCCCTGTAAGTCTGTAACCCTATGGCAAAGATGAAGAAGACGCATGAGGCTTCAACAAAGATCGATCGTCGAATACCCGAAGATGTAATCCATGAAATCCTACTTCTACTGCCCATCAAATCATTAATACGATTTCAACTAGTCTCTAAACAATGGTCCTCTCTAATCTTTAACCCTGTTTTCACCAAATCTCACCTTCAGTTCCAACCCATGACCCTTCTCATGGAAGATAATTCTCTTTCCCTAATCATGATTATTCTTTACTCAAATTTGATTTGGTCGAAGAAGAGTTTGAAACACTACAGTTTGTAGATGTGAGTGATCTTGATGACGATGGGACTCCTACGGGTTATCCGGTATCCAACTATATCGGAACCATAGAACCAAATAATCTTTGCTATTGTCAGCAAACCACAAATTTTGCTAACGGTGCAACGTATTTTGATTTGTGGATGCTAGAGCACTATGGTAAATGGGATTCTTGGAAGAAACTGTTTAGGTTTGAGTTCAGAGAGCGGATAAAGCGCCTTGACCCGTATTTACTGGGTGTTGCATCTTGTGGCAAAGTTCTGCTAAATACTAATAAAGGACTTGCATTTGTCAATGCGAGTTGTGATCGACTCATCTATGTCCTCCATGAGAACAAGGGGCGTAAATTATATGATAAAAAAACCTATGTGTTTAAGTATATTCCTTCTCTTGCTTCTCCAGCTGACCAAACTCGATCCCTCGTATGCAAAGTTACCTTATGTTTCAAAGTCTCGGTTGGCAGGTTTTAGTCTTTAATTTGCGAAAATTGAACTACGTAGTACATGTCTACGATGTAATTTACCTTTTATGTGTGATATGTTTTGCCATATGTTTATTGTGGCTATAGATCACTAGCTTGTGCATCCATTTTCAGTTTTAGTTTTGTAATTCTTGCTTTAATGAGCTTACTGCAGTAGCCGGTGCATCCTTACTAACTTCTGCGCGCTGCCAATAAGAGGGGTTTTCTTGTTCTGTTTCTTCCTTATTCGGCATGTGGATGCATGTCAGTAGGTGGATATTATATAGAGTTTCACTTGTATTGTTAGTAAGTTGAGAGTCTATGTATAGTACTCTATTATACTTAATCCGTTTCACCAAGATATTTACACTTCATTTTTCAAAGTCAAAGTTCACAAACTTTGACCAAGAATTAGTGAAAAAATACAAAGATTTATAATGTAAAAATGCTATTGTTAGATTCATGTTAAAGAATACTTTTGAAAAATTATAATTTTATAATTTATATATGCATATAATTACAATTATCTGCGGTCAAAGTGGTGTATTGGAGACCGTGAAAAAACAAATGTAAACATCTTCAAGAAACGGAGGGAGTACTTATTAGCTACTATGGCTTGGGTTGTTTAGCAACGCTTATGTGCACCACTTCGTTTGGGTTTTAAATTGAGTGGTGATAGAGAGCCAGAGGTTTTTCCTGCTAACTGATAGGGGGTCTCTTGTTTCAGTTCATCTTTTTGTTTTTAAAGTCAAGAGTTAGATGTTAGCACTTAGCAGCTAATGTCAACATGTTCTTGATCAAGCTCGGGTCCAAATTGCAGTTGATCGACCTTACTAGGCGTTTCAGTTTGCAGCTCTAGATTTGGTAATCTGTAGTACGTGAGTTACGTTGCTATTTCAGATATATGTTTGATCCTGATCAACTTTGAATTTGTATACTACTGCATATCAAACGTGACCAATGAGCAGAAACTCTGCCAAGGACTATGTCCCAGGGCCCATGTAGATATGGGTGAACACGAAGATCGAGGACCCGGATGACCTACCAGGGGCACCGGAGGCATGCCCGTTCCCAACATTTTAGAGGTCACAGGGCGAAATAAAATTAAGGGCCCTTAAGACCCAATTTTATATTTAACACTTTAACAAACTTTTTACTATAGGTCTTTGATCATCTCTTTTAGGTCCCGATTGAACTAATTGTATAGATTCGTATTGATATTAACGTCTGCGCCGGAATCAGAGCGGTATATAATAATAAAATCGTACTTAAATTTTTTTTGTTTAATTACAGTTTTCTATAATAATTTTCAAAACTTCTACATATATAAAAAGTATATAATAAAAAGTTTTACTAGTTATTAGACACCAGTGACGTGATTGTAAATACATCATATATTAAATTACTATGTTTTCTTTTAAGAAATAAACATATTAAATAATTATTAGGAGTATGTTGTATGCAGCACAACTTAAATCAAAACAAGCTAAGAAAAATGTAAAAGAAATGAAAATGACGCCCCTATAATGAGCTGCAAAAAATTACTACAAAGTAACAAGCTACGGTGGGATTCGAACTCAGGCGGAGGTAATAGTTCAATGCCTACCCTAAACCACGGAGCTACAACTCTCTTCACAAAATCTCACCTTGAATTTAGCCACTCAAACCCAATAAGCAACAAATCTCCATCTTTAACAACACTTCTCATTCATCCAGATAATTCTCTCTCAACCCTCATGTTGTCTTGTTAGGTGAAGCCTTACATTGGGTTGTAGGTAGTTCTTCCTTACTTAGATTTGATTTGGTCAAAGAGGTATTTGATGTGCTACCATGTTTAAAACATAGGACACGTTTCGATGATGGGGGCGGCTCATCCTGCTTTGGAGTCATAGAACCAAATAATCTCAGTATTTGTCGGATGGGCCAAGATGTTAAAACAGGTGCAATATTGGTTGAACTATGGAAGCTAGAGCGGTATGGTGAATGGGATTCTTGGAAGAGATTGTTTCTGTTTGATTCCAAAGAGCCTGTCACTACATGCCCTACTCCCTGTGTGCTGGATGTTGCACCTAGTGGTCATGTTTTGATACATACCAATCAAAAACTTGCATTCGTCGGTGCAAGTAGCGATCAAGTCACCTATGTCCACGAGGAGAATAATCGAGAAACTTTTAAATGTCATAATCCTACCTTTGCGGTGAATTATGTTCCGTCTCTTGCATCTCCTCATGATTACTTTCTCTCAAGGAGATAGTAGAGTAAGCTCTGCACACTCATCTGTCAAAATTACCTTAGAGTTCAAAGTCTAGCATGTGTTAATCTTAGTTTAGGCTAATATAAGTACATGTCTACAATGTAATTTTAGATTGCTTTAGTTTGTTCCTACATTATCACTCGTGCATCAACTAGATTGCAGATAATTAAGCTTTGTTGTTTAACTTTGTATATATTGTCCTAACAGTCCACACAGTACACTCCATATTTTGCTTTTCTGTTTTCGTTGGTAAAGGGCAGTCAAAAAAAGATTCAATGTCTTTACCCTTCACGGGATACAATTTTCCATTAGCAACATCTAGCAAAACTTTACTACTCGTACAAATTAGGAGAGTGGTTGAATAACAAGTATGTTGTTCATTAAAGTACTTGATCAAGCTTTGAACGAACCAACATCTTTGGCAAGCCTGTCAGCAGTCTGGTTTGTTTCTCTAAGACAGTGTTCTGAACTTTGCGGTGTGGGGTGAATGATACAGTATTTGTTACGGATTGGATATATAATGTTCATAGGCAGCCTTCTTAATATCAGTCTAACCGTGTATAACATTGTGGTAGTGAAGAAATACTACAACAAAATCTTTTGCTAGCTTGTTGATCCAAATCACAAAGTTTCACCTGTTTCCCATATAGTTTTTTTCAGTTCGTACGAGTCGCAAAGGACGTACAGTACATTAAATTTACAATTTTACTTACATTGGGGGATGCGAATGTTGATTTTGGGACCTATGGCCCAACACTTCTGTCTAAATCACTAGGCAAAGACATCATTGGATCCTTTACATGACATAGTAATATATGAGAATCATGTCATAATAGCCATCTGAAGGACATGACATCCTATGTAATTGGAGTTTAGTTCTTGTTTGATACTCCATAGTTATTTACATTGTTTCTTTAAAATTTTAGTAACAATTCAATGCAATATTAAAGGAGTAATAAGGTTCTTCTCCAATGATGATTTGAAAAACTAAATGTTTCCTGAATTTTTATCTTACAAAGTAGAACTTTATGGCTGAAAAGCTTGTTCTGTGGGGTTCTGATTGGCTCACAAGAAGCAGAGGTTGCCTTTGTTTATATTGGAAGGTTCAGGGAGGTTTTGATCAGGTTACAACTACCAACAATGAACTCATTCTGTTACCTCCGATCTATATCCTAAGTACTCTTATCATATAAACTTGAATAATTTCTTCTCCGCTCACTCAAAGGATGATATGTTTGCTAATCATGTATATTCAAGGAAATCACACATGATATATTGCCTTTGTTCAAAGATTTATGAAACTGAGGCCCTGTTCTTTTCAACGGAATGGTGAGGGACGGTGAGGAACGGAACGGAACAGAACAGCGTGGCGCGGATAATGGAAGAAAATGTGAGACAAAATGAAGTGCAGAATGCGGAACGGAACGGAATGCAGCATGGAGATGACGAAATGAACAGGGCCTGACTGATAAACCTAACAAGACCTCTACAACACCGGGGTTGTCAGAATGTCTTGTCAGTAAACAGAAGTTACAAAACAACGATCCAGAAAACATGAGATCAAGGAAAGAGCAAATTAAGTATGAGTACTAATAAGCATCTGTAACATTCATGAAAAGTGCAGGTAATGGTGGATCGAATTAACTAAAATTAAACATTACCAAGCACCAACATGGTGCGATCAAAAAAAAAAAAAAAAAGCACCAACATGGTAGGAAATTACATTGGGCTGCTTAAACTTGCGTGATCATCTAGTGCAGGAACCCGAAATGAAAATTACGGCCCGTTAGCGCTAATGATCCCATTGGCACTATAGTAGTACTCCCTCCGGTCCATGGAAATCTTGACGTTTGGAGAATATGACTAATATTAAGGAAAATACACTTTAGCACAAAAATTCCAAATTTACCCTTAAAAGAGCACATGAGGTATTAAGAGAGAGAAAATAATATTATAGTGGGTATTGATTGCTTTTCTTACTTTTGTATTACTTTCTTTACTTTTGTAGCTAGTGGCGTGAGAAATCTTTTTTTTATTATTTCCTTGCACATGAGGGTGAGAATGTGGGAGGGGTAATATAGTAAAGAGTGCTCAAATACATTACCATATAAGGAAACGTAAAGATTTCCATGGTCCAAACATAAGTGGAAAACGTAAAGATTTCCGTGGACCGGAGGGAGTACTAAATAGGGACATAGGGTTTCACTTGGATTCAAAAAACTAAAAACTTCTCGTAGATGTTTGCAGTATATATAAAAGGTTGCTATTGAACAAAATTCCATTTCATTTCTACCCATACATTAAAAACCTAATACAAGGCCAAAATGAAGACCAAGAAAAGGGTGCACGAGATATCAAGAAATTTTGAATGCCCTGAAGATTTAATCCGTGAAATCTTTCTTCGACTGCCCACCAAATCATTAATAAAATTCCAACTAGTCTCAAAAAAATGGCAATCCATAGTATTCAACCCTGTTTTCAGAAAATCATACCTTGAGTTCAGCTGCTCGAACCCGATCAGAAAATCCCCACCCTTAACACTCCTCATCCATCCCGATAATACTTTTTCATCCTTAAAGCATGATTCTAATTCTGCTGAATATACCAAGGGCAGTGGCTTAGACTTAGCACCATTATCAACTTTTGCCTATGAATTTCTTGGATCATGTGATGGACTCATGTGCTTTTACAATGAGTCTACAGATTTAATCTCTCTTTTTAACCCTGTCACCAAGGAAATCAGGCAGATCACATCTCCTGTTTTTTCAATGAACAAAGCACTTAAGGCATCTGGGTTCGGGTTTGTTCAGTCGATCAATGACTGCAAAATCGTTATGCTAGCGCGAATCCGTAACAAGAGTTTTGTAAGAACAATTTACAGGTGGAGATGGGAAGCCTATGTATACACAATGAGGGATGACACATGGGAAAGATTGCATAATACTAATATTGTCGGTATTGGATTTGATGATCAACATCATGTCTCTGTAGGCATCTTGTTTAATGAAGCCTTACATTGGGTTGTTCAATGTTCTTCTGGCAAAAGTTCCGTACTTAAATTTGATTTGGTCAATCAGGTATTTGAGGTGCTACCATATGTAAATGAGTGTGATGATAATGATCTGCCGCGTTACAAACGCAACCATGCATCTATTGGAATCATAGTACCAAACAATATTGGTGTTTGTCAGCTGACCATAGATTTTCATACGGGTTCAGAATTTGTTGAGCTATGGATGCTAGAGAAGTATGGTGAATGGGATTCATGGAACAAATTATTTAGATTTAAGTTAAAAGAATTTGATGAATATTGGCCAGCTGATTCCTATCTACTAGGTGTTGCATTTGGTGGCGAAGTTTTAATATACACTAATAAAGGGCTTGCATTTGTCAATGCAAGTTGTGATCAACTCATATATTTCCTCGAGGACAAAGATCAGGAGATCATATGTCATAATCCTACCTATGTGGTGAGCTTTTTTCCTTGTCTCGCTTCTCCTCACTCCTTTGTTCCAACTTCCTAAGGAGAATGTGGAGTGAGTTCTCCTAATTCATGCAAAATTCAAGTTTCCAAGTGCTGATTACCTGGTTTTAGTCTCCTTAGAACTCGAGGATACAGAGGTACAACCCTATAGAATAGATCCTGTTCAAGTAAGGTCGTTAGCTGGTTTTAGGGCCTGTTTGGTTCAGCAATTTCGCCTCATCGGTAACGGAATCAAGAATCAATATCCATTACTGTGTGTTTGGTTCACTTTTTTCAGAAATCATTTCCATTACTTGAGTGAAACCACTCCGTCCGATTGATCAAAACCCGGCCCCACCCATGGGAATCAACCACCGAAATTGAAAATTGTAGGCGCACTCTACCTCCGCGCTTCGGTCGAAGTCGCTGACGGTTGCTTTTTGCTGGGTGGAAGGTGATGATTGTCATTTCTTTTTTTTTCTTTTTTTGATCACTTTCTTTGATGACCGTCATTTCTCTCTTCTCCGTCAGCAAATACGGGTCACGTGGTAAAGATGGGGCTTGATGGTCTGAATTGGCAAGTAAAATTTTACTACTTGGGGTGTAGTGGATTCTTTACTGAATTAGGTAAACCAAACAACATTTAACATGTAAAGATAATCAATCCATTATCATTCCTTTTTTTAATTCCATTCCATTTCAATTGGGATTATGAACCAAACGCCTCCTTAGTGTATGGTAATGGTGTATGCTTTTAACATTTAGCAGCTCTATTTGTGTTTAGTTTCTTTTTGTTTATTCTTGGTTGTGGTTATAAAATTTGTGTGTTAATTAATTGCATGGGAGAGTTTGTTGATATGTAGCCTTCAGTTAGTGTTCACATACTTGATGGATGATTTGCTAAAGAGACTCTATTGGTGAAAGCAAATGTCTATGATCAAGAAAGGGTTTACAAAATACAATTTGAGGTGGATCCGAGAGTGTTTAATGTTGGAGCAGTCAATCACGGGATTACCCATGGAGTGCTCTGGATGGAAGTCTCGTATGTTGGTGAAAGCAAATGTCTATGATCAAGAAAGGGTTTACAAAGGACAGTTTGAAGTGGATCCGAGAGAGTTTAATTTTGGAGCAGTCAATTACGGGATTACCCTTGGAGTGTTCTGGATGGAAATCCCGTATGTTGGAAGGTTACGTTACCTTATGTTGTGTTATGTTAGGTTACTTTACCGTACGTATAGTCTTATTATTAGACACCCCATTAGAACAATTGTATTGAGAAAGTAACCCGTTTTGTAATATCCTCCAAGTTAAGTTAAAATACTCTTATTCTACTCGTGGTTTTCCCAAATTGGGTTTTCCACGTAAATATTATTCTCCTTGACTATTTAGTTTTTTCTCAATATTATTGTTCCGCATTAATAGAATTAAATTTTCTAACAAGTTGGAACCATAGCTCCAAACTTTGAGGGATAGTCATGAAAAGTCAAATGAAACCACATCAGTCCGTAAGAGTCCCCAATGAAACCACTTCAATTCGTAAGAGTCCCCAAAATTTGTTTGATACCCCAATGAACTACGTCAGTTCGTGAGAGTTTACCTTTCACTCTTTTCTTATCGATCTCTACGTTTCTACGCGATCTATCATAAAGAAACAGAGCGTCGACGTACTTGTCCACCTCCTCGGCGTCGAAGATGAAGCGACAATCCATCAAACCAAACAAATCAAGCTCGCTTCATTTTCAACGCCGAGGAGGTGGACAAGTACGTCGACGCTCTGTTTCTTTATGATAGAGCGCGTAGAAACGTAGAGATCGATAAGAAAAGAGTGATAAAGATCAACACTGAATTGGATTCTTTGAAGACTGTATGGCAACTAATCCGCCGATGTTCCAAAGCATCTCACAAAACTTACAGAGAGGAAAAGAAAAGGGGGGAATTATCTACCGAGGCTTTGGCGAAACTGAAGAATCAATGGTTGGCTGATAAAAGTCGACGAGTTGAGGAAGTTGACAAGAAATCTGCGAAACTGAAAGAGCTCAAAACCACCGAAGCCATGCTCGAAACGAGAAAATCGAAGCTCCTTGAATGTGAGAAGGCAATCGACAGTGAAGCAGGCAAGCGGACCTATGTCGAGCGAATGGGGTTTTACCGGAACGCACTTCAGGCCTGCTCCTATTTTCCTCCCGGTGCTGATACGACAGTGCTTCGCACATCGAATGTCCGCGCTTGCGCGTTGATCGACCGCGCGACACCTCAACGGACAGGAAAGTTTTTTTACGGGAGTCTCAGCGAGGCACAAACCGACCGTCTGACAGCCTATGCCAGACGCCTTGGGGTGGTGCTCCATCAACGGCCAATTCGCGCAGTGCCCGTTCAGGCCATCCCCTCGCTCCTCGCCCTCCCTGCCGGAGGAGGTGGAGGTGATTTTGATGCTGATGCTCAAGCTCAACTTGGGGATGGGGGTTTTTCTGATGATGACGATGACCTAACTGGTGGTGAGGATTGGGGTTTCTGTGGTGGGGATGGGTGGTTTCTGTGGTGGGGATTGGTGTTAAAACAGTGTAATAACATGCACCATGTCTGAAATATTTCTGGACAACAACATGAGCAGAATGAAACGACCTTCAGTACTCCTTGATCAACTGTTCGCAAGAGAATATAGGCTTCCATTAATTACTCGTAGAACGAACCAATCCCTACATGGCATCAAAATATTTTAGTTCAACATAAGTATACCTCAAATCCTCAACACATGCAAATGGCAATCACAACATAGTACACACTAGCAATTGACTACTTAGAGTACTTACCAGAGAGGTTGCCAGCAGAATATTTCATCCAATTCCCAGTCAGTGCGGTCCCTAGTAGATTCAATGAATCCAAATGCTCCATAACTTTCGTTAGAGCACGCAAAGCTGCAGCTTCGTATTGTGGTTTACCAGTCAATTTTGACAATGGCTCCCATTCCAAGAATTAGGGATCCTGACAAATCACTCAAAAGAAATTAGGGATCCTGACACGTGAATACATCAGTAAGACAAGCTTGTAAGTGAATCCTCAAAAGTTTTATGTCCAAGAATAATCTCCTCACCACAACCAGTCATCCAGAGGTGTGTGTTACCTTTGTCTCTTTCTCATCACCCTCTCCATACTACTTTATAGAATTTCCAATGATCTTGATTCTTGGGTCATAAAGTCCTCTTACAAAAAACCAATTAACAATCTTATATAGCCAAGAAAAACATAACTATCAAGCTAACAACATGCAGACTTTCATAACATTGTTACACATGTCAATTCAATGCAAAATAATATAAGCTGATTTTTGTAAGTTCCTTTAATTTAGTGAACCTGTTTCTAGAATCAGATGGAAGCATATGAGCAGAAACATATCCCCCAACAATTCTTATGCTGCACTACAGTATGTGATCAAGAGAAGAACAAAAAATTATTAAATTCCAAAAGGACACCACCCTTAGTGACTGGAGGCTGAATTATATATGAGGAACATATAGGGAATAGATAAAATCATAGAAGGCTGAATTTTATATGATGAACAGATTGGGAAATATAGCAACCTTAACAAAACGAGTCAAAATGCGAAATTACTATCTTGTAACTAGAATAGCTTAAGATATGTTTTTTGAATAAAAGTGCATAAAAGCTAAAATAGCATGCCTAGGTCAAACAAATGTGCCTTGCATGGATGCACGTCAAAATTCAGATTTTCACAAAGCCACAAAACTGCCCTTTCAAACTCTAGGTTTCCCAATATGAGAAGAATGAAAGAGAAGATGATTCCCACAGTAAAAAGACAAAGCAAATACACCAGAACTGAACCAATAACCACATGAACTAAATTATTCTAACAACAGTAAGATTATAAGAATACCTGGATATAGACTCTACAAGTGTGAGTGCAGAAACACTTTAGTACTGGGGCAAGTGATATAACTAAAAACAGAACAATGATCAGTGACGACAAGACAGATTAATGGTCTGGGAAGATTCCGAAAGCACCCAGTCAACTGAGTTTAGAGGGATGAAAACAGAATGCAGCATTTGATGGTCAAGCAAACACCTGAAACAAATCAAGCTTATATAAAATACACGGCACAACTATCAACCTCAAAAGAAAAAGTAACATGGAGATCGGAGACTAAAACTTCAAATAATTGCGGTGGGAGAAATTTGCAGCTTCCAAATCTCACAAGAATCTATGTATCATGGAAGGAGTAATACGTCACAAGTATAAGTTTACAGGTCATACCCCAGACACGAACAACATTTGGAGCTTGCCTGTAGCCCTGGCCAAAATGCTTGCAGGCTCGTCCACTGCCAAGTTGCATGTCCTTTTTCTATATCAACTTCATGACACCTACACAAGAAATAAGTGTTCAAACAACCTTCTTTTTTCCTGTACATCCCATGCTATTTAAACCAAACAAAATGGGAACTCTCTCTCCAACTAAAAAATCAGGAAAAAACATGGTAATACCCTACACGATGTCTGAAATATATCTGGACAGCAACTTAAGCAGAGTGAAACATCCTCTGGTAGTCATTGTTCCCAGAGAATATAGGCTTGCATTTAATACTCATAGAAAAAATCAATCGCTACGCAGCATCAAAATATTTCAGTTCAAGATAAGTATCCCTCAAATCCTCAACATATGCAAATGGAAATCAATACACAACAAGCATTCGACTACTTACCAGCGCCGATGCCAGCGGATTGTTTGATCCAGTTGCCAATCAGTGTAGTTCTAAGTAGATTAAATGAATCCTCATGTTCCATAACTGTCCTGGGCACGCAAAGTTGCAGCTTCGTATTGTGGGTTACCAGTCAATCTTAAAAATGCTCCCATTTCAAGAATTAGGGATCCCGAAAAACATACATCAGTAAGAATTTGAGTGATTCCGCATAATACAAATGAGACCATTGTTTTTCTTAGAGGAGGGTAGGGGGAGGAGGACAGAGAATCTACTTGTTTAAGAAGTACTTAATCTAATCTATATACTATGCTCCAAAGTTCAAAGAACATACCAGGCATTACCTATTACCTTTTAGGTTGTTCCACACATGAGTTAATCCAGATGTTGTATTGGATGAAAGGTAAAGAAAACGTCGCCCCGGGTCTTCAGCCAAACTAAGCAGCTGATTCTTGTAAGTTCCTGAAACAAAATTTAATAAACTTCAAAGGACAACACCCTTAGTAACATAAGATAGGAGGCTGAACTTGAACTTCATACAATGATGAACAAATTGGGATATTTAGCAAAATCCACAAAGCTAGTAGAAATGTGAAATACCTCCAACAGATTCACCCTTGCACCCACATGACCACAACCAAAGGTAGATTCTCAGAATGCCAAAAAAACTACCCTTGCAAACTCTGTGTTGTTACTTGTTACTTGATATGAGAAGACTGAGAAGATAAATGATTCCCACATTAAAAAGGCAAACTAAGCAAATACACCAGAGAGAACCAATAACCATATGAAGTAAATTATTTTCAAAAAATTTCATAAGAAGTATACCTTGATAATGAATTTTGCAAGTGCGAGTACGAATGAATTGTAGACATTTAACCTTTGGAAGAAGCCTAATTCATGGACCATGCTATTCACAAGAGCTCTGCAATAAAATTACGAGAAATTAGGAAACATCAATTTTGCAACGTACTCTTGACGTTCGCACACGGGGGAGGTGTGAGGGTAAACTATTGGGTATGTGTTCTCTGATCACAAGATGAGCATTGAGCATAAGTTTAGATAACTCTTGCAGCTTGCAACTTGTTAACTCCACTGTTGGTTTTTAGCATTGTAACTAGTGTGCATGTCCGTGCGATGCACGGGATGTTTCAGCTTTTTTTTTAATTTTTTTTAATGTTTTCTGGTAAATAAAACTAAAACACCATCAAGGCGAGATATAGAGAGCTTTATCTGCAGCTTAACCTTTAATTTGTTTAGACAAGTATTAAAATGTTGGAGGGAGGAATACCCTCAAGTCATAGTAATATTCATTCACTGGCCGTGTATTAGCCTTTGACCAAAAGGAAAAAAAAAAAAAAAAAAAAAAGGGTTTGTGGTCCTTCTATAAAAGTTAGAGGTATCTAACCCTAAATGAAATTGTTTGTTGCATTATAGTTCTACTTATTATGATTAGTCGTACTGTAAACTTTAATCTATATATTAGCCTTTTATTAACAAAGTTGAGAATACTCTATTATAAAGTTCTTTCTACCAAAGATAGTAGACAATATATCGAAATTCACTAAGTACATCAAAAATTTATTGAAACAAAATCAGGGTGACACATGTCCCAGCGCCAAGCGTGCGCCATGTCCCTAGCGCACAAGTCTCATCCCACATTCCATGGGTGAAATCAAAATCCGGGGACCCGGATGATTGTCACTGTCCCGAGGCACCGGAGGTCTTTTAGGGTGACGATAAACCTCTCGGAGAACTTTGGGAAAAAACGGAAACCAGTCCCTGGGAAGCCGAAAATCAAAGGCCGCGTTTTTTGGGCTTTCTGGAGGCCCCGGAACGAAGGTGGATATTCTTACACCACATCGCACTGGACACCCTTAGGTAACATAAGAGGCTATCGGGGCCATTATCGAGCCCTTAATAGGCTTGTAAGGGCGTTTTTACGAGACACCAATCTAAGGGCCGAAACATCGAATGCATGGGTGATATCGAATTTTGGGAATCCGAATGACCCTCCCAAAACACCAAGGGTCCTCTAGGGTCATGATAGACCCCCCGGAGAAGTTTAGGCAAAAATGACACCTGGGCCCCCGAACGCCGAAAACAAAGGCTATAATCCACGTTTTTTGGGCTTCTGGGAAGCCCCGAAACGAAGGTGGATATTTTCATACCATATCGCACGGAACACCCCTTTGGGATATGAGGCCCTCGAGGTCCATTATCGGGTCCCTAATAAGCTTGTAAGGATGTTGTAAAGGGACACCAATGTAAGGACCGAAGCATCGAATGCATAGGTGATATGGAAGTTTGGGATCGGATGCCCTTCCCGGGGCACCGAGGGTCCTCTAGGGTCATGATAGACCCCCTGAAGAAGTTTGGGCAAAAATGACACCCGGGCCCCCAGAAGCCGAAAACGAAGGCTATAATCCACCTATTTTGGACTACCGGGAGGCCCCGGAACGAAGGTGGAAATTTTTGCACTACATCGCACTGAACACCCCTAGGGGATATGGGAGGCCCTCGGAGTCGCTTTATCCGGTCCCTAATAGGCTTGTAAGGGCGTTTTACGGGACACTGGTGTAAGAGCTAGAATGCCAAAGGCATGGGTGATATTCGGGGATCCGGATGACCCTCCTAGGGCACCGAGGGTCCTCCAAGGTCGTGATAGACCACCCATAAAAGTTTAGGCAAAAATGACACTTGGGTCTCTAGAAGCCGAAAACGAAGGCTATAATCCACGTTTTTTGTGTTTCTAGGAGGCCCCAAAACGAAAGTGGATATTTTCGCACTACATCTCACGGAACACCCTTAGGTGACATGAGAGGCTCTTGGGGTTGCTGATCCAGTTCCTGATAGGCTTGGAAGGGTGCTTTTGGGGCCACTGGGGTAAAAGTCGGAACACCAAAGGCATGGGTGAGTTGAAGTTCGGGGATCTAGATGATCCTCCCGGAGCATCGAGGGTACTGTAGGGTTATGGTAGACCTCTCGGACAAGTTTGGGCAAAATGACACCCGAGCCTCGGTAAGCCAAAAACAAAGGCTATAATCCATGCTTTTTGAGCTACCGGGAGGCCCCGAAACAAAGGTGGATATTTTTTCACCACATCGCACAAGACACTCCTAGAGGACATGGGAGGCCCCCGGGGTAGGTTATCAGGTTCTTGGTAGGCTTGAAGGGCCTCTTACTCCATCGGAGGCTAATCCACAGTTTCTGGATACCGGGCATGGCTTCCCACCCAAATGGGATTGGTTGTACACAATGCCAAATATTGCTTTGCGATCTAAGTCATTAGACTCCATTATGTTCTTGTAACGTCTTATTGTTGTTACTCTCTCTCTCTCTCTCTCTCTCTCTCTCTCTCTCTCTCTCTCTCTCTCTCTCTCTCTTCCATTTTTTACTGGTCATGAATCACATGCCACGTCATAAGTAAATTGACACGTCATTCGGCAATTCAGCGACTGATGTGGCGAGCTCTGGTTTAATCATTGCGTTTTAATCTAATTATTACTAGTTTTTTGTCCCGGGCGATGCTTTAGGTTAGTTTATTTTTTATATGTTGTCTATTCTTTTAGGTGCTATAGTAGGTGTCTTAATTACACTGATGTTATAGTCATGTGATTAAGGGTTTTTTCTCTTCTGTTTTTTTTTAAAATAAAGTAAATGTTCTAATTAAAAAAGTTTTGATATTCAGTGATCTATTTTGGTGTCAATTTAACTAACATATTAATCATATAATGAAACTAACAAATGACATAACAACACATTACGATGTAATGGGGATATAAAGATCACATGACAAAAATAACAAATACCTCGTAGAAGTGCCACCTGACAATAAGAAACTGTATAATGTATAAGTTTTATAACTTCTGCAGAACCCACTTCAATAAACGCTTTTCTGACTAAAACGATCTACAGTATACCGTAACAACTTCAGTGGAATGTATAAAATCACTGAAATGGCGACGCTGAAATTCTCCAAAATGCGCAAGAACAATTTCAGGTGCTTACCAGAAGATTTAATCACTGACATATTCCTCCGATTACCTGTTAAATTATTGGGTCGATCTCAATTAGTCTGCAAAAACTGGTATCTTTTGATCTCAAACCCTAGATTTGCTAAATCTCATCACCAGCTCTTAGTTTGCAACCCATCATCATCTGTCCATGTTTTCACTGAAAATGAATCTTTATTCTCCCATAATCTCAATCAAAGCAACAACAATGGCTTTAGTACTGTTGATGAAGGTAGCTTAATCCCATTACCTTCTGGATTTCTTACTATTAAGCCTATTTTTATTGGGTCATGTTATGGATTTATATGTTTTCAGAACGTGGTCACTAATTATATCTACATTGTAAACCCCATAACGAAAGAAAAGAGATCACTTGGTTTTCCATTACATTCAAATGAATCAATTTATGTTCTAGTTTACAAATCTGGGTTTGGGTTTGTTCCCTCGATTAATGACTACAAAGTCATGGTGGTAGTATCCCAATCAAGAATGTTAGACAGTAAGAGAGCTTTTGTGTACTTAATGAAGAGTAATGAATGGAGGGAATTAGATAGCAATTCTCTTGAAACAGCTTTTGGTGATAGTTGTTTTCCTTGCAGCGATGCATCTCAGGTGGCTGTTTTAAATGAAGCTTTATATTGGATTGTGAAACCTCGGGGTTATGGTGAATTAGGTGATCCTTGTTTCTTAGTTAAGTTTGATTTGGTCGAAGAAGTATTCGAGAGGGCATCAAATCTGAAACAGATCAATGATAGTAATAATCAGAGTTGGATGATTTGTATGAATGAAACTATTGGGGTCAGAGGGCAAGATAATCTGTGTGTTTGTTAGCATTTCAGAGACAGCAATGCAAATTCTTCTGTTGAGATGTGGACTTCAGAAGAATTTGGTAAATGGGATTCTTGGAACAAGTTTAAAATTAAATTGGACATCGAGTTTGTGGGTTTGAATCCTCGGTTATTGGGGTTTATCTCTGATGGTATTGTTTTGGTAAGGAAGGAAGAAGGACAATATCTACAACTTGTGGTTGTTGATCCAAGGAAATATCCACCTACACATCATGTCCAACTTGTTTCAAGCAACAATGTCAATTATGTGGCAAGTTATGTTCTGAGTTTCATTTTCCTCTGCAGTGCTGCTAGACAAGTTCCTGTTCAGGCAGAAGCGGTGAATAGAATGCCCGGTTTGTTGAAGTTGCTTACAAGCTGCTTCCGAATATAATAGATCAGGTTACAATCTCAGTTCTGTAGTTTTTGTTAATTGGCTTTGCTGTGATTCTTAGTCACTCATTTCTTACTTATAGAAAGGTATGTTGCCTGATGAGGACAGGTTTTGAGTAGCTTAGTCTTTGTTAATTTCATTCTATACATATGACAAAGTCAATCATCTCTGCCACCATATTAACTGAGCTAGTTTTATTTAGCTAAACTTTTTCTGTAAGCTGAATGGCAGGACGTACGAGAGTAATTCCCTTCTGGTTCATGTAAATAAATATATATGAGATACTTTCCAAGAACTGTTGTCTCGTGGAATCTATTTTTGTTTGAGAAACCTGAAATGGGAATTTGATAGCCTTATGTGATTAAGAATGGTGTAGAGATTATTTGATCAAGTTTATGCTTGATTGCCCGTAAACGCAGATATTTTGTTCATAAGTTGGGCTAAAAGTAAGGTTGTACCAGGCTAATAGCCAAGCCAAGGTTTATGTAGATTTCTATCGCCAAACCTTTGTCTGATTTCATTCGACTGAGTTGGTCAGAAATCTCAGAATAACCTCGTCAACCTTCTTTTGCTTCCTTCTGCATTTGATCGTTCTTATTAGTATCATATTGGTTTGGTACTTTCTTATCTCGGCTACTTCTTTTTCTCCCTGTTCACAGTTTCACTTGAATGTCTTTGGAGGACGATATGAAGGGTGTGTCGGGACGATAAACTGAATGCAAGGCCTTGCAGCAGCTACAGGTCTGCTTTGAAAGGCTTACAGTACAACTGTAAGTAAGATGGTTGCAGGAGTGGAGAGTTTCAAGCTGAGCCTTTGGTTGCTAATAATAGGAAGCCCAAGAGAAAATCAGCTCTAGCATTTGAAGAACCAACACAGCTTACACTTGTAAATTGTAAACAGTGTTTAAAAAGAAAAGTGTCCCAAAAGATTGTTGTGTACAGGTTAATGTGAATACATTCTTGATAAGAACAAGAATGATATCCACAGTTACTTTGTTAGACCCAAATCAATTAAACCAATGGGTTCTTGAGTTTATTTTTCTCTGATAAACTCAATTGAGATGTTCTCTTAGGAATATTATTCTAGATTAGCATGTATTATGAAAATTGTGTAATCTAGAGTTTCCATAACACAATGATTCCCTACCTATAAATAGTGATCGATTACATCATAATAATCAAGCATTCTATTTTCTCTAATGGTATCAGAGCAGTTATTTTCCCACAAATTCTTGCCTACTCTCATGATTAGGAAGGACCCTAATCTCATCATGAGGTGACATTAAATGTGAAAATGGGGGAGGGGAAGGAAAGAGAGTGGTGAGGAAGGAGAGAGAAAGGAAGAGGAAGGAGAGAAAGAGTAGGGAGGTTCGAGATCATGATTCAACCATTGCTATTTTCCTAGTAGTCTAAAGATAATAGAATGCTTGATTATTAAGTATTGAGGTAATAGATCCCTATTTATAGGTATGGAAAGTCTAGATTACACAATCTCTATAACATATGCTAATGAATAATATTCCCTAACAATAATATTCCTAATAGTAGTAGAATAATATTCCTAATAGAGACCACTTATTATTTATCCTTTCCGTTTTTAAGAAGTTTAAAAGGTGCAAAAAATTTCTGCTACTAAATTTATTTCGGCACTTTATATATCAGACCTAATCCCAATCCACCCTTATAAAACCCTTTTTTCGTACATTCAACTTATGTTCCTCTTGATGAAAAGTAATACTCTCTCTCCTATGATCAGAACGAACAAGGCTTCAAGAAACATCCCAGAAGAATTAATCCATGAAATCCTGCTTAAGTTGCCTATCAAATCATTAACAAGATTTCAACTAGTCTCAAAACAATGGCACTCTCTAAATCTTTAACCCTGTTTTCACAAAATCTCACCTTAAATCCAACCCTTCATCCTTAACCCTGGTTATCCATCCTGATAATTCTCTTTCCTCCCTCAAATTTGATGCAAACTCTGCTGAATTTACCAAGGTTGGTGGCTTAGACTTAGAGCCATTACACCATTTCCTGCCAGATATGCCAACAGATCCTTATGGTTACATTGTTCCTATTGGATCATTTGACGGGCTCGTATGCCTTTGAAATGAGAACACAGAAAGAATCTATCTTTGCAACCCAGCCACCAAAGAATATATGCAAATCCCGTCCCCTGAATCGAATAGAGGAGTTATTAAAGCATATGGGTTCGGGTTTGTTCCTTCGATCAATGACTGCAAAATCGTTACGATAGCTAGATTCCGTAAGTCCCATCGTCTAGGACAATGGCACAGGTTGATCACGGAAGCTCGCGTATACAACATGAAGTATAACAAGTGGGAAGAATTGGATACAACTTCATTTGATAGTATGAATTTTTTTGAAGAAGATATTGTCTCCCAGGGCGTCTTGTTAAACGAATCCTTACATTGGGTTGTTTATAGTTATCATTGTGAACCTATTTCCTTGCTTAAATTTGATTTGGTCAAAGAGATATTTGAGCTGCTACCATTTGTAGACGAGTGTGATGATGATCGTCTCATGCCTTACGATTTCATCACCAGCGCATCTATTGGGATCATAGAACCAAATAATCTTTGTATCTGTCAGCTAGCCAAAGATTTGGATACCGGTACAAAATTTGTTGAGCTGTGGATGCTAGAACAGTATGGTGAATGGGATACTTGGAAGAAATTGTTTAGGTTTGATTTCAAAGAGGTTGTTGGAGGTCGACGTGATCCTTATCTACTGGGTGTTGCATCTAGTGGTGAAGTTTTGATACATACTGATAATAAAGGGCCTGCATTTGTCAATGCAAGTTGCGATCGACTCATCTATCTCCTCAAGGAGGATCAGGAGACTGAAATTCATTATCCCGCGTTTGTCGTGAAGTATGTTCCTTGTCTTGCTTCTCCTCACTACTATGTTCCAAGACTTCCATGCATGGAGAATGATCAGGATATAGAGTGAGTTTACCAAGTTCATGTGCAAAATTAACTTGAGTTTCAGAGTCCTGACTTAGCAGGTTAGTTTTAGTTTTAGTTTACGCCAATTGAACTACAATCAGCTACTTTATCGCTCATGAATGGATGACACCGGCAATAATTTCATCCACAGTCCACCTTATGTTATCTATTGTGTATTGCAGATATGATGATGAGTTTGATGTTTGAGGAAGCCATCTTTTAGTATATATCACTTAGCAGCTAGCAACAACATCAAAGATGAATCGGAGATTCGGAGGCCCCAATCGTTGTGCTAGTGAAGAATAAATACCACGAAAACTTTCGCTGCTGAATCCAAGTAAATAAGATTCACCTGGCATGTTCATGTCCAAGTCATGAATGACTACTTTTACTAAGATCTGCTGCCAGTAAGACTATAAGAGGGAATTTCATGTTCTGTTTCTTTTTTTTTCTGCATTTGGATGTTAGTTATGGTGCATACTCTCTCAGTTTTGCTTGTATAATACGTAAGTTGAGAGGCTTTATTTCATTATATATGATATCTCCCACATTGGTCTATGCATGGTTTGGTTTGTTATTTGTTAAGCACCCCTTGAGAGCTTAACAAATTACACAAAACAAAAATTATTAACCAATTTAACAAGCATATAAATACTCAGCTATGGTATAAAAAAATTCTGTTTATTTGACTTGGATCTAAACAGGCATAAAACGAAAATATTCCGTAGCTTATTGGATTTGACTCCCAGGATATTGGTTTGGCTTGGACTCATAACCCCATTAACGAACTAACGATTTAAATTTGTCATCAAAAAGATCTTCTAATGAAAGTCTGCTTGAGAAAAAAAGAAAAAAAAAAAAAATTGAAAAAAATACAATTTCGGGTGCTTTCCTGAGGAGTTAATCACTGAGATATTTCTCCTGACTTGTGAATAAATCAGTAAGAGAAACATGCCACTGAATCCTCAGAGGTCTCCTTAAGCATATTCAAGAATAAACTCCTCACCACAACCATATGTGCTATTGTGCTTGCATCGGTCCTCTCTTCCTCCGTCACTCCATACTGTTCATAAGATTTTTTCACTAGTCCTGAGTCATAAACCCCTGTTGCAATAAACCAATGGACCATCTTAATCGACTACAAGTAAAGGACTTTTGTAAATATCAAGCTAACATCATGCACACTTTCATAACAATGTTATTCATGTTAACCAACTGCAAAATAATATGAGTGATTCTGCATGAGAAAAATGAGACCTTTCTGGGGGGGGGGGGGGGGGTAGGTGTAGGGAGGATAGAGAATTGTTTGAGTAACAAGTACTTGACCTGATGTAGCGTCATATTGCTTCAAAGTTCAAAGAACATCCGAGGCATCACCTGTTACCTTAACAATGATCCATGCCTCTGGAAATCAACATGGTGTAGTGCTTGCAGGGAAGAGACATTACCCCGGGTCCTCAGCTAGACTAAGCAGCTGATTTTTGCAAGTTCCTTGAGTGAAACTATTTCTAGAATGAGATGGAAGCATTATGATGAGCTGAAACTAGTCCCCCAAGAACTCATACGTCGCACTACAGCAAGTGATAAGAACACAAATTATTCATTTTTTAAAGGGTCATCACCCTTAATGACATCAGATAGGAGGCTGAATAATATTATGATGAACAGATAGGGAATAGATAGAAAGAAGAATTTTATGTGATGAATAGATTCAGAAATATAGCAACCTTTGCAAAACGAGTAGACATGCGAAATTTCTTTCTTTAAATGGGAATAGCTTTAGAATGTTTTTTGAATATAAGTGCTTAAAAGTTAAAATAGCTTCCCTCAAAAAAAAAAAAAAAAGGTTAAAATAGCTTGCCTAACTCAAACAGATTGACCTTGCATGCAAGTCAAATTTTAGATTTTTAGAAAGCCACAAAACTGTTCTTTCAAACTCAGTATAGTTTCCCAATATTAGTAGACAGAAAGTGAACATGATTCCCACTGTACCAAACACACCAGAACCAATAACCACATGAACTAAATTATTCTCAACAACCATAAGAATACCTGGATAATGTCTCTGCAAGTGTGAGTGCAGAACCAATCTAGTCCTGGGCCAAGTGATATAACTAAAAACAGAAGGATTAATGTTCTGAAGAAGATTCTGGAAGCACCCGGTCAACTGAGATTTGAGAGATGAAAACAGAAAACATACATGTAAAGACTGTAGTGTTGATCTAAATTAAGAAATTTTGGAAGTCAGACCAGCAAAGTAAGTATTAACCCACCTTTGGTTGCCTTATATAGGTACAATGTAGATTCTGTCAATTCGGTGAACAATGGATACTAATTTTCTGTAGAATGCAGGTTTTGATGGTCAAGCAAACACCTGAAACATATAAAGTTGCTCAGTTTTCAAAAAAGAAAACAAATATGGCACAACTTTCAACCTGAAAAGAAGTAACACATAGACTAATGCTTCAAGCCTTGTTACAATAGTACCCCAAATGCCTGCCAAACCTTAAAATATTTGCGGTGCGAGGAGTTTGCAGCTTTGAGATCTCCAACAAGAACCTATGTAGCATGGCAGAGGTAAATACATCATATAAGCTTACAGATCATACCCCAGACACTAACAACATTTGCAGCTTCCCTGTAGCCCTGGCCAAAATGCTTGGGGATCGTCAGCTGCCAGTAAGTTGCATGCCATTTTTTCATATCAGCTTCATGACACCTACACAAAAATAAGAGTTCAAACAACCATCACTTTTCTGCTACTTTTTCCCAGTCAACCAGAGGTGTGCGTTACCGTTGTCTCTTTCTCATCACCCTCTCCATACTACTTATAGAATTTCCAATGATCTTGATTCTTAGGTCATAAAGTCCTCTTACAACAAACCAATTAACAATCTTATATAGCCAAGAAAAACATAACTATCAAGCTAACAACATGCAGACTTTCATAACATTGTTGCACATGTCAATTCAATGCAAAATCATATAAGCTGACTTTTGTAAGTTCCTTTAGTGAACCTGTTTCTATATTCAGATGGAAGCATATGAGCAGAAACATGTCCCCCAAGAATTCTTATGCTGCACTACAGTATGTGATCAAGAGAAGAACAAAAAATTATTCAATTCCAAAAGGACACCACCCATAGTAACATCAGATAGGAGGCTGAATTATATATGAGGACCATATAGGGAATAGATAGAATCATAGAAGGCTGAATTTTATACGATGAACAGATTGGGAAATATAGCAACCTTCACAAAACGAGCGGAAATGCAAAATTACTATCTTGTAACTAGAATAGCTTAAGATATGTTTTTTGAATAAAAGTGCACAAAAGCTAAAATAGAATGCCCAGGTCAAACAAATGTGCCTTGCATGGATGCACGTCAAATTTCAGATTTTCAGAAAGCCACCAAACTGCCTTTACAAACTCTAGGTTTCCCAATATGAGAAGACTGAAAGAGAACATGATTCCCACAGTAAAAAGACAAAGCAAATACACCAGAACTGAACCAATAACCACATGAACTAAATTATTCTCAACAACGATAAGATTATAAGAATACCTGGATATGGACTCTACAAGTGTGAGTGCAGAAACACTTTAGTACTGGGGCAAGTGCTATAACTAAAAACAGAACAATGATCAGTGACGGCAAGACAGATTAATGGTCTGGGAAGATTCTGAAAGCACCCAGTCAACTGAGTTTAGAGGGATGAAAACAGAATGCAGCATTTGATGGTCAAGCAAACACCTGAAACAAATCAAGCTTATATAAAATACACGGCACAACTATCAACCTCAAAAGAAAAAGTAACATGGAGATTGGAGACTAAAACTTCAAATAATTGCGGTGGGAGAAATTTTGCAGCTTCCAAATCTCACAAGAATCTATGTATCATGGCAGAAGTAATACATCACAAGTATAAGTTTATAGGTCATACCTCACACACTAACAACATTTGGAGCTTGCCTGTAGCCCTGGCCAAAATGCTTGGAGGCTCGTCCAATGTCAATAAGTCGCATGCCCTTTTTAAATATGAACTTCATGACACCTGCCCAAGAAATAAGAGGTTCTTTTTTCTGGTACATCCCATGCTATTTAAACCAAACAAAATGGAAACTCTCTCTCCAACTAAAAAAATCAGGAAAAAACATGGTACCTGCACCTTGTCTGAAATATCTTTGGACAGCAACTTAAGCAGAGTGAAACATCCTCTGGTATTTGTTGTTCCCAAGAGAATGTAGGCTTGCATTAAATACTCATAGAACGAAATACGAATCAATCCCTACACAGCATCAACATATTTCAGTTATAAGTATCTCTCAAATCCTCAACATATGCAAATGGAAATCAATACACAAGCAATTGATTACTTACCAGCGCCGATGCCAGCAGAATATTCGATCCAATTCCCAGTCAGTGTGATTCTTAGTACATTCAAGGAATCTTCATGCTCCATAACTGTCGCAGGCAAACAAATCTGCACCTTCGTATTGTGGGTTACCAGTCAATCTTGAAAATGCTCCCATTTCAAGAATTAGGAATCCTGAAAAGTCCATACATCAGTAAGAATAGGAGCTATTCTGCATTAGACAAATGAGACCCTATTTTTTAGAGGGCAGGGGAGGGGGAGGAGGACAGAGAATTACTTGACTAATAAGTACTTGATCCGATCCATATACTATGCTCTAAAGTTCAAAGAACATCCCAAGTATTACCTATTACCTTTTAGGTTGTAGCACGCATGTGTTAATCCAGATGCTGTATTGAATGCATGTAAAAACAAAAACCATCACCCAGGTCCTCAGATAGACTAAGCAGCTGATTCTTGTAAGTTCCTGGAAATTATTAAACTTCAAAGGACACCACTGTTACTAACATAAGATAGGAGGCTGAACTTGAACTTTATACGATGATGAACAAATTGGGAATAATAACAAACTCCACAAAACTAGTATAAATGTAAAAATTACTTTCTCTAAAGTACAGGGAATAAGTTCTTAAAAGCTAAAATAGAATACCTCCAACAGATTCACCCTTGCATTGCATGTATGCATCCATGTCAAATGGTAGATTATCAGAACTTATTATGAATAGATAATTTAAACCACTGAAGACTAAGAGCAATATAAGGCATTCTCCACCAATTTTTCAGGAATCTTCTTTGCTGTCTTCTTCATTAATCTTTAAGTATCAACAATCTAGCGTAAACAGCGCTTGTCATGTAAAGGAAGATAGAAACTTTGACTAATCATAGATTCAACATTCATGTCGAAAGAAAGATTCAGATAAGATTTTGATTAATCGTCAATGTGATGTCCTACTATTCTCCTCAACATATGCAAATGGAAATCACTACACAACAAGCAATTGAAAACTTACCAGCACAGATGCCAGCAGAATACTCTATCCAATTCCCAGTCACCACATCCAGTTGGTTCCTAGTAGATTCAATGAACTCCTCATGCTACATATCTTTCGTAGAGCACTCAAAACTGCAGCTTCATACTGTGGGTTACCAGTCAATATTGACAATGCCACCATTTGACCATTTCAATAATTATGGATCCTGAAATGTGAATACATTAGTAAGATACATTAGTGTTGATCTAAATAAACAAATTTTGGAGGTCAGACCAGAAATTTAAGTATTACCCACCTTTGGCTGCCTGATATACGTAGAATGTAGATTCTGCCCATTTGGGGCACAATGGATTCTAATGCTTCGAGCCTTGGACAATACATTTCTGACAGTACCCCCAAATGTCTGCCAAACCATCAACTAATTACGCTGGGAGGAATTTGCAGCTTCGATATCAACTTATGGATCATGGCAGAAGTAAATACATCATATAAGTTTACAGGTCATACCCCAGACACGAACAACGTTTGGATCTTGCCTGTAGCCCTGGCCAAAATGCTTGCAGGCTCCTCCGCTGCCAAGTTGCATGCCCTTTTTCTATATCAACTTCATGACACCTACACAAGAAATAAGTGTTCAAACAACCTTCATTCTTCCTGTACATCCCATGCTATTTAAACCAAAGAAAATGGAAACTCTCTCTCCACCTAAAAAATCAGGAAAAAAAACATTGTAATACCCTGCACCATGTCTGAAATATCTCCGGACAGCAACTTAAGCAGAGTGAAACATCCTCTGGTAGTCATTGTTCCCAGAGAATATAGGCTTGCATCAAATACTCATAGCAAAAATCAATGCCTACACAGCATCAAAATATTTCAGTTCAAGATAAGTATCCCTCAAATCCTCAACATATGCATATGGAAATTAATACACAACAAGCATTCGACTACTTACCAGCGCCGATGCCAGCAAATTGTTTGATCCAGTTGCCAGTCAGTGTAGTTCTAAGTAGATTAAATGAATCCTCATGCTCCATAACTGTCTCAGGCACGCAAAGCTGCAGCTTCGTATAGTAGGTTACCAGTCAATCTTGAAAATGCTCCCATTTCAAGAATTAGGGATCCTGAAAAGTGAATACATCAGTGAGAATTTGAGTGATTCTGCATAAGACAAATGAGAACATTGTTTTTTTACGAGGTGGGGGGGAGGACAGAGAATTACTTCTTCTATTTTTTGAGGGGAGGACAGAGAATTAGTTGACTAAGAAACACTTAATCTGATCTATATATTATGCTCCAAAGTTCAGAGAACATACCAGGCATTACCTACTACCTATTAGGTTGTTCCACGCATGTGTTAATCCAGATGTTGTATTGGATAAAGGTAAAGAAAACGACGCCCCGGGTCTTCAGCTAAACTAAGCAGCTGATTTTTGTAAGTTCCTGGAACAAAATAGAATAAACTTCAAAGGACGCCACCCTTAGTAACATAAGATAGGAGGCTGAACTTGAACTTCATACAATGATGAACAAATTGGGATATTTAGCAAAATCCACAAAACTAGTAGAAATGTGAAATAATACCTCCAACAGATTCACCATTGGCATCCACATCAAAAGGTAGATTCTCAGAATGCCACAAAACAACCCTTTCAAACTCTGTGTTGTTACTTGTTACTTGATATGAGAGGACTGAAAAGATAAATGATCCCCACATTAAAAAGGAAAATTAAGCAAATACACTAGAGAAAACCCAATGAGGCAATAACCATTTGAAGTAAATTATTTTCAAAATTAATAAGAATTATACCTTGATAATGACTTTTGTAAGCGTGAGTACAAAACAATTGTAGACATTGAACTTTTTGGAAAAAACTAATTCATTGGCCATGCTATTCACAAGAGCTCTGCAATAAAAGTAGGAGAAATTAGGAAACATCAAACATCAATATTGTAACATATACATTAAATTGGCCATCAAACGGCTTCGTACGTTTTGACCATCGATTGAATGGAAGAATAGTGGACAAATTTAACCAACACATAAATCCCTCTAATAAATGGTTAAATAGATTAATAATTCCACCAAGAAATTGTAATCGATTACTAAAACTAACAAACCTTAATAAACTCAAATTGAAAATGCAATTTACCCAACACATAAATTCCCCTAATAAAAGGTTCAATAGCAATCAAACAACATATAAATCCACCAAGAAATTGCAATCGATTAATAAATTAACAAACCCTAATAAACTCAAATTGAAAATGCAATAAACAGAAATTCGCAAAGAAAAACATTAAAGTTTTTGTTTACCTCCGAATTGCGGTTGTGGTTCATGAACATCAGAATTGCGTTTCCACTCCCTTCAGAATTAGGGTTAGGGTTTCGAGATTAATTGTTTTATGAATTTGGGCGCGCTGAGAACGTTATTATATAGGATGTGGTGTTTATGGCGGTGGACTTTTGCAACGGCTCTTTTTTCTGAATTTTGACCGACTTCAACGCGTTTTCTCCATCAAAAAACAGCTTTTTCATGTTAACAAACGCGTTTTCTCTACAACAAGCGCGTTTTCTCTATACTTTAGTTCTCTGGATCTTTGTTCTTTATGTAATTTTATGGGCCGAGCTACGATGGGTACACAACAAGATGACCTGCTTTCTGGCCCATGTAACCAAAAGTGTTTGAAAGCCTGAGTTGGGAGGACCAGTGACTAATCAATATTGTTTCAATTATGTTATTTAGATAAATAAATTAGAAAATCACACCAAAAAAAATAAATTTAAAACAAACCTCTTTGTATTTTTTATTTTTTTTTAATTCGCAAACAAATTTAAACTAACAAATCCTAATACTACGTGACCAAGCCACACCTATTACATCTTCACGGATAATAGAAACTAAAGCCAGGAGGGGACTCAAAATAACACACTTTAATTGACTTGGATCTAGACTGGCATAAAAATATTTCGTAATTGAGATTTTGGCTCACTACAGTATCTTGGGTGGACTTAGTTCACGGTGGACCAAAGATCAAATCTTTTTAGAAAATACCTCTCATATCCCTAAAAGATTCTTACTATATGCTTGATTCACCCTTTGATCCACGGTGAACTAAGTCCACATAAGACGAGTCGTTGACTCACAGGATATTTGCCATTCGGTTTAGCTTGGACACATAAGCCCAGTAACGAAGGTCTTCTGTTCTACACTTCTACTGAAATTCTGAAACCCTTTAAATTCCTAATAAACCCCATTGTTCCCTTTCCTCCTCATGCTTCAGAAAAAAGAAAGAAAAAAAACACAATGAAAGGAAATATGGAAATATTAAAGAAAATCAAACCGAAAAACATGATTTACATGGCTAACAATTTTGGTTGCTTACCTGAGGAGTTAATCACTGAGATAGCTCCGATCGACCGGTTAAATCACTGGGTCGATTTAAATTAGTATGCAAAACTTTGCGTTCCTTAATCTCAAACCCCAATTTTGCCAAAACCCACCTCGAATTCTCGATTTGCAACCCACCCTCATCGTCATCCTCACTCCTTGTGTATAGTAGTGATAAATCTCTGTTCACCCTCAATCTAAAACATGACAACAATGTCAATAATGGCGATGGTGTTATTGCTACTATCGATGAAAGTAGCAAAATCCCTTTGCATGACCTTGAACTTTACTGTCCTATTGGGTCATGCCATGGGCTAATATGCTTTCTTGACATCGCGGCTAATTTGATCTATGTTTTTAACCCCACAACCAAAGAACTACGGTCACTTCTCTTTCCAATACCATACAAACAGTTTAACTATTCCGTTTATGTATCCGGGTTTGGGTATACATGTTGGGGGGTGGATGACAAATTCTCGCCAACCCTTGTTGAAATGGCGGCCATCTTTGATTTGAACAACCCAGTGACGGCGAGGCTCATTCTGTGTCATCAGCACTATGCTCTCCAGTGGACGCCCCTTCAACTCATCCTCCAAGTACTGTTTCAGATACCGCAACGGAATCGACTGCCGCATGCAACCAACATGTATAATATCATAAGTACACTAACTACTCCATATCTATATTAACACCAGAAAACAGTAAGTGACTAAAACGACTATAGATAGTATCATTTTGGACAATACATAATAAGTTGACATGAAATGGCATGTATTGAGAAAAATGAGGAATAATAATGAATATATAAAAAAAGTAAAGAGAAGAAGAGAGGTAGGTTACTGACAAAGGAGTTGAGGAAATCAGGGAGGAGTGGCTGGAAGAACCTAGGATTTGGATTCTTGTATTTGATTTTGCAGCAGCAGTTCTTCTTATTCTTATTCTTATTCTTATTCTTATTCTTATTCTTAATACCTATCTCTGAGGAGCCTTCCCTCCTCTTAATCCCTTTTGCATTTTGCATCGCTGCTGATCAGATTATACCTGATTAAGCAGCACTGCCTTCTATGGTTTTACCTGATTTTGCATCTTACTCTATTTGGTAGGTGATCATATGCTCCTTCCAGGACTCTCCCTCAAGATACCGCTCATGGAAACAGACTTCGCCGTTGACCTTCAGAACGATAGCGGAAGTGCTTCTAGTGCCATACCGTTATGTATACATGTTGCTTGTCAATATCACATTATAGAGTACAAGCATTCGTTAATGCGAGTTATGATCAACTCATCTAGCTATTTCGTTGATGAGAACCAGAAGATTTAATGTCATCATTCTACCTATATGCTGAACTATGTTCCTTATCTTACTCTACTATGTTCCAAGTTCTAAGGAGAATGATGAGTAAGTTCTCCGAACCATTGTACAAAATTAACTTTAGTTGCAGAGTCCTGATTAGCAGGTTATAGTTTCAGTTCACGCCAAATAAACTACATGTCTACTATGTAATTTACTTTCATACTGTTATGGATTCATAATACTCTATATAATTTGATGTAAACATGGGTAGTTTGAATAAACAGTAGTGATGATCTCCCTTGTACAGTTATAATAAGTTCTGTTCTAGTTTGATATTCCATAATTTTGTTAGATGATTCTTCCAAAACATTAGTAATACAATTTAGCATAGTGAAGTTACAGGTTAATGATTAATAATAAGAGTCAAAAAAAAAAAAAAAAAAAAAAAAAAAAAAAAAAAAGATTACTTCTAAGTTCAAATTATACATCCTAACATAAACTCAGTTACAGGATCACTACTTTATAGATCAAGTGGCAACTCGTCAGAGCACCTATGATTTTTCATAAAAGGAACAAACCCAGAAACATGAGCTCAAGCAGTATAACTACAGACTACAGAGCATAAACTCTGAAACATTCATAATTAAGTGCTGCAAACCTGTAAATTTCTATGAACTCAGTCAAGCGTGCATCTGTTCTAGGAAAAGAATGGAACAGAATCGCTTGTGGCTCATGTTCGATTGGTCGATTGGTCGATTTATGAGAAACTATTAGTAGCTTAGCCTATTGGTGAGATTGCCTTTGGCAAAGTGTCAAGAAAAAATGTTAAAACTTTGTTCGCACGAGATCGATAATTTTTGTATTCGGATACGCTCACACGTCTATTAAAATCCAAATCGAATTAACCACCTATTTTACACGAATTTTCATACAAACACCATCAAACTTACAATTTTTTTTTTTTTTTTTTTTGACGAGATCACACTTACAATTTTACAATGGCTAAATGGCATCGTTTTAGATATAGCACTCCTTGCGTCTGGAAAGTTATCACTCTTATTGTTTTGGAACGTCATAAAAATAGTCACATTTCTATATGATACGAGTATACAAACTAATTCTTGTGATCAAAAACAAAAATTCTCAAATTTGAAGGTTGAATATTTAGTCACAATTAAATTTGGATGGATGATTTGTTAGCTTCAATGGGCTAATAACCAATAGGGTCGGCTTTTCTTCGAAATGATGAATTAAAAAACCTTAAAAAGATTTGTCGACTTGGAAAAATAATTGGGCTTCAATTGAACTCAAAAAACAAAATCCACATTAATTCCGGTTTAGATGTCGACTAAGTCGTCAAAAATTGAGTTCAGAATTTTAAAACTTAATTTGTCCAAACTTACGAATTTTTTTTATGTATTTTGAGTGGTAATTTTACGAACATAAAACACAGAAATAGAAATCCAGTAAGGCTACCTTGGTCATCAATATTTGTCATTTTGGGTAAGGACCAATACTCAGAAATGCACAATACAGATATCAGGGCTTTTTCTTTTTTTTTTTTTTTGGACAGTTTCCAAAACATAAACTATTAAACACCCCACGGACCCAAATTTGAGACCCAGCCAATTTTCCTTCGTATGGACCAGCACCAAAGGTGCCTTTCGATCCCAGCAAAGGATGACAAACGTTAAGAAAATAAGGAAAGGTTGCATTTTTTATTTTAGGGGAAAAGTGAGGGAAGTTTCAAACATCAAAAAAGCAGTGGTTAGTACCAATATGCAAGATATAAGTGATCAAAAAAAAAAAACATGCAAGATAGAAGTGATCAAAAAAAACATGCAAAATATACGTGATCAAAAAAGAACATGCAAAATATACGTGATCAAAAAAAAAATGCAAGATATAAAAACAGGCACATCGCACAGCAAATGGAATCAACAAAAACCTCAATATTCAAAATGGAAGGTTTCACAAGAATATGAGAAAATCGCCAAGTAATGCAGCACTGAAAAAAGAAAAAGCTTGCGGAGAAAAACTAGGCCTAAAGTATATATGCATAAGGGAAGGGAAGAAAAATGGCTTTAGAAAGGATGGGGGGAAAGCACTTTGTTAGGGGGCAAAAAGGAAAAGGCAATGCATTTTCATTTTATTTCTTTGATAACATTCTCTTCATCAAGAGAAATGCAGAAAGGATGGGCGAACAGAAAAATTGCTCATAATAAAGCGCGAACTTAAAAATATAGCAAAATTGTTTCAATGTGTACTTTCAGGAGCATGATGTATCCGACTTAAAATTACTGACTCAGACTCATTAGACACCGGCACTAAAGCCTCACAAACCTTAACAGAATCATGGGACAAAATTAAGGGACCACTTACGGCAACATCCAACAGTTCATCAGCAGCAGGCTCAGCGCCACCAGTCTTGCCATCACTACCAACCACATCTGTGTCAGCATTTGATTCAATGACATCAAGATGGCCCTCAACAACACTTTCAGGAATCAACTCCCTAGAGATTTGTTCCTCCATGGGCTCCTCCAAACTGAGAACTGGAGTTTCTCTTTCATCCCCAACATCAGGGGTCAGGTCTGCAGTTTGCAGAGAAGGTACATTTACAAGACCTTCGTTACTGGTTATGGGTACAGGATCCTTCACTTCCTCCTCGGCAGCGGTTGGAACCACTTCTTCCGCAACCGTTTCTTCAGCAACCGTTTCTTCAGCAACCATTTCTTCCGCAACCACCGTAGTCGTATCATCAACCACTGCAGTTGTATCATCAACCACCGTAGTCGTATCATCAACCACTGCAGTTGTATCATCAACCACCGTAGTCGTATCATCCTGTTTCACATTATAATCAACAGGTATATCTGTTTGTTCATTGGCCTGATCGGAAACCAAAATTTGCTCTGCCTCCAACAGAGAAGCTTCAGCTGGAGGACTATGCAACTTTTCCCCATTACATATTGCAGAAGTTCTCCTTTCAGTGCTGTGGGTCTTGTACAAATCCATGGCCCTCTGCAGCAGTTAAAATTAGATCAGCAAAATGAAAATAGAAAAATCCCCTCAAACCAGCCACAGGCAAAAGAAAAGGGCTCAGTTTAAACTTTGAGATATAAACTGGACTATAAACCCCATACCACAGCACGTAGACCTAACAAATTATGAGTGAACACAACAAAGAAGTACAAATCTTACTAACCAAAGCAGAAAAACAAAGCTCTAAAAACACAACACTTGTTTATGAACAGAATTGATTGGCCCTGTTCACATAAGCAAATTGCTAACAGAGTAGAGCATCCGCTGCAAGAGCATCACAGCAACGAATGGTAAAGTAGCATTAATGAAGGAGCACATTATAGGGCTTTCATTTGAAACCTTACAGTAGAAAGGACACTACCTTAGGGGCTGTTTGGTTAGGGGTAGTGATTAAAGGGGTAATGGAATGAATTTTTAGGCTAAAATAGTAAGGTGAAGTGGTGATGAGGGTAATGATTAATGGGGGGTAATGGAGAAAATGAAGGAAAATGGGGGAATATCATTTACCCTAGGGGAAGGTGGGTTTCTATTATTCCCCAATTGGGGGTAATCATTACCCTCCTTCTCACAAAATCTAACCCCCACTACCTCATTTTAGCCTATAAATTCATTCCATTACCCCCTTAATCATTACCCTCAACCAAACGGCCAAAGTTAAAACGGAGCTTTACAGGTCCCCAACCATCTAACCTATCTTAGCCCTTAATAAGTCAGCCGAGAGACTAAACCGCCTACCTTATGCCCCAAATTAATAGCATAGAGCATTATTTGTGACCATATACTACAACGCCTCAGAAGAATCAGTAGCCTTCCACCACCACCACCAACCCCCCCCCCCCGGGGGCTGAAATTGTATTTGATTTGCAAACCACCTGAAATATACTGCAGGCCCTCAGAAGAATCAATACCCCCACGCCTACCCCACCCCCCAAGAAAATAAAGGAAACATATCAATCAGAATCACAATAAAACCAACAGTGAAGTGTATTAGTTTTGCAAAAAACCACCTGAAATATGGATTCTTTGGCTGCAGGAAATATTGCAAGGCCCATTGTCAAATTTGTGATCTCTGGCTCACCAGCTGCCTTCTCCTGTGAATGAGACACATTGTAAGTAAGCTCTACAAAATATTCACTTCTCATTTCAACAATGGGGGGAGAAGATAAATTTCAAAAAAAATTCTCTACCTCAATATAGTCAAGTTCCACATCTTCAACACAGTCAGTCTCCCCCTTAACACCAATGTTAATACACTGATTATACAACTCTGGATCAGCCAAATTTATAGAAATGTCAAGCTTAGCAAGATAGGTGCGCAAATAATTTGCAGTATCATCAACCCTAAATGACTCAGGAGTCTTCTCAGCAGTCATTTTAGTTGGAGTCATTGGAATATCTTTGGTGGATGATGGACCACTTGGTGTACTCTTCTTGAGACTTGCCCCATGATCATCAACGCAACTACTCTCATGATGAGCCCTTGAAGCAACCTGTGCAGAAGATGCTTCGTCTACAGATGCTTTAATCATAGGAGCATCCTTCTGAGACACGGAGTTAACATCCATATTCATATCACCATTCGGTTTCCACATGTCTGAATTTGTGTCCCTTCCACCAACATTTGACATATGCCCAGGTCCATACATGGAGGCTTCTTCCCTGAGAACTCCATTATTTGCATCCCATCCGTGAAAATGGGGAGGTACTGATCCATCTACCATACTAGGCCATCCCATAGGCCGTACATGACCAGGAAACCGGTCTGCATCGGCCATATGATAAGGAATCCCAGGGTGGTTCATTTCTAAAGAAGGCCTAACACCAAACATAGGAGGAAATTGTGACAGCATTGGTGGAAAGCCGCCATGATGCGGCCCAGGTGGCCCAGAAGGGAAGGGCATGAAGCCATTAGGTAATGGTGAAGGCCAATTGTGAACACCTTTCCATGTGTTTCCAGGTCCCCTACCCATGTTGGGATCAGCATTTCTCCTATAGCGGTTGCCTGAGTGACCTCTACTATCCTCTCCCATTGAACCAATGAAGGATGGACTGTCTGCTCCAGCTCGGAACCCAGATGGACCAGGACCGTGAGAAGAAACATTAACCTGACTGGATTTATGGTAAAATGATGATTCTGCAGGAGGATAATCTTCCCCCATAGGCTTCTTTCCAGAAAAATCTCTACCCTGATCTCTACCCTGTCTGTCCTCATTAACAGAAACATCTCTCATATCATTAGAACCACTACTCCTCCTCTCAGCCTCATCAACATCAAGGCTCCTTCTCCTGCCAGTTCTAAACCTGCGATCCACACTGGTTGTAGAAGGGGATCTTTCCTTCAAACCAGTAGCAGGTGACGCCTTAGTACTCGGGGACCTTTCAGGCAATTCTCCAATGTGATTGTCTTCAAACTTAGTACGCTTCTCCCCTGACCGATACTTAGGAACCTTATCGACTGCTTCAGACATACTAGTAGCATCTCTCAAAGAATCTCCATACTTAACATCATCTTGCATGCCATCTCTGCAACCAAGAAAACAAAGAGAAATAAACTGACATGCAACCACAACACACATATACAGTAACCAGCTAACAGCGAATCAGCAGAATTCAAACAAGCACAAGATTATTATGATCACCAGAGAGGATTGTAAAGAAAAATTAATATATGGCCAAGTGCCAAAGAAAAATGAGATAACGAAAAACAACACCTGTATTTATCTGTGCCAACATACGATCTGGAGTTGGGAGAATCCCTGCGCCGGCTGCTGCTTGTAATGCTGTCTATACGGGATTTGCGTGATAGGGATCTTTCTTTATCAGCCTCAGACTCTACTCTCCTGGATTTCTCACCATGGTACTCATCATACCCATCTGGAGATCTCCTACGTCCTCTATCTTCCTTATATCTAGAACCCTTGTCATCAACATGAGAGCTGTAATCATGGTCATGATCGTAGTCCCGGTCTCTGCCACGGTCATGGTTGTGCTCACGATCACGAACCCGGTCCCTGTCACGATCGCGGCGATAGCGATCACGTCCACGTTCCCTGTCCCGATCAAGTTCACGATCTTGATCATGGCCACGCTCAAGGTCCCGCTCTCGATCAAGGTCATCATCCCGTTCATCATGTTCTCTATCACGGTCACGGTCGCGATCATGATCATGACGATCACGGTCTCGGTCCCTGTCCCTGTCCCGATCATGATCACGATCACGATCACGATCTCGTTCCCGGTCACGGTCATATTCACTATGATGTGGCTTAGATTTCATCTGTGACACATCCAAATCCTTTTTCTCACTTCTCAAATGCTTGTCATCAGACCTGCCACTGGCATAATCTTTTGAAGGTCGGTTATCCCTCTGCTTTTCACCCTGATGTGTAATGTCCTTGTCTGTATCTTCTCGGTACTTCTCTCGAATTTTCTCATCCTTACGGCAGTCATCCTTATACCTTCCCGACTTGGCAATATCATCCCTAGACGATAACCTTCTATAATCCGGTTCCCGGGCACCATCCTGAAGCTTGTCCACATCACCTGAACCATCCCTTTTCCTCCTAACTCGCCGATCGAGCTCTCTCTCTGACTCAGGTTTCCGAACTTCATCTTGTATATTAATCTCTGAGCAAAAACAAAAATGTACATTTAAGGACGGAGGAAGAGAGCGTACAAAGTTCACATAGATCCCAAGTCAACATGCGTTCTAAGAAAACAATCACAAACATCAAAAAGCAAAGTCAAAGACAAACATGATCGACCAGATCAGAAAGATAAGCACAATCTAATTCTTATCAGGAATAAGCACATGCAAAGCAGACCACAACTTCCGTTCTTTTAGATAACATAATCCCATAGGCCCTCTAACGGCCAGAAAAACCCGAGGGACTCCAACTTTGGACTTCTGGAATAGAGCTCAAAGGTCTAGAGGTCTCACCAGTCACCAGGGTTAAGGAGGTCAGAACAACAAAAATTGAGTATTAAAGTAGTATCGTGCTTAAAAACACAAATCCAACAATCAAGCAAAATAAGCAAGGGCAAATATAATTGACATGAGCCTGCAAAAGAGTTAATTTATACTGGTGCACTTCGAGATGGACTGTTAAAATTAATATTGCTCCTATTTGACACTTCAGCACTTCAAAACTTAAAATACCTTATACTGCATAAACTTATGGCATTAATAAAAAGAACCACATCTCCAATAATGCAGATGCAAGCAAATCATTGACATGATTATATTGTGAAATGTTAGAAAAAAGACTTCTGTTTCATAGAGCCTTCTCCACTCATAAGCATATTTTTAGCAGCTTCTGTTTATACCAAAGAGTAAGTTACTCAACAAGGGACCTCCAAAACTAGTATGGCAACAAAATCAACTTAAGGATAAAACATGGCACAGTGCCTTCCATTCGCAGAAAGGCCATCAACGAGCGTCTGGACGTAATTTCTTTCCTCCATCAATGCTGCAGAAATAGAAGACCACTTCATTCTCTAAGGACAACAAACGGCTCAGAGGACTGAGAGCAAACATATTATATTGGATCTCGGAATCAGATCAACTGAGCTTTCAGAACACGGTCTGAATCAAACAACTTGTCATTTGTTCTCCTGTGTCTCATAATATTCAACTCTCAGGACCCATGAAAGACAAGAGCTCGTCTAGACCTTTATTACGATGTTCGAGATGTAAGCTTCGTGACCCTTAAATGAATGGACATATTCTAACTTTTCCTAACAATTATTACAGGAAATTTAAGGACTTTCTTAGAGGCAGAACAAGCTTATTGATGAGAGCCCTGTAGGTCCACATCTCATTCAATCCAAGGACCTACTGCCGTGCCAAATAACCTCAAATATATGAGCAAGAAGAAAACTGCATTTCTGATCAGGTATAACTTTTGACATTTATTAAGGGCAACCGTCGCAAGAACCAGAGCTATTGTTTAGGATATCACTTGCTCCTTCCATCTGAAAAACTAAATATTGGGCAATAGTACACGAAGCAAGAGATCGTAACAATGCAGCAACCATTGACAACCAGATAGCCACTTCATAATATGCACTGACTCTGAAATTGCCTTTCCCAAAAGCAAACTCATCAAAAAATTGACATCCATCATCTATAATAGAAAATGGCAACAGGACCTATGAACTGACAGCGACCAGCAGCATGAAATCATCACCAGCTAGTGAAGTTTCTGGATTGTGCACAGCAAATAACTGAATGGGAAGCCTATTTCAAAAGAAAATTCACTGATGCTTCAAGCCACACGAACTTAAACTGTATAAACAATATCTGGTCGGCAGTTAGCTAAACACAACGGCAAGGAAATAAAGAGGGCATTGAGAAGATATGTATTTGCATAGACATTGAAATGACAGTGCGAGATCCTACATATATTTCTAGCAGAAATCTCCATTCAATTTCCTAAATATCTTTCCTCTCATTCTTTCAGGAAAACAAAAAATGACACGCAAATCAACCTAAGAGACTATCGCGGGTAAAGCCGTGTAAAACTAGGTCAGATACGGTCTCCCGCATACGGTGAGAAGCTCAACAATTTAACATGTCCAGAGCAAGCTCCAGTGTCTTACTCTTACAGAATTCTTCCCATTGCAATAAACCAAAATGTACATAACTGATCTTTCAAGAGTTTGCCAAAAAAATTTATATATATATATATATATATATATGAATGCCAATGTAGCAACTCCCGCAAAATAACAAAGAGAATGATAAAGATACTCTCCTCATCTCAATGTCACTGTACACGTTTATATTTGATACAACCTATCACCAGTATTCTGAACTTATTATCTCCTTCACGCCCCCTTTATAGTAGGTCAGAGAAATTTCTCTTTTATATAAAAGATAATAAAAAGCATGTGGATACTGCATACACTATACAGTAACACCACAACAACTCGCATAGAAAACAATGCGAGTTACTCCTACAAACTCCTGCCTCCTGATGAAAATAACAACCTAGCATTTAATCAGTTAAGTCTCATTGATACACACAGATATCGTGCCCGCAAAGAACCTTCAGAGAGAGAAATGTCATTTAACAGGTCAAGTAACTGATCCATACATCAGTTTCAGATTCACTCATAGGAACCACAGGGAAGGAAGAGACTCTAGAAATGCAGCTACAGCTATGAATTTAAATAAGCTAAAAACCCACAACCAAAAATGCTAAAATACATCAATTGTTTACAATATATTTGAATTCAAGGTGTAGGAAAAAGTACCCCCAATGAAATGTTGCTAATCAGTAATCCTTAAGTTTCTTGTGCTTGGAAGAGATGATGTTAGTGGTGAATAGTCAAAGAAAATCTAAGCTATTTGAAACAGCTGGAAAATGGTGACTACTTTGACACTAAATATATTCCCTTGTTACTTCCTGACCATCATTATCAAAGACAACTCCCATCACTGTGGCAATAAATGAATCCTGTAAAGCATGACTTTTCATCCACACCATCCCCCAGCCCAACAAACATATAGAATATGAGTATAGTTCACTCACACCGTCATTTTGCTCGACCCTTGTCATTCAAGGCCCTGTAACCACACTAAAAAAGCCAAACAAAAACAGGTTATTATTACCAGAGTTTTCAGCATAACAAATTTGAATATACTCCCCTCTAAGAACTTTAGCTCCTGACTGTAAGTACTGCCCATTAAATAAAAATCAACACAGTCCAGTACATATCAGTACATATGTAGTATGTTCTCCAAACGGATCTTTCATGTCACTAATCTGCTTTCCCAGATTATTCTCTTTTGATGAGAGGCAAACTAGAGATTCATAGTACAATAACACTCATCCCTATTGCTTCCAGCAAAACCTAATCTAAGATATCAGATGGCCATAATGACATAAATGTGCAAAGATATTTTTAACTGGTTATAAGTGATTAACTAGATCCAAATGACTTGGTTTAAACAAACTTAAGGGTGGATGACAGAGAGATCATAAGTTCATAACAACACTATTTAAGATATCAACGCCCTTTTCACCATCTGTCCATCTACCATCTAAGACACTACCTAACTACCCCCTCCCCCATACAAAAACTGGCCAATCACCAATGAACCACCAAACAAAACAGTTTTCATACCTTCTTTCATGACAAGTCTTGGTTGAGCACACTCAGGTACAAACAAACAAATAATTAACATCCACAGAATTAAGGATCTAATAAAACAAATTAAAATAAGAACACGCCAAAATAAGCAGGCACATAAACAGGTTACCTTACCAGTATTACCAACAGCATGCTTTGCCCCACGCTCTTCTCCCGAGCCGCCTTGTTTCTTACTCTCATCGCCCCCTATATTCTCACTTCCTAAAACACCATCAACAAATTTCTCACTTTTACTACCCTTCCTTTCACGCTCCAAACCACCTTCTTTCTCACTCCTCTCCTTCCTATCAGAAGACCGATGATGCTTCGACTCAACCTTACTCCCACTCCTCTTCCCTTCTTCCCCATCAAATGCCAACCCCACATTTTCATCTCTTCGACTCGACCTCTTTGAATCACTCGAATTCTTCACCTCCTTCAACTCACTCTTTGATAACTCGACTTCATTATTATTATCCCCTCCAGTCCACCGATCATCATCAACCTTCTCTTTCCGCTTTTTAATCGAGGACGAAGATGGACCATACTCATCAATGTATTCAACTTTAGCATTAGCAGCAGGACCCGTCAAACTACACTCTTTCGCAACAATATCAACTGATTTTGAATCGAGTTTCCGCTTTTCGCCAGATGCCACAGATTCTTTGAAATGCCTACTACCACTACTCGAACCGCCATCCTCCCTCACCTTTTTCTCCTTCAAGCCAGAATCTTTCTCTGAATCAGAATACTCCTTCGATTCTCTCGAACTATGCTTGCTAGATTTGTGTCTCCAACTTCTCGGCATTCTTTCAATTTTCCTTCAACCAATAACCAATAACGAATAACCACCACCAACCGCAACTCACAAAAACCCTAACTTCAACAAAACCCTAATTCGCAAATCGACAAATTACCACCAACTAAACCACATTCCCCAAACCCTAACTTCCTTTCCAATCAATATACAATACAAATCACCACGATACAGCAGTTCAAAGAAACCCTAACCCTAATATTTCAATATCATATCACAACAACGACAACAGATGATACGCGACGCTACGAATATGAATCTCAACCACACAGATTCGAATCTCCGGTCACCGGAAAATGAGAATCGATCGCCGGAGAGAGAAAATCGACGGCGAAAAATGTCGCAACGCGATAGATCGAGAAAGAGAGAGAGAGAGAGAGAGGTGGAAGAGAGAGAGAGAGGAAAGAGGAGAGAGAGAGAAAACGGAGGGTTTTTGTGTATTGGGGGGTAGTCGAAGGATAATACAATGAATTATATGACGAAAATGCCCTTAATATTTTCCAGTTAATTACGGGTTTGTCCTTGCGTTGACGACTGTTTACGGTGGTGTTAGAAAGTTTTAGGGTTGCGTTTCTTTAGCCAATGAGAATGTGACACGTCATTTGAATGGAGGATTGAGGGGCGTACGTGGCACGTTGTGGGTCTTGAGGTACAGGAGATCGAGGTTATCTTGTGATGTATCAGATTATTGTCGTTACAGTTATATCATCGTATGATTGGTTTAATGATGATTTTGTGTTTGAGTTTAATTAAAAATTGAGCAATTGTAAAACGTGTGTGGTTGACACCTACACCCTCTATTGAAGATTGAACGCAATGTGTAGTGGATCTTCATAAATCTACCTAACTTGACAAAATATGCTAATAAATCCTAATTCTACAATAATTAGAAATTAGTATCCTACCTACAACCAATAACCTATACAATTAGATGACTACTACTTATGGAAAAAGGAAAGAAAACAAAACAAAATGACTATATCATTTGATCTTGTAAAATAATTATACTTGCAATAAATCATCTCCTAACAACAATTTTTGACATGTAGTATGTTTGCACAAAACAAATGATCCCTCACTAGTCACTCCTACTACATATGTCAAAGGCACAAACTTAGGCGCATGCAATCAGCTGAATACTCACATGGTATCAGCTGACAAAATGTTATAATATTAGATAGATAGGCATGTAGTTTCATTTTGTATCATCTATAAATAGCAGATCAAGAGTGTTGTATAGGCAGAGTGTGTTCACAAGCAGTAGCTTTAGCAAAAATAAGTGAGTCTTTGTGTGACACAAAGCTTGTACGTACTGAGTATTCGTCCGTTCCTCTTGTATAAATTCCGCTTTCAATAAAAGTAAGTTCTTTTTCAAATTCTTGTTATTCAATTTTGTTAATCCATTTCATATGAATTCATAGTTTAAATTATATACTTATAATCCCTCAAATTTAAAAACAATTGTGTTAAACGTCTCAGGTAGCACACTTCTTTCCAATTAGCTTTTTTTTTTCAAAAATATAAAATTTTCATTGTGAAGATGGGATGTTGTACCTCTTTGAGTGTTGAGCTGCTTGCTTACACATTGCAAAGTGGCTCAAATTCCACAACACAATTGAAGGTTGACTCGAATTTGACATATGATCTACTACTCTCCACAATGCCACAGCATAACCCATGTTATCACATCATTGCACTATGTAAAGAGTTTTCCTAGACAACATCTTTTGGAAATTCAATATTCAAAATATTTACTAGAGAAACTAATGTAGTGACATATTGACTTGCAAAATACAGACTTGATTGGTTAGAACTATGAATTTTATAAGTGTGATGTCTCTCCTCCAATAATGAACGATGTCATATTCTAATACCTGATCGACTTTGTGCAATCTAAAATGACTAATATTTGAATTTGTTTAGGATATTCTAGCACCCTCATTCCAACCTATATTTTTTTTTCCCATCTCACTTGAATGTTATCCATTTCAACACAATGACCAATTTGTCCTTAACACCCTTCTATACTCCATCCCTTGCTTTTTTTTTTTCTATATGAACATCATTAACAAATATAAGATGCAAAAATATAAGTAGAAGATACATTTTGTTGCCGTATTAGCAAGTTTGTGTGTTCCACCATTCAAAAATAATTAAGCTAATTTCACATAACGAAAATATCAAAGTAAGTCAAATTAAAAAACATAAGCAATATGATAGAAGGGGCCGGGGAGTGATTTAACCTGAGAGTTGTTTAAGCAGAGTTACGCATTCCGAATGTGAATTGCTAAATACCGCCCCTTTTTACTAGCTACCGCCCCCCCCAATTTCCAATTTTACCCTCACCCCTTTTCCTCACTCACTCTCACTCATCCTCTCTTCCTCACTCACTCTCACTCATCCTCTCTTCCTCACTCACTCTCACTCATCCTCACCACCACACCATCACACCGGCAACCACCACCACCACCACCACCACCACCATGTCAGGGGCTAGCGGCAGCGGCGGAGGCTTCGACGGCTAGGGAGGCGGCGACCGACGGCATCGCGGGGGGGTAACTTTTCGAATTTTTTTTTTTTTTTGTTTGAATTGAATTTTTTTTGCCTTGAATTGAATCGCGAACTTATGAATTGAAGTTGTGTTGATTTTTTTTTTTTTTTTGCGTCGATCGTCTGCCGATCTCGACTCACCCTTGGGTGAGTCGTCTGAGACCGGCGACTCACCTTTGGGTGAGTCGTCTGCCGATCTCGACTCGCCCAAGGGTGAGTCGCCGGTCGCAGACGACTCACCCAAGGGTGAGTCGAGATCGGCCGACGACTCACCCAAAGGTGAGTCGCCGGTCTCAGACGACTCACCCATGGGTGAGTCGAGATCGGCCGACGACTCACCCTTGGGTGAGTCGCCGGTCGCAGACGACCAACACACACAAAAAAAAAATATATTATTTTATTATTATTATTATTTATTATTATTATTATTATTATTTATTGTTATTATTATTATTATTATTATTATTATTATTATTATTTATTGTTATTATTATTATTTATTGTTATTATTATTATTATTATTTATCGTTATTATTATTATTATTATTGATTATTGTTTAATTAATTAAAAATGTGAAATGATAGATGGGAGGAGCCGGTAAATCGGTGCCTCGGTTATTTAGTGAACTAGCTGGTTCAGGACCGCGTCACATGAGGACGCGCGGGATTGATGCCTCTGTACGGAGACAGAGAGAGGCAGTTCGGATGAGGGAGATGACTGCTGAGCAAGACGACACTAGCGAGTTCTACTCCGGGGATCAGTCCATGGACGATGATCAGATTGGCGTCGAATCATCCTCAGATTGGCACGTGGTGAAGGGCAGAGGCGGTAGGTTTGTTAGTACTGGGTCGTCCAGTACTAGCAAACGATCTAGAGCGGAGGACGACACTACGTGGCTTGTTACAGAGCCTGTGGAGGGTGGGCCGGCGGATGATAGCGTCATACCGAGCTTCCTGGGCCACGTAGCGTCTCGTGTGTGGAATGGAGAGACGAGGGGTCTCTTGAAGTGTCAGAACCGATTCAATGTCTGTCAGCGGCTGAGTCAGTGGCGAGCGGAGATGTCGGCCGAGATGAGGGCCCGGATCGAGGGGACTGGGTTATCACACCTGGCAGACATTATGTTCAGACATATTGACTTCCCCCTGATATCTGCATTCGTTGAAAGGTGGCAGCCGGATACGAACTCGTTCCACATGCCGTTCGGAGAGATGACGATCATGTTGCACGATGTATGGCATATTCTTCGGATTCCTGTAGACGGACAGCTCGTTTCCAATGACGGACGGGATGGGCAGCTGCAGATGGCGGCCATGGAGGTTCTCGGGGTCAGCCGAGAGGAACTGATGTGTAGCCACTGGCAGGGCGGTGCGGTCCTCACGGAGTCGGTTTTTGAGCTTTGCCGTGAGCAAGTGGAGGACAACCAGGCGACAGCTTGGATGTGGTTACTTATTGGATCCACCTTGTTTGTCGACAAGAGTGGTAACCGTATTAGACCTCCTGCGTGATGGAGGTGATGGACGACGGTGTCGATACGGTGCATGACTTCTCTTGGGGATCTGCTGCCCTCGCCTTCCTATATCGTCAGCTCGGTATAGCTAGTCGCGGGGATTCTCAGGGCATATGCGGATGCCTAACTCTCCTGCAGGCATGGATATACGAGTACTTTTCCTGCTTCCGACCTCATCGGGAGCGGATGGTTGTCGGGGACGACGAGACTCCCCGTGCGTCCGTATGGAGTGCCCAGGCTGAGGGCAAGGACGTGGTTCGATTGCACTCCTTACGTAGACGCTTGGATCATCTGCGAGCGACAGAGGTACGTCATTTAGTTATCGGTGTTCATGATTTATTTCGTCGTTTGCTATGTTTTTTTACTTCACCGTAACTTTCAACATTTCTACGTAGGTGGTGTGGCTGCCGTACGGTTCTAACCCGGCAGTATCTGTACCGAGGACTGTATTCATGGGGTGGCTACAGTATCGGGATATTATCGAACCGTACATGCCTGGTCGTTGTTTACGACAAATCGGGTACGTACAGAGTATCCCTTCCCCGATCTTTAGGCCAGTCAAAGCGATCAGGTCATGGAGCAGTCGTTCGTACAAGGTTGTCTTCCCCGAACGGATCTCATCTGATGCTTGGCGTATGTTCCCGGGATTTTACATTCTTGGTCTCCATGGGTTTCAGGCATCCACGTCAGATCCCACAGCATGTACGGATGACTACCTCGCATGGTACTACCTTCACTCCCACCCTCGGCTGATACCTGACGCTGCAGCACCTGTAATTCCTCCACGATCCAACAGCGATTTTGTAAGTGATTAACTAAAATATATATTTTTTTACGTATTACATATCTCTGAACTCACACTCATTGTTACTTTTTTGCAGTGGGTGAATCGTCTAGCCGTCGGATTTGAGTCTTCCATTACTTTGATTCCTCCGGAGCAAGCGGAAGGTCCTCGATCATTTATGGACGAGTTTATGAGAGATTGGCGGGCTGCCAAATGATGTATTGACCCTAGATGAATTTGTTATATATTTATATAAGAGTTTCATTGTTATTGTTATTTATTTGTGTTATTGTAATTAGTTGTTTGTTATTTACATTTTTTGTTTTATTGTAATTTGTTGTTTTATTTACCTCCAATAATCACGACCACTCTCCACATGCAAAATATAACAATCACACAAAAATGTGACAATGATATAAGTATAACAATCACGCAAAACATTCAATTACGTCGACCTCGCTAAACGATCCCAATGTGCTCTTCGCCTAACATACATTTGCTCCCAACCAGCGACACTATCAGAACGGGAAGTAAACCATGCTTCGCATATCGGAGGAACAGGGAAATCTGAGGCTAAATCCAGACGGATATAATGCTCGTACGAATGACCTAAATGACACATGACAATTTCCCTACTTGGACGTGTAGCAGTCGAAGGTGCTTGCAACGGTAACACTGTGTAACAAGAATATAACCCCCTTCCGCTGCCGTATCCGAATAACATAATCGCTGCATTGAAGAAGTTGGCAATCGGGAACAAATCCTCCATTACTATCATCCAGTGATCATAGTTACACGCACCTCCGTCCCACATAATACGGCGGTAACCAGCGTCGACCCCTTCAACGTATAGGGTTTCGTACAATGCTCGGTTAGCTAAGAGTTCGTGTGCAATGCAAACTCTCGTCAATCGCCATTGCTTTTGGTCTCCGAAAACGTAGTCCGCAATGACACGGAAACCGCAATTACCATCCCCAAGCACATCGAGATATCCTTCAATGAAAGGTATGATGATTCCCGGAATTTTGTTAACATGATAGAATTCAGTGATATCTATTCCGTGTCCAGCTGCAAGACAATATAATAGAAAGTCATTAATAGTACTTATCAAAAAGTAATTAACAACATTATGTACATGTTAATAAATTATGGGTTTTCATACCAGTACTCCGCACGACGTTACTCGATGAGGATGAGCTACGACCACGCCCGCGGCTCGAACTGGATGACCTAGGGCGACCACGACCCCTCTGGGAGTACTCCCATGAACTAGGATCACGTCTGGTAGAGGAACTCCCTCTCGGTCGACCTCTGACTGTCGTGTTCGCTTCCGGCTCGACGTAACTCGCTTCCTCAGGATGAAGCTGCTCATTCATAAGGACAGATATGTTGCGCACAACTGCCGGGTCGCTTGAGTTAACCTCGTCGACCAGAGACTGAAAGTATCGATGGTCCTCAGATGGATGCTCAGTCATGTCAAGCGTAGCTATCTCCACTGCATCACTAATAACGAGTGTTCGCCAAAATTTGTGGACATTATTCAAGCTAATTGGCGTGCCCGTATCCGTGGCCGTTTTCAACTCACACGCACACGGGATCTGATGAGTGGATCTCAATACACAACCGCAACGATCAAATACCTGGTGACTCAATTCTCTCATCCTGTTCAGCTCAGCCCATAATATTTGTAAGCAGTAATGGGAAACATACCCGGTCAGATAGTTCAATGGGAAACCCGAGTACATCACACTTCTTCGTCTTCTGCACTCTTCAAGTGCGTACTTGATCTCAGTTATTTGTGACTCGATTGACTTGTTGACCTTGTTCCAAACATTATCCAAAGCTCCAGTTGAGGAGTTCAACCACTGTTTTAGCGCGGCATGTGCACTCTCCACCCTGCAAGTCGTAGTGTTGCCAAGGTGTAGCACCTTATTCGTCCACGCAGCCACAAACATCTCTTTGTATCTCAGCCAGGTCTCCTCTACATAGGATATCACGTGAGGGTAACTCCTCCAACTATCCTTCATCTGACGCACTGCTCTATCGTACGCAGCTTCTGTGGAAGCTTCCATGATAATTTTCCACCTCCCGTTCTTGAACCTCTGCGCGACAAGCTTATCTTTTCCACAAAGTCTGTACACTTTGTCTTCAACGACTTTGTTAATGTGCCATGTACAGAGCAAATGGGCACTCTCGGGAAATATCTCTCTAATAGGTCTCATCAACCCTAGCTCACGATCGGTCACAATTGCTGTTGGGTGTACATCATTTCCAATAAGCATCCTCAACTTATCTAAGACCCACGCATAGCTTGCCTGAGTCTCATCCTTCATAATGGCATAAGCTATGAGGAAGTTCTTATTGCTTGGAGTCATCCCCACTATCTCAAGAAACGGCATCTTATACTTGTTTGTTTTGTACGTGGAATCTAAGCCAATCAACCAAGGAAAAGACCGAAGTAACTGAATTGATGTAGGGTGTGCCATGAACACGTGAGTTACCTCATTAGTAGCTCGATCGGCTCTTGTCCAATGTACGTACTTATTCTCCACAGCTAAATGATAAAACTGACCAATGACATCTCTCTCTTCAAAATCAAGTTTCCTTATACGATCTCTGTGGTTGTACACATGCCGTCTAGTTGCATTGTCCTCGGGAAATTTTTCCTGAATAGCGGCCAAGATAGCACATGGCTTTGTTTGTGCCGAAGTCATGTCACGAACGAGTTTCTTTGACCCAGGACTAAGACCACTCATCTGACGATATCCCTCAGGAAACACAGCAAAGTCATGGTTGTGCGTACCCCTAATCCCAGGCAATGTGACAATCATCCAACTATTGGACCCATACACTTGCCGAGCTCTTAACTGGAACGTACATTTACAAGCCTTTGTTTTCGATTTCTTCCGAGCAGCAGTATCTAAGTCTCTTAATTCCCCTCTGTAGCGTTCACCTTGATTGCATTTTAACAATTTTACGCTTCCATTCTTCTTGTGTGACGAAATTATCAACTCAAACCCGATAGTAAGGGCAATTTGTTTTGCTCAATTAATTGCATCTGTATCACTATCAAATAACTCATCAGTGACGAAATGCGTACTGTAATCAACACCATCACCACCGAACCGCTCCAAAGGAACCTAACGAAAACAACGAAAACAATGTTAGCTTAATCTTAAATTCAAACAATATTAATAATAACAATAAATAATACTAATACTAATAATAATAATAATAATAACAATAAATAATAATAATAATAATAATAATAATAATAATAATAACAATAAATAATAATAATAATAATAATAATAAATAATAATAATAATTTTTTTTGTGTCTGTCGGTCGTCGATCTCGACTCACCCAAGGGTGAGTCGTCCGCCACCGGCGACCCACCCAAGGGTGAGTCGTCTGTTGATCTCGACTCGCCCTTGGGTGAGTCGCCTGTAGCAGACGACTCAGCCTGGGGGAGTCGAGATCCACAGGCGACTCGCCCTTGGGTGGGTCGCCGTTCGCGGACGACTCACCCAAGGGTGAGTCGAAAATCTCAGACGACCGTGCAAAAAAAATGCGCAAAAAAAAAATTTACCTCCGCCACCGTCGACGGCACTTCCCGGTCGCCGGCAGACATCCGCGGGTTGCTTGAGTGTTGATGAAGGTTGGGTATGAGAGTGGGTGGTAGAGGGGGAGAAAGAGAGGGAGAATTGGTGTGAGAGTTAGAGAGGGAGAGGATGAGTGAAAAATTAATAAAGGGCAAAATTGAAATTTTAGGGGGCGGTAGCTAGTAATTTAGGGGCGGCATTTAGTAACACCCATTCCGAATTGATGACAACATGAAGCCAATTATATTGGACCGCCTTAAATAACGCTAAATAGAATAGCTTATTGACTAGTATGATGGATATCTCAGCTAAGAAACATAATCGTAATCAAGGCCACAAGGGTGCCGCCTTGAATATAATTAGCTATGCAACTAATTTTTTTACCGCGAAATCCTTAGTCGAACAAGCTGCCATGCTCCGTTTACAATATCCAAAATTCAAAATCTCTTCCTACTAACTCATGGATAGTAAGCAAGTATGAACAAACCATATTAAAAAACAATCTTCTCCTCCAACAACTTTTGTTTCTCATTTCAACTTCACTAAAATGCAAAGAAAAATGACTATCCAAAACCAAAAGAAAGCCTTCCTAGTAGAGTTGTCAAAAGCTGACACGACATGACAACACGACACGAACCGGACACGAATGTAGCGGGTTAGTGTTGAGAGGTTTCGACCCGTTTAACTAAATGGGTCGACACGAGTAACACGTTTAGTTAAATGGGTTAGGTTAAGGTTGAGATTTCCGACATGAAAACAATCTGCTTACGACACGTTTAATTTTAATTGTCAAATGTAAGTTCAAATAATTTGTAACAAGTAAATAATGTAATAGAATCTCACCTATTTTGAGCATTTTAATAATTTTAAACTGTTGAATATACACTTATATGGTTAGAACTTTAAATTTGTAGGTAAAATTTATGTTTTTCTCATATTTCAATTAGTTTGAATATAAGTAAAGATAAACAGGTTGACAGGTCATTAAACAGGTAACACGATTATTAAACAAGTCAGGTGCAGGTCAAGGATTTTCGACACGATTAATAAATGGGTTAGGTTTGGGTCAAGGGATTCTCGACACGTTTAATCTTGACACGAGCACGAACACGACACGATCTGACCTATTTGACAGCTCTACTTCCGAGTATGTACTTCTCAACCGAGCAAAACAAAAACAAAAATCTCAAAGGAGGCACGGGCATTGCACGTGGACGAGTTCCCAGGACACATGCAATCACAACGCTTAGCCCAACAACGAGCCTAACCTGTTAGGGAACTCGGAGAGAGAATACAGACAGATATTTGAGAAGTGGGTTAGACGTAGACATGGCGCAGGTCAGAATGTTCTAACCGTTATTTTGCACGCAATCGTCACACGTCTTTCTTGTTATATTACCCCTTTCTCTCTCTTTCAATTCTGGATTCTCCAATCATTCAACGATTCAAGTATTTTTCTGGGTATGTCTCCTTATCAATTATTCACTAACCCCTATTTTTAGTTTTAATTAATGATTCTGTCACTGCTTCTTTAGTAGTATATGCCTAAAACAAGAAACTTTTTCTCTTTTCAGCTTATGAATTTTGATTTTATGCAAAACCCAGATAGGATTTCTGTCACTTTCTCACTTAATTTATCTGGGTCTTTGTCAATTTACAAGTTATTTTGAAGGGGTTTGTTTGAGAGTTGGGAGCTGAATTTTGATGGCTTTATGCGGGATCAATGGTCTCAATTCTGCTCGTGAAGTCATAGATTTACGGTTCTTGAGCATAAATTCGCCAACTTTACTTGTTAAATCAGCAGTTACAGCTCCAATTGTGAGGCCCTTTTACCCATTTCGTAGAAAATGTGCTAGAATGACATGTAAAGCTTCAACAAGCACAGTCTCTGAAGAAAATGATCAAGTGGGAAGATCGTCTATAGTAGAGGATGAATTGGGATTGGTTACTAAGTTCAAATCGTCTGATTTTAAGGTTTCTGATCATGTTAGCATCGGTCTTGGTGGGCGGGTAATCTTTGTGCTTGAAATGTGATATTCTTGTATTTGATTATTATTATTATTTGGTTGATTGCTATTTATACTTGTCTTTTTACACTTTCTAGGGCGATGAGCTAGTTTTTGAGGCTGTTGTGAAGAACTCTAGCAGGTAAAAGGTTTTAGTTGGTTTATTCTTGTAGCTTAAAATGAAATTTAAGTTTCCAAGTTTTTACTGTTGTATGTTGAATTGAGAAATTGCAGCCCATTGTATAATACGAGAGTCGTGCTTAGGGAACTTACTAGTGCTCAAGCTTCAAAGGAGAGGGAACCGAGCTATAGAGGTTGGTGAACTATCTGATAGGAATGAAGTTGTAGTACTTGTCAGGTCTTGGATTGCCTTGTTAATATCATTTGTTAACTCACATTTGTTTCAGGTGTTGAAGAAGTTGGCTCGTCGTAAACTTCTGTATCATTCTTACTCAATGCAAGTTCATGGTTATGTCACGTCACCAACAAGTGGTAACCATGCCTCATTTCTGGTTCATGGTGTTGGTCCCTTCCTATGTAGCATTGTACAATCTGTGTATTGTAGTATAGGCAAAGTGGAGTGATTGCTATTCACGTAATGGTAGGGAACATTGAAGGGGAAGGGATTGTTTTGGGCTGACTAAGTTGGATTAACTTGGGATTGTTTACTTTGTATCATATTCTTATATGCGAGGACTGAGGAGTCCATAGTAAGATGCCCAACAATTAAGTGCTTGCTACCTCTTTTATTGCAGTATCATGGGAGTTTCTCATTAAGGCACTGGCTTCAACAAGCAGATTGGTTACCGACCTTAGAAGCTACCTTGGCACTTGATGAGGATTGTGTTCGAAAGGTGGGGGATGACACTATTGGAGGTCCTGCTGTTTCCCGGCAGTTACGTCTCATTCGAATACTGATGAGAGATCTTTTGATAGGAGTATGATTCTGACTTATTGATTTATATTTGTTCTGCTAGTCTGACATATGTACTTCTTTGGGAAATTTGAAGTTTCTATGCGCCTCTCTAATCTGTTTCCTACAGGTGAATTACTTGCATAGTCATGGACTAGCCCACACAGAGTTGAGGCTGGAAAATGTGCATGTAAGCCCTGTGGATAGGCATATTAAAGTGAGTAGCTCTTCCCTCTTTCCAGCTGACATTTTCAATGGCTCACGTGTGTAATGGAAACTATGTGCCGTTTATTAGGATTTTCTCCTTTGCTTCGGAATTAGTAGTCATGTTATTACACTTCCTCAAAATTAAAAGCTTAATTTGTTTTGTCCGAAATACCCTTCATGCTCTTGCTTGTTGTGAATGACCTCAGTGGACTGATCTCCCCTGATGTACATAATCTTTCATATGTGCTGTCGCTACCTCACATGAAGGCATGCTGCTGCTCTGTTGGCCAATGAACACATGTCATGCTGAGGTCACAGGGATACATGTCCAATGGGCTATTTCTTCTCTTTCAACTGCTGCTCTGTTTTCACTTCTGTCTACTGCCTACATTACATGCCATTGCATCGGGATTTTTAAATCATTTTGGTGGTTGCTTACTCCAGAGAAAAACCGAGTACGCTGATGTATGTGTATTGCAAAAGAAAATCGCAATTGAGCTTAGCAAAAGAAGCAACACAAAATTTAAGTGGGGAGGGAGTGTGGAGACAGTAACTATTTATTACTCCCTCCATGCAAAAATGCAGTTACGTACTATGTTAAGACGTTCAGGAAAAATAGCCTAAGACAGTAATGAATTCTGATTAAATGTCCAATATTACACCCTTACTTTTGTAGTTACACAGCAACCAATGAAAGGCGGATTATCAAAGAGTGTTTTGGTCAGAGTGCAACAAATCCTAAATTGTGAGGCGTTGTCAGCTTGTCACCATGTAACAATGAGAGGAGGATTATTATCAAAGAGTGTTTTGGTCAGAATGCAACAAATCCCAAATTGTGAGGGGTTTAATTCCAAATGAACGTAGCACTAGGAAAGTGACTATTTTTACCAGAGAACCTGAAATAGTAACAGCGAGTCAGGTGACTATTACTTACGTACAGAGGGACTAATTATTAATTTTTGCTATATTTCCTAAATGCAGCACTTCTTATGGGGAATTTCATATTGGTTATATTGGAAATCATAGTTTAATAGCCTAGGACTTCCAAGTGAAGAGGGTGATCAAAGTCAGTAATATGATTGTTGCATCAAATACAATATCATAGTTCCTGGTTGATGGATCTTTCAGGAAATTTGTGGTTAGTGTATTCTGTACTCTATGTAAAATGCCTAAAATTTGCTGGTAACTTGGTATTCACCAATTGTACGCAGTATATTTATGCGGCCTTCGTGCTCTGGTTGCTGGTTTACTACTGATGAAGCATATAGGATTGAGGTTTTTATGCATTCAGACATGCTTGCAACCATTAGAGTACCTATGTGTTGTCTTTCAGGCTCTAAATGAATCATATATACCTACTAGCTCCTTTAACTAGGTTTTACTGTATCACTTAAAAACCAGAAACCTAATGCAAACAGTGGTTTAAACCATTTTTATTAAGATTCTATCAAACACTTTGGAGTCCCCACCCGTCAAGTTGATGGCATATTCATTTAGTGTGACGTATCAATGTAGTTATGTGGACTTTTCGTGAGACTTAGTTTTATTGTGACTCATAATCTTCTTGATTTATCAGGTAGGTATTCTTGGAAACGCTGCTGACTTTTTTGAGAGCACTAGCACTACAAGTAGTGAAACATTAGACAGTAGGAGGCGACAAATGATGATTGCATTTGACATGGGGTACTGAATGTAAATGGAACATGTGTATACCCCTGATTAGCAGGTTTATTGATGAGAAACTTAAGTGTCCTATCTGGTGTCCTTTGCCCAGGTGTGTTGGATTTATTGTGGCAAAAATGGTGCTGCGCGAGCTTATGGATCCTTCAATCTTTGCAAGATTCAAAACATTTCTTACAAAGGTACCTTGTTTCACCTATATCTCTGTGTTAACGTGTTCCCGTTTCCAATGATTGACATTTCGTTTGCTGCCCTAATTTCATGTTTAAGCTGTTGTAAGTTCTTTTAAGAGTCTTTTATGTTTCACAGGCAACCAACAGTTGGTGACAAGTATAAAGTGATGAAAAACATGAACGATCTTGTTGTTGAGTAAAATAATTTCCACTATATTAAATTCTTCATCCTGGTTTTGATCCCCATCATTCTTCAGGGGAATAATCCCCTTCTGGAAATATTGGACTCCAGGTTGGTGATCTCCCTCCATCAGGAGTTGTTGACCCCTTCCCTACTTGGAGGATAAATTTTGACCACTTATGCCCTTTCAGATACTGGACCGAAACTGCGGTGCTGGTTGGAACCTTTTGTCTTTGTTGCTTGCACCCAAACCTTCGGACAGAATAAGGTGGGCATTTGCTTCTGAATTCAGACCAAACAATAACCATGTGCTTTAACTATTGATCAAAATTGTTCATCTACCTATGTCTACTATAGAATGGTTAAGTTCGAATTGCGCGCTGTTGTCTTTTATCGTGATTTATTGTTATGGATGTGATCTTTAGCTATAGGGGTTCTGGGCCTCTGGCAGATGGCTTCTAGAGTTGAGTTCGCGTATCATAATCCTGAATTTCATTGCACGAGATGCCTATTCGAATGATAAAAGAAAGACAGATAAAAGGAGCGAAACCACGTGCTATACTGAACAAACCTGTTATTTTGGTGGCTTTCAAGAAATTTGTTAATGTTCTCAATGCATAGATATTGAAAAGGCAAAACGCGTTGTGGTAGGATTGTATGAATACATGAAGTCTTGAGACAACCTATAGAATGCACAGATATTTTTGCAGCAGTCATCACCCCTGTGACTTGAGAAACCATATAATGCTATTGAGATTGGTCTCACAGAGTTCTGTTTTACCTTCATAACACTGAAATGGTACCAGTCCATGGCAAGAATATTCTTTGCTTTTGTTTATTTGGATATTGATAATTCTGGCTTGGACTATAGTAATATTGAACCACTAAATAATCGAGAGGAATGAAACCTGAGCTAGCACAGATAATGCTAAAACAAGTTCCTGTTTGTATTTTAGTATTATGTGGTTTGCTCTTAAATACTTCAATGCATATGCCCATTCTTACATGTTAAGGCTGGTTCTATTGGGTATTGTTTCAAATGGTGGTGTGCTTTTCCTCTTTTGAATTTGATGATGACTGCATTAGTTTTCTGTTTTTTCTTTATTATTATTATTTTTTTGTGGCAAAGATTACTGTATTAGTTGTTTTGTTTGAAGTGAATACATTCATTGTTGGGTTTTTTTCCATGTTTGTTTTCTTTTTATGCTATGTAGATTTGACGTTGGTCTTCTCTCTCTACATGCAATTTCAACAATAGGGCTTATGGTTATGGCAGTATTGATATTTTCCTCTTCAAAAAGAGGACTGTTGCTGCGCTGATGTGTGTGCATGTTATTTCTTTCTTTCTTTATTTAATGCGTTGCACAGATGTCTTGATGCTCTGAGGCACCCTTTTCTTTGTGGACCGAGATGGAGGGTGAAGCCATCAATGAGCATAATCAGATGGGGTCTGGGTTCTAGTGCTGTTCGAATTACAGAGGAATACATCTATAGGCAGCCTCAGGTAGATATACTTCCTAAGTTCAAATGACTACTTTGGTCTGTCATCATCTTTTCAGCCAAGTCAAAATATACTTGTCGTTTTTCATTCTAACGTAGGGTTGCGTTCAGAGGTGCTCCCTCCATCCGGGAATAATAGTCATACGGTATTATTTGAGCTAGTGGAACTTGCGATGTGACTATCAAGTTCGGACAGATGGAGTGTTTTTTATATTTTACTTTTTTGGGCTTTGGTGTAAAAAAAATGCCTGTCTATTCAATTCATGGTATAGTGGGAGAAGAAAGATAGAAGAAGGGGAGGGAAAAACATGAGGGGGTAGCTCAGTTGGTAACCAGAGGTCCCAAGTTCGAGTCCCCTCAGGGCCACTGGAGGTTTTTCTGGTCGTTAACTTCAGGGCCCGTGGGATTAGTCAAGCAAAGCTTGGATACCCATGTTATCTTAAAAAAAAGAGAAAGGGGAGGGAAAAGGGGGGGGGGGGAAGGGTCACATATCACATTTGTCGTCAAATAGCCATTAATTTCACTATTTCAGCTATATTTTGACTTTTTGAGTGTCAAACTTTTGTTGTGCATTAAAATATAATTTACTCATTATGCTTCTAAAGCTCTGTTTCGCGAATGTTGTTGAAAGCAATTACTGGTTGTGACTGGTTTTGATATGCAAGTTGTGTATCAAAACGTTGGCTTGCCATCAGAACATGTATAAGGCTTTGAGAGATAAGAGTTTTGATATTCTAATTTACAAAAACGTTTGCATGTGGTCTAGTGGTCATTCACCATTTTTGTTATTTTGTTACCCTATAATACTCCTTGTAGTTGGATATATATGACAGCACTTGGCAACACTGACTCCTTTACTTATACGTTCAGCGTGGCAGACTCTCCCACTTAATTGAACTAATGGAGATGCTGAATCCCCATCCGAAGCCCAAGGTACTGGTTTCTGTTTTCTTGACTCTATTTTCCACAAACAGCTTTCTAGTTTCTATAATCCGGAAACCTTTCACCGCACCGCACTATTCTTTTGCAAAGCGCTCTGCTGCACCACACTTATTTTTGCAAAACGCTCTACTGCACCGCACTATTCTTTTGCAAAACCCTCTGCTGCTGTTTGTCATTTGTTTACCTTTTCCTACCCTCTTTAACAAGCAGCATGCCCTCTCTCTTTCACGCATGACCCTGGATAAACTCTGAGCGCGCGTGCACACACACACTATTGCATGAGCCTGGATAAACAGAGCATGTAAGGACCACCACTCTCGAGCTGTATAATAACATATCATTTATGTTCATTCAATATAGTTTCTCATTCAAGGCTTCAACCAAAGCATTATAAACAAAACACGTTAATTATCATGTGCTCCATGCCTCCATCAAGCATCGATCCCTTTGTGTGGTGATATTTAACTAGCACGCTTTAGAATTCATAATTACTATAGCTCTTTAAAACTTCAGATGAAAATGTAAAAGTACTCTGTTCGACTATTGAAGTTTTCTTTTTTTAGCTAATTGTCTTGCAGAACTGGCTGGAGTTGTTGCCTGGAAAATGGCGTCTGCTATACTGTACAGGTCGGCAGATAGGATTGACTCTTCGCCAACCTCCTCACCGAGTTTTAGTTGGTCATGTGCACCTGACAGTTGCAAGAACAGTGACTTCAAAGACAACATTTCTGTTCACTTCTGATATTGGTTTCAATGTCATTGTTGGTCAGGACTGGCCTCATGACAAAACCGGCATAGCTGGAAATTTAAGGGCAACCTCTTCCTTCAGATTAGGGCCGGGAGGCGGCTATACTTTAAGGAAGAGGAAACCCCAGGAATATCATTCTTTACAAGATCTAAAACGACGACCTCTGTGCTTCAGAAATTGACTGGAAGAAAATGGAGAAAAGCATTCCCTTTCAACGAAGTTCCTTCAAGCCTCCCGGTAGCCAAACTTGCATCTACTGATGTAGAATTGACAATGAATCTTGGTGAGCCACTTAGTAGTAATGTTGACGATGCTACACAGGTTCTTCAAGAAGTTCGATTGCAAGTGGCCCCAGAAATGTTTGATCTGTCAAAAATTGTGTGTGGAACATACATAGATTCTAGGCTGCTTGTTCTCCGCAGTGTAAATGGATCAGCACTCCTCTTCACACGGTCATGTACAGATTTGTAGATGATAAATGTCCATAAAAGTTTTAGGTGTCTTAGTTTATTGTACTTTCAATGTATAGTTATTGTCTGGAATGACCAAGTAATTGGTGCTAACTGCCAGAGGGTGCACACGGGTGGTACCACTCCCACACGATTCTCGTAGCTAACAATTTAGAATCGCCCTCCTTGCACTCTATCCCGCAAGTTGTGGGTGCTCTTTACCAAAAAGTACTGAAAACTTATAAGCAAATATTACATGGGGATTCAAAAGGCTATCGTAGATTCATGCAAGTGAAACCTGGAAATTTGGAAATGATGGATATAAGATCCCAATTGCAATACTCCTAAGTTGGGAGATGTCGAGATGATACCACGTAGGTTGCTAGGGCCTAGGGTAGCGTTTGGAAATCAACTTGGAGAATGTAAGCAAAAAACTGCCATCCATCTGTAACTTTTGAATGTACTGATCCTTTCGTTCTTTTAGGTAAGCTGAAAATAGTTCAGCAGCGTTTCTCTTATCTACAACTCCAGCTTAAAGGCAGTGCCAATGAAGAATAGTCTTGTAATGGCCCATCCACCCACAACTAGCAACCACTACCAATCTGGCCCGGTATTCCATTTTTTCGTGATTATCAGTTTCAATGTAAGGGATTCATCCTTGTCATGTTCCTTCTGAAGAAACGAAACAAAGGGCTTCGGCAGATCCCTGAATCTACATTATGATTATGAATGATCTGTCCCACAAGTACGAGTCCAAAACAGCAGGAGCCAACAAGTTACTACGTTACCCAAAGCTTATGCGACAACAATTAGAATTCCGATACAACATCATCAATTGATACTGTTTTGACAAGATGTAAGTAAGATTTAGTAAATCAGCATGACTAACATGAAAACTGATATTTTCATCTTGTACAAGAAAGCTTCTTGCTATAAACAAAAATCTTCAGTACATGCATAATCACTAATCCTCATATTTTACGCATTTCTCGCCACACTCGATGTGCCCTTCCAACCAGTGCATATGCAAACTGCTTTCTTTGCGTTAATTGCGCTGCCTAGGAAGCGAAAATTGCAAAACCCTGGTACCAGGTCACTTGCAACCAACAATCAAGAATAACCTACACAAAATAGCAAAAAATTTAGCGAAGTTCAACCATTGACATTGTGAAGCCTGCAAATAAATTCAGGGGTTTAATTTTTCAATGCAACCAATCAGCATAATGAGCAACTGTTGCAAAAGGATGCTAGCTTAAGTAAATAGCTTTCAGAATCGTTGAGTTACAACACCTAAGTTCCAAAGGAAATATTTAGTTAATTTTTTTAGACGTCTCAAAGCTTCAGAGACTTCTATACTAGAGGAATATCTCCAAGTTGCCTTCACACAGTGCTTGAATTACAGATTGTTGACCAGAAGGCTGAAGTAACCTTATGCTAGGAAATGGTACTTACATTTATTACAGTTGTCTTTTTAAATCAATCCTTGACGCTGCAGATCAGTGAACGTCTTCTTGTTATAAATGTTACCCTCTTGATCTTCATATTCTTCTTCGAGATCAGGGCGCCACTTGTGCACCCCTTGTCTTTCTTGAATTCTCTCCCATAGGTTCTTGGCATCCTGTAGAGCAAAAGTAGCATTATAAGAACATAGCCAGAAGGCAAGTGTACTTGTGTATTGACACCTTTGAAACCAAGAGAAAGTCAGAATTGAACATATTGCTGAAATTCTAAATTTGGATTTTGGCATAAGTACTATTACAAGACAAAATATCTATCTCAAGCAAAACTCATACAACTGGTCTCAAGCTCACCACTAGCCAACAACTTATGCCTCGCAGTAAATTAATTATTTTTTCCCTAACTCCCACAAAACCAGTGTTCTTTTTCTTTTGATTTTCTTTTTTTCTTGTGTAGTAGTAGTAGGACTGTAAGAACATCCAACTCAAGCATGCATTAAAGATCTCTTTTTACCCTTCTGATTCAACTAAAAAATATTGAAGCTAGAAAGTGTTGACCAATCAGCGAATTTTCCAGATCCTTCCAAATTCAAAGGCTATATTTTAGCAGACATAGTAATTTATTAATGTATTTTGATTAGGCAATTAGTCAAACCAACAAGACCAATATATACCCTTTCCACCCTGCCCAGCCATCTGCTGTCTCTATACCCCTCAGCCCTCAGTATGGGGAGTGGAGAGTTCTTTTTTTTTTAGATAACATGGGTAACTGGAATTTCCCCAACTAATTCATTAACGACGAGACTTAAACCTGGGACCTCTGGTTACCAGCTGAGCTACCCACTTAGGGTTGGGGAATGTAGAGTTCTCAAATTGAACCTAGGACCCCTATTAGGCAGACTTGGTGCCACCGAGGCTGAGTTAATGCTCGTTAGCAAAACAAATGTATGACACAGCTATATAGATCCTAACACCAGATTCTTCAAATTTCAGACAGTCAAATAATCAGTAGGCAAAATTTCAGTTTTTTGAAAAGTGGAATCACTCTGAAAATCAGTCAATGCCCGTTGCTCAGCAAAACAAATGTATGACACATCTACAGATCCAAAATTCAGGCTATTTCAGTAAACAAATTTTCAATTACTTGAAAAGTGAAATCACACTGAAATCATGCATCCTTTTTGTAGCTACTAGCCTGGTACACACGATGCAATATAACGCATAATAGTAGTTAGGTTTTAACTTCAAACACCGTACACCATGCTGTACCAAGCTCAGTAACGATTGAAACTCCTTGCTTCTGCAACCGCCTATGCTTTCACTTATCTTGACCTTAAGACCATCTCCAGTAACTTTTCTATTTTGAAATTCATTGTCACATCACAACCTAGCCTCTATGGGACTCTTCACAACAATAATGGTTTGGCACTTGAGTCCCTTAAGGAGTTTATTCAATTCACAAGACCCCAAATACTCTTTAGAATATAAACAGCAACAAAGAAAAAGGTTTTATAATACACAAAAAGGTGCAAAAGGAAACAAATACAATAGAGGCACCATTTCAAAATTAGAAGGGACACACCTTATAATGGGGACTCCCTCCAACCTCCAATGGGGATCCCCAATTTAAGGGTATCCCAAATTCTTATGAGACACCCTTAAGCTTTTGGTTAACCTAAGGGCACTAGAATGCTAACAGAAGCGTTTGAGACAGAATTTCAAGGATGTCCTTCCAAATTCCAATGTCATTTAAAAGTCAACAATTGAAGAAACAGTGAATATATTAACTTCTCACTGCCTGTCAATTGCCTGATAGGTAATGCACACTTTGCGCCAAAAATTAACCAACATCCCATAATACTAACAATTGGAGGTCCTTAAGCTGTACCTATGCAGTGATATATATAAGATGTAATAAGGTGAAAAACAAACATCAACAATTTGTTGTCATGAAGCAACAGTTCTCAATTTCTCCATCTGATATTCTCAATGAAATTATCACAACCCATAAGTTCATCATTGCAAAATCAAAAACAATGAATATATCATCACAGCTCTAAACCAAGCCTGCATTAGCCAGAGAAGACTTGCAGCCTACTTTTTGCTTCACAAACACAATGACACAAACAAGACAAGTTATACATAAAGATCTGAGAATGCTATGAAGACATAAGAGAACATACCTGTATAGATGTAATCTCATTGAAGTTCTTTGTGTTAGGAATACCCAGGCAGCGCATTCCGTGTTGATGACGCCACTCCTTAAAATGCCTCTCAAAAGCTCTTCTGCCCCAATAACTGTGGTTACCACATATTTCACACTTGAATTCCTGAGATGCAATAGAGAATAGCAACACTCAGAATTCCACATGAACAGACATGGTATTTTGACTAATTTCAATGTCTACATAAATAGGCAATGAAATATTGAAATGATGACCAAATTTATACAAACCATAACTGGCACTAGGTGTAATTCCAAGGCATACACCCTTCTGTAAAATAAATTCCTTTAAGGAACATAGATCTCCCAAGAAATGGAATTGTCAGATCGTAGAAAATTGGCTCTCCGAACCTAATCTTTGCATGCCAGAAGTAGAATAAAAGTGTGTTTGGATGCCCATATTTCATTTCAATTCCATGATTTTCAATCTTGAAATTCGAAATATAAAAATTCAAACTCAAATCCATTGTTTGGCAAACATCAAGTAATTGAAATCATAAAGGTACAAGAGAGAGAAAAATCATGGAGATCCAAATTTTCCCACTTGAAATTAGAGAAAGAAATTGAGAGAAGAAAAAAGAGAGGGAGTCAGCAAGTGACAGGTGGGAGAAGAGAGAGTCGGGTAAGTGAGAGAGGGAGGAGAGAGAGAATTGCAGAGAGAGAGAGAGAGAGAGAGAGAGAGAGAATGAAGAGGCAGCCGGCCAAGTGAGGGGTGGGAGGAGAAAAATCTTTTCGAGATGGGCTTTGGATTATTTACATGTGGGAGGAGTGAATTTGAAATCCCTATTTTTATGCTTGCCCAAATTCATAATAATTTGTGTCAATGCCAATTCTCAAATTAACGTGTTTCCCAAACGATGAAATTGAGCCAAAGTCATGATTTCAATTCGAATCTCCATATCCAAACACAGCATAAACAGATTTGATTAACGTAGAAAATAATTCGACAAACAGTAATCAAACCTGAAGTGAGTAGCTAACAAGAGTAGACCAATAGTTACCCAACAAACAATTAAATGCAAGTGTACCTGTCCAAGCCCATGGAGTTTATACAGCCAATATGGTATGGGCTTCCCATCCCAACCAAGTGGCAACTTAAGGGGATTGTATATAGGCTGATCGTCGTCATCACTTTCAGTATCCGCTTGCATATCTTCCTGTAAGGTTCACAATCACAAATATGAATAAACAAAAACTACAACAATTATCTTGCAGGGAAGCACAAAACTAAAACCAGAGTGCAAGTAAATTATACTATAAGACAGAAAGGTAAGGCAGACCAAAACGTTCTACCTCCTCCTGCTCTTTCAAAATTTCTTCAATTGTCATTCCATGTTTCTTGTCAAGATTTTCGCTTGTTCGCAATATGATCTGCAGATATTAACAAAATAAGAATCAGAAGAATTGAAGTGGCACTGAAAACAATTTTAGATACAACAATAATCTCGAAGACTCAACAAGATATCCCCAAATAAAATAAAAATAATGAAAACAGAAACTGACAGCCTCGTGAAAACTAAATAAATGAAATAAAAAATACACAGCAAAAGGAATATCAGTATAGAAAAAATGTGTTTGCAAGCCCAGGGGCTCCTTCATGTCATTGCTAACAAAAGTACTAGGCTGCAGTTGTTATCTAACCTCATGCAGCAATTCACAAAGCTTCTCCAACTTGACTTCAGTTAAAGCCAGTTCCTTAAGATCTTGTTTCTGAGTTGGCAAATTACCATTTTGCTCTAACCCACGTGGTGCTTTAACAAAATGCTTCCGATCCAACTTTTCAAGAGGAGTGTGCTGCAGGAATAAATTAAACAAGATACAAAAGTTATGTAGAGGATGTCATTGCAAGCACAACACTTTACAAGGAATAACAATCCAAAATGCACAGAAGGATTCATTTTGTTGAATATCCAGCATAAGGACAAGAAAAAAATAGTGTTAGGCTGCCACAACTTCCTATTCCTGAGGGACAAGCCTCCCAAACTTGGAACACAGGTCGGGATTTGAACCCCTGGTCTTTCGTTTCAATACTTTGGTTTTCACGACCGCCCCTTCAAGGCTCAAGCAACTTGACCCCGGTATAGACATTGAAACGAAAATTTTCATGAAACAATTAAAACATACCTCTAAACTTGACCCTGGTCTTTCGTTTCAATACTTTGGTTTTCAATATTTATGTACAGGGTAAATAACAATTAAAACATACCTCTAAAGGTCTCAATCAGAAAACTTTGGAAAATTTTCTCATCGCAAGAACTCAGAAAAATGGAAGAACACACCTTCATTTTCTTCACTTAAAACTACTCCAGTAAGTTTATAAAACAAATATGCAAAAGGTACCTTGGTAAGGAAAAGCCTCTCTGCTCGTTGTTGAATTGTACCGCCTGTTTTTAATCCTAGTGCAGCCAAGGCCTGGGTGGCAACAACAAAGAAATATATGATCAAGTGCTCAAACATAAAACAAATAAAAGAAGTTAGCCTTACAAAGTGATTAAGGGCATGCATATCCTTTATGGGCAAACACAACATAACTCAAGACTTTAAAGATGCCACTGCAACATGGACAAGCCAAAGAGATATTGAATTAACATTTTATTTCAGCAACAATGAGAATTCAATCAATACTCTGCTCCACCCCCAGTCCTTCAATGAGTGTAACACCAACACTTGAATCTCAAAATAATAAGACATCATTCTAGAATTCCTTTTACATAAAAGAGAGAACCTATTTTATCATCACCGACTAAGGAGCACACTTTTCACAAACCCACAGTTGACAACTTGGACAACACAAGCCATTCAAGAAAAACGAGCCATTGAATCAAAGGAAATAATACGGAACCTTCCAAGTCAAGACAAAACCTTGAACAAAATCTTACTATTTAGTTTTTCTGAGAGAGTATGAAAGGCTTCCAACGGTTTCAAAAGCATCGGTGATCCATGTAGAACATTAGAAATTTGGAAATCATCACTGTCATAAAACAACTCTCTTGCATCTATAACATACTTTATTTCAGGAAACAGCTTTTAAGCAAAGATAATATGACAGGACAATAAACAAGATGAAGGAAAAGGCAGGAGTTGCAGTTACATGCAGAGCATCGTCAAGAGATTTGATGAAAATATGACAAGGTACCTCAACATTTCTTTAATATCTTATAAACCTTATTTCTCAAAACTTGACTGAAAAACACATGTTGTGGCCTTCCATTTGTGAAATATCAAGCTTTTCCTCAATTAAATGACATATTTCAAAGCAAAATTTCCAAATTTTGGCATCTGAGAACATAAGTGAACAAAAGAGAAAAAGGGATCAATGGAAATTTGGTATATGTTGTTTTGTTCTAAATACTAAAACTATGATTGATCGAAAACTTGAAACTCACTTTCTCAATGACGACAGATTCATGTTTATAAGATAGAGTATCACGGATATATTATCAAAAAGTCAAGGTACCCTACTGTAGATTCATTTAACCTAAAAGTAGGAGGAACAAACTTCACTACAAGCTTGAGCTGATGTTTAAATAACACAATCTTAAAAACGAAGATGAACAAGCTTGCTATCCCAGAAACAGTTCAGTATGTTGTACACCTGACTGTCAGAAACAAACACTTCCACAACAGCAACGAACAACACTTTCTGTATAAGTAAAGTAGTTTTCTAGAGTGGGAAGTAGGGTATAAGATGCGGCTGTTGACTGATACCATAGTAATTATATAGGATCAAAATCTTCAGTATGCAATACCCAAGACCCAAAGACTTCAGTATGCAATACCCAAGACTTACCTCTTTCAACTTTTCAGGCCCCACTCCCATAAGCTCTTCAACCGTACTATAATAATCAAGATCAATCACGGTAGGCTGAAGAACATGTCCATTTTCTTCTCCCTCGTTCTCCCATCCCTGTACTTTGCCATTTGTCCATTGCTCTTCAAATTCAGTTGTTAACTGTGAACAAATAAAATGCTCCAAATTAGAAACATAAACGAGGCACTCGTAATAACAAATACTAGGAGTTGGTTGATACACAACAACGACAACGTTCAAGAGAATGATGATCTCACTGCAGGGAGATTTAGGGTTTCTTGATGAGTCAAACAATAGACAAATGGCAGTGAAATCTGGAGGATTCGCTAGACAAACCCAGCAATAATCAAATGACCTATATGTTGGCCAATCAAATAAGTAACTTGTAGTGTGCTAAATGTGTACTGGACCAATTAGAATTAAAAAAATAGTTGATTCTGAAGGCCCATGCTACGTGCTTTCATACTCAATAATAAACAAGTCAATCAAGTCCAAAGAACAAATTAAACTTCATGACAAACACTTAAAATTAAGAAGTAGATCTGACCTTAGAGAAAATTCTATCTAGATCTTTCAGAGGCTCTGTCCTCTCAAAGAAGGATATCAGATACTCCAATAGATCATTAATGTACTCCCTGTACTGCCTGCAGGAGAAGCACACAAAGAAAATATTAGTAACTATTGTACTATTACTCAGAGAAAACAAGAAGTGAACTACCAATACCTAACAAGGAACGAATAGGGAGCAAGGAATAAAAGAGGGGATTCACCTTGACATCTTACGTTTGCAAGGAATCATATGTGGCTGTGAGAAAACTTTTAGGTAAGCAGTGTATTCAATTGGTTCACCAAACTTGGAGTTGATGTACCTATTGTAGTATTCATGTAGATCTAAATATCGCCCATATGCTTCCTGAATGTGCAGAGTACAATTAGCATGATGTCAAGCAAGTACAGCATATAATATAAAAGAGGTATGGGAAAACAGAGCTTAGGATACGAGATATAAAAACTTGTAATTTTAATAAACCATTAGGGCTCGTTCTTTTCAACTGGAAACTGGAACTGGTAACTGGGAGAAACTGGACAAAACTAGTGAAAACTGGAAAGTCTAACTGGTAACTGGAGAAAACTGGGTCAAACTGGGAGAAACTGGGAGAAACTGGAAAAAAATGAAAATTGTTTAATTTTCACGGTTAATAATAATAATAATAATATATTATTATTATTATCATTATTATTACTTTATTATTTTATTATTTTTATTATTATAATTATTAATAAGTACTACTACTATTATTATTATTACTATTTCTACTATTATTAGTATTATTATTATTTCTACTATCAGTATAATAATAATAACAATAATTATAATAATAATAATAATAATAATAATATCAATAATATCAATAATAAAAAAAAAAGAAAAATAATTATTATTATTATTATTATTATTATTATTATTATTATTATTATTATTATTATTATTATTATTATTATTATTATTATTATTATTATTATTATTATTATTATTATTATTATTATTATTATTATTATTATTATTATTATTATTATTATTATTATTATTATTATTATTATTATTATTATTAAAACTGGGCAAAACTGGAAACCAGTTGAAAAGAACATGCCCTTAGACATTAATAAATTTTATACGACATATATAATTTTCGTCCATGCTTCAAATTTCAAACTTGTTGCACGGTTTTTGTGAACACGAAATAGGTTTAAACAAGATCCATTTGTAGCAATTTTTCATCGCTAATAAAAGCCACTTCACAGAGCCTAAAGAAGGAAAGGAAATCTGGGTAGAGCAAAGAACTGAAAATCTTTGTGTCTCAGATTCATATACACTTGTAAGGGCTTTTTTCCCACATAACAGGAAAAAATATTAGATTAGTACGGTTATAAATTATACTACACTAATACTAGACAATAAATGTTCCCATAAACAACCCAGTAAGTATCCCGCCTAGGGCGGGGTCTGGGGAGGTCCAGACGTGCGCAGTCTTACCCCTAACTAGTCGCCTAGAAGAGAGACTGTTTCCGAAAGACCCACAAAAACTTTTTTTTTTTTTTTTTAAATACATTTGCAAAAAGGATTTTTTTTTTTTTTTTTTGGGTAATAAAAAAGCAATAAAGGATGATCAAAAGGGCAAGAGAAGTAAAGCAGTAAACATACTAACACAAGATATTACTAAATGAACAACATAAAGTGAAGAAGACACTACAGGCTATAAACAAAATGAATCAACCTCTAGTACTAGCCAATGCAAAAACCATAATCTAACGAGGATCCTCTACACGAATCCTACTACGCCATAATTTCCTATCTAGGACCAAGTCCTCGGTAAGTTCTAGAAGGGTCAAATCCTGCCTGATTACCTCTCCCCAAGTCTTCTTCGGGCATCCTCTTCTTCGTTTACAGTCTCTAAGTATAATTCTTTCACACCTTCTCACCGGTGCATCTCGATGTCTCCTCCTCACATGCCCATTGTTGTCAATATCGGTCACTCCCACCTTGCCTCTCAACACTTCGTAACTAATTTTATCTCTTCTTGTAGAGTTGCACATCCAGCGAAGCATCCTCATCTCAGTCACCCGCATCTTCTGCACATGCACCTGCCTCACCGGCCAACACTCCACCCCATATAGCATAGATGGCCTGATGGCTGTACAATAGAATTTGCCTTTAAGTTTTAGTGGAATTTTTCTGTCACATAGAAGTCCTGTTGCACTCCTCCACTTTAGTCACCCTGTTCTGATACGATGAGTCACGTCATCATCAATCTCGCCGTTGTCCTGTATGATTGAACCGAGATATTTGAAACAATCCCTCTTCGGTACCACTTCAGTACCGATCTTAATCTCCATATCCGAGGCAACCCCATCTCTTGTAAATTTGCATTCCAAGTACTCGGTCTTTATCCGACTTAACTTAAATCCCTTTGACTCTAGTGTATCCCGCCAAAGTTCTAGTTTGGCATTAACACCTTCTCTAGTCTTGTCTATCAAAACAATGTCGTCGGCAAACAACACACACCAAGGCACATCCCCCTGAATAGTCTTAGTGAGCTCATCCATAACGGTTGCGAATAAAAAGGGACTCAACGATGACCCCTGATGTAACCCAATATCTATAGAAAATTGCTCAGTTTCCCCTCCTGTAGTCCTGACCCTAGTCCTCACTCCTTCATACATATCCTTAATAACTCGAATATAGGCGACTGGAACCCCCTTGGATTCCAAGCACCTCCACATAACTTCTCTGGGTACCCTGTCATAAGCCTTCTCCAAATCAATGAAAACCATGTGCAAGTCCCTTTGTCTATCTCTGTAGTACTCCATAGAACGTCTAATCAGATGAATCGCTTCTGTTGTTGACCTCCTTGGCATGAAACCGAATTGGTTCTCCGAGATAAGAGTACTCTTCCTTAGTCTCTTCTCAATCACTCTCTCCCATAGCTTCATGGTGTGACTGAGTAGCTTAATACCTCTATAGTTGTTGCAGCTTTGAATATCTCCTTTGTTCTTGTATAGAGGAATCAATGTGCTGAGCCGCCACTCCTCCGGCATCCTTGCAGATTTGAGGATCATGTTGAAAAGCCTAACTAACCACAATAAACCTTCTTCCCCGAAACTCTTCCATACCTCTATGGGTATCTCATCTGGTCCTACTGCCTTTCCACTCTTCATCGTCCTCATGGCCCCTTTGATTTCTTCCTTAGTAACACGACGACAAAAGCTGTAGTTACAGTGTTGCTCGGATGTGCTAAGATCTCCCAACGAAATGTCTACGTCCCCAACATTATTAAAAAGCTCATTGAAATACCCATGCCACCTCCTCTTGATGTTCGCTTCGTCCACAAGAACTCGTCCCGCCTCATCCTTAATACAACGAACTTGATCCAGGTCTCTAGTCTTCCTCTCCCTAGCTCTCGCCAACCTGTAAACGTCCTGTTCTCCCTCCTTAGTGGCCAATTTTTGGTACAAGCTCTCATAGGCTTTACTTTTGGCTTCTGCTACTGATTTCTTTGCCTCCTTCTTTGCCGTTCTCTAGACTTCTCGCTTCTCCACCCTTTCCTCATCTATAGTGCTATCCATTAGAGCTTTATAGGCAACCTTCTTAGCCTTCACCCTGTTTTGAATGTCCTCACTCCACCACCAGGATTCCTTCTTGCTACTTCCTATCCCTCTTGCAACTCCTAAGGTCTCCTTTGCCGCATTTCTAATGAGATCCGCCACCCCTGTCCACATTTGACTCGCAATTCCTTCTCTTTTCCAGATGCTATCCGACTCAACCTTGGCCTTAAATTGACTCCCCAAAGTTCCTCTAAGATTCCACCACTTGATTTTGGTACAATTATGTGCACTTTTCTTTCTCTTCCACCCCTTCATCTTAAGGTCTAAAACGACCATCCTATGTTGGGTCGACACACACGCACCTGGTAAAACCTTGCAATCCATGCACAATCCTCGATCGCCACGTCTAACAAGAATGTAATCAATTTGGGTCTTAGCGGTGCTGCTTCTAAAAGTAACTAGGTGCTCTTCTCTTTTGTTGTAGAAGGAGTTGGTTACCATTAGGTCATACGCAGTCGAAAAATCTAATACCGATGTGCCACCATCATTCCTAACTCCAATACCCGAAACCTCCATGTGCACCAAAATACCCATCCGAAGTAGCCCCTATATGTCCATTGAAGTCTCCTCCTATAAGGAGTTTCTCACTAGGGGAAATCTGCTGAATAACCTCATCTAACTCCTCCCAAAAGCGACGCTTAAGTTGCATATCCAACCCTGCTTGCGGTGCATAAGCACAAATGACATTGAAGGTCTCCTCCTTCACCACAACCTTGATAGACATGATCCTATCATTGGTTCTCTTGACCTCTACAACATGTTGTTTAAGCTCCTTATCGAGTAAGATCCCGACCCCATTCCGTTGACTCGAACACCCTGAATACCAAAGTTTGAATCCATTGATCTCTTTTGCCTTGGCGCCTGACCACCTCGTCTCCTGAACACACACGATATTAACCTTATATTTTTCTAAAACCTCCACTAACTCTAGATTTCTTCCCGTGAGTGTCCCTACATTCCATGTGCCAAACCGCAATTTATTTGCCCCAACTCTCCCCCTTCGAGACCCAGAGCTCACCGGAGGACTAGCCCTAACTCTACCAATAGAAGTCAAAGACGCCACACCGACCGAAAAAATGGTCAAGCAGTTAACTCAAAATAAAAAAAATTAATAATAATAATAATAATAATAATAATAATAATTAGAAAAGCCATGAAACTAAATAAGTACTAGCACACCGAAAGGTTAGGTAACGCAAATCGTGACTATATAACAAACAAAGTCTATGCTTGCAAACAAAATAATAATGACAAATACAACAACAAAGGCAACAACAAACAATAATAGTACTACTTATAATAACAACCAAAACAATAGTACAACTAACTTAATACTAGTAGTAGCAAAACTATTAGTTAAATAATACTACTACTATTATAATAATAATAATAATAAATAGGCTAGAGATAGAAACAAAAACAAAAACAAAAACAGACTCTCTAGAAAAGTTACTAGGTTCCACTTAAGAGAAAGAGTAGCACACAAAAATAGTTTACAAAAAAGCAATACCAAACAGCAAACTTCACGTGCCAAGGTCAGAGAAGTCAACAACAAGAATAAAGAAATAATAAAGTGAGGGTCAAATCCAAGCAAAAAGGGATCTGACTGAAAAATAAACGTTGTGGATAAAGACCACTGGGTTTCAGCGGGCGGCCTCGGGACTGGTGGGTAGGGGTTCGCCGGTGCTTACCACGGCGCTACTACCTGTCTCCGGCGGGGTTTGATCCGGGCAGAGGACGATGACGACGGGCTCGACTTTTCGGGCCCAAAAATCGATGGTCGCTCCTCCTACCACGGCTGCGTGGGATGTTGTTAGTGGGTCGGCAATTGTCGACGGCTTCCCGACTGGAGGGAGTAGTTACTCCGGCTTCCCGACTGGAGGGGGTAGGTCCTCGGCGGTGAAATTTCGCCAGGGATCAATTGGGGCCTCCGAAGAAGTGATCGGAGGTCTATTAAACCCCAAGTGGGTCGGCTGGGTAACGTCGGCGGTCACCGACCTAGGTAGAGCGGTCGGCGATCACCGACCTAAGTGCGGGTGGGGGTGTGGGTTGTTGCTTCTCCGGTAACCAGGGGCAAGTTGTCAGAGAGAGAGAGAGAGAGAGAGAGAGAGAGAGAGAGAGAGAGCAAAAGTGAAGCAAAAGTGAATAATCACCTAGTAGTTACAAATAAAGTTCCCATAAACATTTTATACAAAGACTACTATATATCACTTCAGTATATTGAAAAGAACTTCTGCATCGGACAAGCCTTAAACCTAGTAGTTACAAATAAAAAATTGGGGTGGCGGTAGTGACGCTACAAATTCCCCCTGGCTACTGTATAATAATCATATTACTTATATATAAGACCATGACATAATAGCAAAATATAATCAACTTGAACAAATTTATCGGTTATAGTTCCCCCCCTCCCCATCAAAAGAAAGTCAAATCAAAAGTAACCAACTAACATAGACTAGTACCAAATCAATCAAGATGTCTACTGCTCTTCTTCGAGAGTAAACATTCAGTAACAACGACAGGAGAAGTGTCTGATATCTGGGTATACACTGTGTGCTAAATACACGGACACATGCATAAAATAAAGACAAGACCAAAAACGGAAGACAATCAAAAGGGGAAGAAAAAGAATTAACTGACACCACCAAATTAAATCATCCTGGTATTTCAAGATGCTAGAAGGGCATGAAGATAAACAAACACTGACTCCATAATTAAGATGTCCACATTTCAGTAGAATGAATATAGTTGTTCATTCAAACATAGATTTTCGCTATGAGATTGACTTCCGCCTTCAAAAATGACTAGGAGGTAGCAATAAATAAAAGTTGACAGACATCTTGAGAATTTACAATTCGAACGGACAAATTTTCTGGGACAAGAAGCAAGTTTGCATCCAAATAAGCAACTCCATTCTATTGCCACCAAAGGATATTTCACTTTCATACATATGTTATTTACAAACCCTGTTTGACTCCTTAACAAATAAACCTAAAACATAGAAATTTTATTCTCTAACTATTTCTCTTTCACACAACACAAAAGTCATTAAAACAGAAATTTCAGTGAATCTTCTACGATAACAGAAAACAGATATGATGAACGTGAACTCTAAGAAAGACATCAAAACAACAAAGCTGGATAATTCCACAAAAAAGAGGCCAAATTATAGGAGAGGCTTATTTATGTATACATGTTGGAAGGCGTACAAAAAGGAAGAGTACATAAAAACAAAAACGTAAATCTCTTAGGTTCAATAACAACAGTGCGCTCATTTATATATTCAACTTAAATGGTAACATATTGTGCATGCAACAGATGGGATGTTGATGTTACCTCGCCACTAAAATCAAGTACCACGTCCTCCTTAAACATCTGCTCATAGTCCTCACCAGCATCCACTACACGTGCAGATAGATGGCGTCTGTGGTACTCACGAATCTGCACAATAAGAACACAATTTCTGAATTTTGGAATCCCAACATGTCCACATCCATAATACGGGCAAAAACCCACAAAAAGGGTCTTACCGAAAAAAAAGGGTCAAGGGAAACATAAGCATTGAAAGTAAAAGAAAAGATAATGGATTGAGACACGGGCACATCCCTTATACTTAATATTGATGTTTCTGTCCACGATGGTGAATAACTAATTAGCAAAGCCCCACTCTCCACAAACAAACAATTTCTCAGGGGGGGGGGATGAAGTAACTAAATTTGCTCTGAAAAGAGATTCAGAACAATACATCACTTTACTGATACCCTTCAATTAAAGAAAACGAGAGTACAAATCATGTTATATTTCGCAAATTTGATTCTAAATAATCCTCTTAAGGCAGGAAAAAATTAATATTCTCTATAACTTCCACATCTAAGCATGACCTAAAAGGCTAAAATTCAGTCTTAATATCATAAAAACCTCTAGCAAAAAATGAGTACACGTGAATAATCGTGATGTTATATTTCATAAACTTGATTCTAAATAATTCTCTTAATGAGGAGCAAATTAATATTCTCTACAACTTCCAAACCCGAACAAGACCTAAAAGTTCAAGCTTAATATCATAACAACCTTTCACAAAAAAAAAAAGTTCCCAATCTTAAATGAACTAAATTGAGAAATGTGGATACAAAATTAACAAACAACTTCGAAATTAATAATAAATAAATAGAAAGTACCTCTTTCAATCTATCATAGAAGGCGCTAAAGACATTAGTCCCAGTAGCAGTCTGACCACCAAGTGCCGCAATCTCATCCTTCCTCGCATGATCTTTATCTTCATAAATCTCAACCTAAATTTCACAAATTAAACCAAAAATTAACCAAAACAACAAAAAACAATTAAATAATTCGAAGATGTGCAATTGAAATTTGAGGAGAGAGAGAAAATGTAATGTAACTTACGAGTTTATCAGTAGTGGACATAATGTGGTCAAGCATAAATCGAACACGGTGACTCTGAAAAAGACGGTCTTTTGATGAAGCAGGTTCGTTTTGAAGGTCTTTGACGATGAGTCTCTCGAGCCTCTCAACTTCTTCATGGGAAGCTCGGGTTACTTCGAGAAGTGTCGATGACATCTTTTTTCTGATTTGTGGAAATCTAGGGTTTCGATTAATCGATTTCCAATTTGCAGGGTTTTGGGGATGAAATGGTGAGATGTGTAGAGAGGGCTTTTGTATTGGGAGAAGTGTGGAGTAGAGAGGGGTTTTGTGAATTTCTCCCGGTTGATTTTGAGAGGAGAGAGAAAAAGCGACGAAGGGCGGTTCAATGAATTAGAGGAGTGCAACGGTGCAGTCTGCAGTGTGCTATGATGAACATAAAAAAGGGATTAGCCGCAACGCAAGTGCATAGAGGAAAGAAAAGAAGAGTTGTATTTTTATTTTTTTTTATTTTTTTTTTATGCTCAAGAGAAAGGTAGATTTTTTTTGCTAAACAAAAAAAGGGTGCAAGTGAATGGCGATCGAAGCACCCCTGCTATGTCATGTTCGGACTCTCGTGTTCAATAGCGAACATATCAAACTAGCTGAACAACCAGCGCAAGTACTGGCCCCGTTAACATAGCACCAACAAGGGGTTAGTATAGTTCCTAGAAGCCAGCAGACACAAGGCATAGGGGGAATGGGGATTCGAACCCATGACCTTGCCTTACCAAACCACTTGGAAGTAAGCTTGGAACCACTAGACCACCACCCTAGTTGGTTCAAGAGAAAGGTAGATATGGTTGAAGATTTTGGTTCAACAATATTTACTTTTTTTTTTTTTTTTTTTGTAAACACAACAACATTTCAATACTTCAAAAACGGGGAATTACAGTATTATAATTGGCAAAAACTTGTGTGGATTTGGTTCATAATGGACAAAGGGACTAAAATTTTTTTAAATATCCTTTATGTTCCAAAATATTTGCATTAGTGTACTTGGTCCAGCATGGTGGACCAAGGACACACAAGATAAGCTAATTATGATTTGAGTAAGGTAAAATTTAGTGTTATCAATTATTTGTTTAGAAGAAGAAAATAAACTTAGGAGGTGCACTTTTCGAAAATAGAGGAAGTCACTTACCTAATTCCCCTAATCCTAATATAAGAATCATCCATATATATAAGATAAGTGGGTTTCAACCCAAAATCTAGCCATTGTGTGGGGTAACCCACCTAATTATATGTATGCTTAAGGCAACTAAATATTCCATTTGGACACACACGACAAACCTACCTTAACATCATTGCCAACCAAATAAAGTTGGTCATTTCTATGGAAGTGCAACTTCTGACATTAAACCAAACTACCACTTAATATGGAGAAATTATTACATGTTCGAGGACCAATGCTCTCACTTCTCACATAACAAGTGGAACCCATTTAAATTCACTCTCCCAAGAAGTGGTAATTGTGAGAGGTGGGAGTATGATCCGGGGCCATCTAATAATTCATCCTTAATATGACTAGTGTAGATCCACACCCAAACACAAAAAGATTGGGAAAATTATAGGATTACTCGAGTTCATTTTGGTAATGACGAAGAGTCCAAGCTCCACTTTTGCTCACCCCTAATCAATTTCTGATTATCAATGTGCATGCTTACTCCATTTAATTTCCGCAACCAAAAATAAAAGAAGCTCCATTTAATGTTAGATTTGTATTATTTACAAAAAAATATATAACAATTAAATTTTTAAATCAAATATAGTGATGATTCTTTTAAAAAAAATTTTGATAGGATTTTGTTTTGTTTTTTTAGGGTGGGATGAAAATCAATGGTACTGATTTCCTCAAATATACATCATTCACAAACTAATTCCCAAATTAGCTTCGGTTCAAAACTATTTTCCCACATATACACCACGTAGGATCGGACTGTGGCCTGGAAGCGAATTTAATTTTTTTTTTATAGCGAAAGCCAAAGCCGTTGTGGCCCACAACGGCTTTGCCTTTCGCTATAAAAAAAAAATAGTGATCGGACTGTAGCCTGGAAGCGAATTTATAATTAGTGCCACAACGGCTTTGCCTTTCGCTATAAAAAAAAATTAAATTCGCTTCCAGGCCACAGTCCGATCCTACGTGGTGTATATATGGGGAAATAGTTTTGAACCGAAGCTAATTTGGGAATTAGTTTGTGAATAATGTATATTTGAGGAAATCACACAATCAATGGAGTACATTTGACTTTGGTCAAAATCACAACAAAAACTTGACGCTGCAATGCAAATACTTTTGACTTAACCTATGACGATTACATCAGCCAGCGGTGGTGATGAGCCTCGCCTCAAAATGGGTTACTTTCTTCTGGGTTGTCACTTTTGTCAAACAAAACTTGGAACCCTTTGATGATCATCGATCACTAGAAAGATATAGTAGTAACAAGAACAGCAGATTTTGATTTCCACGAACCAGAAGAAAAATGTGGAAGCTTGGTCAATCGATTCTCGGCACCGATGAAGAGGAGAGAGACGACGACTTTTTCGACCAACAAACCACCGATTATGACCCTTGTAATCTCTCTCCTACACAGGTTACTCATCTTCTATCTCTTCATCATTCTCAATTTACAAAGCTTTAAACTTATCTTTCTCTTTTTTCAATTTCAATAATAACAATCTGATTTTGATTTTATGCTTGACGCATTGGCCAGAGAATATATGGGTTTGCTGCTAGTTTGATCACCGGTGCTCTCTTTATATTCCTGGTAAGAACCACCTTTCAATTTCGGATGTTATTGTTTTATTATTGTTGTGTAGTTCAGTAAATTATGAATCTTTTTGGGTATTTTAATCCAGAAATTGCGTTTAAATTTGTGGGTTTGAGTGAAATTAAGATACAATTGTGTATGTTGTGAAATTTTGGAGTTTTCTTGTTGACTGGTGGAAATTCCGCTTCTCCAATTATATGGCTTTCGCATATAGTGTTTTGAAAATTGAAATTGACAAGCCATTTTGAGGCGAAAAGAAAAGGATTTGATGGAAACTTGGACTAGCACATTTACACGTTGTTAGTAGCAATGTGGTTTGGATGCCGATTGTAGAGATAATGCTATTTCTATGTCTATTTGTGTTGACCGACATTGGTTCAATGATGGCAATGGCTATTTTTCCTTATCTTTCTGAGATGGAAGACTTGGTGTTTCTCATTACTTATCTATTTGTTATGTGTGCTTGGTTAGAGTTATTAGGATAGATTGTTCTGAAGGTGGTAGCACATGCTACATATACAAGAGGAGGATTAAGTTTTGTGGTGAATGTTGCATGCTTACATCACAAGGATTTGCAACTATCCAAATGTGTGGAGAGATTTACTTAGGACTACTGTTAGACATCTATTGTGTAAGTTATCAATTTGTCATCCAGGAACACGTAAATGCAGGAAGTTTTGTAACCTATTCTATTTCTGAGGTCCAAGGTAATTGGGCTTATTTTGTAATTACTCCTCTTGGAGGACACCACGTCCTCGTTGTGGTAATTTTGTTCATTAATAATACATACTTTTCTTATCTTAGGAAAAAAGAAGGAATGCATAGATGTTCAGAATTTTACAGATGTGAAGATATTTCTCAATCAGAATCATGGTGACATAGTATTGAACTCTCACATAGTCTTGTAGTAGTGGGAAATCTTTTTGAAAGAACCTTCTAGTTGTGGTTTGGCATATCATCCTAAAGGCTTCATAAAGGATTTCTATAGGTTGTAAGTAGAGCACGGTCTCTGGTTCATCTTCGGATTCGCCAAACAGGAAAGGAAGAGTCTTAGTCTCTTAGATACCGATATAAAAAGGAAAGGAAAAAAGTCGCTTTTCCTAATCTGGTTATTTTTTTTGGTCAATGTGGACTGGTTATAGTTACATTGTTTTACATTCACATGCTCAATACTTTTGCAGCATGCTCAGACTCAACTTTTGCAATTTTTTTTTTATTGGAATTTCTTTCGTGACTCTTTCTAAATTGTCATAGTGTTAATTGTTCTGTTGACATGTAGGTATTATCATTCTTATAAAAAACAAGTAGGTATTATCATGTGTTCAATGAAATCCAATAGACCACCCTAAAGTTGATGCACAAACCAAATAAAGTATGTATCGAACATTACAATATATCTGAAATGTCATTTTCTGATTTCTATAAGCAGTCCAACATTTGGATGTTAGAAGTTTTAACTTCTCTTATGGTTATTGCTTATAAAAACGTCATGTATTTGTGCAAATAGTTTTTGTTTATTCACCCTCTTTGATTTTCTGTAACTAGTTTGTTTTTGTATTTTTGCAGTCATTGATCGTCTTCATTAGACCCATAAAATTCGCTCTTCTATTTACATTTGGGAACATGTTGGCTGTTGGAAGGTAAGCTTGTTTGGTTTTGCAAAGTGTGAGTTGTGAAGCCTACATATGAGGTTATTTCTGAATAACACCCGAGTCTTAGCAAGTTGTTGCACAGTTATAAGACTGCTCGCAAGTCTGACCTTCCAGAAAATTGTCATGGTTCTACTCTCACTTCAGGGAAAGTTTGTCCAACAGCTGCTGATTGCTAACTCATCTGCTACAATACCCGTGACTTTTACCCAATATTTTAAAAGGAGCCAATTGTACTTGTTCCATGGTGTCACTAGTACTTCATTTATCTATGCACATCCAAACCGTGGCTTGAGTCACAACTAATATATAACATAGATGTGGCTATTACCAACCATGCAAAATTCAGGGGAGGGCTCCATGTTTGAGTAATTCGAACTCTTCACCAGAATTATATGATCATTTATGACTTCTGTTAAAGTTGTTTATTTTGTGTGACAGTACAGCCTTCCTCATTGGACCAGCTGAGCAATTGAGAAAGATGTTTGATCCTGTCCGTCTGTATGCAACAGCAGTGTACCTAGGGTGTGTTGTTTTGGCTCTTTTATGTGCTCTTTGGGTAGGTCAGACTATCTTCTCAATTATATTTCTTATGTGTGCTTGCGGGGATAATTCTTATACGGATACTTGTGCAATCTTTTGCATCTAGAGGAGTCTCAGTCAGGAAAGCTAGACTACTTATCAGGAATTTCTCATATGCTCTGCCAAGACAAGTTGCTTATTCTAGTTTCATACTCGTGCTTGATTTTTCTTTTTCTTTTTCTTTTTATTGATGACTTGATGTTAAATGTTCTAAATTTATAAGGGGTTGATTAATATTTGATAAGGTTCCCTTCATCTCAAAAAAAGAAAGAATAAAAGATAGTGGTCCATCTTGTACAACTAACCACAGTTCCTGAGGCTTCGCTATCAACTTACATATCTATCCTTGTGTTTGTTGTTTTATTCAGGGCTATCCCACTTTTTCTATTACCAATTCTTTTACTGTCTAGAGGATGATGATGCCTTTGTTATATTCCAAATTTGCAATATGTTTATTTCCTATCTTTGGTTTTGCAGATTCACAGCAAGATTTTAACTTTACTTGTGATGATATGTGAGATCTGCTCTCTCGTTTGGTGAGTTCCACTTATGCACTCCCATATTGTTATTTATTTGAGAATGAGAATGTAGTGAGTCCCAGGTCCACAATGTATTTTTTCTGCACCCACGTCGGCCTAGCGTCGGATTTAAGTTTTAAGTGTCAGGTTAAAGATTGGCGAGTGTCCAGTTAAGAGTTTTAATGTCAGGTTAAGATTAGTGCCTGGTTTAGTTGCTAGGGCAGGTCAAGTTTAAAGAGTATCGAATGTCAGTGTCTCCGTGTCAGGTCTAAAAACCTTATATGATTTGAATCTCAACCCCCCTCCGGCCCTCCCTATATTATTTCAAGGAAAATATATTGAAAATACATGTGATTACGATGAAGAAGTATTATGTTTAGCCATTAAAATTTGATCTTTCATTATGCTGCCGCTACTTTAAGTTTGCATTATTTGTGAAAGTGTCATTCCTCGCTGTTGGCTGTCATGGTCCAGAGAAGTACGTTTATCTCCGCTCCTGCTCTACTTTGTGTTCGAGTACCTCAACTTTGGCGAATCACCAGATTTGCCACTGCGGATTTTTCTCTTCCCCTCATGGTTAAATCTTCATGCTATAATGATGGAAAATCACCAATCAATTGGTGATGGCTACATATGTAGACCAAGTGATGGAAATATGGCCGGAAAATGATCGAGGTTCCGGCGACTAAAAACCGAACATGTACAGATTAACAGCAAATGAGAGAGGATTAGAAAGGTTGGCCATAATTACACATTGTGCCATTAATGAGTCCCCTGCATGAAGATCCTACCTCTTCTAATCTGGTCTGCCCGTTTCCGTGATCTTATAGCCGGGATCATGCAATTCTGTAAAATTAATTTCCTTTTGAAATTAATGAACGTGGGGTACATATTAACTATTAGGGCCTTATATGAACCCGGTTCACCCCCAATATTTTACGTATTTCTTTTGGGTAAGTAGTAACAAAAATTATTAGGAGCGAGGGGTATCATCCATGGAGATATCTTACACCTCCAATCTGGAGAAGATTCGTAAATATGCACAAAAAAGGGCAGGGAAGGCGTCTATTACAAGAGGGTGTTGGAGGTTGACTGATGAATAATTGGACTGGAGCTCTTAAGGTACAGCTGTGCTCTGTTTATTACAAAGTCAATGACTAGATGAGAGCGTGAAAAGCATGTAGACAATTTCTAAATGGAAGCATAAGGATTGTTTGGTTTTCTGTTTAATGTTTAAGCTATGACGCATCTTGTACTATTTATCCCAGTGTTTATGACTTTATTGACCTGGCTATATTCTGTCGTCTTTTTTCTACTCCTTTTAGTACCAAAGCTTGATCACACTTAACTAATCATTTGTGTGCTTTTGTTATTGCAGGTACTGCCTAAGCTATATTCCTTTCGCCAGAAGAATGGTTTCTAATATGATGATTCGCCTCTTTGATACTGAAATCTAGCTGCTCTGTGCACTGCTCCTCCACTTGATTGTGTGATTTATTTCATCCTGCTTTTCTCTTCGTGAACCTTTCACTTTTAATGGCGTGGCAGCGGATTCCATCAGGTACCCATCCTTTCTCTGTACCTGCAGGGTGAATTTATACATTACATTGATACCTTGTTACCACTTACTTGTTCCCTTGTATTTCTTAAACTATTTCGTAGTAGGAGTTGGGAAGAAATATTACCTGATTACTTGATCAAACTATCAAATCGTTTTGTGTGCTGTAATGACGCTGACTTGTGACCTTTGCACCTACAGGCTACAGCGTTCGATGTTCATCCTCAACTACTCCAATGCTGGCTGTACCACCTACCCACAAGTTTGTAACTTTGTATACAAAAACAACAACAACCCAGTAAGTATCCCGCCTAGGGCGGGGTCTGGGGAGGTCCAGATGTACGCAGTCTTACCCCTAACTAGTCGCCTAGAAGAGAGACTGTTTCCGAAAGACCCACGAAAACTTTTTTTTTTTTTTTTTTTTTCCAAAACGGTTTTTTCGGGTAAATTGTTCAATACTGACAAGTGTGAAAATTATCAACCACCAGATATGATAATATGATCAGAAAGTCAAAAAAGGGAAGTAAATCACTAGACATACTAGCACAAGATTCTACTTACTGAACAGCATAAATAAAGGGGACGCTACATGCTATCAACACAATGAATCCACCTCTAGTACTAGCCAATGCACATCCGTAATCTAACGCGGATCCTCTACACGGATCCTGCTCCGCCAAACTCTCCTATCTAGGACCAAGTCCTCGGTAAGATCTAGACGGGTCAAATCCTGCCTGATTACCTCTCCCCAAGTCTTCTTTGGGCGTCCTCTTCTCCGTTTACAGTCTCTAAGTGTAATTCTCTCACACCTTCTCACCGGTGCATCACGATGTCTCCTCCTCACATGCCCAAGCCACCTAAGCCTTGTTTCTCGCATCTTGTTGTCGATATCGGTCACTCCCACCTTGCCTCTCAACACTTCGTTCCTAATTCTATCTCGTCTTGTAGAGTTGCACATCCAACGAAGCATCCTCATCTCGGTCACCCGCATCTTCTGCACATGCACCTGCCTCACCGGCCAACACTCCGCCCCATATAGCATAGCTGGCCTGATGGCTGTACAATAAAATTTGCCTTTAAGTTTTAGTGGGATTTTTCTGTCACACAGAACTCCCGTTGCACTCCTCCACCTTAGCCACCCTGTTCTGATACGATGCGTCACGTCGTCGTCAATCTCGCCGTTGCCCTGTATGATTGAACCGAGATATTTGAAACAATCCTTCTTCGGTACCACCTCCGTTCCAATCTTAATCTCCATATCCGAGGCAACCCCATCTCTTGTGAATTTGCCTTCCAAGTACTCGGTCTTTGTCCTACTTAGCTTGAATCCCTTTGACTCTAGTGTATCCCGCCAAAGTTCCAATTTGGCGTTAACACCTTCTCTAGTCTCGTCTACCAGGACAATGTCGTCGGCAAACAACATACACCAAGGCACATCCCCCTGGATAGTCTTAGTGAGCTCATCCATAACGGTTGCGAATAAAAATGGACTCAACGCTGACCCTTGATGTAACCCAATATCTATAGAAAATTGCTCAGTTTCCCCTCCTGTAGTCCTGACCTTAGTCCTCACTCCTTCATACATATCCTTGATCACTCGGATATAGGCGACTGGAACCCCCTTGGCTTCTAAGCACCTCCACAAGACTTCTCTGGGTACCCTGTCATACGCCTTCTCCAAATCAATGAAAACCATGTGCAAATCCCTCTGTCTCTCTCTGTAATACTCCATAGAACGTCTAATCAGATGAATCGCTTCCGTTGTAGACCTCCCTGGCATGAAACCGAATTGGTTCTCCGATATTAGAAGTTTGTAACTTTGTATACCTTTCCAATTTGCATCCCATAATTTTGCAGATACTAATTTGATTGGAAGTGCTTCTTCCAACTTCTTTGGAATAATTCTGGTTATATTCCAATCATATGGCTGCTTCCTTTTTATGCGAAAACAAGTTAAAAGTTTCTCCTATAAAGAGATAGCCACAAGATCATTAGAAAGATACATTTTCCAACCCCCCATTGTCAATTCAATTCTTCTTTAGGGATTTGGGGGGGTTGGTTTGTGAAGGTAACAGGAGCATTCTCAATTATTCTATCTGGTGATATGGACTCATCTGTGAGGAATCTTATTTTTTGCTCCTGCCTTAAAGTGTAAATTCGATTTGGATGGTGCTAGTCATACTAATTTTCTTGTGTCTTTTCAAGTATTTTATTCTTGACAACTTTGAATTTGAAAATGAGAACTAATCTTTTAATTGCATCTTTATCTTTTACTGATGTGTACTGCATTGGTCTTGCACCCACCCATTACCACCTATGGCTTTTCTTGTTGCTGCCCTTTTTGTTTTCTATTGTTTCCCAGTCACTTGGAAGATCTTAAGAAAAAAATAGAGATAATATAGAATATGATATACTAGTGTATTAACATGAACCGCTTCATAACTAGTATGGAATAAAAGTACGATAAAGAAACTTCACAGCAGAATGTTTGATACTGAAGACGTGCATTTAACTATCTAGTCACACAGAAAAGTAACTGTACCATGATCTCCACTGTTAGCTAATAGTAATAGAGTACCATGTCACTTGGAAGTGGGAATCCTTGATTTTGTGGTCATGTCAACAGGAAAGTGTACGTTAAAATGATTTGGGTGAGCAGTTGGTTTGTGGGAACCTGATATTATCTAGTACTATGAATCAATCATTACACCATGATTAAGGTAATAATCGTCGTAACAATTGAATTTAAACCTTTATTTTGACAGAATAATCCCAAATTCACGATTCACAACCTTTGTTGCTCTAAACTAATAGTAAAAAGGAAAATGATTTTGTTGACTGACTAAGTTAGCAACTTACATAACATGGAATTCTTATCGCAATAACTCTTCAACTTAAATACAAACAACAGGTTTCTACGATACTATTACGAAGCAAAATTTATAGGTTAACAAATAACAACTCCTAGGTTAATCAAATACTTTCTTAAAAGAAAATGAATTTTATTGGGCATATGGATGGGTTATCTGCCACTCACCCAAGATGTTATTGCATGGTCCAATCCGAAATTATTGCTCTCTTCTCTTACAAAACAAGTGGAGCCTACTTTAATAACTCGAATTGATAATCATCTTCTCAAGTGTGGTTATCTCTTCAAATTGCATCACAGAGTGAGTGGGTAGCTTTTGATCTACGCCACTCTGGTCCAACAAATTGTTCAAAGTAAAATAATTTAGTGATGAAATTCGCATGCTTTTCATTCATGATACTTGTTATTAGTAGTAGTATTAATCTGACCAAACTTAATACTAAGATATGCCGTCGCGTTCACTGAATGTCACCAACTTATTTTTAGAATAAATTAATATTAAAATTGGACACCTACCATACCACTTCTCACGTTGTATTTATTTTCCCTCAATTAAAATCCACTGGCGTAACACTTTTTTCTTTCTAGTAGTAAGGAAATACTCTATTATTTATAAACGTTGATAGGTTCGGTGAGCCGAACCTAACCTATGAATAGATCTTAACTTTTCGATTAGCCACATAGAGCAAACCCATGTTTAAAATGAGTAAGTCTTGTGTGAGACCAACTTACAGAAATGTAGGGGTTATTATTAAGAAATATAAGGGTCACTCATTATGCACAATGGCCTTTATTTTACTAAAACGTGACTACCAAAAATTACAATAAGACGGTCTCACCAAAAAGTACAATAAGATCGTCTCAAACAAATTTAATTATGAAAGGTACTCAAAATAAAAAAAGAAAATGCCACTAATTTTATTTGAAAGAATTAATTAATTAATCTAGGTGAGTTTATTTTATTACACACTTTTCATGATTGGGATTGTATTGTCCTTTACACCTTAAGATATTTCTAAGCTACTATATACTACTACTAGTAAAGACGCAAGGCAATCAACTAATGCATGCTACTGTGGGGGTATCATATTCACGGAGCACCAACGATGTATTTTTTACAAAAATCACTATGCTCGAGGTTTGTTAGTGTTTCAAGAATGGAAAGTACCAAAAATTAAACTACCAACCACTATTCAAAATGCCAAAAACAAGGGTCGTCTATTAATTACTGCATAAAAATTTATATATAAGGTGTGATACATGTGAGCAAAAAAATTTCTCATATATCAGTGACTCACTGTATATGAAAATTAATACATTTAGATCTAGTTAAGATTTTGACTATTTAAGTAAAATAGTACGAAGTACTACTTGGTTGGATTCTTTCTTTATCAATATCATAGTGAAAACAAATCCGTCAAGTATTCCTAAGTACTCTTCTACTGAATTTCCTTTTGGTAAGATTATATATTCTTGTTACTCCTTTTTCTACTAAAAGAATAAGAATTGTTTTGTTGATATTATTATAGATTTTATTAGCTAAGTATAACATTCTAACAAATCTATTCAGAATAACCATGTACATTACCTTAAAACTGGAAAATAAGAGAGATCAATTGGCACTTGACATTCGAGACAACCACAAACGTACGTTAACAAGAAAAATAAAATAAAGTAATAAAATTATTGACTACCTCATCAACCAAATAGAAAGCTTTCATTCTGTCTTTGTTGCATGTTATCAAAATAAATGCGGCAACTTGTCTGGTTTGCTAACCTGTGACGTCTTGTTCTGCAAACCTGTTTTGCTTGGCTCTAGCGATTAAATTATGCTATTCAATCAAAAAGTTGCTATATATTAGATATATTATGTGCGTGGTCCAAATTTTTAAGTCTAAACAAGCATGGCACTAATTGGAAGTGTTTGTTTCTGTCTGAAGATCTGGGGTCAAATGCCTAATACGACGTAGTAGTTGCTTAGATAAACAAATCTTTAGTGGCAATATATAATGAAGTATTTGAAACTAAAATCAATTAATAGATTAGGGTGCGTTTGTTAGAGCTTAACGAAATTCAGTTTAGTTCTGGTAAGTTCAGCTCTAACAAACGCACCCTAATCCATTAATTGATTTTAGTTTCAAATACTTCATTATAGAGTAAAGGCGACGTGTCATCCTTGCTTCATCTTATTTACTGAATAATTGATGTTATTGTTAATGATCGTCTTAAGCTTTTGAGGTTTGTTTAAATAGTTCTTCTTTCTCCGTGACAATACACGCTATCCTGTCATATTCCAAGTTGTTCAATTTCCATGTACCGCTAATTTATTATTAGTATGTTATATTGATACGATCAAACGACCATAATCCTCAAAATAGTCCAAAATGACTTGTTTTTGTTAATAAAATGGAGACTATGTAAAATAACTTTTTCAATTCATATGCAAAAATTATAATAAAAAAATATATATTATAATTTAGAACGGAGAGACCCGAAAGAGTATTATAAACAAAAGCAATAATACTATCAGTAAACACAATATAATAATCATAAAATCTCTGTATGAGGCGGCCTGAAGGTGAGACATCTCATACAAACATGATGTTATCGTATCCACCAAAATCCATTATATAGGACTAGGAGTATATATATATATATATATATATATATATATATATATATATATATATATATATATATATATATATATATATATATACATTAGCATATAATTGTAGCGGTTGGTAATCAAGCAAGTGTTTAGGCTAGAGACGTGGGTTGCTAAATATCTTAACTACCAAAATGATTATTTAGAAGGAATGATGGGGGAAAAGGTCGTTGGCCGTTGCATGAGTGGAAGAGCCTCAGTGTACCAACTCTTTCTTCCTTCAGAGGGTCAGAAGCTGGACGTTAAGAATCCCCCCGAAAAGGGCAAACAGTCACGGCGTCTTTTTTTCAACTTTTCATTTTAGTATTGAATATACTTTTTTTTATTATTGTAATCATTTATTAAATGTTCAAATAAAGTTGCTTTCCTTTCTTTTTTTACTGAGAATCTCAAGAGATCTCTTTTCAAAAAAAAAAAAAAAAGAGAATCTCAAAAGAACTTCGCCCATCGGCCGTGGCATGCGTACATTTTAGGTTTTCTTTGATCCAACTTAATTTTACTTAAATTCAGTTCAATTCAATTCAGTCTAGTTTTTTAGTTTAGTTCATGTGTTAACTTTATCGCTCTACAAAAATTTGTGTGGACTTAGTCCATAGTGGATCAATATTTGGAGTCACCCCCTCTTAAAGTGGAGTCACCCCTACTTCACCTAGAGCCACCCTCCAAATTTATACTTGACATCACCCCTACTTTACCTGGAGCCACCCCTCAAAATTACTCAAAAGTACTTCACTTAGAGTCACCCCCCTACTTTACCTGGAGCCACCTCTCAAAATTACTCAAAAGTACTTCACCTAGAGCCACCCCCCTACTTTACCTGGAGTCACCCCTCAAAATTACTTGGTCCACGGTGGACTAAGTCCACACAAGACATGCTGAATTTCAAATGAGTCCAAAATTGAATATGTTTAGACGAACTTTAAATAGTTAACGGTCAGATTAAAAGAATCAATTCAGTTCAGTTCAATTCATTTAAATTCAGTTTAGTCCAAGTGAAACCGTTTGATTCACCTGGATAAAACTAATATGAATTGAATTGAACTGAATTGATTTTTTAAACTTGATCGTTAACCATTTAAAATTTGTCCAAACATAGTCAATATTAGACTCATTTGAAAGTATGTTTTGAGATCCTTCCGATGACATAATTATCATCATGAAATTATTTTGGAATAAAAAGTTATATGAGTGCTAAAATTACGCATGAACTGAATTGAATTGAATTGGACTAAACTAAATTTAAGTAAAATTAAGATAAATCAAACAGACTTTAGTGCTAGCTCATGCCATCACTATTGACTTCTTCTTCATAAAAAAAACTTTACTTGCTCATTGCTTACAATTTCACATGGTAAAAATAATTGAAAATGATACCGCACTTTGAAAACATAGTGTAATAGGTTTTGCTTTGCATGCATCATGGATCATTTGGTGACCACCATGAGTCCGTGACAAGTGTATATTATCTTATTATACTAGTATACATGACATGGTGAACATCATTTGCCATATAATTGAGTTTTGAGGGCTACAAAAGCATAAATTTTCCCAACTGAAGACAATAATGATTTACGAGTAGTTGGGTATGGGGAAATCATGTTAGCAATGTACTGTAGTTGGCTCGGGCCGGAGAGATGAATATTCTACTACCATTACCAATGGACCACTATTTCAGATTTTGGGGCCAAATCTTGCCCATCTATTTCTTATCTTCCACCCATATATAAAAAGGGAATAGAGGTAAGAGGACCTGGCACACTGGCGTAAGCCTCTCGTTTCCGTGGGCATGCCCTAGGTTCGAATTTTCACTCTGCCCCTCTCTCTTACTTTGTGCAGATTATAAAGCCGGGGGTCCAATCAACCCCCTCCTCAAAAAAAAAAAAAAAAACCAACAAGGAGTAAAGCCGTAAAGGGGGCTAACATAAATAGAAAACAAATAAAAAATAGATAAATGCAATAGATAAAATCTTTGTCCTCATTCCCATCAGGCACAAGTAAAAAAAAAAAAAGGAAAAAGTGATCAATCTGAGAAGCTGACCCTAACTTCCAGCCAATCAGATGCCTCCACGTAGTCCATTGTCTAGCTGGCACGTTTTTCACTTCTGTCAGACTGTCATTTTGTTTAATGGTGGTCCCTTTTATTAACAACTTTCACTTGGGCATGTTTTTTTCAACTGATTTTCAGTTTTGTCCAGTTTTTGTTCAATTTTGTCCAGTTTTGTCTAATTACCAGTTATAATATTCAGTTTTTGTCCAGTTTTGTCCAGTTTTAGTAATAATAATAATAATAATAATAATAATAGTGCATATTAATTTTTAAATAATAATAATGATATTATTATTATTATTAACAATTTTCAGTTTTCTAGTTGCTCCCAGTTTGACCCAGTTCCTCCCAGTTACCAGTTAGACTTCCCAGTTTTGTCCAGTTTCTCCCAGTTACCAGTTCGAGTTTCCAATTCGTATCCTAAACCTTCTCATTCAATATCTTTATTCTTGGATCTCCATGTAGAGATTGTATATTGTACTAGTTTGTTTTGTATGGACTTGGTCAATCATACACCAAAGACACTAGCCTAAATATTTCTAAGATACGGAGAATATCATAAAAAAAATTTAATCCCTAAATAAATATAATTAATTTAAATTAGTTTAGTTTTATTTTGTCCAGTTAAAAAGAATGGAGTAGAAGAGAAATATTTATTTCAGCCTACTTTAAGAATTTTGGAAGAAAATCAAGGTAGAAGAGGAAGAAATTCAAATGACAATATTTGTTGCCTCTTTGGGAAACAACTTGCTAAAACCTTAAGGTCACCCATTCTACTATTGACTTTAAGCAACACCAAAACATATTTCTATTGGCCGCGTAAATCTAATGGCAAACCGATCAGAGTATCAGAGTTCACATTCTCATTTTTTCCGCAATCTCGTCTAATTTAGTAACAATAAGTTTTGTGTGACACCAACTCATAAAAAATTAGAGTCACCTTTTAGAAATATAGGGATCACTTATGGTGAGTGATCCTGATTTAGTTATTTCATTGAAAAATTGACCCATATCTCACCAAAATTTACAAAAGACCGTCTTATAAAAGTTTTTTTTTATTTAGAAAAACATTTACAATATTTTTATTTTCTATTTAATTTTGACGTCAGCCATATCGTCATTATCATAGTCAACGACCTGCGTAACCGGTCCAGTCCAGAAACGCTTTTTTACCAAATTGTCCTTCTCAACAACTAGGCACTGACATCTGACAATCACTTTGCGTTACTTTCCCCCTAGTTCCCTATACATATGGAACTAGATTTGCGTTACATTTGGTCCACTAATGAATACTTTCCAATTAAATATTATGTAATACGATTCTAAACATAATTAAAGGGGGCTTAAGCTTGTATACACCATTAATGGTGTTTTAGAATACAGACCTTATTTATTTATTAAAATATTTGCAACTGTTGTACTTTTTTTTTTTTATGTTAGTCTGGTACATATCCAATTATGAATGGGATACCGAAATTATTGAGTCGTGCTAGATAGGATCTACTTTAATATTGTGTTATAGGTTGAAAGATTCCAACAAAGTTCAACCTGGCATGTAATTTGGACTGGAATCAAGGGAGATTTTAGAATTGCCATAAAGAGAAAGAGAAGTTTAATTTTGATAATAATGTACGTAGATTGGCAGAGGCTCATGTGCATCAATTAAGGATTTTATCATTTTTATTAATTGGTCCACTGTGAAATAAGGACCAACACAATATTATTCAATGTTGTGAATAATAAAGTAAAAATCATATTTTTTAAAATGTATAGTAAAAGAGCAAGCATTAGCAACAAGTTATACAACTCATGACAAGATAATAATAGGCAAGTAGTTTGCATAATATTAGTGTAAGTTCAATTACAAAACAAAGAAAAAGACATAGTGAAACTTGTAGCGTCGTGAACGACTCATTATTTCAAAAGACGATTTTGCCTAATCCATGGGCAATCTATCTCATACAATGCACAATCGAAACGTGCTCTCGTAAAGTTTAATGGAGTATCTTAATCTACTTGCTAATAAAAAAAAAATTGCGAATAATATTTTTTAGTTGTGGACTTGTGGAGAAGAGATAAGAGAAAAAAAAGATCGATGTATAAGCGGAAATTCCAAGCAGTTATAGAAAAAATGGAGGAGAAACCAAAGCTATTTAATCTCGAAAAAGCATTTTCAACCGTCATAAACCACCAAATTGAATGGACAATAAGAATTGAAAAACTATAACACTTTGTAAATGTTGAACGTTAATAAATGTTGGAAGACTTTGTTACAAACAACTATTTTCAAGGCAAAATAAGATAAGCACCTAACTTACACCCTCGCCCAATCGAGTCCACACAACAGCTTGCTCATTGTAGCCCATATTTATCCCTTATCTCTTATTCAATTTTTAAGCGAGAGCCACATATATAAATTAGTATAAAACGCTTTAATTTGTCATTTTAACAATGGTGGACAAAGCTCTTTTCACAGCCTTTTCCCCAATTTCCAACTTTAAAGCTAAGTTTTTCAACATTAGTATAAGTTTAATCGCAAAATCAAAAGAGTTTTTTTTTTGGTTACAAATCAAAAGAGTTTACCATAAAATAATGTGTGCGTGGATTTCACTTACTTCCACACGCTCCTCCCTACCTATCAGGCACTCGAATATAACTTTTTTTTTTTTTGGATTTAGTTATTATTTTGTCCATATTTATTTCCTTGAATCAAGTGCAATCATAATTTTTTCTTTTCTTTCATTATTATTATTATAGAAAAGTATAGTATATATCTTAAAGTATACGATTACCAATAAGTGGTTGGTGTGAGTGGTTCGACACTCTCATCCCTTAAGCAAGGTCGAGGGTTTGAATTTTGTGAATGGAGAAATCATTTAGTGGGAGCACTTCACCCCTTTGTTGGCCTCATTTAGTGGGAGCACTTCACTCTTTTGTTGGCCGACCCGGTGCGAACAAGATTAGCCTTAGCACAAAGTACTTAGGTGAACTTGTGGTTAAACCTGAAAAAAAAAAAAAAGTATTACGATTTGTTACCTTGGATCTCTTGGTGCAAATTAGTTAACTACAGTTTTTTTTAAATTTTTTTGAGGTGATTTTTTTTTTTTTTTTGGGTGCAAATTTGAGGTGATTTGTTAACTAATGTGATCCACGTAATTAATCAAATCCAGTGATTCTGTTCACTGCGACGAGCTGCTGCGCGCTACGCTTCGGAACCGAACCAAGAGGCGGCGAATTCTCTCGCATAAACTTCCCCTCAACCGAAAAACGACCTCCCCCTCCCTCTCACAGTAAGCCCTAGTTTTTCATTCATCCTAGGTCCCACCCTATTCAAAGTGGGTCCCAAAAAGTTGCCAAATTACTGGGCCCAGGTCCCACCCAGTAGCGCGGCTGTCGCGTGCCGCATAGAGGCACTTCACACGTGGCCTCTTCGACAGCAAATTACGAGCTGTCACGTCAATCTGGACCCCACCCAACCCTTTTTTCCACCCTTTTCCCTTTTTCTTATTTCCGCCATTATCTTAATCCAATAAAATAATATTTTTAACAATTTCACTCTCGGCCACCACACTCCCCCATTTTTCTTTCTATAAATCCAAACCCAACTCCCCCTTCTGAGAAATAACTCTCTCTCGATTCTCTCTCTCTCTCTCCACCGCCTCGTTTTCTCTCTCCTCGCCGGAAAATCCGTTGGGGAGAAGAATACTCTCTCTCTCTCTCTCTCTCTCTCTCTCTAACTCAAGAGCTCTCATTGACGAACAATCCTCAACCGTCTGAATATTTCTTTGATAAATGTATAATATATAAAACACTATACTATAATTATCTAACATCTAACCCTAATTTTATCAAAGTCGTCATTTTGTATAAAAACGTCACATAAACTTCCGATTTCCCCTTTTTCTTTTTTCCGCGAACATGTCGGCAACTACGGCAGGTGGTATAGGTTCGGTTCTCCAGCTCCGAAGCAAAACCGGTGCTTCGGGGTCTAGTTCTGTTTTGGCGCCGCCGGTATTGTGTAGGTTCGGGAGGAGATCGTCCCGAAGCTATGCGGTTCGGGGGAGGACCGAACCAGATGTGGTTCGGGGGAGTAAAACGTCGCCGTTGTTCGGAAAGCGGGTAATCGGATCGGAGCAGTTGTGGAGGAGTCCGGGTCCGGGGCGAGACCCGAAGTTGGTGGTTCGATCTGGGTTATCAGGTGTACCTGAGAAGCCATTAGGGTTGTATGATCCGAAAAATGATAAGGATTCATGTGGTGTTGGGTTTGTTGCTGAACTTTCTGGTCAAAGCAGCCGTAAAACGGTTAGTTAGGATTTTTATTCAATTTAATTAATATTTGTTTTGGTGAATTGTATAATATAATGTTGTGTTTATATAATATGATGTTTGATTGATTATTTGTTTGGATTATTGAAGGTGACTGATGCTGTGGAGATGTTGGTGAGGATGACACATAGAGGAGCATGTGGGTGTGAACCAAACACTGGTGATGGTGCTGGGATTCTTGTTGGACTTCCTCATGATTTCTTTGCAGAGGTTTGTGTTTTGTTTTGTTTGGATTTGTTTTCTCTCTCCTCTGTTAATCCAATTATTGTCATTTTGGAAGATTATGGATTTATTTAAACTTAATCTACCCGTGTAATATGAGGAAAAATTAAATGGGATTTTGCTGAAAAGGATCTTAAAAAATGGCGGCTTTGTTTTTTTTTTTTTCCTGATACTCTGATAGAATTATGATTAGAGTACTTAGTATTATTATTTTTACCTTCCTGATACTAATCTGAATCATCTGATTGTATGTGTCATTTTGTATGTACTAAAAAGTATATTTATATCTTGAGGGAAAAAGTAATTTGGTATCTTTGCAAATATGTACAGCATTATCCTTTGTACTCTTTTTTTTTTTTTTTTTTTTTTTTTTTTTTTTTTTAAATTGTTGGATGGAGGAGCTTTTTCGGTGAAATCAGGTTTATGCTTGGGATGTAATATTAATTGAGGATTTTGCCCCCCTATTTGGTTCAGGTGGCAAAGGATCATGGGTTTAAGCTACCACCACTGGGAGGATATGCGGTCGGGATGTTGTTCTTGCCTACTTCTGAGAGCAGAAGGGAAGAAAGCAAGAATGTTTTCACTAAGGTAATGGCTGTTTGAATTATTATGTTATCTTGTTTGAGCAACTGAAATGGTAATACTCCTATATGTTCATTTTGTATCTTTTCCGTGTCCTCCATTTTTGGTGAGATTTTGAATCAACTGAATATAATGTTATGCAACTTTTATCATGTTTTTCATAACTTGTGATCCATTGAAAATATTTATTGAGCTAGTTCTTGGCATCAGTTTCTGTTTCTTCACACTTGATAAATTTGCAGATCAAGTTTGACTTGCCGTTGAAACATTCTTAGAATGGATTATGGAAGATTTCCGGTAATTAGTTATGACTGGTTGCCCGGGAATAAACCATATTGTTCCCTTTGTCTAGTCTATGGGATGAAAATTTGATTGTTGAAGTTTGTTTTCAGGTCGCAGAGTCACTGGGGCATACTGTCCTTGCATGGCGTTCTGTCCCGACCGACAACTCCGGATTGGGCAAGTCTGCTCTGCAGACTGAACCTGTGGTCGAGCAGGTGTTTCTCACACCTTCACCTCGCTCAAAAGTCGACTTTGAGCAACAGGTAATTATCAGTATCTCTTTTTTGATACGAAGATACGATGCTTCTTTAACTAAAGCATGGTAAAATTGCAAATGGCATAGCTGATGGATAGGGCTTCTAGCACATCAGGCGTGAAAACTTACGAACTTCATCAAATTTTTAAAGATTTTATATGCAGAAAATTTGTATGAAATTTCCGCTTCGGATATTATTAAGGTTACAAATTGATGCTTTGCTTTCAGATGTACATACTAAGGAGGGTTTCGATGGTAGCCATCAGAGCTGCATTGAACCTTCAACATGGTGGTGTTAAGGACTTCTACATATGTTCCCTTTCCTCAAGGTTTGCTTCCCACGAATACATTTGTATCTGGTTGAAGTTAAGTATTGTCTGATGTTGTGTTAATGCGCTAACAATTTTTTTAATTGTCTTGATGCAGGACTGTTGTGTACAAGGGTCAGTTGAAGCCTTCTCAACTGAAAGAGTACTATTATTGGGATCTTGGGAATGAAAGGTTTACGAGCTACATGGCCCTGGTAAATATATTTTCTATTCACTTGCTTCTTTTGTCTGCTAACTTATACTTCAACAACCAGAAGCATGGGAACTACGGGTAACCAACGAGGTGCAAGGTTGAGGTGTGACTTCTGAGGCATTGAAGTATGAATGATCTCTTAAGTTCTTCCACTCCCTTGATTACTGTTTAAATTTGGATGCTGAATTGGATGCATTGAGTGAGTTGGTACGGAACTCATTAAATCATCTTTGCAGAACTTGGTGCAGTGCTCCCTATGATGTTCTTGAGGAGAGAGATGGAAAAGAAAGTTGTGTGGGTCAAAGGTAGTTTAGGGTAATCAAATGCTCGCACTAGAAAGTAAACTGATGAAAATGCCTTAAAACATAAATTTGCATTGAAAGTCGGTTCCAAATAAGTATGGAAAATGGTGTACGGATTACAGCCATCTTTTTGACTGAATTATCTGGAATCCTTGGCTTCAGGTACACTCTCGATTCTCCACAAACACATTTCCAAGCTGGGATCGTGCTCAGCCTATGCGAGTCTTGGGCCACAACGGGGAGATCAACACTCTTCGAGGGAATGTGAATTGGTAAGATTCCAGCTCTTGCCATGTTTACCTGACTGATTTGTGGAAATGTACCGCTAATCTTGATTGAACTTATGTAATATTCCAGTAGGTCATTTATTTAAGTGTTGCATCACAATTGGGTAAATCAGTCCATCTATCAGGTTAGAGATGACTTTTCAAGTCGTTCTGACATCTTGTTATGAAATGAACTTTTCCAGGATGCGTGCACGTGAAGGTCTACTTAAGTGCAAGGAGCTTGGATTGTCTAAGAATGAAATGAAGAAGCTTTTGCCTATAGTGGATGCCAGCTCTTCTGATTCAGGTGAGATTATTATGCTCACCCAAATCTTGTTTGGCCTATTCTAATTGCTAGTCGTGTGACTTGTGAGATTGAAATGATTAATGGGATGGAGGAACTGTTTATGCTGCTACTGCGTGTTGATCCTCTACGCTTTTGTTTTTCTATATATAGGAGCTTTTGATGGTGTTCTTGAGCTATTGATTCGAGCTGGTAGAAGCCTTCCTGAAGCTGTCATGATGATGATTCCTGAAGCATGGCAAAATGATAAGAATATGAATCCTCAGCGGAAGTCCTTCTATGAGTATTTCTCAGCCCTAATGGAACCGTGGGATGGGCCTGCTCTTATAACATGTAAAAACCTCTTTCTATGCCTTTCTTGGTACAGCCTCAAAAATCAACTTGTGTTTCTGACATTGGTTTCCACGCAGTCACTGATGGTCGATACCTTGGAGCGACATTGGATCGAAATGGTTTGCGGCCAGGTCGTTTCTACATAACACACAGTGGACGAGTAATAATGGCAAGTGAGGTTGGTGTAGTGGATATTCCACCAGAAGATGTATCCAAGAAGGGACGTCTCAATCCTGGAATGATGCTTTTGGTGGATTTCGACAAACACATCGTTGTGGATGACAAGGCCCTGAAGAAGCAGTATTCACTGGCCAAGCCTTATGGAGATTGGTTAAAAAGGCAGAAGATAGTCTTGAAGGATATAGTTAATTCTGTAACTGAAACAGAGAAGGTTGCTCCCACCATTTCTGGATCAATACCTGTAAGTATCATGATAGATGTTGATTTGGATATGTCAATAATGTAAATATGTAATGCGCTATCTGATGGAGTTCTCTACTTTCATGGTAATCTAGGCTTCAAACCAAGATGAAGACATGGGGAACATGGGTATTCATGGTTTATTGGCTCCATTGAAGGCTTTTGGGTTAGTTCTGGGCTCATCGCCTCTCGTCTAAAACGTATTCTTGACCCTTTTCTAGCAGGAGATAACATGAGGTTTGTTCTGTTTTGTCACAGATACACAACGGAAGCCTTGGAGATGCTGTTGCTTCCCATGGCGAAAGATGGTACAGAATCTCTTGGTTCAATGGGAAATGATACTCCCTTGGCTGTGATGTCACACAGAGAGAAACTCCCTTTTGAGTACTTCAAACAGCTGTTTGCTCAAGTTACAAATCCTCCTATTGACCCTATCAGGGAGAAGATTGTGACCTCTATGGAGTGCATGATTGGTCCAGAAGGTGATCTTACAGAAACAACTGAGGAGCAATGTCATCGTCTCTCATTAAAGGGTCCTCTTTTATCTATTGAAGAAATGGAAGCAGTCAAGAAGATGAACTACAGGGGCTGGCGTAGCAAAGTTATTGACATCACTTATCCTAAGACCCTTGGTAAAAAGGGCTTGGAGGAGACGTTGGACAGGATATGCTCTGAAGCACGGGAAGCAATAAAGGAGGGTTACACAGTTTTGGTGCTTTCTGACAGAGGTACCACGTTTGTCCTCTCTGCTGTTGTACTTCCTAAATTGATATTACCTAGAGTACCGGGGGGGGGGGTTGTTACTTGCTTCTTTACATCTCTTTGACTGGTTGATTTTATCTTGTAGCTTTTTCACCAAGCCGTGTTGCTGTAAGCTCTCTGTTGGCCGTTGGTGCTGTTCATCAGAATTTAGTTAAGACACTTCAGCGTACTCGTGTTGGCCTTGTTGTTGAATCTGCTGAACCACGTGAAGTGCATCACTTTTGTACTCTTGTTGGTTTTGGAGTAGATGCAATTTGTCCTTATTTGGCCGTTGAAGCTATTTGGAGATTGCAAGTTGACGGGAAGATCCCTCCTAAATCTAATGGGGATTTTCACTCAAAAGATGAGCTGCTCAAGAAGTACTTCAAAGCATCCAACTATGGAATGATGAAAGTTCTTGCTAAGATGGGAATATCTACTTTGGCATCATACAAGGGTGCTCAGATCTTTGAAGCTGTGGGGCTTTCTTCAGAAGTTGTTGAGAGATGCTTCACTGGAACTGCAAGCAGAATTGAGGGTGCAACTTTTGAAGCGCTTGCCTCTGATTCACTTAAACTTCATGAAGTGGCCTTCCCCAAACGGGGCCACCCGGAAGGAAGTGCTGAATCAATGGCACTGCCTAACCCAGGGGACTACCATTGGAGGAAAGGCGGTGAACTTCACCTTAATGACCCCCTTGCTATAGCCAAGTTGCAGGAGGCTGCCCAATCTAATAGTGTTGCAGCATACAAAGAGTATTCCAAACGTATAAACGAATTGAATAAATCATGCAACCTGAGAGGGCTTTTGAAATTCAAGGACGCAAGGGGGGAAGTTCCTTTGGATGAGGTAGAACCTGCGAGTGAGATTGTGAAACGGTTCTGCACTGGAGCCATGAGTTATGGATCAATCTCCCTGGAGGCACATGCTACTTTGGCTATTGCTATGAATAAGATTGGAGGCAAATCTAACACAGGTAAGCAGTTGATTTCGTCCTTAGCTTCTCAAAACCACTTTGATGTCTTTGGAACTATGTTTCATAGTTGGAGATTTGTTGAATTGCACATCCCTGGAAACAAGGTGGTTTATTTGCTCTCATGCTGGTTTATTTTACTACTGCAACTTGTTCTTTTTTCTGTGTATATTAGTTCTCATGCTGTGGTTTATTTTGCTCAAAGTGTCATTTTGTAAAGTTTTGTCCAGAAGTATTCTGACTCCAAACTCTGTACAGGTGAGGGAGGTGAGAATCCATCTCGTCTAGAACCTCTTTCAGATGGTTCCAGGAATCCCAGGAGGAGTGCAATTAAGCAGGTGGCAAGTGGAAGATTTGGTGTTTCCAGTTATTACTTGACCAATGCCGATGAGCTTCAGATAAAAATGGCTCAGGTACAACTAGGCATTATGAATAGTAGGCATTGTTCTGAAATTGTTCTTTTGCTTCCTTGATGGCCCTACTTCCATAGAAATGCAGGCTTCCATTTGTTTATGAATTTATGGCTACGGACAGAATTTGGTGTAGGGTGTTTGCATATGTTACTTTTACTTGCTATTAGTTGTGGTGAGGATGACTTTTGATTTTGTTTACTTTTGTAAATTTAGTTTGTGCTAGGTATCTGATTTTTTTTTTGTATGTAGGGTGCTAAGCCTGGTGAAGGAGGGGAACTCCCCGGACATAAGGTTATTGGGGATATTGCTGTCACCAGAAATTCAACAGCTGGTGTTGGACTCATTAGCCCTCCTCCACATCATGACATCTACTCAATTGAGGACCTTGCCCAACTGATTCATGACTTGAAGGTAAATTTATGGGTGGATGAGATGTATTGCATACCTGTCTTATTAAGGGATTTAGATGTCTGACATCTCGTTTTCTGCGCTCTAGAATTCCAATCCAGCAGCTCGAGTCAGTGTTAAACTTGTTTCGGAAGCTGGCGTGGGAGTGATTGCTGCTGGAGTTGTCAAGGGGCATGCAGACCATGTTTTGATCTCCGGGCACGATGGAGGAACTGGGGCTTCTCGATGGACTGGCATAAAGAATGCTGGGCTTCCTTGGGAACTAGGTCTGGCTGAGACGCATCAAACTTTAGTTGCAAATGACCTTCGTGGCCGCGCAGTTCTTCAAACAGATGGGCAATTAAAAACTGGAAGGGATGTGGCTATTGCAGCACTTCTAGGAGCTGAAGAGTTTGGTTTCTCGACAGCACCCCTCATAACACTTGGGTGTATTATGATGCGGAAGTGCCATAAGAATACCTGTCCAGTGGGCATTGCCACACAGGATCCAGTTCTTCGAGCTAAGTTTGCTGGTGAACCGGAGCATGTAATTAATTTCTTCTTTATGCTAGCAGAGGAGGTGAGAGAGATTATGTCTCAGCTTGGCTTTAGGAAGCTTGATGAGATGGTTGGTCGTTCTGATATGCTTGAAGTTGATGAAGAAGTTACAAACAGCAATGAGAAGCTGAAGAATATTGATCTTTCTCTCTTGCTAAGACCAGCTGCCAGTATCCGTCCAGGAGCTGCCCAGCGCTGTGTCCAGAAGCAGGACCATGGATTGGACATGGCTTTAGATCGAGAATTGACTGCCCTTTCTAACGCAGCTTTGGAGAAAGCGCTGCCTGTTTATATTGAGACACCCATTCGGAATGTGAACCGTGCAGTTGGGACTATGCTAAGCCATGAAGTGACAAAGCGTTACCACTTGCAGGGGCTAGCTACAGACACCATCCACATTAAATTTGATGGAAGCGCAGGTCAAAGTCTTGGAGCTTTTCTCTGCCCTGGTATCACCTTAGAGCTTGAAGGTGACAGTAATGACTATGTTGGGAAAGGATTATCAGGTGGGAAGATCGTTGTGTATCCTCCAAAAAGTAGTGGCTTTGATCCCAAAGATAATATAGTAATTGGTAATGTGGCTCTGTATGGAGCAACAAGTGGCGAAGCCTATTTTAATGGCATGGCAGCAGAAAGATTTTGTGTTCGTAATTCAGGGGCTAAGGCTGTTGTGGAAGGTGTTGGTGATCATGGTTGTGAATACATGACTGGTGGAACTGTGGTAGTGCTAGGAAAAACTGGTAGAAACTTTGCTGCAGGTATGAGTGGGGGTGTAGCTTATGTTCTAGACGTGGATGGGAAATTCCACTCCCGATGCAATGCTGAGCTTGTAGATCTTGACAAAGTTGAGGAAGATGAAGATATCATGACCCTCAGGATGATGATTCAACAACATCACCGTCATACAAGCAGCCAATTGGCAAAAGAAGTGCTTGCAGATTTTGACCATCTTCTCCCTAGTTTTATCAAGGTCTTCCCTAGAGATTACAAACGTGTCCTTGCAAGCATGAAGTCTGAGGAGGCTTCAAAGGAGGCTGCCGGAAGTCTGCCCAAAGATGCTGAGGACAAGGACGAAATTGAGGTGGAGGAGAAAGATGCTTTTGAAGAACTAAAGAAGCTGGCAGCTGCAACCTTGAACGAGCAAGCTAAGGTCGCTGCAGCCTTAAAAGAGCAAGCTGAGGTATGTGATGTATTCATTTTGAAATTCACAAATTAATCTTGGAAGTGTTCTATAGATCAAGCGAGTTACATTACTTTTGAACATATGGAATCAGGAGAAACAGGAGGTAGAGGAAGAGTCAAAGCGTCCTTCTCGAGTCCCTGATGCTCAAAAGCATCGCGGTTTTGTTGCTTATGAGCGTGAAGGGATTCAATATAGGGACCCTAATGAGAGGATGAAGGACTGGAAGGAGGTCATGGATGAATCAAGACCTGCTCCCTTGTTAAAAACACAATCTGCCCGCTGTATGGATTGTGGTACTCCATTTTGCCATCAGGTAAGTGTAAACTTAGTCAAGTCAAATTGCATTTTGATTACTATGTGAGCGTAATAATTGTTAATCTTTTATTGATCTTTGCACAAGTATGACCTTTATTATTACAATTTTGTATTGTTACTATTTTTTGAATTTGAACCCTTGATCTGTTTCAAATTCTCCAGGAGAATTCAGGTTGTCCCCTTGGAAATAAAATACCCGAGTTCAATGAATTAGTTTACCAGAATAGATGGCGTGAAGCTCTAGATCGTCTTCTAGAGACAAATAACTTCCCAGAGTTTACTGGTCGTGTTTGTCCTGCCCCTTGTGAGGGCTCCTGTGTTCTAGGGATTATTGAGAATCCCGTGTCTATCAAGACCATCGAGTGTACCATCATAGACAAAGCCTTTGAGGAAGGATGGATGGTACCACGCCCCCCACTGAAAAGAACTGGGTATGTCAGTACAACATTGAGTTTTTTCAATTCCCCTAGTTTGGATTTTTGTTCTAAGCAGAAAAACTTTCTAGATTTAGGTTCTAATGCTAAATTCTATGTGATCATAGGAAAAAAGTTGCTGTAGTTGGTAGTGGTCCGGCTGGCTTGGCTGCCGCTGATCAGCTGAACAAAATGGCCCATGTTGTTACCGTGTATGAGCGTGCTGATAGAATTGGCGGGCTTATGATGTATGGTGTGCCCAACATGAAGGCTGATAAACTGGATGTTGTTCAAAGGCGTGTCAACCTCATGGCTGAGGAAGGCATTAAGTTTGTGGTTAACGCAAATGTTGGAAAGGATCCAGCATACTCCCTTGACCAGCTCAAAAAGGAGAATGATGCCCTTGTTTTGGCAGTTGGTGCTACAAAACCAAGGTAGTGTACCAAAAAGATTTGCATGTACTTTTCGACAAGCTTCTGTTTTATCATTATACATTTATGCAACCTGCAATTGTAAACATAGTGTTAACTCATTTGTTGTGGCTGTCACAGGGACCTTCCTATTGAAGGACGAGATTTGTCAGGGGTTCATTTTGCCATGGAATTCTTACATGCCAATACTAAGAGCTTACTTGATAGTAATCTACAAGATGGTAACTATATCTCTGCTAAAGGCAAGAAGGTTGTGGTCATAGGGGGAGGTGACACAGGCACAGATTGTATTGGTACATCAATCCGACATGGCTGTAGTAGTGTTGTTAACTTGGAGCTTCTTCCTGAACCACCAAAGTCGAGAGCTCCAGGCAATCCTTGGCCACAGGTTAGGATCTTCTTCCATTAGATTATGCTTGAACAACTGCAGCTTTAAGGGTTCAGGAGTCTAATTTATGTGTAGAGAGCAATGCCTTTTACTTAATGGTTGGTTGCTTTCTGGCATGTGTTTTTTATAGTATAGATTGATGTTCTGTGCTGGATCTTTATGTAACCCTTGCATTCTTGGTTTGCAGTGGCCTCGTATATTCCGTGTTGATTATGGGCACCAGGAGGCTGCCACCAAGTTTGGGAAGGACCCAAGGAATTATGAGGTCCTTACAAAGCGTTTTGTGGGCGATGAGAATGGGAATGTGAAAGGCCTTGAACTGGTCCATGTCAAGTGGGAAAAAGACGCTAGTGGCAAGTTCCAATTCCAAGAAGTTGAAGGCTCACTAGAGTACATAGAAACAGATTTAGTACTTCTGGCTATGGGTTTCCTAGGCCCTGACTCGGTTAGTATTTTGAGATCTCTTCCTCATCTAACTTTTCAAATGAAAGAACAGCAGCAAACAAATGAAATTTACATGTTCAAAATTCTCTTTTAACGTGTGAAAAGAGGTGTGGGAGCCGGGGTGGGAAGGGGGGAGGGGGGGTGACTGGTTACTTGGTTATGATATTGCAAAAATAATGTTTATAGGGAGCGGTTTCCCACACCAAATATTGCACCCTATTTACTCTTTCTTTGTGATGTTAACAACTAATTTAGAAGAAAGGGTGTGGGAATAGACAATAGTTGTTCCCTTTTAGTTGATGCAAAAAATCGATTAGTAGGCCAATACTAAGGGCTTTAGTTGTGTCTGGTTGAGATGTTAAATTTTTTAGGAGTTTTTCTGAAAATAGTTGGTTTTGGGTGGATTTTGAGAAATTAGGCAGTGTTTGTGTGGTGTAAATTGCCAACTTAACATTTATCCAAGATAAAACTTATAACTGAAATATGTGTGGTACTTACCATATTTTATTTCTGCAGACCATTGCAGAAAAGTTGGGCATGGAGCAAGACAACCGGTCAAACTTCAAGGCTGACTATGGTCGATTTTCAACCAGTGTGGACGGTGTGTTTGCTGCTGGGGACTGCAGGCGTGGCCAGTCTTTGGTGGTATGGGCTATCTCAGAGGGTCGGCAAGCTGCTAGCCAAGTTGACAGGTACCTCATGGGAGAAGAAGAAAAGGAGATTACTCTCGTCTCTCCAGTACAGGAACTCGTAGACAAGAAGCAGCAGGGGAGTGACAAACACACTGTGATGAAGTAGGTCACTGCGTTATTCATGAATTTTTAAAGCCGAAAGAAGATGGTTATACAGCTGGGAAGGACACAGTTGGGAAGTGTTTTGAAATAGCATGCCTTCATTATAGGGAGCATGTTGGAAGGGTTCGTCAAGGACCACCAATTTTCTTGTGGCTTGGCATAATTATAGGAGAATGTGGTCGTATTTATTTTGCTTACCACATTTTTGTTCATATGTTTTAGCCCCTTTCCGAGTTGTACCTAATGGCGCCTTCGAGAAGTGGGGTTGGACAGAATAATGTGTACAGTTTTGAATTTTTTTTCTTTTGGGTTTTTGTTTTCTCTGGGTGCAAAGCTATATATGTAACAGTTGAAGATCGAGACTGTTGAAATTGCATATGCTGCCAGAATGGTAGTCTGCTTTCAACAATTTTAAGATCCTAAATGCCTAGAACTTCTTATAATTAAAGGTTTGTTGAGTTGATTACAATGTCCAGTGCGCAGCCTTCAATTTGCACCATGGGTATTGTTGTGTTCGAGGATATTTGCTGGGTATGGATTCGGAATTTGATTCCAAATCCATTCCTTTTCATCTAACCAAACGACCCCTTAATGTTTACTGTGTTTGCAAGGCAAAAATGTTGCTTGTATCTGCAGTTAGTGAGGACTTTTTTTCCCACTTTTGTTTGTTGCCCATTCTCGTGTGCGAGTATACACCTGAAGGGGCCTGGTCGGCAGTTGTTCCTGCAACCTGTCAGTAAAATCCTGTTGACGTTTTGGAGAGGAGTCATTTGCATGATGGATAACACTTCTGATCATATGAATTATGATCCACATATTACTAGTAACATTAATCGATTTACCACCTCAATGTTATACTATAGCATCTTTTATAAATGTATGAAATCACATTACAGTTGCCAAAACATCTGGGTGCACAAGTGCATGTAGCACAAAATGAGCGTAAGAATCGAGTCTTCTTTCATTCATTGAGTTTTAGCATACAATTTTTTTGGCAGTTTGATGGATGGAACATGAACAGCCAAAATTTGAAAATACTGCAAAACGAAAGCTTCCTAGGTACAGCCAAAATTTATTTCCACAGCCTGAGATTTGCACCTAGGTACAGCCACCCAACTGCAGCAGCACAAAAGAACAAATACAACGGGTCAAAAGATTGCCTTAGGTTACAAACTAACTTCATTCGGTGTATCCTCATAAGTCGTAAAACAGTTGTTTTAGTAGTAATATGGAGCTAAAAATCAAATTACCAACATGGTTGGAGCAACAAGTGCATTTAAGGAATAAAAAGAGGACTAATTCTACTGTAAAGATTAGTGTTTTACATACCAAAACAGCTTCTATCTCCTTGTCTGAGACTGGTGTGCGTTTCGGCTGAAGTGAGGCTTTGCCTCCTGCAGCTATACTTGTGGATGCGGCAGGAACATCTGACTTTGATGTTGAAGCCTTCTGAGTGCCCAATGGTCCTGATGCTACCTTTGTTTGGGATTCAGTACCTACTAGTCCACCACATCAACATTCAGCAAATAAAAAAAAAAATGACAGCTCAATACTATGCTTTGCTGTCTGTAGAGCAAAATAATGCAAAGACCACCTTAGGAGATTCAGCTGAAAACTAGATATAGCAAAATTTATTATAAAGCCTAAACTCCAAAAGGAGTGGACTTTCGATCTACATACTTGGCCAGTTTTTTCATTTTCTTGTTTCCAGGAAGAGATCCAATACTTAGCAGGACAAAGGACTATCTGATTTTCCATGTAACGATTACTAGTAAAAACATCGAGTACCAGATTCTCCCAGTGTCTCAGTTTTTAGCAGTGTCCAAGGTATATCGAAAATGCAGAAAACAGGTCAGTTGAACAACAGCCTCACAAACAGAATTATGAACAGCCTAATCAGTGGTCATACTCCGCTGGTTTGGTGATTCCATAAGACATCACCCTTTCAGATAGAAGCTCGGCTCATGAAACCCCTAATGAGAACCAAGGACAATTAGGGTCTGCAAATGAGTCTACTACTAGCATTTTTCCCCTACAAGACCATATGGTTACGGGTTTGCTAGTCCATATATTCCGGTCAATATCATAGATGTGTAACTCTGTCGCCAGCAGTTGACAACTGCCAATGCCATCTCTATCCTAGTATGCTAGCCAACTTTACAAAGCGCGGCCCCACCATTTACTCCTCTTCCAAATAGGTTACAATTGCATACACCAGGCATACCACTATCCTGTTGAACTCCGGTATCAACTCAGGCATGAACCAGGTATACTTATTTTGAGGAAATCCTATATGAACTAGATTATTTCTATCCCCGAACGCTTCAAAATTGACTAGGCTATATTGCACCTTCACACTCAACACTAGAATTCATTTTTAGCAGTTTCTGACCTTAAATAAGATCCCAATTAAGCAGTACCGTTCCATACATCAGATGTGAATATCAATACATCATCAACCATCGCCCGTTAGACAGGACAACCATAAACTGAAGATATGCACATGACAAACCTTTCAGAAAGTGATCTTTAGCTAGCAATATGTTCTCATAAGAGAACCTACAAAGCCTACCAAGGACCCGATAACCTACCCGGGGGTCTCTTATGTCTCCTACGGGTGTCCCGTGCCATGTGGTGCAAAAATATAAACCTTCGTTTCGGGGCCTTTCGGAAGCCCGAAAAATGTGGATTATAGCCTTCATTTTCAGCTTCCCGGGGCCAGATTGTCGTTTTTGCCCAAATTTCTCCGGGGGGTCTATCATGACCCTAGAGGACCCTCGATGCCTTTGGAGGGTCATCTGGGTCACCGAACTTCAATATCACCCATGGCTTCGGTGTTCAAGCTTTTACTCTAGTGTCCCGTAAGACGCCATTCCAAGTCTATCAGGGACCGGATAGGTGACCCCATGGGCCTCCCATGTCCCCTAGAAGTGTCCCATGCCATGTGGTGCAAAAATATCCACTTTGTTCCGGGACCTCCCGGGAGCCAAAAAAAGTGGATTATAGTCTTCGTTTTCGGCTTCGCGGGGCCAGATTATCGTTTTTGCCCAAACTTCTCCGGGGGGTCTATCATGACCCTAGAGGACCCTCGGTGCCCCGGGAGGGTCATCCGGATCACCGAACTTCAATATCACCCATGGCTTCGGTGTTCAAGCTCTTATACATTCCAACAAAACGCCATTCCAAGCCTATCAGGAACCGGATAAGCAACCTCAGGGGCCTCCCATGTCCCCTAGGGGTGTCCCACTGACATGTGGTGCAAAAATATCCACCTTTGTTGCGGGACCTCCCGGGAGCTAAAAAAACGTGAATTATATCCAACGTTTTTGGCTTCCAGGGGCCCGGGTGTCATTTTTGTCCAAACTTCTCCGGGAGGTCTATCATGACCTGAGAGGACCCTCGGTGCCCCGGAAGGATCATAAGGATCCCTGAACTTCGATATCACCCATGTTTTCGGTGTTCGGACGGCCCTTACATTGGTGTTCCGTAAAAACGCTCTTACAAGCCTATCAGGGACCCAATAACAGACCCCGAGTGCCTCCCATGTCTCATAGGGGTGTCCCTTGCGATGTGGTGCGAAAATATCCACCTTTGTTCCGGGGCCTCCCGGGAGCCAAAAAAAACGTGGATTATATAGCCAACGTTTTCGGCTTCCAGGGACCCGGGTGTCATTTTTGGCCAAACTTCTCCGGAAGGTCTATCATGACCTTAGATGACCCTCGGTGCACCCCTCTTGCTAGTTGCTAAGTCCGAGTTAGTATAATAAAAGGTTGAAAAGAGGAAATTTAGAAAAAGAAAGCAAAATGAATGGTGGCAAGTGAGATGGATGAAAGAAACTCCAACAATACCCAGAAAGTAACCTCAAATTGAACAATTCCATTGGAATTTGCCACTGTATCTTTACTAGGATTATCTATATGAACACCACCAACAAGTGTATTTAAAGAAACCTTTAATTCAGTACCAATGACTGAGCACAACGAACTTCATACTCAAAAAGAAAAAAAGCTACACAAAAAACGAAAATTAATAAAAGCTAACTTAAATTGAACTCAGCTAGTTTCTGAGTCACTCAATTATGAATCATATGCAATTCAGCCAGTTGAGGGTTATAACTTAGTAGTAACATAAAACATCATGAAGATTATGCTAAAGTCTCCAGCTTTACACTACACAATTAATTGCTCTCACATCATATATATGCAGTTCAAGTTTATACAGAAAAAAGATCAGAACAATCTCAATAACCAAACTTCGTAACCCATTTCAGATAAAAAAACAAATAAAATTCCTTAAATTCAGCGAGATCATTTAGTAGAGCAATACAGTTCTTCTGAAGAAATAAAAGGGTTGAAAAAGAATTGAAAGAATTAAACTTTGGAAGTTTACCAGAAGAAAATGAGGATTTTAGGTGCCTTATAGGGAATTTGATGCGTGGTATTCTCCCCATCACTCCTGCTGTTCTGATGCTCTCTCTCTCTCTGGATGATTGAATTATTGGTGGGTAACAAAAGGATCGCTTTTTCTGTTCTAATTTATACTCTTTTTTTATTTTTTATTTTTTATATAGCCAATTAGCAAAGCAGCACTACCATTGGTATTATATCCCAAATTGCTTCCCTTTTCTGTCTTGTTGTAAACTTGCAACTCTATCTTAATTTAAGCAGCTAAAATAGAAATAAATAAAATCTGAGTTGATCTGCTTATGTTCTTGATATTTTGCAATGTATTCTTCTATTAGTATGGCAGTTGAAATGAATTTCTAGCAATCTCATACTAATAAACATCTTCAATTTATTTTGGGAGTTGGCATTATTTTATATAATTAACTGATCAATATATTTACTTTTGCAATTAACCATATAATTAGTCTTATTATTAGTCATGTCTAGTCTTACCATATTAGCCTGGCCTTGTTATTTGGCTTTGGTACCATTTAGCAAAGAAAATATTTGGAGGATAAGTTTTGTACAATATATCCACTACATATGGATACGACTAGGGTACATGCATGGCTAACTACAAGGATAGAAAATGTTAACACAAAATCTCGTATGAGCAGGTCTCTAGGTGAGGTCCCTCTCAATCTCTCATACAAGTATAATGTCATGATGATGTTATGCTTGTATATAGAAGTAGTCTCACCTTGAGACGGCCTCATACAAGACTTATTGAAATGTTACATAAGAAAGATAGATTTACTAAAACGACTATCGGATGAACTTGACGATACTGAAATTTCATTGGTGTTGGGACCCAAAATATTCCCCTTGGGGGTCCCACAAAGTTATATTATGGAGAAAAGTCAACAAGTCAAACGACCAATTATAAAGCGACACGTGGCATAAGGAATTGCCACCCCAGGTCCAAAAACGTCCTCCGACAGATCATCATGACTCAGCCTGACCCAGAAAATCATAACTGACAGGCCCAGTACGGAAAACACGGAAGGTTTCCGTCTGACATCTGACAGGGTACGGGAATTACGTACCCTGCCACTGACGCCTTCTATATATAGGCCGTCAGTCATTATTTCAGGTAACTCTCTCTCTTTTACACAATTCCCGAAATACTCTCTCTCTCTAGATTTTATCTCCACATGCGAGATCTGACTTGACCGTCGGAGGGGTCCTTTACGGAAAAACCCTCCGGGGCAGTCACTTGTTTCCTTTTGCAGGTTCAACAAACGCCTAGTAGAGATTTACAGCCAGAGCTCCTCGCCCTAGACTCGATATCTCACAGTCGACCCAAAAGAACCCGGAAACAGTTGGTAAAAAACTAAAGAGACAAATCAAGACCCTCATTCGAAGCGCCTACTCTATTATTATTTATCCAATGCATTTCTTATGAGTTGTTTCAACATGAGGCCACCTCTACACCCAAACATGACGCCATCATGACATCATGTTTGTTTGAGACCGTTGTGAGTTTTTGCGTTATTTATCCAAGTTAAGATAGAGTAACATATGGAGTGTGGAGTATACTTCTTGGAGAGATAATTAAGTATAAATAGAAGTAATCTACGTCGCTTGTTTGTACCCACTGGATTTCATGAAAGATGTGTCATGATCTACAGATACATACAGGGGAAACTAATCCATCAATAAGTACTTTAATTGCTTAATTAGGAGTTTAGGACCAAATCTCCACCTCCAAAAATAAATCTGTCTTTTGAGAAGGACCAATTGGGATTAAAAAAAAACAAGACAGGTCCAAGCCTAGCTAGCTAATAGTGCTATCCCAATAGCCATATAAGTAATTTATAAGCAGCACCTCTTATCAAGACAAAAACAATTTCCTTAATCCATGGATCTAAACACACTAATTATCTCCTTATTCATCTTCATTTTCTCCATCACCAAAAATCTCCCTTTTAACATACTAATGGTAAGTGCAACCAGCTGCTCCATTTCCAAGTGCGGCGATTCGAGCACCCCGGATATCCGTTTCCCATTCCGGGTCAAGGATTCCGGCCAACCGGAGTCCTGTGGGTACCCGGGTTTCAACGTTTCTTGCCATACCAAACAGTCCCTAATAGAGCTCCCAAACTCTGGGAAGTTTACCATTAAGAGCATAGATTATGCAGCACAAGAATTATGGGTTAATGATCCTAATAATTGCTTACCCAAAAGACTCCTTTCCCTTAATCTCTCAGGCTCTCCATTTGGTGGGGTTTACCATCAAGATTTCTCCTTTTTTAACTGCTCATCCAAAATCAACATTGCACCTCATTTGGATGGGCTTATAGGCCCAATATCCTGCCTTAGTGGGTTACATTATTTCGTTTACGCTATCCCTATAAACAATGGTAACGTTACGAATAGTAGTAGTAATAATAATACGGCGGTCTCCTTGTTGCCATCTCCGGACTAGGGATGTAAATGGATTCATGATCCGCAGATATCTGCTCCATCCGAATCGAATATATAGATTAAAACCCGATTAAATGGATGATGGAGCGGATGACGGATGGATCGGATGGCGGATGGAGCGGATGATGGATGAGATTTCTCATCCGCCAACCCGATCCGCGAATCCATCCGTCACCCGTTTAGATATAAAAAAGTAAAATAACTATATAAAAAAGATATCAAACCTATGTTATATTTACATCTTAGTTTAATTTTACTTACTTTCTAATTTGTATTGTTATTATTTAAACTAAATTGTGTTATTTTTATTGTTACAAGGTAAAACAATCGTATATGAGTTGAAATTTTGTTTGACTACTGAAAATTTTATTATAGTTGAGTGTATTCATTATTTTTAGTCCATAAACCGTTAAGCACCCGATCCATCCACTAATCCGCGGATGACGGATGGATTGGATATGGATTGGATGGTTCATGGATGACGGATGGAGCGGATTGATTAGATGGATTTCGCGGATGGAGCGGATGATGCTCCACGCGATCCGAATCCGATCCATTTACATCCCTACTCCGGACTGTTTTCTGATAGCCCTACGGGTCAAGGTCCCGGTCCAGTGGCCGGTATCGTTGCCGGACCAGTCGGTTTTTGAGCTGAGTGACGACCTCCGGCTAACGTGGTTCGGACCCGAGTGCCGGGCGTGCGAGTCTAAGGGTCAAATGTGCGGGTTGAAGACTAATTCAAGTGGGTCTCAACATGATAGTAGTATAATAATATGTTCGAATATGCCCAATCAAGGTACCCTTTTGATCCTATATGTTTATATTTGTTCTCTGATTAATTGGCTAGCTCATCTTGTATGTGTTTGGTAGTATCTTTCCATTTTTATTTGGTTTTTGGTCAGAAACTTGCTTCATTGTAATTTGATTAGTGCAAATAATTATGCAACTTGGTCACTACAATAATAGGTTTAATATCGATGGTCCCTATAAATGGATAATGAGCTTGTCAAGTGGTCAATAAACTATTTGTTAAGTATGAATGATTAGGGTTTTCGAGAATTAAGCATAATTAAGTAATTAACCCTGGCCTGTCATGGGATTAAGCAGCTAATGGATATGTACGACTCCTTATAATAGCATGTAACGCGGAGCAGGATTACTGTTCAACCATGCTGATTAATTAGTATATTAAAAGTTCATTAGCAGGTTGCTTAACCTGGCTGTAGTTTGCGTCCAAAGAGAAGCTCTTTTTTCATTGGGTTTCGATAACAATAAGCTTCTATATATACAAATGATCTTATCATAAAAAGAGACCTAATCTTATGCAATGTACAATGTAGTAGCATCTAGCATTATGGTGCGTGTGAATACCGTCTTTGACGAGATATGTGGATCAAAATGTATACGATTCTTCACCAAAAAAAAAATGTATACGATTCACCCTTAAATTCACAGAATGTTGATGCTATTCCCACCTCATTTCATTATACTCTTTGATCCGTTTCAAATAAAATGAACTTCCTGTTTGAATTTTAAGTCATTTTTTATAAATTTTGACCACTGATTTGTGAAAAAATATGAAGGGTACATTATTTCTATCATGATTTTATGCTTTTTAGATTAGCCGATCGAACATTGGACAATCATCATGTTTGAGGCTTTGAGCACCTACTGTTATCTTTCGAATATATGATGAGCTGATCACATTATAATTGGCCAAGGCCAACACTCTAATACATCATTTGCATATTTTATTTTGGCATATGAAGTGATCATGTCTGTCCTCGATCATCCTCTTTATATTTGATTATTTCCAGTAATTTCACATTGACATTGTTGAGCTAGTGCTGAGTAGCTTAATTGGTTCTCATGTTACTTTTGTGGCTTTAGATCTTTACTTTCCTTTGTTGTTCAATTGGATCACAAGTGCTTTTTGTAAGGTGTTCTTCCTCACCGTAATTTCAAGCTTATATATAGAGAAATGTGGTTTCGACCAACTCTTCCTACTTCCTCGCTAGTCTTGTCTTACGTTCATTATTCTCTGTAGGGATATGAAAATTGTTACTTTTGACTATTGATAGACCTTATCCGGTCAGTTTAGTTCAATTCAGGTGTCAATTCAGTGATTTCAAGTTCAGCTAAATGATGTCGAGTTCAGTTCAGTGGTGATGAGTTCAGAAACATACTTTTTGTCTCACGTATCAAATTGTGTTCAATTCAGTTCAGTTGTGTCCAGTTCAATTCAGTAGTTCCAGTTTAGTAATGTTGAATTCAATTCAGTTCTGGTAAGTTCATCTCTAACAAACGCACCCGTTTATACTCTATGCGAGTAATAATTTGTGACAAAAGGAAATCTCTTGCTTTTTCAGGAAACTCTGGGAAACTGCCCTTAAGCACCTTCATAGCCGTGATATTAGTGATCTGTGCACCAGAAATAGTATGCGTAGTGGGCTCACCTTGGATTTGGATCAGAGCTTGTTACAGGGCAAGCCCAACTCCACCGTCGCAACTTGAATCAGTCATCACGCCTGGGCCGGGTCATCTTGTCCAATTGGGCATCGAGGAGGCTGGTATTGAGTTTGCCAGACAAGTAGTCCAAATGGGCCTTGAAGAAGAAACAGGCCCAGATTATCAGCCCAAGATTGTTTATAGTGAAATTGAAGAGATTAACAGAAATGGAGAGAATTTATGCTCAATATGTATGTGTGAATACAGGCGCAAAGACAAGATTGGGACTATACCAACATGTGGACATTATTTCCATGAAAATTGCATCAACCATTGGCTTCTTTCTCGTGGTTTGATTGGCAAAACTTGCCCTATTTGCAGGGCTCGTGTTGATTCATCATGACAATTACTTCAAATACTTGAGACTTTTAATCTTTTGTTAAATAATAAAAAAAAAAGAAAAATTACTCCTATGTCTTTCATGGAAAGTATGCATAGATTTTTTTATTTTTTATTTACCAACTTAAATGTCATAAAAATGTGAGTTTAAATATTAAATTTTGTTTCACTCAAAAAAAAAAAAAAAGAAAGAATGAAAAAGAAATTAAATACAGTGGGGTTTAGGAAAGCCCACCTTGTGTGCATTTATAATCCTCATAATGTTGTCAATCGATCTTCAAGTTATGGTGATTTTTATGATATTTCTTTTTTATATCTGTGAAAGCTATGAGAGCTATGCTTTCTTTAAAGAGATAAGCTTTTTTTCGAGCGAGAATGTGATTTCGTTTCTTCTAACTTCGTCAATATTTCATTTCACTAAAGGAAATTTACGACCTTATTAATAAGAATACTACAATATGAACTAAATGAGTATGATTTAAATGGTCTTTCAAAATTCACATTGTATATTTTAAATATGAACTAAATGTGGACAAATTGGTAATTACCGTAGAATTGTTTTTTGATGAAGAGATGAGGATTTTTTTTTTTTAAATTTCTATTATCCAATCAACGAAGAAATAGAAAATCCTCCGACAATACATTCATAAGAGAGTCTCAACCCTCATCAATCCACATTCTAGCTAGTGGAGTAATCAAGTGGGCATCACGCCATACACATACAGCAACTTTTACATAATCAAATACTACATACAGTATTTACAACAAATTGCTACAATATTTTTCAAAGACAATATTGTCCTTGACAAATGACAACACTTTTGTTTTTTGTGGAGAGATTGTTGCCGATACAATCATGTCGGATGAGTGTGGATATACACGTGTATTCTATATGTATATGTACAAAGATGGTATAGAGAATTTTACAATTACATTGTTAAAAAAAAAGAAGGAAGAGACATTTTGAAATAAAAATTGTGATTTTCAATTAAATTTGAAAACACCATCAATCTCCTCCTAGAGAGAAATTATTACTATCAATTAAATTTGAATATGGATTGCAATTGAACTTTTTAAAAGCACGAATTTCATCAATGAAAGTTTGACATTGTATATGTAGTAGTACATACTTAAAGAAAGAGGCACATTTGTTATGCTTGTATGAGAGGTCTCACCTTGAGACCGCATCATACAAGAATTTCCGAGGTTCAGCAATCCTCTAAACAAAAAAAAATCGAAAAAAGGAGGAAAAATTTAGCAATTATACCGGCAAATAGGACAAGAGGGACTAAGGGGAACCCATTGACGAATACAATCAGCATGGAAGAGATGGAAGCAATTTAGAAACTCAACAGTTTCACCATCTTCATAATCATATAAGCAAATTGAGCATCTCTTGTTATCATCCTCATCATCATTAGACTTGGGCATGAACTTTGACGACGAAAATAGGAATTTCGGCCTCAGCTGCATTATTGTTTCAGCTGAATAGCCGCCATCATCATCTTCATCATCAGCTGCTGCATTATTATTGTTAATACAGCTGAACAAACATAATCCAAGCAATGGTAGTACCGTCAATATGTCAAACAGAAACATGGACCATAAACCACAATTAGACGTTTATGATTGTAATTAAGTCTTTGGTGCTAATTGCTATATATTTTATCTTTTTTGAATGTGCGTGATTATTTTTTCTCAAATGATTACTTATTAGAGAATGTAAGGGATTATTCAAAGGTATTTATTTATTTGGGGTTATGGGACTTGTTCAACAATTATTGTACTTGTTTGATTGAGACCAAGTTCATGTAAGTTGTGACCATATCAGAGTCATTTTGTCAGGAAATAATACTGAACTTTACCAGGCATTTATATGATCCATTCTTATTCAGACCAAGCTCTGATCTCCAGAATATTCTCACTATCAATACCTTTGTCTCACCAAAAATGCCACTAAATCTTTGGCCTCTCTACAAGTATGCAACATTATTGAAAGTGGATTAAGATCCTCTTCAATAACCCATTTTCGATCCTGCATTTACATATTACACTTATGGATGCTTGCCACGTGTTAAAGATTTAACTTTACCTTTTTTTGTTTGTATTCCATTTTAACACGTGGCAAGCATCCACAAGTGTAATGTGTAAATACAGGAAATGATGTATTGGAGAGGATCCAAATTCTTATTAAATGGATTCAATTAGGATATATTAGAATTTTATACACCAATTGATTTATAATATGAAATATGGAGTACTACACATCATAGAATGGATCCAAAGGCTACTTTATCTGCGGATGTAAGTTGGTTCAAGTCCGCTTGTTGGTCCTGTCAGTGCCTCAATGAGCCTAAAAAACATGTCAGGTCCAACCCACGTCCGGCTAAACGCCCGTTTTAATTAGCTCTAGGTGTGGTACTAGATGTCTGAATTCGTTGCCTGTTTGCATTAATCTATACGTCGTCCTTAACATAATTCAGTCACAGCATTTCTTCCTAATTGCAACATTCGTCTTCACCTGCCAAAGCAATTGTCAACGCTTTGAATTAAGTTCTTTCCAGCCACAATTGATGCCATGTTGCTTACTAATCTCAGGACCAAGTCCAATTCTTATGCCAAAGTCTACATCAGCCCATATAACATGGTAGCATGGTGCACTGATTTTCTGGCCCGTTATTCACAAAGGACTCCGGGATTAATCAGTCGGTCCACTTTAATCGGTCCCATCATCAGGACTCAGGACTCAGGAGTCAGGAGTCAGGAGTCAGGAGTCTAGGTCTATCATTCGCATCATTTATATTCCTAGGAGTATTTCGTTGTGGCCGGTAACCGAGAATGGTGGTCTAATGGTTTTAAACTAATTTCCAAGTGGTTTAGTAAGACAAGATTATGAGTTTAAATCCTCATTCTCCCCACATCTTGTGTGATTGTGTCTGCTGACGGATAGAAACTAAACCCTCTTGTTAGTGCTACGTTACGTTGACGGGGCCCGTGCTTGCGCCGATTGTTCAATTAGTTTGATATTTTCTCTGTTGAATACGAGATTTCGAACATAACGTAGCTGGGGGTGCCTCGGTCGCCATTCACTTGCACAAAATTACTATTTTTTGGCATTTCTTATGGTTATGATACACAGAGTAATATAGTTATGATTGTTGGTTTCATAGGATAAAATTTGTTTTTTTTTTTTTTGGAATGATAGTCGATAGAAGTCTAATCAACACAAATGGCTAGTATTAATTTCAAGAAATAAAATATCAGTGGTCTAGAAGTGTCAATGGCGAAAATCCAGTCCCTATTCAGTATATATATTGTTTGATTTAGGGTCTGTTCTCCTCAACTTCCCACTGAAGTATTCAGTAAAAATCAGTTCAGTTCAGTAAAAATAAGTTCAGTTCAGAAAAATTTAGTAGAGTTCGGTAAACCAAAAAACAAATTTACTCTTTGTAATTGTAGATTCAGTAAAAATAAGTTAAGTTTAGAAAAATTCAGTTTAGTTCAGTAAAATTCAATTCACTTCAGAATTGTAACCGGCCCTTAGTAGCTGATGAAGACTTTCATTCAGAGAACTGTAGATACTTTCAGAGAACTTAAGTCTATTGTCATGACGAATATATTTTGAATCTGCTCATGGTAACTAGTAGTACCATTTGTTTGGGAAGAATAGTCAGACATTATTTACATTATTGATGATCATTACGCTAATTTTGTTGTTTTCTTCGTAGATTTCTCTCCATCCCTATGAATTTTCTCTCCAAATCATGTATACTATTCCTAAAAAAAACAAAAAGACCACGACTTTTCCAAAATCAAAATCAACTCTTTGAGACATTAAAAATCAACAAAATCCCTTCTTTTTTTCCAGACACTAATCACATACAAATTATCCCGGACATGAAAACTACAAGAAATGGCCAATAAACTATCCACCACACACACACTCATCATATTGTTACTTCATTATTTGCTATGCATGGCAACCGTAAACGGCCGTAAGTCTTGCTACCCCAAAAGATGCAGCAATAATAATACTGTCATCTCTCCTTTAGTCCAATTTCCATTTCACATAAAAGATCGTCAGTCCAAGGCTTGTGGTTCTCCAGGATTCGATGTCTACTGCGATATTCGCAACACTAACCCGCTCCTCGACCTCCCATCTGGGACGTTCATCGTCGATGATATACTCTATGATAGCCGCGAAATTCATCTCAAAGATCCAAATCAATGTCTTCCTCAAAAGCTCATGTCTCTTAATCTTGCTAATACTCCGTTTCGCCTAGGAAAGGTTGATACCTTTCGGCTTTATAACTGTTCTGTGGATGGTATTAGTAATTACAGAGATTATAATAATGGTGGTGATCAAATTGATTGCCTTAGCAATTCAAACTACACTGTTGTAAGTGTTGGGGCTGATATTAGCAGTTTTCATAATCCTAATTGCACACTAATGATGATTATGTTCACCCCATACCAGTATGCCATGCCACTGGGTAGTCGTTCAAGCATTCACCTCACTTGGGATGGTAATTTAATAACTCGCTCTGGCTTTTTTTCTTCTTTTCCTTTTCTCGTTCAAGTATACTCCCTCTGTCCCAAGTTTAACTTTATATTGGACTTTTTACAGTCTATATGACACTACTTTGACCTTGAATATTTATGATTTCATAATTATAGAACTTATAATAAGATGATATTTTGAAAATACTATTTAAAATGAATCTAGCAATACTATTTTCACATTGTAAAACTTTATAACTTTTCACAAATAAGTGATCAAAGTTTATAAACTTTGACCTTGAAAAGTCCAATGTAAAGATAAACTTGGGACAAAGGAGTACGATACACCTTACTTGAACAATTAGCATGCATCATCGTTTTAGCTCCAACTTTGTTGGTAATAAGACTTGATCCATGTCATTGCCGCAAACAAGTGAGGGGAGGGGGGCACTGCGCTACCGACCCCAAGCTTACACTACAACAAAAGGTCTCTTGTGCCACGCTTTTAGCTACGGGAATGCCAAATTCGTGGCACAAGTAAATTTATTAGCCACGATAGTACCGTGGCTAGACCCATCTAGAAATTTGCAGGAATTTGCTGCCACGGGAAATTTTTGGATCGTGGCTAGGTAGATATATTGGCTTTGGCGGGATTTTTTTAGCCATCTGAATTTTGACATATTTATTTTCCTCTTTTTTTTCACACATATATTACAAGTCTCACAACACTTAACCCTTTTTCTTTTCCCCTCTCACTCCTCACGCGATCCATTGCAGTTCTTTCTGCGAAGCCACTGCTGCGAAGGTGAAGAGCCAATCGCAGGAGTCCCGCCACCACCTGCTGCGTCTCACCGTCTCTCTCCTTTTTTCTTGATTTTTTAGGTTTTGGAGAGTGAATGTTTTAGATCTGACCTGCCATTATGTTGGGTGCATCTCAGGTTAAAGGGATGGTTTCCAGAAGAACCGTGAAGGAGCTTAAGGATCTGTCTCTTTGTTCCAGTTTTCGATTCAGCAATTTTTAACTACGGCACTAAGAAGTGCGATTATCCCAAATTGATTGAGGGCTTTGGATTTGGGAGGTTTTACATGGTGGGTGAGGCTGTTACATGAAATTGAGGTTGTTAAGGCTGTAACTGAGGTGTGGGATTCTCTCTCTCTCTCTCTCTCTCTCTCTCTCTCTCTCTCTCTCTCTCTCCATGTCCCCCTGCCTTCAATTTCAGGTTTTTTATTTGTTTGTTTGTTTTGATTTCTTGAGCTTGAAAATTCAGGTATTTTATTTGTTTGTTTGTTTTGATTTCTTGAGCTTGAAAATTAGGGTTCATTTGGAATTTTATAGTGACATTTTGATTTCTGTTTACACAAAGATGCGAATTTTATTTTTATTTTTTTAATTTGTGGTAGTAGTTGTTCTGTTAGTGAGAATCAATTCAATGGTTTTAAGTTTTGCATTATGTTGTGGTTTTGAGGGGTTTTAATTAGTCTTTGGACAGAAATTGAGGTATGATTTATACATTTATCTTGTATATTCTGGCCACTGTTTGTTCTAAATATCTGAGTTCTTATTGCAAGTTGAGGTAGCGCTTAATTGCAGCATCTAAACCCTAGAATTGAGGTATTGATTAGGGGAAGCAAAAAAACCCAAACGGTGGAGGTTCGACGGCAAAGACAATGCTTGGCAAATTGTACTCATGTCGCTACAGGTAATTTTAGGTAAATTTGAGTATAACTTGTTAATTTTTGGTGGTTTTGGTGTTCGAATTTTAATATAGTTGAAATGTAGGGACTACAAAGTGACTTTGAATTTTCTTTAAGACATGATATATCTTTTTTGTACTGTTGGATTTTATTGAGCACTACAGTAGATAATAGTAGTTGGAGGTCTAAAGAGCAAACCAAACATCTCTAGAATGTAGTAACATCCAGCCTCTAGATAATCTACTAATGCTTGATTTTGATTCTGAGTCATCTGATCAAGAAAGAGCTGATTTCTCTGGTGGTCTTATAGTCATCTTGCATTTTCATCCCCCACTTCTCCCCTCCCCTCTCTCTCTTTTTGCATTTTATGATCCAGGGGCGCAGGGAGTGTAGTTTTTGAGTCTGCTTGGATTTTCTTGGAAGGGGTGGGGTGGTTGCACGTGATGAGGTCCTACAGTTTCAATGTTCTGTGCGTTGTACTTATGGTTTAACATGTTCACATATTCTTCACTGTGATATGATTCGTATTTTGTGGGGAAACTGAACTTGTTTGGCTTTGTGGGGGAGCAATCGGTGTTTCCTGCCACTGTGTTGGAGATGTTGTAGGTGTGCTTTCTGGCCTTTGGGAGGGAGAAGGAGATAAATCTACTGTTGCATAATGCTGTCTTTGTATTCTCTGGTGTTGCTGGATGTGAGAAATGCCAGAATATTCTCTAGGGGTTCCCTACCACCTGAGGCACTGCGCAATAGAGTCACTTATCTAGCTTCTCTGTATTGATGTCCTTTTGTTTTAGTCTGTCAATTGTTTTTCAATGTTATTTGCCCATAATTATTAAGTTTACGCTTATTGCAGATCAAAACAGATTTATGCATTCACGCATAGGCTATGGTCACTTAGCCAATTACAGGACACGTTCTGCATCCCCGTGTCAAGTACTGAAATTTTTAGTTTTAGATTGCACTGTACTTGATCCTCAATGCTCCATTGACACACCATTATCTATGTCCAATGGTGTTATGTTATCTAATTACATCAGAAAACTTAAGACACATAAGAATTACCATGTAATCTTACAAGTTGGGTTACACTTCTACATGCTTATAATGTTGTCAGAGTCTTGTTATAGAATATTGATTGACATGTTGAGTATAGCTAGCTGTTATTGCTGGTTCCATCTAACAAATGTATTTGCTGAAGAGAGCTTTTTATATGTCTGGTTTGTGCTGGTAATAATCCATTTCATTACATTGCATATCACAGTTCTTGCTAGCTTCTGTTTACTAAATATTTTGGCTATGTGTTTTGAAGTTATTGCTCCCAAAACTCCCAACCTTGATGACAATGCCCCTGTTAACCCAGCCAATTTAGATTTCATTTGTATTGATATTACCATGCAGCAAGTTTCTCTTCTGCTCTATTTCATTTTTGCTTACCTCCGATTTGGTTTTGTTATTGTCTGTTTTCGTCTCTTCTTAACAGGGACTATGTTTGTATTGGCCATGCTCGGCCTCTTCGCTGTCTACTACGCTGGGCAGTATCACTCAATGTACTCATTCAATTACTGAGATTGGAAGAAATTGACATAATTAGTTGTGCTTTCTTAAGAACATCTGTGAATAGGGTGTAGGTCTCCGCTCTATGACTGTTCTGTTGATTATTTGTAATACATCCTATGTTCCATGCAGATGCACATATTTGTGGTCGCATTTGGGGAGGGCATGCAGGACCGAAGATAGATGGCATGTGCTGGAATTAAGAACGCTTGACTATTTTTTGATCAACAAACTTTTAAGTCTTTTTGTATGTCGATGACCTCCTGTTGAGTTGTCAAGCTTTGAGCTAGTGTATTGAGATACTTGTAATACAAAACATAACTAATTGCCTTGTTTGTAAACAATACTGAGCATTTTGCAAGTGTATGCTAGATTTTGTAGAACTTACAATTTGGATGCTGTTTGACACAAGAAATCTTACATGGATTATTATTTTAACAAATCATTTTTGTTTTTAGCCTGTGTTGTTCATGACAGTATATTTGCTAATTCTATGGATGTTCAACTATAGTCGTGACTACATGCTCACACTAGCCACGGTTATCCTCGTCGCTTCGTCTCAGCTAGCCATGATTGCATAGTTGTAGCTAGCTACAAGTGCTTGCCACGGTACTTTTGTGGCAGATATAAACAATTGCCATGGTTATCATCATAGCTATTAGCTACTAGTTGCCATGCCTCTTTCCATGGGTACTTATTATGGGTAGCCACGAGCTATCCCGTGGCACAGGTAAATTGAATTAGCCACGGTCTTTACTTTTCCCGTGGCTAATACTTTTGCTACGGGGTTTTGCGCCACGGTAGGCTACGACCAAGCGTCCCGTGGCTAGTCACTTGCGCCACGGGAAGAGGGCATGCTTGTCACGACTATTCCCATGGCGCAAGAATGCTTTTGTTGTAGTGTTAGTTAGTAACTAACTAAACTTGTTTTGTTTGATGATAATAGGGAATTCACCATACGCCACAAGAAAAGAATCATGGACAAAACAATATAAAGTATACTTGCAATTCTTGCTGTACCTGCGTTGATAATACCTATTCTGATATGGATAATCTGTACTTGCATCCGGTGGCATCAGCAAGGCCGAAGTACTCAATCAGCTGATCATCAAGCAACCACCACAGTAACGGTATTAGGATCAGGTGGTGGTGGTGGTCTTGATCAGAAAATGATTGACTCATATCCAACGGTGGTCGTCGGTGAGAGTGGAAACTTGATCGTCGTTAAACCAGATGATGACATGTGTTCCATATGCTTGTCAAATTATGGTCCTAAGGACACCATCAGTCATACCAAAGTGCCATCATCACTTCCGTGTTGGTTGCATTGATCAATGGCTTCTCTCTAAGGCAACTTGTCCTGTTTGCAGAATTTCTCCTCCCCTTCACCAATCATCATAATATTATTGTCTAATTTTACTTAGTTGTAAACTTGTAATGTTAAGTCTTACAATCTGATGCATATATTTACGGTCTTTGTCATTATTAATTGATTGCAATTGCAAATCGGTTCTAATTTACGTACAAATTACTCCCTCCGTTCCTATAAAACTCTACCATTTGTTTTTCGCACAAAGATCAAGGCAAAGTGATTTTGACACCCACTTGCTTTCCCCTTATAACCGCCTCAACATTAATAATCGCCTCAACATTAATGAGGGTGTGGGGGAGGATAGATGTAGGTTTTAAATTTTACAAAAGTGAGGGTAAAATGATATTTCACTTGAAAATTGTTTACCATAAAGAGAAATGGTAGAGTTTTATAAAAACATTCTAAATAAACAAATGGTAGAGTTTCATAGAAACGGAGGGAGTAATCCTTAATGAATACTCCCTCCGGACCACAAATAACATTACGTTTGACTTTTTGGAGTCAAAGTTAACAAACTTTGACCATTGGTTAATGAAAAATTATAAAATTTTACAACATAAAAATACTTTTGCTAGATTCATTTCAAATAGTACTTTCAAACAAATCAAAATTTATAATTTTTATATTCATATTAAAAGAGTTATATGTAGTCAAAATAGTGTCTTGAAGACCGCAAAAACTCCAACGTAATATTATTTGTGGTCCGGATGGAGTAGGTGCCATCTTGGGCATCATCCGGAGTCAATGGTTCATATCGTATGTGATTAGTATTTCATGACTACAAGAGTGTTGCTATATATATCAAACGTATCCATCAAGCACAACTGATTTTTAATTTCATTCAAGAGGAGTGCTATGTGTAGCCTTAAAAGAGAGACATATACCATTGTAACTTGTAATGGAAAAATGTTTACTTTTTCTGTTTTTTTTTTTTCCCTTTCTTCCACAAGTGCTTATGGTCTACTTTCTAATATTACAAGGTATAGTATGCAGCGACAGAGTGAGATTGTCCATAACATCTCTCTTGAATACAACTGAGTGACAATCAGGATTATTAGTGGCCTGGTATCTATCCAATATTATTGTCAAACACTTAAATGATTTAATACTTTCCAAGAAATAATACTCCCAATGTTATTTTTTCTGCTACCCTGACGGCCACTTCGCCATAACTCTTCGACTCGAGCCCATACGTTACCGTACCCATTTAAAATAATAAAATAGAATATAAAGGGATATTTTATTTTTTAATTTATTTATTATGGTGATTTTCTAATTTATTTATCTAAATAACATAATTGAAATAATATAATTCACTTATTTATTGGTCCTCCCAACTCAGGCTTCCAAACAAGTTTTCGTTACATGGGCCTGAAAGCAGGTAACCTTGTAGTGTACCCATCGGAACTCGGCCCAGAAAATTATATAAAGAAAAAAAGACCCCAAAGAACTAAAGCATAGGGAAAACGCGTTTGCTCTTTAGAAAACGCGTTTAGCATCAAAAAGCTGTTTTTAATAGGGAAAACGCGTTGAAGTCGGTCAAAATTGAGAAAGCGAGTAACACTGGAGAAAAAAGAGCCGTTGCAAAACTCCACCGCCATAAACACCACACCCTATATAATGATGTTCTCAGCGCGCCCAAATTCCATAAACCAATCAATCCCCAAACCCTAACCCTAATTTTGAAGGGAAGTGGGAACGCAATTCTGATGTTCATGAACCACAACCGCAATTCGGAGGTAAACAAAATCTTTAATGCTTTTCTTTGCGAATTTATGTTTATTGCATTTTCAATTTGAGTTTATTAGGGTTTGTTAGTTTATTAATCGATTGCAATTTCTTGGTGGATTTATATGTTTTTTTAATTGTTGTTGAACCATTTATTAGGGGAATTTATGTGTTGGGTAAATTGCATTTTCAATTCGAGTTTATTAGGGTTCGTGAGATTATTAATCGATTACAATTTATGTGTTGGTTAAATTTGTCCCCTATTCTTCCACTCAATCGACGGTCAAAACATACGTAGCCATTTTATGCCCAATATATGTTGCAAAATTGATGTTTCCTAATTTCTCGTAATTTTATTGCAGAGCTCTTGTGAATAGCATGGTCCATGAATTAGGTTTTTTTCAAAGTTAAATGTCTAAAATTGTATAATTCTTATGAATTTTGAAAATAATTTATTTCATATGGTTATTAGGTTCTCTCTGGTATATTTGCTTAATTTGCCTTTTTAATGTGGGAATCATTTATCTTTTCAGTCTTCTCATATCAAGTAACAAGTAACAACACAGAGTTTGAAAGGGTAGTTTTTTGGCTTTCTGAGAATCTACCTTTTGATGTGGATGCAAGGGTGAATCTGTTGGAGGTATTCTGTTTTATCTATTAAGAACTTATTCCCCGTACTTTAGAGAAGTTAATTTCACATTTCTACTAAATTTGTGGAGTTTGCTCAATTTCCCAATTTGTTCATCATTATATAAACTATAAAGTTCAAGTTCAGCCTCCTATCTTATGTTACTAAGGGTGGTGTCCTTTGAAGTTTATTCAATTTTGTTCCAAGAACTTACAAGAATCAGTTGCTTAGTTTAGCTGAAGACCCGGTGCAACGTTTTCTTTACCTGCATCCAATACATCTGGATTAACACATGTGTGGAACAACCTAGCTAAAAGGTAATGGGTAATGCCTGTATGTTCTTTGAACTTTGGAGCATAGTATATAGATTAGATTAAGTACTTCTTAGTCAAGTAATTCTCTATCCTCCCAGCCCCCCTCTAAAAAATCAATGGTCTCATTTGTCTTATGTAGAATCACTCAAATTCTTACTGATGTATGCACTTTTCAGGATTCCTTATTTCTTGAAGTGGGAGCATTTAAAGATTGACTGGGAAGTGGTAACCCACAATACGAAGCTGCAGCTTTGCGTGCCTACGATAGTTATGGAGCACGAGGATTCATTTATCTACTTAGAACCACACTGACTGGCAACTGAATCTGTTGGAGGAGGTATTCTGCTTTAGCTTTTGAGAACTTATTCCCTGAAAGTAATTTCACTTTCTACTAATTTTGTAGACTTTGCTATATTACCAAATTTATTCATCATCGTATAAAGTTCAAGTTCAGCCTCCTATCTTATGTTACAAAGGATGGTGTCGTTTGAAGTTTATTGATTTTTTGTTCCAGGAACATATAAGGATCAGCTGCTTAGTTTCGCTGAAGACTGTTAGGTTTTTGATGTAGGATATTGGGCTAGGTAATTGTATGTTGGAGGAAGAGAGATGAATGCTAAGAGAGATGTGGAAAGATGATTGTATTGCTTGATGCACAAAATGCTTTACATCACCCCTATTTATAGTGGTGTAGGGTGGTAGACAATTCTCTAGATCTTTCTATGTCTAGAGTCTTCTTCATAATTATCCTAGACTATTATTCTAGATATTTCTAGGTAGACATTATTCTAGATGTGTCTAGGTAGGTATTAATATAGATCTTTCTAGGCACTAAGCTTAGATATTGTTTACATGATTTTTCTAGATTATTCTAACACTCCCCCTAATCTAGAAAAAATCTTGAACTCCAAGTTGTTCTCTGAAGTGCATGAATTTTTTTTTGTGGTAATGCCTTGGTAAATATGTCTGCGAGTTGCTATGTGTCATTCTTCTCGATCATTCTGATCTCCTCGGTCATGGCTTCGATCCATTTATCTTCTTTTGCTGCTTCTTGGAAGTTTTGTGGCTCACTGGCAAATAATGCAAATTCCGTGGTTGTTTGATTGCATTGATAATCTTCCAAGTAAGTCGGAGGGTGACGATCTCGTTGTGAGCGGCGCACTGGTTGAGGAGAATTTGTGAGACTTGATCTTGGAGATGAATTTGGTGAGTTCGGGCCTGTTGGAATCCTCGGAGATGAAGGTGCTTCTCCTTGATCACGAACTCCCTGAGAAGATCTAGATGGAGAATATTCTTCTATGGCTGGCTGCGGAGCGTGTTCTGTCCATCTCCATTCTGCAACTTCATCGAATATGACGTCTCTTGAAATGATCAACTTCTTGGACTCAGGCTTGTAGAGGCGGTATCCTTTTGATTCATCACTGTATCCAATAAAGATACATTTTTCTCCCTTTTCATCCATTTTTTCTCGGTTCTCCTTTGGAATGTGGGAATAGGCAACGCACCCAAAAATTCTAAGGTGCTCAATTACGGGCTTTCTTTTGTACCAAGCCTCGTAGGGTGTCATATCCTGAACCGCCTTTGTTGGAGATCTGTTTAGAATATAAACAGCTGTATGGACAGCTTAAGCCCAAAAGTATTTGGGCAAATTCTTTGCTTGTAGCATGCTACGGGCCATTTCTGCAATTGTTCTATTTTTTCTTTCCGCTACACCATTTTGTTGAGGTGTGCGTCTTACGGTTAATTCTCTTCTGATTCCATGCTTCTTACAAAAGCTAAGGAATCTAGTGCTTGTGAATTCTCCTCCACGATCTGTTCTAAGAGTTTTAATAGGATGTCCACTTTGTTTTTCCATGAGAGCCTTGAATTGGACAAAGAATGAGAATGCCTCTGATTTATACTTTAAGAAATATACCCACATCATGCGGGTATAGTCATAGAAGAAAATATCTTCTACCGCCAATAGAGTTGTTCTTGGCTGGGCCCGAAATATCTGCATGAACAAGCTCTAACGGAGCCTTGGCCCTCCAAGACGTCTTAGGAAATGGCAATCTATGCATTTTTCCATAAATACAACCTTCACATATTTTCTTTTCATCATTTATTGGGGGAAGGCCAATCACCATTTCCTTTTGATTTAAGAGTTTTAGACTCTTGTAGTGTAAGTGCCCGAATCTCCAATGCCACAATGTAGAATCATCACTTGTGCAATTGAAAGCAACTTTTTGCTTTAGTGGCATTCTTAATGGAAATATTTTATTTGAGGCCATTTTTACTGTTGTGACTAATTAACCCTTTTTCTTGTCATATATGATACATTTATCCTCATCAAATTTAACCATGTAGCCTCTTTGGACTAACTGGCCCACACTTAGTAGATTTTGAGCAAGGCCCGGGACATATAAAACATCATCAATGATTTTGGATGAGCCGTTTTCAGTTTTAACGGCGATTGTCCCTTTCCTTGCTACATCTTGAGATCTTCCATCACCAAGAGTAATTTGAGATTTAACATTTTCATCAAATTTGACAAACGCTTTTTTATCGCTTGTCATGTGGTTTGAACAACCACTATCTAAATACCAAATATCAGAGGATTCTTGGTGGGCATTTAGACAAGAATAAAACAATTGATTAGAAGGGTCATTTTTCTCTGTGAAATTAGCCTCATCTTTTTGCCGGAACCAACAATCTTTTTCAAGATGGGTGTGTCTTTTGCATTTTTTGCATTTAAACCGGCAATCTTTTGTGTCGTGATTATTTTTCTTGCATAATTTGCAATAGGAACTCGATTGAATGTTTTCTCGGTCCCCATGATTTCCATAATCACCTCTCCCCCTACCATGGTTATTTAATGTTCCTCTTTTTTGTTGGAAATTTTTACCGTGGCTATATTGATTTTTATTTTCTCTATTATAAGAGAATTTCAATTTGGCTTGGAAAGCCTGTTCTAGTGGCTCATCTTCAAATCTACGCATTCTCTCTTCATGTGCATGGAGTGAACCCATTAGTTCAGTTAAGGTTAGCGTAGATAAATCTTTAGACTCCTCTATTGCAGCCACAACATGATCAAATTTTGCCGGAAGGCTTCTTAATATTTTTTGTATGATTTTTAGATCTTGAATGGTGTCTCCATAGCTACGAATTTGATTAGTGATATTAGAGACACGGGTAAAGAATGCTTGAATTGTTTCTCCTTCCGACATTAATAATGTATCAAAATCCTTCCAAAGAGATTGAAGTTTAATGACAATTACCTTATCGGAGCCCTTAAACTCTTTTTGTAGATTACTCCAAGCCTCCTTGGCCGTTGTTGCAGCCATAATTCTTGGGAAGATTGTTTCTGCAACTCCCCGATGGATGACCGATAGTGCAGCAGAGTCCCGCCTTCGATCTTCTTCATATTGTTTTCTTTTATTTTCATCCCAAAATGCTAATTCGGTAACATCTTTTGGTGCTTGGTACCCATTTTGTACCAAATCCCAGAGGCCTTGTGCCATTAGCAAGGTCCTCATTTGAATACTCCAATAATCATATTTCTCCCCGGTGAATATTGGTACCCAATTATTTTGAGCATATGTAAATGTAGTGTTTGAGGTTGATGGTGATGATGCCATAAGATTTTTGTGGTGGTGTAAGGGAGAATTTGGTATGGGGTAAATTTGTTTGTGGAGGTCTTGAGTTTAGTAGGCTCTGATACCACTGTTAGGTTTTTGATGTAGGATATTGGGCTAGGTATTTGTATGTTGGAGGAAGAGAGATGAATGCTAAGAGAGATGTGGAAAGATGATTGTATTGCTTGATGCACAAAATGCTTTACATCACCCCTATTTATAGTGGTGTAGGGTGGTAGACAATTCTCTAGATCTTTCTATGTCTAGAGTCTTCTTCATAATTATCCTAGACTATTATTCTAGATATTTCTAGGTAGACATTATTCTAGATGTGTCTAGGTAGGTATTAATCTAGATCTTTCTAGGCACTAAGCTTAGATATTGTTTACATGATTTTTCTAGATTATTCTAACAAAGACCTGGGGCGACGTTTTCTTTACCTGCATTCAATACATCATTAGGATTAACACATGGGTGGAACAAACTAAAAGGTAATACGCCTGAGTTGTTCTTTGAAACTGGGAGCATAGTAAATAAATCAGATCTAGTGCTTCTTAGTGAAGCAGTTCTCTGTCCCCTTCCTCCCCCCACCTCTTTAAAAAAATGGTCTCATTTGTCTTGTGCAGAATCACTCATATTATATTGCATTGGATTGACTTGTGTAAAAATATTGTGAAAGTGTGCATGTTTATAGCTTGATAATCATCATATATTACTTGGCTAAATAAGATGGTTAATTGGTTTGTTGTAACATGAACTTATGACTCAGGTTCACTGGAATATTCTATAAAATAGTATGGAAAGACTGATGAGAAGGAGACAACAGTAACAAGCACATCTGGTTGTGGTGAGGAGATTATTCTTGGACAATCTTTTTTATGGTCATGGAAACCTCTGAGGATTCAGTGACAAGTTTCTCTTACTGCTGTATTCACTTTTCAGATCCTTAAATTCTTGAAATGGGAGCAATGTCAAGATTGACTGGACCCACAATACGAAGCTGCAGCTTTGCTTGCTCTACGAAAGTTATGGAGCATGAGGATTCCTTGAATCTACTAGGGACCACACTGACTGGAAATTGGATCAAACTTTTTTGCTGCTGGCATCTGCGCTGGTAAGTAGTCAATTGCTTGTGTACTATGTAGTGATTGCCATTTGCATGTGTTGAGGATTTGAGGGGTACTTATCTTGAACTCAAATATTTTGATGCTGTGTTGGTATTGATTCGTTCTATGAGTAATAATGGAAGCCTATATTCTCTTGGGAACGAGGAGTACCGGATGATGTTTCACTCTGCTCATGTTGCTGTCCAGAAATATTTCAGACATGGTACATGGTATTACACTGTTTTTTCTGATGTTTATTAGTTGGAGAAAGAGTTATTCTTATGTTTGGTTCAAATTGCATGGAGGGTACAGGAAAAAAGAAGCAGAAAAGTGATGGTTATTTGAACTCTTATTTTTGTGTAGAACGTTATGAAGCTGATATGAAAAAAGGCATGCAACTTACGGGCAGCTGACAAGCCTCCAAGCATTTTGGCCAGGGCTACAGGCAAGTTCCAAATGGTTAGTGTCTGGGGTATGAATTGTAAGCTTATATGATGTATTTACTTCTGCCATGATGCATAGGTTCTTGTTGGAAATATCGAAGCTGCAAATTCTTCCCTCTGCAAATATTTCAAGGTTTGAGCACTAATTGTTATGCTATGCTCTTCTGTTGGTGTTGCCAAAGGCCACATGGTAGCTAGCTGCACAGTGCACTGGCTATCTAGCCCATTATTCACAAAGCCCTCCGAGATTGATCAGTCGGACCAATTAATCGAACCCATCATCAGGAGCGAAGGTAAATCATTCGCATCATGTTTGTATTTTGCTGTAGCGGTCATGACTTGCAACTGCTATATTTTTGCATTTCTTATGGTTGTGATATAGAGAGAAAATTTATTATGATTGATGGTTTCGATATATATAAGATAAAATTTGACTATTTGAGTTTCAAATTGATCCTTGCACGAATTGAGTAGAAAGTAGTCTAATTCCACAACTAAACTGATTAGTAATACCAAAAAAATTCAGGGGTCTGAACGTGTGAATGGCGAAAATCCAGTTCCAGATTTGTTCAATGTATATTTCAAGAAAATAAAATTTTTTAATCAATTGTTATAAGGGAAATATTCAATTCTGCTCTAGGTAGTTTGTTTAGGGAGAATGATCAAACATTTACATTGGTGATTAAGCTAATTTTTTTCTTTGCTTAATTTGAAGATATCTCTCGCTTGATCGGTATGAATGTTGAATCTTTGATTAGTCAATACTCTAAACTTTCTTCTTTATTTCACATGAAAAGGGAAGAGATTTCCTAGAGTATTAATTACTTGAAATTCTGCCCTTCCTGAGCCAGAGGAGCCTTTGGATTTAGTACGTACTACACTACTAGTCCTAAAAACAAAAAGACAAGGACTTTTTCAAAATAAAAATCGACTCATTTGACAAAAAAATAACAACAAAATCCTTTATTCGATGTTGATCCAATAAATTTTACAAGTCCTGGAAGTAAAGATAGTCAGGGAATGATAAGAATATGTAGCATACTCATCATGTTTTTACTCCATTTGCTATGCATGGCAAGGGTAAATAATGGTAAGACTTGCAACCCCGAAAGATGCAGTAGTGATGAAGTCTCTTCTGTAATCAAATTTCCATTTCGCATAAAACATCGTCAGTCCAAGTCTTGTGGCTCTCGAGGATTCGATGTGTACTGCGATATTGGCAGTCCCAAACCCCTCCTCAAGCTCTCTTCTGGGACTTTTATGGTCGATTATATACTTTATGATATCAAGAGAATATGTATCGAAGATCCAAACCACTGTCTTCCTCGAAAGCTCATGTCTCTTAAATCTTGCTAAAACTCCATTTCGGCTAGGAAGGGTTGAATCCGTTCGGCTGTATAAGTGCCCGGCGAATGGTGATTACAAAGATGGTGATCGAATTGATTGCCTTAGCAATTCAGATAATGCTGTTGTAAGTGTAGGGCCTAATACCACTTTACATTATCCCAATTGCACACTGTGGAGGACTGTGTTCGTCCCATATGATGATGCGAATTCACTGGGTAGGCTTTCAAGTATTTCCCTTGCTTGGGGTGGTAAGTTAATTTTTCCCTCTTTTTTTTTTCCTTTTGAATCTTCTTTGTTTTCTTAATCTCAAATCGATCTTGATCTCAAAACGAAAACAATAAACTTGTTTTTAAATAAAAAGCGAAAATGTTATTTATTGATTCTATTTACTTTTTAAATAAAGAATGAAGATTATTGATTGTCGCAGTTTCATCAAACAGGGAGTTTTTCGAGAATACTTGTATGCATTTTGAGAATACCTTGACGAATTAGAGCTGTTGTTCCTCTTATCTTCATTAGAAATCATCTTGTATTAGAACGATATGGAGCACTTGCAGGAGCACTTTCAGTTATGGTGGTACCTGTAATATTGGTACTGATACCTTTTGTCATGTGGATACGTGTTGTTTGCATCAGGTGGCGACAACGCCGAAGTCAATTAGCTGGCACTACAATTGTTACTAATGACACTGATTCAACTATTGATAACCACCAAGCAACCACCATATCAACAATTATAGGAGCTGGTCTTGATCAAATAACGATTGACTCATATCCAACAGTGGTCCTTGGTGAGAGTGGACGCTTGATCAAACCAGATGATGACATATGTCCCATATGCTTGTCCAATTATGCTCCCAAGGAAACCCTCAAATTCATACCTGAGTGTCTTCATCGCTTCCATGTTGGTTGCATTGATCCATGGCTTCTCTCTTAAGGCAACTTGTCCTGTTTGCAGAATTTCTCCTCCCCTTCATCATAATCTCATTTTGTCTGCCTTTCCTTAATTGTAAACTTGTACTGTTAAGTCCCACGCACAATCTGCTGCATATATATTTGTGCTCGTTTTCATTATTAATTATGTACTTGCAAATCGGTTCCTACTTTATGTACAAATTCATCCTTAATACTCCTTAACTAGGTGCCAACCATCATGTGCACCATCTAGAGTGAAAAGGTCATATCGTATGTGATTAGTATCTCCTGACAAAAGGAGTGTTGCTATCAAAAGCAATTCTCTGTCCCCCCCCCCCCACCCCACCCCCCAAACAACAAAAAAAAACAATGGTCTCATTTGCCTTGTACAGAATCACTCACATTATTCTGCACTGGATTGACGTGTGTAACAATGTTATGAAAGTGGTGCATGTTGTTAGCTTGATATTCATGTTTTACATGGCTGAATAAGATGGTTAATTGGTTTGTTGAAAGGGGAATTTATGACTCATGAATCCATGATCACTGGAATATTTTATAAATAGTATGAAGAGAGTGACGAGAAAGAGACAACGATAACAAGCACATCTGGGTGTGGTAAGGAGATTATTCTTGGATATGGTATGGAAACATGTGAGGATTCAATGACAAGTTTCTCTTACTGATGTATGCACTTTTCAGGATCCCTTATTCTAGAAATGGGAGCATTTTCAAGATTGACTGGTAAGTGGTAACCCACAATACAAAGCTTCAGCTTTGCGTGCCTACGACAGTTATGGAGCATGAGGATTCATTGAATCTACTAAGAACCACACTGACTGGGAATTGGATCGAACATTCTGCTGGCATCGGTGCTGGTAAGTAGCCAAATGCTTGTTGTGTATTGATTTCCATGTGCATTTGTTGAGGATTTGAGGGATACTTATCTTGAACTGAAATATTTTGATGCTGGGTTGGGATTGATTCGTTCTATGAGTATTTAATGCAAGCCTATATTCTTTTGGGAATAACGAGTAGCAGAGGATGTTTCACTCTGCTTAAGTTGCTTTCCAGAGATATTTCAGACATGATGCAGGGTATTACCATGTCTTTTCCTAATCTTTTTAGTTGGAGAGAGTTTCCATTTTGTTTGGTTTAAATGGTATGGGATGTACCGGAAAAAAGAAGATCGTTTGGACTCTTAATTCTTGTGTAGGTGTCATGAAGTTCATATTAAAAAAAAGGGCATGCAACATACGGGCATCGGACGAGCCTCCAAGCATTTTGGCCAGGGCTACAGGCAAGTTCCAAATGCTTGTTAGTGTCTGGGGTATGACCTGTAAACTAATGTATTCACATGTCAGGATCCCTAATTCTTGAAATGGTCAATGGGGGCATTGTCAATATTGACTGGTAACCCACAATATGAAGCTGCAGTTTTGAGTGCTCTACGAAATATATGGAGCATGAGGAGTTCATTGAATCTACTAGGAAGCAACTGGATGTGGTGACTAGGAATTGGATAGAATATTCTGCTGGCATCGGTGCTGGTAAGTTGTCAATTGCTCGTCGTTTAGTTATTTCCATTTGCATGTGTTAAGGAGAATAGTAGGACATCACATTGACGATTAACCTAATTTTCTTTGCCTTATCTGATTTTTTCTCTCGACATGAATGTTGAATCTATGATTAGTCAAAGTTTCTTTCTTCCTTCACATGACAAGCGTGTTTACGCTAGATTGTTGATATGATTTGTGCTTAAAAGATTATTAATGAAGAAGCTAAGACAGCAAAGGAGATTCCTAGAAATTTGGTAGAGAAAGCCTAATATTGCTCTAACTTAGTCTTCAATAACTTGAATTATCTATTCATAACAACTCTCAAGTCAAAGTCATAATCATTCAACCATACATATGCTCATGTCATATGTATTCAGGAATGATATACTATATACCATAGTAGTAATAGCATAGACTAGTACCTGAAAACTACATTATTTTTGTTCTTGGCGAAGGAGATATAGACCTCACGGAAAATTTTTGCCAAAAACGACAACCGGGCCTCGGGAAGCCAAAATGAAGGCTATAATCTACGTTTTTTGGGCTTCCGGGAGGCCCCAAAACGAAGTTGGATATATTCGTACAATGTCTTATAGGATACCCCTAGGGGACATAGGAAGCCTCTAGAGTCGGTTATCAGGTCTTTGTTAAGCCTGTAAGGTCGTTTTATGGGGCAAAAGTGCAAGGGGCTGGAACATCGAAAGCATGAGTGAAATCGGAGTTCAGGGATCCAGATGGCCCTCTCGGGGCACCGAGGATCCTCTAATTCCATGATAGACATCCTGGAGATGTTTTGGCAAAAATGACAGCCGGGCCCCGGGAAGCCAAAAATGAAGGCTATAATCTACGTTTTTTGGGCTTCCGGGAGGCCCCAAAACGAAGTTGGATATATTCGCACAACGTCTTATAGGATACCCCTAGGGGACATGGGAAGCCTCTAGGGTCGGTTATCAGGTCTTTGTTAAGCCTGTAAGGGCGTTTTATGGGGCAAAAGTGCAAGGGGCTGGAACATTGAAAGCATGAGTGAAATCGGAGTTCAGGGATCCATATGGCCCTCTCGGGGCACCGAGCGAGGGTCCTAATTCCATGATAGACCTCGCGGAGATGTTTTGGCAAAAATGACAACCAGGCCCCGAGAAGCCAAAAATAAAGGCTATAATCTATGTTTTATGGGCTTCCAGGAGGCCCAGAACGAAGTTGGATATTTATCGCACCACATCACATGGGACACCCTAGCCCTTAGAGGATATGAGAGGCCTTTGGTGTCGGTTTTCAGGTCCCTGTTAAACTTGTAAAGGCGTTTTACGGAACAATAGTGCAAAGGTCAAATATGGGTGAAATCGGAAATCTGCTTTATACTGGTCTTCTATGGTTGAAGTTGTGTATTTGGAACAATTTCTCAAGTCAAAGTCATAAGTGTTTCAGGATTCAGGAATGATGTTCAGCAGTAGGACGACTAACTACTACTAGCATAAACTACTTCTCACTTGAAATTAAATACACAATTTTGCTTCCCTAAGGATACATTCTGCCCTTTCCGAGTTAAAGGAGCTTTTGGATTCAATGTGTACTAGTCCTTAAAAAACACAAAAAGACCAAGACATCTTCAAACATCAAATTCTACTCATTTGACGAGTAAGAGAAATATAAAACATGGAAAGACACAACTTTACAATTATTCCTGGAGGGGAAGTTATGAAACTATCAAACAACAAGCTTATCATCTTCATACTCTCTCTTTTCTCCCTCCATTTGCTATGCATGGCGAAACAAGAGAGAAACGAGAAATCTTGCTACCCCATAACTTGCCGCAACAGTTCAGACTATTCAATCAAATTCCCATTCCGCATAAAAGATGAACAACCTGACTGGTGTGGCTCTCCAGGATTCGATGTGTACTGCGATGGCGACAACAATAATAATGCTCTCCTCAAGCTCCCTTCCGGGACATTTCTCGTTGATGATATTTCGTATGAATGGCAAGAAATACGTCTGACAGTCACAGATTCAAACACTTGCATGATGCAAAAGCTCATTGACCTTGATCTTGCTAATACTCCATTTCGGCTGTCAGCTCTTCGATCACATGTTGATCTGTATAACTGCTCAGCTGCCACTACTGCGGCAGCTAATAATCGCAGCTATCACCAAATTGATTGTCTTTGCAGTTTCGATTACACTGTTTTAGCTGCTGAGTATGGTGATGAGGATATCCACGATCCCAATTGCACGCTTATCACCACTGTGATCGGCCTAGGCCGCTACAATTATTATACCCAAGATTATTCAATCATGTACCTCAATTGGTATAAGCTCTACTGTCAGTATTGTGGTAAGTGGTAACCCTTGTTTGTGTCGTCCCTTGCCCCTGATAACCGTCCCTTTCCTTTCCCTCCAAAACTTCCGAACATGTTCCAAAAGAAGGTTTTCCTGCCTCATCTAAATTGCTACTCTATCTTAAGATCAATCCTAGTTGGCCCAGTTATTACTCCCTCCGTTTCTCTTTAAATTTTCTACTTGCTTTTTCGCGATCTCTAATATGGTGCTTTGACCATCAATAACTATTAAAATTTACAAGTAAAATTTAAAAAAATTAGATATTTTAAAAATACATTTCAAATGAAATCTAATACATTTACTTTTATATCATATATCGTAGAGATTTTTTTATATATTTACAGTCAATGTTTATAAAGTTTGACCTCAAAAAAGTAAATAAAAAGTTTAAAGAGAAACGGAGGGAGCGTGATTTTGAACTCATGATCAGTTTAATTAGTCGATCACTAACTAACATGTTTTATTTTATCATAATAGCCAGGAGTTCGTCGGACGATTTGGGTGGGTATGTGAATTATAAAGGACTTGCAATTGGTATGGGAATCCTTCTAGGGATAGGTTTTCTCATATTGATATGTTGTATGAGGTGTTGCCGATTCCTAGATCAATCAGCTGACATTGACACTTCCACGAACACTACTAATAATAGTATTAGTGATACAAATACAATAGTGGAGAGCCATCAAGCAATAACCACACGGTCCAAACCAACGACACGACCAGGGCTTGATTAGATCACGATCAACTCGTATCCAACGGTTGTCCTTGGCGAAAGTGGACGTCTGATCAAACCGGATTATGACGCGTGTCCCATATGCTTGTCCAATTATGCCCCTAAGAAAACCCCCAAAATCTTACCTGAGTGCCTTCATCGCTTCCATGTTGATTGCATTGATCAATAATTGCTTCTCTCAAAGGCAACCTGCCCTGTTTGCAGAATTTATCCCCTTAATCATACTATCGTTTAATCTTGTCGTAAATTTCTAATGCCAACAATTGATATAAAATATGTAAGATATATATGTAAGATCTTCTTTTGCCATTATGAATCGATTGGAACTACAACTTACAACTACAACTAGTTTACATGCCATCATGCCATTTTCTATCAGTTTACACTTTTAAGATCGTCATAACTACAATTACAACTAGTTTCTCCAAACTCACAGTTACAGCTTATCGTGATAGCTATTTATATCAAACATAGCTTAATTATTCATTTCAATTTCTCAAGTCAAAGTCCTAATCAGTAATCGTGCATGCTCATGTCATATGTTAGAAGGATGATATATAGGATGGAAGTAGTGGAGTGCTACTAATATTCTAACAGCATAATAGACTAATTACTCACAAATAAACTAGTACATTTTTTGCTTCCTTAAAGCCAGTTTAGCCTTTGGATTTAACGTTTACTAGTCTTATATAAGAACACAGCTAGATAGACAAGGACATTTGACTGCTAAGAGCAAACGAAATCCATTATTATTTCTATTTCAATTGTCATAGAGACACAATTTTACAACTCTCCAGGAGAAGCAGAGAAATTAGGCATGAAGATACTACCCAGCAAGCTTATCATACTTACTACGCTCTCCTCCCTCCATTATTTGCTATGCATAAGTATGGTGAAGGTGAGCAAGGGTGAATCTTGCTACCCGAAAAATGAAACCGAGCAGCAATGCTTCATAGCTAAACCTCCTTCAATCAAATTTCCATTCCGCATAATAGGCCGTCAGCAAGAATCATGTGCCTCGTAAGTACACCGTATAGTATTATCAGCAATTTCAATGAACCCAATTGCAAATCATGGATGGTTGTGTCTGTTCCATGGGATGGTGGTGGTTATGTGACGCAACTTAGTAATGTTTCAAGTATTTACCTTAAGTGGGATACGCCCAGGCGCGAGGAAAATTGTGGTAAGTGCTCTGTTTTCTTGTCATTTGTACCTAATAAACTTTGATCATTTGACTTCAATTCTTACAAGTTCAAGTACATCATCTACATCTTCTTGGTATGTTTTATTGATGACATCAACTTGAAATGTAGAGGCCAAGACACAGTGTATGACTAGTGACCGTTGTTTTACTAAAAAGTGTTTGGAAAGACTATCTTATACATGTTTTTTTTGTTTGACTAACAGCAGCGTTTGTTGTTACTCGTATTATATTAGAAGTCACCTCAATCACTGATTAAGACTTGTTTTGTTTATATTAGGGAGTCCATCAGACGCCAGCGGAATAGAGTCAATTAATATAAGTAGTGGAACAACTGCAATAATTTTGGCCGGGGGACACCTCTGTTGATATCTATTCTCATATATGCATAGGTTGTAAATTGTACTCCCTCCGTTTCTGAAAAATGGTAACATATACTTTTGTACGGTCTTCAATGCACTATTTTGACCATAAATATTTGTGTTTATATGAATACATAAAACTATAAAAAATAGATTTTCCGAAAGTATTAATTAAAACGAATCCAGTGATAGTATTTTTACGCTGTAAATCCTTATATTTTTCCGAAACTAATGGTCAAAGTTTGTAAAGTTTGACCTTCAAAAAGTAAATGTTCCCATTTTTCAGAAACGGAGGGAGTATTTGCGTCCGGTGCCAATGTGATAATATTATCAAGTAATAAGTCAATGTGGCCACCGGTCACCGCGTGTTCCGTTGCAGAATTCTTCCCTTCATGATAATCTAATTTGTAAAATTGTAATGTCAACAGCATATATAATCGTACGCATGCATTATTGGATGGGGCCAACAATTTATTTGAAGCTTTTGGTTAACATATACATGGTGCCACAACATAAGGCACAATACAGCAGTACTCAGTTCAGAGCTATATTCTTGTAGATTCTATGATCTTAAAACTTGATTTGGCCCCCCTTTATTTTTTACTTAATTCGAAATTATACATGATGAGCAGCAAGAACAGGCGCGTGCGCGCGCGCGCACACACTACACAGCCTTCTAGTAGTAGAGATTCTTGATTTGGCGATCATTTTTCTCAAGGACAGCGATGTTCTCAACAAAAGCAGAAACCACTAAGAGAGTGTTTCGGGAAGCCCAAGCAGCCACTCTTGGGTCATATGGAACTCCGGGCTTGTTTGTTACTGCCCTGAACACAATCAGTGGCACTTCATTTGCTTGTGCTGCCTGCAACATCATATAAGTATGTATGTACCATTCGCATTAGTACGTGTTCACGTTCAATATCTATATGTAGTATATTTAGAGCACTACTAGGCGAATAGTTAGAGGTAAGGCTGCGTACATCTGTACCTTCCCAGACCTCACCCTTGACGGGATATCTACTGGGTTGTTGTTGTTGTTGTAGTATATTTAGAGCACTTAAATTGAATCAATGTTTTTGAATCAAATTGAAACTCACCGAGATAGTTCCAGCACTCAATTTATCCACAGTGGAAACATCAAGCTTCTCATTAAGGAATTTCCCATATGCCTTATTCGACATAAGTATGTCAGAAGAAGAACCTTTCACTCCATACACAATTTTTGGTTTTCTGCACGTTCTTTCCATCACACAATTATTAAGTGGCATGTCCTGAAAGCATTGATTACAAAACCAATGTTAAATAAAACCCATTTGTACATTAATCGTCGTACATTTATGCATATGCTATCAATAATCAATCAACAATATTACCAACTCAGATGATATGAAGGCTAAAACTAGTAATAGAGTTTATATATATAGTGTCCTGTTCTTAATGTCCAAGATCAGAGGAAAACTCGGGGTAATTACGTACGTACATACCTTGAGTTTTGCAGCAATGTGAAGCCATTCCTCATCGACGTTGAACCAGAAGGTTTGATTTTTGGAACTAATCGGATACTTCCTTACAGTTTTAAACTTGATACTACCCAGCTTGTTTTCTCCGGCTTTGGGATAATTGAAGTCTCCGAAACTCAATGAGGGCAGATCAGGGTGTTCCAATGAACTTTGTTCCTCATGTTCCCAATTCTAATCACAACAAAGTAACAAACATATATATAGTAGTTAACAATGCAATATTTCAGAATTCCACTTGCTTGATTGGTTTATTGGTCACAACAACCAAATTGATCACCAATTCAATACATTCCACTCCATCGTATCTGAAAAATGGTAACATTTACTTTTACACGGTCTTCAATGCACTACTTTGACCATAAACATTTGTGTTTATATGAATACATAAACTATAAAAAAAAAAGATTTTCCGAAATTACTAATTAAAACGAATCTAACGATAGTATTTTTACATTGTAAATACTTATATTTTTTTGAAATCAAAGGTCAAAGTTTGTAAAGTTTGACCTTCAAAAAGTATATGTTATCATTTTTCCGAAACGGAGGGAGTAATTCCTTATATTTTTTTGTTCATAAATCATTGGTCAAAGTTCTTTGACTTTTAAAAAGTAAATGTTAAGATTTTTTTACGTGGCTTTATTTTACGAGCAGTTCTAATAATGAAATGTTTATGTTACCTCCCAGTTCCAGTTACCGGTGAAGGCAGCGGAACTAAGCACAGCAATATCACCAATGGCCACCTTATCACTAACTGTTCCAGCGCTTCCCCAATCAATTATCCCTCCTACACGGAATAGATCTACAAGGATTTGTACAGTTGCACTAGCATACGCCTATAAAAATGAATATACACAAAATAAATTATTGCTTAATGAGTATATATCCAAATTAATTAAACCAATAAACTCACTAATATAATAATTAATGAACAATATATATAATGAAATTATTAATGATTAACCGTCGACTTTGCATGAGTAGTATACATATAATGAAACTAATTAAATTAATTTTTAGCAAGTAATTAATTGAAAGGGAATTGAATTAATCTTACTGATGGTGATGATACGACTACATAGATGGAAGCAACGCCCTTGAACAATCCAAACTTGAATACTCTTCCTGTAAAGCAAGAGCATATATGCATGTGAGTTAAATTACTTTAATTAAGAAAGTAACGTTAATAAAAAGCCTAAGATATTATCTGCCACTAAGATATTCTAATTTTTTGTCTAGGCTCGATTTGATTCACCTTAATTTTACTTAAATTCAGTTCAGTTCAATCCAGTTCAGTTCAGTTCATACGTAACTTTAGCACTCATATAACTTTTTATTCCGAAATAATTTTATGATGATAATTATGTCATCGGAAAGATCTCAACGCATACTTTCAAATGAATCCAATATTGACTATGTTTGGACAAATTTTAAATGGTTAACGGTCAAGATTAAAAAATCAATTCAGTTCAGTTCAGTTCAGATCAGTTCAATTCAGTTCAGTTCATATCAGTTTTATACAGGTGAATCAAACGGAGTCTAAGTATATACATAGAGGCTACTCTGATTTCAGTTACATTGAGTCATAAAAATTAACCAATAAAGTGTACTGCAGATTATGATTCAGCGGACCGGAACAAGTTAATTGACAAATTATATGCACTTGAAAACCCTTAATTAAGGGCATTTTTGTCTTTTTGTTTGTAATTTTACATTATAAGCAAATTAGGGGCACTCTTGGCATTTGTTATATCCAATTCCATAAATGTGGGTGTCAAATGTTCTCAAAGAATAAGCGCTAAATTCCTTATTTCCAAGAGATTTCATTACAATATGATGGAGCATTTTAGTCACGGAATAACTTGTTAGGTACTATTATTAGTAGTGGCATATTATCATCCTTTTGTGGCCGAAAAGTGATCAAAATATATGTTCGCGTGTATTTATTCAAATCTCATTATATGATACTCGTATTTATCTATCTGTAAGGGTGTGTTATTTTTTACTTATTGGACCTTACTCAATCAGTAGAAATCAGTGCCAAGACCTTACTGAATCAGTGAGGATCAGTGGAAGGACCTTACTCAATCAGTGAAAATCAGTGGCAGGGCCTACATTCCTATTCACAGAAGCAGTGGCAGAACCTTATCGAATCAGTGAAAATCAATAGCAAGACCTTACTCAATCAGTGGATATCAATGACAAGACCTTACTCAATCAGTGGAAATAAATAGAAAAGAAGAAAACAACAACAACAACAGAAAAAAAAAAAAAAAAAAAAAAGAAAAAAAAAAAAAGAGGAAATTAAAGGAATACCAGCATAGGTGAGTGGAGGTGGAAAACGTCGGTCAAAAACGAAGTCACCAGAGTCCAAGAGTGGTTGCTCATCAGAATAGGATAAGATAAGTCCTAGAGTAAAAGCACCATCATGGACACCATTGATTCTCTCCACAACACGGTGGAAAGGGTGATCTGCCTTATATTGCATGGTTTTGGGCACCATAACAAGTAGCAGCCCTATAACGACCATCAACCCCCACATCTTATTACCCATAAGCACCATTGATGTTTGATTATATACTACTCGTATTATTCTTAGCTTCTCTTACTCTCTCAGTGGTTATACTCTACTAATTTGGTTCATCCCCGAGTACCTTTTTATAGGAACTTTAGTGACCAAAAAAGAAAAACAAAACAAAAAGATTTCTATTGAAGCCTCGTGTTCAACATGTGTTCGATATAATATTTATTGGATCTTCAACTGTCACCTTAATTTTTCGATTGAAGGCACAACTAATGTTATAATACCTTAATAGACAAGTATTATCATAGTACTCGCACTCAATCAGTATATATATACATTCACCAATTATTAGGTAGGGATAAAACCAAATTAGCTATGTTATGTATGTAAATTTCAAAATTACATACATAGCTAGTTATGTAATAATGTCGTTTATATTGATATATTGGACTTGAACCATTATTCATAGTTACTTTTGTGATCGATGATACTCATGATCTTCTCACATACTTAACTTGGGATTCTCTCTATTTTTTTGTCTCTATGGAGGGTTAGATGTCATTCTCTTATTTTACATTTTTAAATTTATTTAATTCAAAAATTGAATAGAACAAAATCTCACCATTTATTTAAGAAATGGAGAGATCCAAACTCATACTTGCCAGTAGCTAATACAACCGAGAGCACTCGAAAATTGCCGAGGAGGAGAGGGGGATGATGCAAATGGGCCTATGGGAGTTTGAAAGGGCAAGTAAAACGCTCAAGGCCTTGGTACGTAACTACGTATGACTTTTTTAGCGCATTAATGCGGTTTAAGTTATTTGGTTAGAAACTCGTCTGGGTAGGTATGATTAATTAGTTTTTAGAGCATTTTAGAGGTACGAGAAATTAGGCCCCAAAATTGGGGTCTAGAATTTCTTTGTTTTGGGCATGTCTTTGGACTACAATGACCACATACGTAGTCCAATCACCACATACGTGAACATGTTATGGACAACAAAAAAAAAATAAATAAATCATGCTTTATTTGTTATAGAGGTGGCATCTGCTGGTATTTTTTTGAGTAGGCCTCATAAGAGACTTGTTGAATACAGTAGATATTTACCGTAAAAACAATAGAGAAGGATAACCTGACATGAGTTATATCAAAAACAATAAGTACAATCATTCACTTATGAGGCAACTTTATATATAACACTACTAAAAATATCATTTTTTAATCTAGATGTATTATCTTTTTTATCCATAAACATCACTCTTTTTCCTCATAAAAACCATACATTATCCATGACAGTTGACACTGCCTAAATTAAGATTTTGTGAAACAAAATATTGAGGCATAAATGCGGAACCATAATGTACGAGTTTGCTGACTTTTGGCTATTATTGGTCGACTTTCATGCCTTATCAAAAAACAAAAACCAAAAAAAAAAATAACGTACGAGTTTGCCAGTAGGCCCAGTACTATGACTATCCTCAATTCCTCACGTTTTTTTTTCTCCGCCTTTCATTTTAATGGACCTACCTGATGAGTACCTTTTGTTGTCTTTTTTTTGTTTGGTTAAAGAAAAGAAACACACCATAAATCACGAAATATAAAGGAAAACAAAAATTACATACAGCTGATTAAACCATAATGGTTGAAAATATTTCCATACTTCAATACTTGCATAAACCGGAAAACTTGAATTTTTGGATATACCAAAAATAATCAAATTAAAGCCAAATAAAATAGGGAATAAAAAAAACTTTCCGAATATCTGATAGCTGAATATGAACAAGTATGGATAAGACTATTCACATTTCCCCTCCCCTCTTTTTCTCTTCTCTCCCTTCCCACCTCACGGAATAGGTACGCTCCACATAAGACTTGTTGCTTCTATAACAGTCTGTTTGGGAGTTGGAAAATGGAGGGAATAGGAGAGAAATAAAACATTCTACTTGTTTATAAGTTTGTTTACAGCCTGTTTGGGAGTTTTGGGTGGGAAGGGAAGGGAATGAGGGGGAAGGGAAGGGAAGGGAGGAGAATGAAGGTGAAAATTTTCACCTTGTTTGGGAGTTTAAGTAAGGAGAAGGGAGGGGAACCAACTACTGTCACTTAAAAATTCCCCTTCCCCTCCATTCCCCTCAATTTGGAGGGGAACAAAAATTGAGTTAATGGAGGGGAATGGAGGGGAACTGTTCCCCTTCATTCCCCTCCCTTCCCCTCTTTAAAAAAATTGACAAACAAGGAGAACTTTTTATTTTCCCCTCATTCCCCTCCCTTCCCCTCCATTCTCCAACTCCCAAACAGGCTCTTAAAGAGGGGAAAGGAGTTCTCCCTCCATTAACCCAATTTGTGTTCCCTCCAAATTGGGGTTGGGGGATGAGGGTAGGGGAATTTGCCAAACGAGTTAAAATATTTCCCCTCCCTTCCCTTCGCTTACAATGATTGTCGTCCCTTCCAAAACTTCCAAACATGCTCTAAATTAAAGAAGATTTTCTTGGCTGGTACTACTCTATCTTTTCACAATTTCACGCATTCTTAATTTGAAAAGACCGTGTATATCTGCATGAGACTACTCCTAGTTAGTTGGCCTAGTCATTATCATTTTGAACACGTCAGTTTAATTAGTCACTAATTAACTAACACGGTCTATTTAATCATAATAGCCCGGAGTTCGTCGGATGATGATTATAAAGGACTTGCAATTGGTATGGGAATCCTTCTAGGGATAGGTTTTCTCATATTGATATGTTGTATGAGGTGTTGCCGATTCCTAGATCAATCAGCTGACATTGACACTTCCACGAACACTACTAATAATAGTATTAGTGATACAAATACAATAGTGGAGAGCCATCAAGCAATAACCACACGGTCCAAACCAACGACACGACCAGGGCTTGATTAGATCACGATCAACTCGTATCCAACGGTTGTCCTTGGCGAAAGTGGACCGTGTGGTTATTGATGAAGATATACAACTCTCTGCAAGTTATTGCCTTCGACAAAAGCTTATCTACCTTAAACTTGGTAGCTCTCCATTTCGTGCAGTGAGTTACAAAATGTTTCAGCTTTATAGTTGCTGCCTTGCTGGCCTAGGAAGGATGGTTACTACAGCGCTTATGATCAAATTGATTGTCTTAGTGATACACTTCATACTATCGTAAGTACACCGTATAGTATTATCAGCAATTTCAATGAACCCAATTGCAAATCATGGATGGTTGTGTACGTCCCATGGGATGGTGGTTATGTCACACAACTGAGTAATCTTTGAAGTATTTACCTTAAGTGGGATACGCCCAGGTGCGAGGAAAATTGTGGTAAGTGCTCTGTTTTCTTGTCATTTATACCTAATAAGTATTGAAGGGATGAGCTTTTAGTAATGGTACGTAAGAATGACTATAATGTTTGCTACTCGTACAATAACTTTAAGTCGGGTGTTGATGAGATTCTTGTTTTGGAAAATAATAGGTTTTGTTATGCCTCTGAGTCTCCTGATTTTTCCGGTCCTTTACCCGTTAGTTGTTGTGCTTCTAATAGTTCGGTTGATGTTGACATTGAGGTTGAGCTTGAAGGGTCTATTTTGAGTCAAGATGGTGTTAGGGGTCTGCCCGAGAAGTCTGTTTTGGGTCAATTTGACGTTGATGTAGTTGATTCTGTTCCTCCTTTTGGTGGGTCGAAGAAGTCGAGAAAGAAGACCCCTAGAGTTGCAGTGGTCTCCTTTTCCGAATCAGCTCCTTCCTGTGGTGTTGAGAGTTTAAGTGACGTTCCTGCGGCTCTTCCAGGTGTGTTTGAGGTAGAGGAGTTACCTAATGGTATTGATATTAGAGATATTGTGGAAGAATCAAATCAAATCAAATCTGCCATGCTTGATAATAAGTGCTCCATTCCTTGGGACTATTCTGACTTTGATGATGATGAGGGTTGGTTAATGGATGCTTTGAAACTTGTTGAAAACTCCTCCGATGACGAATTCTTCAAGAAGTTGTACGGATTACAAAAGGAAGGGTTACTAGACATTGAAGAAAGAGTCATTCGCATTCTTGAAAGTTTATGCAAAGAAGGTCTTCTTCAAAGGCCGACAAATGGATGAGTACCTTCTTTTGGTCTAAGTTGCAAATCCTTTGAGTTGGTGGCGTAGGTGGTGTTGTTTCTCCTTTTAATCTTGATTTGATAGGGTTTTGGGTTGATCCTATAGGTTGTTTAATTTTAGGTGTTTGTTTGGTCTTGTGGTGATCGTGTGTTGTTATGATGTTATGGGTGTTTGACTTTGACCACATCGGGAGTATGAGCTTTTGGCTCAAATAGGCGTGTGTGTTGTTCTCCAATGGTTGTATGAGCTTCAGCTCTTCTTTCTACCATTTAATAAAATGGACTATTAATTATCAAAAAAAAAAAAAACTTTGATCATTTGACTTCTTATAAGCTTCTTATTATGAGGTCACTTTTTAAAAATGTAGAGACATTTATTATGACGAGTAACATTGTTTTACTAACAAGCAAGTGACTTGTTTTGACCGAAAATTACGGAAATACTATCCTAATACATGGTTTTTTGGTTTGACTAATTGCAGCGTTTGTTGTTATTCGTATTATATTAGAAGTCACTTAAATCACTGACTAAGGCCCTAATCTCTTCAACGGAATGGTGCGGGACGGTGAGGAACGGAACGGAACGGATTGGAACGGAACGGCGCGATGCGGATAATTCAAAAAAATGTGAGTCAAAATGAAGTACAGAATGCGGAACGGAACGGCGCGGAACGGAACAGAACGGAAGTGAGTAGATCACCACACCACCGATTCACCACCACAACCACCACCACCACCTCTCAACAAATCTCACCTTCGTCCACCCTTAAATCACTCTCTCTCCTCACCCTCGTCCTCAGCCTCCCCTTCTCTTTTTGACGAAAGTGAGTGAAGACTATATCGAGGTCGTCATCGCCGAATTGAAGCCAACCTCCATGTTTTCTCATTACTTGAAGTCGATTTGTGCTTGACGGAAGTGAGGGTCCAGATCTGTATGGGTTCTATTTTCTTTATTTATTTTTTGTTGCGAAATTGTATATACCACTAGATCTAGGTTAGTTTTCAATGTTCCTAAGTTTATTGTAATTTTGTGTTCGTATAGCTTGTATCGTTTTGTGTTAGAATAGGTTTTTGTATTCTTTTTTTTTCTGAAAGTAGATCAATATAATTTTCATGTTCTTGTGAAGTTTTGGATACCTTATGTTCGTGAAATCTAATTTTTTGGTGCTGATGGGGAGTTAACAATTAGTGTAAGGCAGTTTCGATGTACTTTGTATTGTTTTCTTTTGGTAGATCTGCAGATGGCACTGGGAAATCGTAGATGTGGTCAAATTTATTTTCATTCCCAGATTAGCGTTCAAAAACTAAACGCTAGTCTGGGATATTTTTTTTCCGAAATTACAGAATTAGCGACCGAAATTCCGTCATAATATCAGTCGCTAAACATTTAGTGTTAAGGTTTTTAACATCCAATGAGATTCAGTCGCTAATCGGTCGCTAACGTCTAGTTGCGACCAATTTTTGCCTCTTTGCAACCGATGTCGTCGGTCGCAAAATTCGTGTTTTTTTGTAGTGCACACAAATAACATGGAAAGACACAACTTTAAATTTCCTAGAGGTGGAGTTTAAACAAGGCATGAAAATGTTTATTGACAAACTTATCGTATTTTCACTTGCCTCCCTCCATTTGCTATATATGTATGGTGATGGCGAGCAGCGGTGAATGTTGCTATCCCGAAAGGGTGCGGCAGTTCCGAGCCCCCTCGTATCCAGTTTATTGTGATGATTCAAGTATTTCCCTTACTTGGGATGAGCTCAGTTGTACTTATTGGGGTAATTTCTCTGTTTTCTTCTTGTTTTTACATTTTCTCATCATAAAATATGCTCCATCTCATCATAAAATATGCTCCATGTATGTGGCCAGAGATAATAGTCCCCTTTATAGTAAGAATCGAACTAGCAACGTGACTACTAATTCCGAATAGCAGGGGGTAATTAATCTTGACATTCTAGTTAATTAATTTATAGATGAAGGCGAAAACCAGTCAATTGTAACATTGTTAGCATGTATGAGTTTACAAGAAAAATATGCACTCTTGCTCAAATAGTACTCGCTCCCTCCGTTTCACCAAGATATTTACACTTTATTTTTCAAGGTCAAAGTTCACAAACTTTGACCATGAATTAGTAAACAAAAATACAAAGATTTATAGTGTAAAAATGCTATTGTTAGATTCATTTTAAAGAATACTTTTGAAAAATTATAATTTTTTAATTTATATATGCATATAATTACAACTATCTACGGTCAAACTGGTGCATTGGAGACCGTGAAAAAGCAAATGTAAACATCTTCATGCAACAGAGGGAGTATTATCTTTTCATGCATTATTAGTTTGGAAAGACTGTACATCTTATTAGAGATACTTGACAATTGGCGTTGTTTTATTATCATGTTAGTCGCTAACTAACACGGTTCAATCTCTTTAATTATTATAGGGAGTAACAAGTCATACCCTGGTAGGGAAATATCAGGTATAACACAATCAATGGAATGATTATTGCAGTTCTTGTCATCCCTGCAGGGATACCATTCCTCATATGCAGTTGTTGTTTATTGTGTCGGTACAAAAGCAGAAAACTACCAGTTGGCACTACAGTCTCCACATTCACTAATCATAATAGTACTACTAGCTAGCTAATACAAATACAAATGATATAGCCATCAAGCAACCACAACAACGACAGTACGGACCGGACTTGATCAGATCTCACCATCGATTCGTCTGTAAATTGTTAATTTATTTAGTTCCTATTTTACGTTCAAATTAAACTTTTTGGGTAATTAATTCTTGATTTGAGTATATAAATCTTGCCATAAACAAAAATATATAAAACATACACGTGCATTGGATGGGTAAAAACTCGATGGGGCCAACGAGCTTTTGGTTTACATGGTGCCACAACAACATAATACACAGTACAATACAGCTCTAATTAACAAGGTATATTCTTGTAGATTATTCTCTTCACTTGATTTGGCCCCTCTTTATTTCAATTTTACATGATACATATTAATAAGCACGGCATTCTAATAGTAGTAGAGATTCTTGATTTGGCGAATATTATTGTTCTGGAGGCTAATGACTTCATCAACAAAAGCAGAAGCCACTTTGAGAGAGTTTCGGGAACCCAAAGCAGCCACTTTTGGGTCATATGGAACTCCTGGCTTGTTTGTTGCTGCCCTGAACACTATGATTGGCACTCCATTTGCTTTTGCTGCCTGCAATATCAAATATTTATTACATCACGTCGAAATTAAACTCTTGGACCCACAACTTATTAAAAACGACTCTCTCATACGACATAGTAGCCTGATTCTGAAAGAAATACTGTAATTAGATACTTATAAGTAATAATATACGAAGTAGTTTTGTATCTATATGTTTTGAATTAAATACTCACCGAGATTGTTGCAGCACTTTTAGTATCCACAGTGGAAATATCAAGCTTCTCATTAAGGAATTTCCCATATGCCTTGTTCGCCATAAGTATGTCAGAAGAAGAACCTTTCACTCAGTACACAACTTTTGGCTTTCTTAAAACGCATTTTGTATCATCCACACACTTTTCAAGTGACAAATCCTGATGAAAGAATTGAATATAGTACATCAGAACCATGTTACACCAAATTCATCCTACATAATTAATCGTACGTGGAGATTAACAATAATTGTAACATTAGTAGCGTAGAACTAATTACATACCTTGAGTTTTGCAGCGATTTGAAGCCATTTATCATCAACGTGGAAAAAGAAAGTTCGATTGTTGGAACTGATGGGATACTGGTTTACAGTTCGAAACTGGATACTAGCCAACTTGTTATCTCCGGCTTTCGGATAATTGTAGTCTCCGAAACTCAATGAGGGCAGATCAGGGTGTTCCAATGTACGTTCGTCATGTTCCCAATTCTAATCCCAACAAATATAGTTAATGGAAATACATACTACTAGTACTACAAAAATAGTTTTTATTGGTAAATTCCTTTTATTAAGAGATTTTGTGATGATTAACATTGATATGTATGTATGTTTTACCTCCCACTTCCAATGACTGGTGAAGGCAGCGGAACTAAGCACAGCAACATCACCAATGGCCAGTTTATCACTAACACTTCCAGCGCTTCCCCAATCGATTATCCCTCCAATACGGAATAGATCCACAAGGATTTGTAGAGTTGCACTTGCATACGCCTGTAAATGAATATACACAAAATAAATTAATACATACTCCTTCCGGACCACAAATAAGAAATAACATTACTATATTGTACTTTACGCGGTGTTCAAAACACTAGCTACTTTGACCACATATAGCTCTTTTAATATGAATATAAAAATGAAAAGGGAATTATTCTTACTAATGGTGATGAAGTGACAACATAGATGGAAGCAATGCCCTTGAACAGCCCAAAGTTGAATACTCTTCCTGGTAAGCAATAACATACATGTGAGCTATATATATATATATATATATATATATATATATATATATTCCACTTCGAGAAAGAACAAAGATAAGATGATGATCATGTTTATATATACTAGTTGTTTCATCGTACTTCGTTCACCTCAGCTTAAGTTCAGTTCAGTTTAGTTCATGTGAAAGTTTAGTTCATGTGGAACTTATCACCTGAATAATTTTTTATTTCAAAATAAATCTATTAGAGTATAATACTAATGTCATTGGAAAGAAAAGAAACGAAAACGATATACCAGCGTAGCTGAGTGGAGGTGGAAAACGTCGGTCGAAGACGAAGTCACCAGAGTCCAAGAGAGGTTGTTCATCAGAATAGGACAATATAAGTCCTAGAAAAGCACCATCATGGACGCCATTGATTCTCTCCACAACACGGTGGGCAGGGTGATCTGCTCTAAACTGCATGGTTAAGGGCACCATATTAACAAGTAGCAGCCCTATAACCATAACCCCCCACATCTTATTATTACCCATAACAACCATCGAGAATTGTATATTATGCTACGTACTATTCTTCCTCTTAAGTTGTTTTTACAAGTGATTTGCTCTCAGTGCGTGGTGTAATTTGGTTGATCCCCGATCGAGTACCTTTATATAAGAACTTCTTTAGTGATCTAAAGAAATAAATAAATAAATAAAAGAACCCTAATGAAACCTCGTGATCAATGTGTTCGATCGATCGACAAGTGTCATCATATATGTACATACATTCACTCTTCTGGGTAGGTGTGATTAGATTTAGAGCATTTTTTAGAGGTATGTAAAATTATTAGGCCCCAAAATTGGGGTCTAATGCAATTGCTTTGTTTTGTTTTGGGCTGCCTGTCTTTGGACCACACACGTTTACATGTTGTTGTTGAGAATGAGTGAAAAAATTAAGTAATTAAAACTGTGATGATGGCACCTAGCTCTTCTCTATAGTTGGAACTACAAAATAATGTTAGGGTATCTCTTCTTAAACTCAAGGGTAATAATTTGTATTTGTGGCCTAACATAAGATACACATATTCTTGGCAATACCTAAGTGTAGGTATTTGGTTGCACTTGAGATTAAGGGAGAACTCTTGCTAAGTTGCTAAAATATACATGCTTACCGTACGGTTACCTTTATGCTTACATAGCAATATATAATGGAGCAGATATTAGATCCTTCTTATTTTCAATAAGAATGGTTTTTTTTTTAAGGGTGGTGCTAATAAACTGCTAATCAATAGTACGACTGAAGAGGACAATATTGGATATTTTTGATAAGGTAGGCCGAGCATGGCAATTAATGGATATTTAGTATTTACCGTAAAGACAATAGAAGAGGACAACCTGACACGTATATAGCGTGACTTCTATAAAAAACAAGTACATCAATTTTCTTATAAGACAACCTTATACATAATGAGACGACTAAAAGTATCACTTTTTGATTCATAAATTTATTTATTTTTTCTCAATACATATTAGATATCACCTTTTTTTTCTCATACATACATGATATAACCTTTTTTGTGAAAAAGGAGTATAATAGAGTGGCCACGCTGATGCCACGCATATAGGGCATCATTATCCCTAGTCTCATGAGTCTTGATTTTTAAAAGTCTTAGAAATCTTAAAGGTCTTGTGACATTGTGGTGGGCAAAAAAGTTGCTAGTTTTAAGTTGGGTCTTTAGATTTCAAGACTCCCTTTAAGATTCAATTGTGGGGCACAACTACTCAAAAAAGAAAGGAATAAACTTAAATAAATTGAAATTGAATTGAGTAGAACAAAAATGTGAGTGGAAAGTTGATGGGTCAAAGTCTGAATAGCATTGTGGTGGAAAGTCTGAAGTTGAGTCTCGAAAACAAAAAGTGAGTAGCAAGCTGATGTGGCAAATCTGTAGAGTCTCAAGAGTCTGATACATTGTGGATGCCCTAAGTGGGACGTCATTACCTACCAGTTTGCCTGTACTATCCTCAATTTCTCACGTTTTCTTTTCTCCGCCTTTCATATTAAAGGAACTACCTGATGAGTAATACCTTTTTGGTCTTTTTTTTGTTTGGTTAAATAAAGAAACACGCCATAAATCACAAAATATAAAAGAAAACAAAAATGAAATTCATCTCTTACGTGCATAGTTGATAGTTGCAACCCAGATCATAACTTTTATAATAGGGTTTTGAGAGTTTGGAGGAATTATTTTTCAAAAATTTCACCTCAAACTTTTCAAGTATATTATTAAGTTAAGAAAAAAAAAATTAATTATTATTTTTTACAAATTGTAGCTATTTAATGTAATTTTAATTAAAAAATAATGAAAATTAGAAAAAAAAAATATCAAAAACAAAATTAGAAATCACTTCAAAAAAAAATGGGAAAAATTATGAGACCTCACTATAATAGTAGAGAGGGCTTAGGGGTACGTTGGGCGGCACGGGGTGGTGGGGAACCATGCTCTGTACCCAAAAATCGTGGATTAGCATCCGATGCCCAATAAGAGGCCCCTCAAACCTACCAAGGATCCGATAACCTACTCCGGGGGCCTCCCATGTCCCCTAGGGATGTCCCGTGAGATATGGTGCGAAAAAGTTCCACCTTCATTTTGGGGCCTCCCGAAAGCTCAAAAAATGTGGATGACAGCCTTCCTTTTTGGCTTCTCGGGGCTCGGGTGTCATTTTTGCAAAACTTCTCTAGGAGGTCTACCCTGACCTTATATTCATTTATTTATTTTGGTGATCCTTGTATGAATACAATTATACAAAGGGGAACAAAACATGAAACAATAATTTTGAAGTTATTGTACTTATCTTTTTTTTAAAAGATTTTAGTTAGTTTCTTTTATTATTAATGCTTTTATGAATACTTAATGATCCTCTTACTTCTAATCAAAAAGAAAAATGATCCTCTTACTACTACTCATGTTAAAAGATCATGAATTTGCACCAAAAAAATCATGAATAACTTCTTTTTTAGTTTCCTTTAGAAAATTTGATGTTTTGACACCAGCAGTCTTTGATCCACCAATATACATGTATTAGTATACTATCTAATGAGTCATCTTAAGCTAAAAAAAAAAAAGAAAAAAAAAGAAGTGAAATTAAATGAAGGATGAAATCATAAGAATACAAATAATATAATTATGAAAGTCTTGCCTCTGATTTTCTTCTAACCAAACCAAAATATACTATTACCAATAGTTCAAAAATAATAAATAAAAACTAATTGCTTTCATAAGAAGTCAAAAACCACTAAATACGAAATGATAATGATCTTAAACAAAAACCAACACACTTCACATAACCTTTGAGACAAATTGTACAGCATCACAAACTTCTCAGAATCCGTGAGACAACGATATCTATTTATTTAAAAAGCATTATCATGTACAAAATAATGTAATTATTCGTAATCCACCGCATTACAACAACATTAGAAAATTGCCCCATAAATTGATAATCAAATTTGTCATCAACTCGTAACTCGGAACCAATAGAAGAGAATCCTTATAACAAACTAAAAGAAAATAAGTTAAAAGTGAAGTGCTTCGAATTAATCCGATGATACTCGCTACTTGAACGATAAAAAAAAAAAAAAACATGATAATCTAAGTCCAAAGATTTTTGCAACATGAGCATTAAACTCTCTCCTCTTCTATCTCTCCAAATTTATTGGTAGCTGGTGTATGTTTGAATTTTTCCTAAATTTCCTTAATCTTCAAGCTTGTTCTTGTCAAGAAGTTGGATTCCTAAACGCATTTCTGTAATGCACAGCAAGCAAACAATATTCCATTAAATAAAGAAAAAGGATTTACATCAAAAGAATCAGATTGGGGAAGAAAATGGAGAAGAAATAAAAAAAAAAAATAAAAAAAATAAAGAATGTAGATTGATCATCTATACGGCCAAGCCCTCTCCCAAATCATGGGCTCATGTTATATATAAGAGTCAATATATAAGTAGTACTTATGTGTGAAGTCATTATATACAACCATTTTGGGTTAATAAATTCATTAATGAAAATACTATGAATTTTACGGTTTTTTAAAGGTATGAACAACCGAAAAGATGCTCTCTTCATCTCCCTCATTTTTTATTTATTTATTGGTAACATTCATCTCCCTCATTTTAGTCTTTAATCTATAATACTATAGAATTTCTTAATTAAATATGTCATTAATAAGCAATAAATAGATCCCAACTTAGAACTCAATTATATATATATATATATATATATATATATTGACAATAGTATGTTTAAAGAGAAGATATATACTATTACTCATGTCATCCATTGAGGACTTTCCACAAAATTGAATTCAAAATGCACATTAGAATGTCCCAAAGGTTTTGACTTTTGAGTTTATGGCCCTGATAAACAAACCAGAAGGTTATATACGCGATCTCTGCTATTTTAAGCAAAGATTATTTCATCACGTTCACTGCACCTTCATTATGTCTCTAATTAAGTCAAGGTGATTAATTAATTAACAATTATTATACACTAGTATTAGTATTAGTATTAGTTAGAATTCAAATAAAATAATCTTGGATATATTTATATAACTGATTTGGTGAATTACTTGACAACCATTAGCTGCGTCTCCAAAGCATAGCCAAAAAATATGTCTGATTTTTATGTGCCCGTTGGAGTGGTTCTCTCTGTAATCTCGCTTCTCTTTGCTGTTGGAGGTTTCAGGCCCGACTGGCGGGCTTACCCGAGTTTTCATTCTCAGCGACTGAAGACCAGGCCCAAGTTCAAGCCCAAGCCCAAGCCCATGGTCAGTTTCCACAGCCGCCAGAGTCCAAGGGGCTTGACCAGGAAGCCATAGATTCCTATCCAACGAGAGTGGCCGGATGCTAAAGGAAGATGATGCCACGTGTCCCGTTTGCCTATTGGATTATCTTCCTAACGATGTTCTCAAGATTTTGCCGGAATGTCTGCATAAATTCCATGCTGACTGCTTGGATGAATGGCTCCGATTAAATGCCACGTGTCCTGTTTGTAGAATTCATCCTCCCATTACCACGTCCACCACTTTATAGCCAAGATCGATCACTTCTACTCAAGTTCTAATCGGGTTAAATTAAGAATCAAATTATGCTTAAATTGTTAGGAGCATTGTTATGAACTGTGACCTGTGACAGCATGTTTTGTGTGGATTTGATCCACCGTAGACCAAGAACAAGCATACAAATTAGAGATATAAAGTACATATTTTTTAAAAATATTTGCTTCGTTAGTCCACCATTGACCAAGTCCATACAAGATTTTGCAAATTTGTAAAGGGTTATAAATTATGAATTTCGATTTATCTTTGTATGTACTTTCTGTAGAAGAAAAAGCTGGATAAATTATTAAAGTTATAAACTAGTTCGGTCATTTTTTTTGTTGTTGTTGTTGTGTAAAGTGGAATCTATCCAACCACAAGTGCACATTGGTAACTAAAAAAATAACAACAATTGATGATACTCCCAACATATTTTGGATATTACCCTCAACGTTTAAACTTAAACTTTTTGTAGTGGAATTTCAATTTTCATTCCCAATAGTTTAGTATTCTCTTTATCCACTCCCCAAACTTCTTATAATCGGGGATTATTGGATCAACCTACCATATTTAAAAGTAAAAAATAAAAAGTGTAGAGCATGTATGTGGTGTTCCTTAACGGGTGACTCAAGTCACCATTTAAACAAGCCCCATAATACATTTATCGCTCATTGATAATTTAACACAAGGCCATAACATTAAACTGAACTCCATAGGAACCATAAGCAATGGCGGATCCACTCTTTACCGAGTGGATTATACCGAATCCGCTTAAATTTTTTTTTAAAAAAAAATTTTAATATAATAATTAAGAATTATCCTACGTATTAGAAAGAGTGAACCCACTTGACTTGATTTCTGCATCCGCCACTGACCATAAGGTAGATGGCCTTTATAATTAACCGATGGTTTTGAAATGAATATGTCGTAGCTTGGCTATTTCAGTACGTTGAGCAACCCTTTTAACAAAGATTATATAATCGTCACTTGCATCTTGAGTCTTGACGAAGTTAGTAGTATTATTATATACTGTACATATATATACCACTAGCAATAGTATATTGATTTCAAACAACAAATCTTGGATATCATTTCATATTTTAGGTCTAAATTATACAATTATTACTACTTAGCAACCAACAATTAGCGTTTGTATCACAAACAAAATGGCAGACTTTTTTGTGCCCTCTTTAATGGTCCTCTCTGTATTACTTCTTGCTTCTCTTTTCTACAGATGGTTTCAGTTCAGACGGATGTTGGCCGTAACCCAGCAGATGCATGCCCAGGCCCAAACCCAAGCTAGGGCCCAAGACCAGGCCCAACATCAACCAGAATCGAAGGGCCTTGACCAACTGACCATAGATTCGTATCCAATGATCGTGATCGGAGGGAGCGACCCGAAGCTGATCAAGCCAGATGACGCCACGTGTCCAATCTGCCTTGCGGATTATGTTCCTGATGATATCCTCAAGATTTTGCCACAATGTTTGCATAGATTTCATGTTGAGTGCTTGGATGTATGGCTTCGACTCAATGCCACGTGTCCTATTTGTAGAATTCGTCCTCCTAATCATTAGCCTCGTTGTTTTTTCTTTTTCTTTTTTTCCCACTTTTTTTTGTGGGTGCGGTATTAATTTGATTTGTATACAAATCAGGGCTGTCTCTAAGATTTAAGAGGCCCTGTGCTAAAATTGAAAGTAAGGTCCTACTCTAACTTTTTATAGTGATCGATAAACCTATTCGGTTTGAAAACTTTTTTTTTTCCTTTATTATTTTTATAAGGAATTGAACATAAGACTTCCTCTTTTGTGGCATTACTGCAATAACAAATGGGCAACAAAACAAAAACAATAAAAGAAAATCTAGAAATTGGCAATAAATCTATAGAATTTTTTTTTGATAGGAAGTAGAAATTTGTTGTAGAATTGTAGTACCGTTAATGGTGGAATAATAGGAGTTTATGAATCTCTGTCCTATGTAATGGGAAGAACCGCAGAACAAAATACGAAGAGCCACAGAAATATGTGAGGGTTGAAAGATAATCTCGAGATAGTAAGTTTGATGGGGCAGTAAAATAATAGTGAATAGTACTAAATAGGGGTATTTTCAGTACCTTTTATTCTGATATTCATACATCAAGCACATACTTTAATTTTTATAGTTCACACATTAATATTTTCACTCACCAAAAAAAAAATATTTCAAGTGGGGCCCTGTGCAAGTGGGGGCCCTGTGCAATCGCCCCACTTACACACCCCAAGAGCCGGGCCTGATACAAATGTGTAAGTTACTAATATTGTATGCAAATATAATGATTGACATGGATTAACAGCAAAGTGTTAAGATTCTTTTTCTTTTTTCTTTTGGTAGGGCCTGTCCTCAAAGAGGGAGCCCTTTCAGAAATTCTCGACAGTCAAGGTCAAGCCCAGGCCGAGGAGGAGGTTATAGATTCATTGACAACTAAATAATGCACAAAGGCAAATACAATAAATTTATGAGGGCCGCTAGCTGCAGCATCACCCTCACAAGCTGACATGTGTAAAAACTCCTTAAAAGTTGTCACTTTTTACAATAAACTTACTCTCTCTCATCCATAGTCATGTTTATTTAACTAAAATTTGATTAGTTATTATTACCGGCGACTATCACCATTAATTTCGACGGCTTCGCCAAAGAAATTTTACAAAATAAAACCCTAAGATGGGAATGGTGAACCCCAAAACCACCAAAATAAAAAAGAAAAATCTAAGATGGGAAGAATGAACCCTAAAACCCCAAATAAAAAAAAAGGAAAAAAAAGAGAAAAATCTAAGATAGAAAGGACGAACCCCAAAACCCCCAAAAGAAAACACTAAAATGGGAAGAGTGAACCCCAAAACGAGAGAGAAAGTGAATTTTTACACGTGTCAGCTTGTGGGAGTGAGGCTGCAATTTGCAGCCTCAGGGTGAGGCTATAGCTAGCATCATTCTAAATTTATATATAACGGAGAAGAGAGATTTGAATCTGGGACCTAATATACTCCGGACCTCAATCTTGATCACAAAGCCAAGAACTCATCGGTATAACCTTTTTTTATTTGTTGAAATGGAAGGTGTTTTAAACGCCCAATAAAAACCAAAATTACAAAATTATCATTTTAGATTTCGCGAACCCAACTAGGTCCTCAAAATTGTCATCGGTCTAACTTGATTGTCTTTAACAAGATTTCTCTATAATGAGTTAATGACATTGACGTTGTTATCATTGACCATTTTTTTTCTTCTTTTAATGACTTCCCGTAAAGCATCAAACTGAAATCCATAGGAACCAATGAACCATAACTTATTAAATTAAATACTTAATTAAGGGGCCTTAAGAATATCCCTGACCTAGTTAATAATTTAGTCAAATCACATAGAATAATTAATTTTCTTGAAGAGTTCTCTCAAATCCTAACCTCTCTCTTTTGCCTCTTATCTTCCTCTCTCAAACCTTAATTCTTACTAGGACAATTTTTCAGGCCAGGAGGGTCGATTTAGGTCATTTCCGGCCTGTGATTCATGTTTTCCATCTCCTTTTGCCATTGATTTCTAGTTTTTGCACTCTATGTGAAATAAATTTCCTCTCCCTTTTGTGGAGTTATTAGGGATTTTCATATTCTTCCTTTTTATAAGATCCTATCTTTGCCTATTGTGCGATTTAGTAGCAAGTAATATGAATTCGGGGACGGATATGCACAAGATCGATGGTATCATGCAAAGTTTTGTGAGCAAACAATTGCGGTATTTGCGGTGAAAATCTCCACTTCCGTTAAAGATGAAGCATCAAAGGAAGCACATGGTTACTATGCATGTTGGGAGTCGCGCTCGGGTATTCTAGTCAATTGTTTTGTTAGCAGATTTGTTATTGTTACTATTGATTTAGTATATTATAGGGTTATTTTCGATGTAGATGCCGTATGACTTTTCTATGAATGAAAGTCTCTTATTCCCCTTTCAAAAAAAAAAAAAAAATCCCTGAATATCTTAACATTTAACCAACATTATTTTTCGTCCCTGCACATTTGTGAAGCTTAGTAGTAGTATTTATTTTTTTGTAGTAGTAGTATTAATTTATACAAAAAAGAGAGAAAAAGATCTTCAATATATTTAAATATGGGCTTGATTTTTTTTGAAAATACTTGGCAACCATTACGGAGGGAGTATTTTCCAAAAAAATGTCCACCATTTTGTTGCCCGCTGCAATTGCCATCTTGGTATTCCTTATCGTTTCTCTTTTCTGCAGATGGTTTCAGTTCAGACTGACGTTGGCCCAAACCCAGACCCAAGCCCTGGCCCATTTTCAAGCTCAAGCCCAATTCAACGGCCCACAGACGCTTCAATCCAATGGGCTTGACCAACAGACCATTGATTCATATCCAACGATCGTGATAGGAGAGAGCGGCCGAATGATGAAGCCAGATGATGTCACGTGTCCTATCTGCCTTTCTGATTATCTTCCTGACGATCTCCTCAAGATTTTGCCCCAATGTCTGCATAGATACCATGCTGATTGTTCGGAGGAGTGGCTCCGATTCAATGCCACGTGTCCTGTTTGTAGAGTTCACCCCTCTCGCCCCCTTAATTAGCCTTCTCATGTTAGTTATTCTAATTGTTTTTGTAATATATATAGTCATGTGATATATGATTGACTTTAATTTGTTAACATCTTTGGTGCTTAGATATCGAAATGCAATCAGCAAAAATGTTTATTTCATTGTAACATTGCTTAAATCAAATAAGGATATGAAAAATTATCAGTAGAGTAACTGTAATTGTAAAAAACATATGAAAATATACAAAACAGAATAGAGAAGAACAAACTACATATATGATTGAATGTATTTCAGGTCACACTTAACTTTTTCTTCTTTTCGCCGCTCTCATTCACTCTAACGATAAATGCAAGGATAGTAATAGCACATATTTATTGAAACTTGTCAACCCTCGATCAAATAAATCGAATTATATACAATTCAGACTTAGGTGGGATTTGGGTCAAAGACATGAAAGTTGTTTCAAATGAATTATGGTACAAATCTATATACATCGTCGATTCAATATCGACTCAGATATAATAAAACCATATATTTCTACATAATGAAATCAAAATAATTTTCAAATTACTAAAACAACTTTTGACCAAAGTTCATGATATGACAAGGCGCTCTAGATACTAATGCCCTAGACAAATGGGTCGACTTAGTAATTTACTTGTCATTTCGGATTTCGTTATAAAAACGGCAGAAAAATGATGAGCCATCAGCCACGTCAATTATTTGAGTTGGGTCACTTTTTTTTTTGATAGGTCTTATCGGGTTAGATTAGCTTTTGGGTCCGGTTCATTTTGTATAATCGTGTAAAGTTCATTTGGACTTTGGTAGTATTAACTTTGGTTCATAATCGGATCGGGTCACACTCAGGTATAGTTCGCAATCGTGTCCAGCTAACTTTGGGTTGTTTAAGATTTCGGTGTGTCATAGCTCACTTCGATTGATGACTGTATTGTAAATATTGAGGTTAGGCCTCGATGGAGAAATCACTAGAGGTATGGAACTGAAATATGAGAAGTTTGGCAGCGAATGAACAAGAACCTAATCACGACTGTGGGGAAAAAACACCATAAAATGAGATCAACAACTTGCCTTAGTTCCTTTTCCAATAACTGATTAGTATCTCTCGTCAATGTCAAGTCTTCACCAACGAAAGATACTGCTAATCCAGCTAGTATGTCACAATGATAAAATATCACTCACTAACTTGGATTTGGATACTACTAATAATGCAAAATGTAAGTAAATTTGTACACAAGATTTCTAAAGCTTCAATTGAAAGACAAATTCTTTATCCTTTTGAAAAATTTTAAGCCATGTTACATGTTATAATCCCTGCAATCATCATGTCAAGTGTCATTATATGTTATGTGAGTTGTTGCCGGTTGCAAAGAAGTGTTCGAAGTCAAACCTTACCATCAAGCATGACCACCACCACCAGCAGCCCGGCTGAGACACCGTCTTCGCAGCATCATCCGCCAGCGACAACCCCCACCGGCCTCAACCAGCAAACGATCGATTCGTTCCCGAGTATAGTGATAGGGGAAAGTGGGAGAATGATCAAGCATATGCAAGAGGATAATGACTGTTGCATTTGTTTGGGGAAGTATCATCCCAATGAGAAGTTTAAGATGTTGCCTCAATGCTTTCATAGGTTCCATTCTGATTGTATTGACCAATGGCTTCCATCTAATGGCACTTGCCCCATTTGTAGAGTCACCCCTACTTAATAAGTTATAGTACTTCATAATTCTGTGGAGATTGGTTTTGTTTCTGAATTCTGCATGAATATTGTTACACTTCATGAAAGAGCCAACAGAATTCAAAACAGAGAATTAAAGGGGGGCAAATTAACTTGTCCAATGAACCATTTTTTCTGATTCCTATAGTTCAAAATTTGACTTGATTTGGTTTAAGGTGCCCGGCATCAAATGGGGTCGGTTTTGAGTCGGGTTTTCCGGATATGAGTCATACTAGTAGTCAGGTCAAGTTGGATTGAATCGGATTTGTTGTACTTGTATATGAGGTCTTGGTCAATAAGACATAAGTGGAAATGATTTCATTCAGGTTTTGGTTAATGGTTAGAAATCAGAACTGGGTCATATTTTCCTAGTCCCCTTTACAAGTTCATTGATATATACTTCTACATGGCAATCCAAGTAAGGCACGTCACGACTAGAGAATAGTCCAAGTTGAATTTTACTCCCCCTGCTTAGTCTTTGTACAATAATTCAATTGGCTAATTTCTTACAAGATCACATACATAATACATTTATATACAATTAATGGTGCAAATTTAGTCCATTTGGGTGAAATTTACTCAACAAAGCTAAAAGCTTTCAACCTCAAGAACCACCCTTTTTTTTTTTTTTGGTCCAAAAGAATTAAGCCATGCTGAATATAATCATCCCTGCAATAATATTCTTTTGTGCCATTATATGTTATGCTTGTTGCTGCCAAACGCGAAGGGGTGGACAAGGTCATAGCCGTCAAACTTTAGTCATTCGTGTTGCCGCGGCCCAAACGGCTGACCAACCGCCATTGCAGCCGCACCCTCCACCGCCTTCCACCACTGGTCTCGACCAGGTAACAATTGATTCGTTCACGAGTATTGTCATAGGGGAGAGTGGGAGAATGATTAAGCAGCTAGATGATAATGTTTGTTCCATTTGCTTAGCTGAGTATAATCCAAGTGAGAAGTTGAAGATCTTGCCTCAATGCTTGCATAGATTCCATTCTGATTGTGTTGATCAATGGCTTCGGTCAAATGGGACTTGCCCCATTTGCAGAGTTTCCCCACCTAGATCATAGCAGTTTCTTCATCATTACTTTGTTCAGATTGGTTTTGATTCTGAATTCTACATAACTATTGTTTCTTGTGATCAATTAATTAATTTTGTATTCGTACATAGCAATCTTTGATAGGATGGATAATTGTATATGTATATAATGTAATATAAAATGCCCTTGGGGGAAATTAGCAATTGAATTAGTCAACTGTACGTAGGTAGGTTGATTATTATCCTGTTGATTGAACAATAGACCTCAAAACAATCCTCTGAACAATTTCCAAACAACAAGTCTTGTATGAGGCCACCTCAAAGTGAGACTACCTCTATGCCTCATACGAGATTTTGTGATTTCCAAAATAACAACGGAAAAAAAAAATATTGGGGAAAAAAACAAAGTCGTCGCAGAATAGAAATTTCACACTTGGTCCTGAATAGCAGAAGTATATCCAGATTTTTGATCCCAATAGCTGTTCCAAAGCATCACCCCACCATACTCAGGGAAAAGCTTAATGAACGGAAGGACCCTTTTTTTGAGCTGTGATGGAGAAATATAGCCCGTCCTGACAGCTGGTGACGCTGCCGGCAAGCCAAAAAACAACATCGTCCTTTCTTTGACCGCTAATGACCATTTTTCCCATGATCCCAAGAAGTCACCTGAAAGTGATGAAGCTTCACAACTGGGGTTGTTATAGTATTGAACCCAAAACAAAATCGAAAAGGTCCGTGTCAATGGCTTTATCTAAGTATGGATCCGGATATGGACACTGAGGAGATGCACTTAGGTACACCTTTCTTTTTCCTGGCCTCTTGTCGTCGTTAAACTTGGCCAAGAGCCTAGCAAGGTCAGCATACAACTCCGATGATCCAGTCTTTACGTAAAAATCTATGCCATCCAGCACAGCATTGCCGTAGGGGCGCCTTGGCGAGGACCCGCCTAAGAATTTGTCCCACAAGTAATCCGAGAAGTTTCTTGCAGTCTGGGCTGATGATTTCAGAGAGGGTAGCCCTTTTGCCCCAATGGAGAGAAGGACTTTGATGCCTAGGGACTGGCAATATGTGATCTCCCTACTTCTAATTCTGTAATAGCCGCTGGCTATCATCACATATTGGTATCTTCTGGTGGCACATGTTTCAAATAGACTGATTTTCCGCCGATTGACAAAAGGGTCTTCGCCGCCTACCCAGTAGATGGCAATTTCCCCCCGCTTGGGCGGCAGCCACTTTGGAGTCACTAAGGTAATGTTGGTGTCGATGTTGATGCTGATAGAGGTTTGGACTAGCCCGAAGAGAAAGATGGAGAGGAACACAAGTATAAGGTGTGGGTGTCTAGTCATTATTATGACTTTGATTTGTAAAGGGTGAGGATATTTTCTGATTACTTGATTTCGATCTCCTTCACATGAAGAGAATATCTATAAGAGTATAATAGCAACATTTCAGGAGATAAAATAGCCTACAATCTCTCTTAAGTTGCCAGGTGGTGGACTAACAATGTTTACTAATCACGACTATTATATTTCTTACATTCAACATTCATAGCTGGAAGTTGCTCTACTTCATTGAGAATGTGAAGAGTGAGGTTTCTGATTGCCTGATTTCTCATTAATATGAAGAGAATATAAAAAAGAGTATAATGCAGCAACTCAGGACATAAAATAGCCTAGAATCTCTCATTTTCTCAGATTACAGCTAGTACACTACATAAATTATGTAGCATTTTTTACTGAATATTTGCAAAGATAATATTTTGTAACAGTGGGATTCTGCCACCTTGCTTTAAAAAACAGAGTAAATATGGAGTTTTTAGTTAATGATTGGGGTCTCCATATATAAACATTATTATTGAGTTTTAAGAATTTCCTTGAGAAGAAAATAATACATCATGTGAAGAAGAAGAAGAAGAAGAAGAAGAAGAAGAAGAAGAAGAAGAAGAAGAAGAAGAAGAAGAAGAAGAAGAAGAAGAAGAAGAAGAAGAGAACTGTAATATATTGAATATCACAGACTTACTGAGACCGCGATCTCAAATTATTAACAGACTGCTCGTTTATTAGGAGAAGAAAATCAAATTTTCACTTGGACCAAACAGCAAAGCATAACACTGGAAGAATTTTAGAAATAAGCATACTTGGTGAAACATATCCATGCATTGTACACAGCTCCTGGTGCAGCTAGTCAGCCCTTAGCTTATAAATGCCCACCGATTGCCAAAAGTGAAGAAGCTATTATAGACTTGTACCGAAACATTGTAAGAAAAACTGGTGTTAAGTTGTCCTAGATGTTTATCGAGAATAGGGTACTGACGGGCGGAACTTAAGTACACCTTCTTTCGGTCCATAGTTATGCAATTTGTTCTGGCATATGGAATATAGACTTAGACTTGTAACAAAGACATGGAAGCTGTCAACAAGACCAGAAAAAATCAGGCAGAATTTGTTTAGGGTACTATTAAGGCTAAATATGTATCTCTCAGTTTTATTATTAGATTTTTTGGGGAGGAGGGGGGGTGCAATGAACTTCTTAGGCTTGACCAAAGGGGACCTCCCAACGCATAACCTCGAGTATTCAAAGAATTGAATTCTATAGATGTTCCCCAAAAGGCTTAAACTCGTGTTACAAGTTGGAAATTGATGATCAGTAGACCAAATTAAATATTTCTTGTGTAATTGCTTGTAAATACTGTCACATTAGAAACAATCAACTGAAACACAAAATGATCAAACATGGAAAATATAAATTATGAAAAAAAAAATGATACTATGGGACTACTGTCCTCTTATTGCAATACAATAACACTCTCACTCTGAGCACTCTCTGACTCTCAGAAACACATTCCGAATAAAACTTAAACGAAAAGAGTTGTAAAAGGACATTTCACACACTGTCCTTAATTTTAGAGCTGTATCCAGTTGTGTCATCCCAAAACTTGGACCAAAGCATCACCCCACCATACTTTGGGAAAGACTTAATCAGTGGAAGGACCTCATTTTTGAGCTGGTCTGGCGGAATATACCCATTATTCGCGGCTTTTGGAGCTGCCGGCAAGCCCAAGAACACCATCCCAGCATCAATTGATGTCCAATTATTCCATGCGGCCTTGAAGTTATCAGGATTAACTGTATACTCACAAACAGGGTTGTTATAGAATTGAACCCAAACAAAGTCGAATTTTCCTGTGTTAATGGCTTCGGATACATGTGCATCCGGATATGGGCACTGAGGAGCAGCACTTAAGTATACCTTTCCTTTTCCTCTATTGCTAAATGCGGACAAGAAATTAGCAAGATCATCATAGAACTGGGTTGATCCACCTTCGATGTCAAAATCAATGCCATCAATAACAGCATCACCAAAGGGGCGCGAAGTGGAGGAACCGCCTAAGAAGTTGTTCCATAAATAATTGGACAGGTTTCTTGCATCTTGGGTTGATGTAAGGGTGTAGGTTGTCCCTCCCCCTCCAATGGAGAGAAGGACTTTGATGCCTCGAGACTGGCAATATGTGATCTCACTACCGACTGCTCTGCACCCACCAGTGGACGGGTTACTGCAGTGACCGGCTAGGTTTATCTGTGGGGTTTGGCCTTTGCCATATTGGTATAGGAAGGATATCATCACATATTTGTATCTTCCGGTGGCACATGTTTGGTTAAGGGTGCCCTCATTGCTACTTTGGCCCAGTAGATGGCGATCCCCTTACCCTGCATGGGTGTGGGTGCGGGTGTGGGTGTGAGTGGGACTGGGAGCTTCTTTGGAGGCATTGGGACATTTTTGGTGCCAGGCAATATGCCAACGCTAGTGTTGATATCGAGGCTGATAGAGGTTTCGACAAGCGCAAGGACCAAAATGGAGAGGAAAACAAGAGAAAGATGTGGGTTTCTAGCCATTGTACTTGGTAAAAAGGCAAATTTGGTTATACTGGATGAGTTGTGTAGCTTCAAGTGTTGCTCTTACTTATAGTGTGGAGTTACAAACAGGTAGTTCTGGTGAAGTTGCTGTCTGTATTGTAGTATAGAGAATATGTAAACATTAATAAATTCCATTGTAGGAACATATACCTTAGAGATCCTCACATAAATGATTAATCATTAGACTTTTGGTTTTGTTCCAGTCTAACGTTGTATTTCTTTGTTGTCCAACACTCTGTTAGTGCTAAGGTTGTCAGGTGGTGGGCTAACATTATTGCAGATTATTTTTCAGAAATCCACATTTCTTCGCCGGAAATTGCTCCTACAATACGGAGGCCCCTACCGCCCCACATTCATTCGACTGATATATATATTGTTTTCTGATTATGATTGGGGCTTATATTCATAGTTAAATATAGTCTCAAATTCTGAAACGTCTACTGTGTGTGTCTGATGTTTGAGTTGCTGTTCTTCTCTTCATGATTGGGGCTTAACTTTGTTGTAATTGAATATGTTCTTCAATGATTGAACGTCTAATGTGTGTCTACTGTTTGAGTTGTTCTTGAATAGCTAGTGTTCTGAAGTACAATGATAATGTATATTGGTGAAGACTTGAAGCAGTGAATTCATGAGGTCAGACAACAATCTTAAGTACCTTATCGTCTTGCAGATCGCACTCGCACACACAGACATTAAACATCTAAGCAATTTCGATAAGTTCAGCATTACAGCCATGGTAGCATCCTTGATAAAAAAATTTGCTAGTCAAAAAGAGGGTGCAAGTGAATGGCGACCGAGGCACTCCCTGCCACATCATGTTCGGACTCTCATGTTCAATAGCCATGGTAGCATCCTTGATAATTAGTTCTGCCCCAGCCAGCTGGTTTTCAAAGGAATTGTACTTTGAATTTTCATTTTTTTTTCTTCCAAGTCAATACTCCATCTGTACAAATAAAAACCAAGTACTAGTTTATAGGATGGTGACAATCAGAGAAGTCATATGTTTTCCATCAATAATACATAATGTACTCTTCAACACAATTGACTTTGTTGATAAATAATTACTCTTACTAACAAATTAAAACTTTCTGTTAAGATGTTCGTCGCACGTCATCCATGATGGCTTCAAACTTCAAATTAGCCTAATTAATCCTAGATAATTATTTCTGATTGAAGATAACAATTTCATTTTTTACCAACCACAAATACAAAGTCAACGTTACTGATTAACTGATCAAGATCATGCCAAAATGCTTGTCCAAAATTGATCAGACAAAACTTCACCAAATGCAAATCTCCAAACAATCCCTTATTTTCCTCTTCATCATCCTCATTTTATTAACCTATGCAACAAGCATGCATACAAGCACTGATAGTGATATGGTGGATAATTGCTTTACACAAGTATGCAACAACAACGAGCCCGCGGATCGATATGTCTATTTTCCATTCTTGATACGAAATGATTCCCTCCCAAGGTCCTGTGGGTATCCAGGTTTTGATTTGTTCTGTGATGGAGCTGATAGGTTGTTAGTTGACTTGCCTAATTCAGGGGTTTTCTCTGTTCAAGCTATAGATTATGACAAGCAAAAATTATGGCTTAATGACCCTGATAATTGCCTCCCTAAGAGGCTTCTTTCCCTTAACTTCTCAAAGTCTGGCAAAACTCCCTTTTTTGCTATTCAAGAGCAAGTCCACTGGTTGTATAATTGCTCTAGTGATTTTATCAATAATTCTAGTACTTACATGCCAATTGGATGCCTTAGTGGTCCAGGTTATGGTATTGTCGCTACTCGCTCTGAGATGATCCATGGGAATGTTTCATGTAATAAAATAGGGTCCGTTCCAGTTCCAATTGGATCGAGGCCTAAGGATCTTGATTCGGTGTACAACTCGAATCTTAATAGTAGTATTCAGCTCGCTTGGGCCAAACCCGAATGTGGAGATTGCTTTAGGAAAGGTGGGAAGTGTGGGTTCAAGAGTAGCTCTAACTTGGAGGTCGGGTGCTTTAATCTTCCTGATCGTGGTAAGCTTCCCCTACTCTTTTACATCATCCAATGCAATAAGATGAGATTATTGAGGTCCTAAGTACAATAGGTTTGACGGCTAAAGTTTTTGTACCCGAAAATACATACTCTACCGGTTATGGTACTTTCTTACTGGCCTATGGGTCTTCTTATGTGCATAAGGAAAACTAAGTTTGAAATAGCCCTCTCAAAAAAAGTGACAAACTTCCTAAACATGCTGAGAATGTAATGATCAATCAAGCATTCTATCACCAACATTATGCATATTGATATCCCCTTTTTCTTTTCCTTATGTCATTTTGTGGTTTCATATATAGGACTTTCGAAAAATGCCATGGTGGCCATTGCCATTGCATTTGTAGTACCATCGGCAGTGTTCGCTCTTTTCACCATATACTTCACAATAAGGGCCATCTGCTACCACACGCGAAATAGCAGAAATCTTGCAGCAAGTATCGCTCTCGCCCCATCAGTAGCTCTGCAGCCTCATACAGAAATTAACGGTCTTGATCAATCCATTATTGAATCCTACCCGAAAGTAGTCTTAGGTGAGAGCCGACGTTTGCCAAAACCAGATGATAAGAGCTGCTCAATATGCTTGGGTGAGTACCTGCCTAAGGATACTTTAAGGACAATACCTTACTGTGGGCATTGTTTTCATGCTGAATGCATTGATGAATGGCTTCACTTAAATGCCTCATGTCCAATTTGCCGAATCTTTCCCTCTCCGCGGATGGAAAATACCGAATGAATTTCAAAACAATGATGTAATACATTGTACATACTACATTGCAAAAACAAGAATGACAAGATTATTATGTATTTACAAGGGCTACAGCCTACAAGCATTTTATGTAACTATGTTTCGATTTTATTATAGTTTTTCTAGTTTTCTAATTGATTTCAATGATATGAATCAATAAATCATTTTTGTCTAAATGGACACCACTAGTTGGTATAAAAAAGGAAATTGTCAAAAACGTCTTATGTGTTTTTGCATAGTGTTTCTGCATTTTCTAAATTGACCTTAGAACAATATTAGCCTCAGAAGCCTTCTCCTAGAAATGGACCAAATTGAAAATGACTATAAAAGCAGATAAGGTTGTCTGTTGATTGAGACTAATGCTGGAATGTCGTAATATGTTTAATAAATATATCACAAACTCATCCATAAAGATATATGGAGATCAAGATCTTCCATTAGCTAGGGACACACTTCTCGGATCTTTCGTCACAACAACAAAAACATCAACAACAACAACAACAATTCAAACAACAATGATAAAAAACAACAACAGCCAAAAGGGAGTTCCTGCAGATGGCGGGGCCACACACTACTCTTTCATCAGAGTCCGAACATGACATAGCGGGAAGTGCCTCAGTCACCCATTCACTTGCACCTACCTTTTGACGAGCATTAGAAGAACACAATCATCACACTGCACTTTTGATTTTCACACTGGACTATCCCTAGGACCAAAATGGGGAGGAACACAAGTGAAAGATGTGGGTTTCTAGCCATTGTATTTGGTAAAAAGAGAATTTTGATTGTGCTGGATGATTATGTACTTTAGGGGTTGCTGTTATTTATAGTGTGAAGTTGCAAAACTAGGTGGTTTGAAGTTTCTGTCTGTGTTGTAATCTGTAGAATGTCTAAACGTAGTATTAAATTCCATAGAAAGAATAGGAATTGTAGGTTGGCAACCAAGTTTTAGGAACATATACCTTGGAGATTCTCTAATTAATGATTTAATCATTAAGTTTGGGTTTTGATGCAGTCCAACGTTGTATTTTTTTTTTGTTCAACACTCAGTTAGTGCTCAGGTTGTCAGGGATTCTTAACTGGATATTGTTCCTACTATAGAGGTCCCTGTTACCCTGCACTAAAATACAGAGTAAATTTGGTATTTGCACTCATTCAACTGAAATAATGTAGTGTTTTCTGCTTATGATTGGGGCTTATCTTCATACTTAAATATCCTCTTAAACTATTATTCCACCAAAACTTATGAGTTATCAACAGAAGTTCATGTCATCCTAACACGAAAACCGCTCATGATTGCTCTTACTTATTGTGTACAGACAGTACAGTTGCAGAACCAGGTGGTTCTAGTGAAGTTGCTGTCTTGTATTGTAGTAATGTAGATGTGTAAACATGGAGTATGAAATTTTGTAGAAGAAAGTCAGGAAAATCAGAAAATTTACCTTGGACATTGTCAGACTAATCTTTAACTTAGGTTTTATCTCTTAGATTCTTAGTGCTCAGCCTCAGGTTGTCAATGGGTGGACTAAAAATGGCAGACTTGCGGTTGCGGATATAACAAATTCAAACATTCAACATTCTTAGCTGGATGGTGTCCTAATAGTGTCGTAACTGTATAGGTATTGCTGCAGCCCTGCATTAACAGACTAAATATGGTTTTGATACTCATTCAGTTGGAATAATATGGTGTTTCCAGTTTATGATTAAGGCCTATCTTTGTACAATATATATACATGGACATTACATTTTGCAAACTCGCTCTTCAACCCAAACTGATAGAGATCGCAATTGAAGAAGGATCAAGAACTAAGCGCATGTTGCAGAACACTTTTGCTTAAGAACATTACTGAGGACGGCAGCGTACAAGTCAAACTGTTCATTTGTTTTTTTGTTGAGGCTCAAACCCTCAACTTCACATTTGGGAGACGATACTTCTAATCACCCGAGTTTTCTCTTGATTCCTATGTATAAGTCGAACTGTGAATGTCAGGCTGACTTTAAGCAGGGAATTCTTCAGCAAAGAACCTTACATATTCTATCTTTCAGGTCCTACAATACCCCATACAAGTCTTGGTCTATCCCCTAATGGATGGAGACAAACCATAAGTTTTAGAGTATATAATTGATATACACTACAACAACATTGACTTTGTTCATGACTCATAACTAATTCGTAGTTTTTTAGTATTCATAACTAATTCATCGTTCGTACGAGCTAAGTACAGCTAAGTACTAACAAATCAACTTTGCTCATTAGATGTTCATCGCACGTCATCCAGGACGGCTTCAAACTTTGAATAATATAGCCTAATTAATCCTAATAATAATCTTATACTTGTACACCAAAGAACTTCACCAACCAATTACAAAGTCAACTTTGCTTAATAACCCATCAAAGATTCAAGAATGCCAAAATTCTTCTCCGTTAGTAAAAACTTCATCAAATGCAAATCCCAAAGAAATCCATCTTTTTCCTATTCATCATTCTCATTTCATTAACCTACACGAAATGCATGCATACGAGCAATGAGATGGTTGATAATTGCCTAACACAAGTGTGCAACTTCAATGAGCCGACGGATCTATACGTACATTTCCCATTCCTAATACGGAATGGATCCCTCCCAAGAACCTGTGGGTACCCCGGTTTTGATGTGTTATGTGATGGAGCTAGTAGGCTATTAATTGACCTGCCTAATTCAGGGGTTTTCACTGTTGAAGCTATAGATTATGAAAATCAGGAATTATGGCTTAATGATCCTGATAATTGTCTCCCTAAGAGACTTCTTTCCTTAAATGTCACAAAGTCTGGTAAAACTCCTTTTTTTGCCATTCAAGAGAAAGTTTACTGGTTGTATAATTGCTCCAGTGATTTCCTCAAGTCTACCATTTACAGGCCAATTGAATGCCTTAGTGGTCAAAGTTATGGAGTTGTAGCAACTAGCTCTGAGGTGATCCATGGGAATGTTTCCTGTAGTAAAATAGGGTCCGTTCGAGTACCTATTGGATCGAGGCCTAAGGATCTTGATCCGTTGTTCTCTATGGATCTTAATAGTGATATTCAGCTCGCTTGGGTCAAACCCGAATGTGGAGAGTGCTTTGGGAAAGGTGGAAAGTGTGGGTTCAAGAGTAGCTCTACCTTGGAGGTCGGATGCTTCGATCTTCCACGTCGCGGTAAGCTTCCCCAACTCTTATCAATCAACCATTTAGATGAGATAATTGAGGTCTTAGACTCTATGGTACAATAGTTCATATATATAGTAGCTTCTTATTTACTCTCTTGTTTTGTGGTTTAATTCATACAGGACTCCCCAAAAAAGCTGTTGTAGCCCTTGCCCTTGCATTTGCAGCACCATTGGTATTATTCAGTTTTTGCATTGCATACTTCATAGTCAGAGCCATCTGTTTCAGAACAAGAAATAGCAGAAACCTTGCAGCACGTATCGCTCTCGCCCCAACTGTCGCTCCACAGCCTCAAACAGATACTAATGCCGGCCTGGATCATTCTGTAATTGAATCCTACCCGAAAGTGGTCTTGGGTGAGAGCCGGCGTTTGCCTATCCCAGATGAGAAAAGCTGCTCAATATGCTTGAGTGAGTACCTGCCTAAAGATACTTTAAGGACACTACCATATTGTGGACACTGTTTCCATGCTGAATGCATTGATGAGTGGCTTCACTTGAATGCCTCATGTCCTGTTTGCAGAAATTTTCCTTCTCCAGGGACGACCGAAAATGCTGATTAAAATTCAGAAATTATAATGTATCATATTGTAAATTGTACATACAAGAAAGAACAGATTCAAATTATGTACCTACAACTCTACAAGCATGTATGTATAGCACTTTTTTTTCTTTTGCCTTAAATTTAAATTCAGTATTTGTTAGTTTTAAAATAAATGAAACATTTTTGTTTAAATGAATACTCATAATTAATTTCTACCATCCATTTAAAATGAGATGATTTTCTTTTATTAGTATAGCCTAATTTTTAGGGGAAAATGCAGGGGAACACCTCAAATCCATGGAGTGTTGTGGAACTCTTTGTCCCAACCACGTACCCTTCCAAAACACTAGGGTGACGTTAAATTAGGACAATTGAGGTCGTAGTGTAAATAGGTTTGGCCTTAAATAAGTGCTTAATTATGTGACTAAGATACAGTGTTTTTTGCTTGCCTACAAGTCTTTTTGAAGAGCTATCTCAAATGCTTAAAAGCGATCATTAGTTATTCCAGGTCAGTTTTGGTTATAACTTAATCTTCAAACACTGTATTTTTGTTTCTGGTCTGAAAATATTGACAAACTTCTTAACGTTTTGAGTGAAATTTGATGTCAATCACCAAGAATATGCAAATTCATGTTGTATATATATTGTGGTTGAATTCATACAGGACTTCCAAAAAATGCCGTGGTGGTGGTTGCCCTTGCATTTGCAGCACCATTGGCATTGTTGGCTTTTTGCGCCGTATACTTCATAGCCAGGGCTTTATGCAACAGGACCATAAATAATAGCAGCAATAATCCTGCAGCAGGTATCGCTGTCGCTCCACAGCCTCAAACAGTAGACAATAACAACGGCCTTGATGGATCCATAATCGAATCGTATCCCAAACTGGTACTAGGTGAGAGCCGGCGTTTGCCTACAGATGATAAGAACTGCTCAATATGCTTAGGTGAGTACCTGGCTAAGGAGACCTTAAGGACATTACCAGATTGTGGGCATTGTTTCCATGTTGAATGCATTGATGAATGGCTTCACTTGCATGCCTCATGTCCAGTTTGCCGAAATGATCCCTCTCCACGGTCCGAAAACGATGAATCGATTTAGAAAAATATGATACTCCAGAGTCCAGATCACACATTTGTACATAGAACAAGGAAGAAGAATGTGCCTGGTTTGAAGCATGAATGTATAGCACCTTTTTCCTTTTCTTTAATTTGATTCAAATGACAATTTGGTTCATTAGTGTTGCAAATTAAGCGAAACGTTTTTCTTTTTTTTTGGGTTTATTTAGTGGGGTACCAAGTCGCTAAGGCGCGCCTTAAGTTGGCCCAACCCAATTACTTCATTAAATTCTGGGCCCAACCACAGTCATACCTGGCCACGAGGCCCCCTTTATTTTCAGGTTCATATTCTCCAGTTCCATTTCTTAATTGAATAGCTAAAATCTATATCTATCTATATACTAATACTAAAAAAGTTGCCCGAGAGAAAAAATAGACTAGCCATGTGTCAACTTCTCATGAGTTTGGTCACGTGTCAATTTCTCATAAAGTTGGTCATGTGTCATTAAAAAAAAAATTAGAGTCCCAAAAACAAAGTGGTTCCATAAAAATAAAACACTAACTAATAGTTTCATAAAAATAGAACACCTAACTACCGTTTAAATCACCTCAAAAAAAAAAAAAAAAAAACTTCCGTTTAAATACACTAAAAAAAACTAACGTTTAAATAATTACAATGAAAAAAAAAAGAAAAACGAATTCTAAGCCTACTCCCACTATCCCCAATTTCTCTGCCACTAATTTGATGTGACTTTATACCACTAATTACTGGTATGAGAAAACTAAAAAAACTAAAAAGATCAAGTTTCCTTCTCCAAGCCACAAAACAGAGTGCTAGAAAAATGGAGGTTAATGTGAAGCGAGTGGAATTTGCGGGCAAAAATATTGAAGAAGATTGAGCAAAAATATTGGTCAAACCCCCTTCTTCTCAATTAATTTCCAATCTATTGAGAGGATATTCTGAAACTTCCTCCCATATGAAAAACGGGTATCATGAAATTCTCAAATTGGATGACCTGAGAGGGTAATGGATTTCTTTCACATGTTAGTGGGTCTAACTTCAATTGTATCCTCACTAAGAATTTAAGCAATCAATACGCAGTGAGTCTATTTTCAAAATTTAGATTGATTTTATGGATTTTAGTATTTGAATTGATTTGCATGTCTATCTATTTTTCCCTCTTTCAGTGTCTGATCTTATTTGTTTGGATTAAGTTGTTAACTTATGCTTAACCACAGTGCTTAAAAGGGATGATTTTATTTATTTTTTATTTATTTTATTTTTGCAGATGTGAATTGGAATTACCCAATGGTTTGCTGAATGCAAAATTCTAATCTTGATGGTAATCATCGAAACAATCAAGGTACTTACACCTAGCTTGGCAAAGCTGACGCGGACCCGATAACCCGACCCGAAATACCTGATCCGATACCCGGTTTTGATCTGAATAGTAAACCCAAAGTTGAACCGAAACCGAAAGTCAATCCGACCCAAACCTAACCCGACTCGAAACCGATCTCATCCGAATAACCCGAAATTAACCGATCTGAATGCGATCCAAGAAATAATGATCCGAACCCAAATCGAATCCGATCCGAACCCGATCCGAATCCGAAATATTGCAAGTTTAATACTTTCGTTTTTTTACTTATTTGTGCCCTTAACATAGTATGATAAGAATATTTTACTCTTTACAAACATCTTTTTATTGTTTTCGAAAGGAAAATCACAAATTAATCATTATATCCCATGTTTATTTGTAAAATTCACAATAATATAAAGCTGACTTGAATCCAAACCTGAAAAGAACCGGAAATTCGAATCCATACCCGACCCGAATGTATTTGACCCGTAATCGAATCGAACCTGAAGCAGTTTGAGCAAATTAAAACCAAACTCGAACCATGTTGAACCAAACCCGAATCGAACCCAGATAAGCTGACCCGAAAATGATTTGAACCGAAATTATCCGAACCGAACCCGATCCGACCAACCCTCCGTCATCTGAAGTTCAGAAATCAGAACTATCAAGGTCCTTCCACTCTATATTTTATGTTTCATAATTGAGATGTTCAATGTATTTGTGAGAGCGATTTTTTTCACCCTACGCATATAGGACATTTTTCATGAGAGCATAGAAGAAGTCACTGACAGTAAGCACTGAGATCAGGTTGAATCTTTATTCTTTTTTCACATTTATGTCCATTTGGTTCAAAATTGTGAATTTACAGTCTTACAATGAGTGCGTAATTCTATTTTTATTCTTGGTTTTATTATCTAGAATTGAAAGTTTATATTATGTTATTTTAATTTGTTGGCTCGAAAACATGGTTTGAATTAAAATGTTCTACTTTGGGTTATTTACATGGCTTGAATTACATTACAAACTTGGCCCATATGTATCTGATGCAATTTAGGGGTATATGTGGTTCATAAAGTGTTAATCTCTTAAATGCATTAGAGGCTATACAAAGTACTATACTATTATATATTGAGTTGCATGCATGAATCTCTCCTTTCTAACATAATCCAGATGGCTTAGAGCTGTAAGCTTTTCTCTATGATGTTTTATTTGGAATCAAATTTGGATGTACCACATGATATTTTTCTATCTTATTTGATGAAGAATGGAAATTAGAGGCAAATTGCTTGATTGGAAGTATGTAAACTGGGATAAAAAATGAAGATGCAGGGGTTGCTTTTTGGGTTCTTATTCTTTTTGTAGGGGAAGTTAATTTGCAGGAGTTGGGTAAATATAATAAATGTGCTCCAATCTCCACTGTACAATGTTTATTATGTGATTAAGTAAGAACAATGTATGATTTGTTATTTTATTTGATGTATTATGTTGGTGCTGAATGATTGAAAAACTGTTATATTTGATTAATTGATTACCTTGATAGGAATGAAGAATTAAATAGTTTGTAGTTAAATTTTTTCTTTTCTTTTCAAGCTAGAGATATGTACAGTATTTATTTGTTTACTTGAACGATTGAGAATGAATGTTGATGTGCCTGATTTAATAACTATTTTTGATGTTCACATGATAAGATGGGGTTGTGATGTTTGGCGATTGACTTAGGTTTTTTGATAGATATCTATATGCTTCTCTATAAATCATTGAATTGTATGTTCAATAACTAATGCCTTTGATATTTCTATGTCTTTTATCAAATCTTTTATATCTGTATCATCATGTTAGTACAAGTTTTTTGATTTCTGTATTTTAACTCTTAATTTGAAATGTGACAAAATGAACTACAATATGAAGTTTGGGCAACTCTTGTGACCCAAGTGTTGGCATCGGTTGTGGCGACGAGCAAAGGTCCTTATGAGTGTTGCTACCCAACCCAGCAAGAAGTAGAGCCTATGAGAGCAATGGACTGGCTTTGTTATATACGAGTATAATACCAGTATATTCTTTTCTTTTCAATATAGACTGGTGGATGTATGTGATTTGCTTATCAAATCTTAGTCTATTTCATTATGGATCATATACATGCTTGCAACAGGAAAATGCAGGGATGTAATCTTTTTTTGAGCTTATTGCTATAACGGTGGAAGAAGTTAGTACCTATATATTGCTTCAGTATTTAGGATGTTATAGCAGATGGAATTTACTTCCCTTTTTATGGCGAGAAGATCATGAGAAGTTGGTTTATTTATTTGATAATGTTATTTTTTTTGTCATTTAATAATTGATTTTAATAAGGAGCTCATAATGGACCGAAAAGCAATGAACATGTGGGAAATGACATTTTGTTGCGTTAGAAAAAATGGGTAATAATTTTCAAAAGAAATTAAATAATTATCAAGTTGGTAAAAATCTTGCATTGCATGGGTACATGTAATTAGATACCGTTTACAACGTACTTTAAATAAAGTAAAAACAATTATCAATTTTATTAATTTATTTGTATTTTTAAAATGGATGGTATCAAATAAATAATTTACATGTAGTTATACTTACAATGACAAACTTTTTTTTGTTGCAATATTTTTTTTCTACGATATTAAAATTTTCAAATGTTCAATATGAAAATTGTTTGTCTAATTGATTTAGATAAACATCGTACATCGCACGGGTACAAAAACTAGTTATTTAATAGATTTATAAACTTGGCCAATTTTCAAGTCATTTGTAAAATAAATAAATAAAAAAGAACAATTAAAACTAATTACTTACGGTTAATCAGAAAATGGAATAAAATAAAATAGATAGATGATCATCACTTATTTTCCTTACTTTTTTTTTCTTTTGAATTCAGATAAGGTATAGAGGTCAATAGTATTCGAAACCTCAAGACCTCGATCAAGTTTACATGACTAAAAGGGATGAATTGAAAACAGCACGTACTCCTAACTATTAAAACGTCTCTTAATTTCTCTATTCATTTTCCTCATTAAATGCGGTGTTTTCAACTCAAAGCCGGAAAATCCCATGAGAAAGGTCAACTAATTGAGCTAATGCTCGGTGGTCATAGGAAAAACTAGATACTACGTATCTAACGATGATATTCACATTTTTTTTTTTCCACCTTTCCCTATAATTACTTCGGGGGGTGGGAGGGGGACAAGGGGTTAGGTTAGGTGAAATGTATCATAGTTAGGAGTATGTAGGAGATATGAATTGTGGCTTCTTATTAAGTCCTTTGAAATGACAAACAATTTCCAGAGATGACTAAAGATCGAAGGTGCTCCTGGTATGTGGTTGAAGGGTGGATCCTACCTACAATTACGTAAATTTTTGCTTGTTGGTTTTTAGGTGAGGTGTTGCTTTCTTGGCCAAGCAGATCAACCAATTATAAAAATAAAAAATAAAAAAAAATGAAAAAGAAAGTAGTAATTACTCTATATACTTAAAAGATTTGTATATATTGTACTGTAAATCTGTAATCGATAAATAGTAGCACCCGTAAGTGAAAACAATTGTGGGTAAACCATCCATGTAATTTGTAAAATGTTAATTGACTACTTTTTAGTGTTTTGCTTTTTAAAAATTGAAATTTATTTATCGAAATTTCAATACTCAAGCTTATTTTTAGTCGTCCAAATCGCATGAATAGTCTACTCAATCGATAGATAAACTAAGCATTGTCCCTCGTAAGCAGCCACTAGTTTGTTGCAACCTGTCTCTACTACTTGGTTTGGTTGTTATATAAGTAGTAAGTAGTAGCCTTTGGGCAGAAGAATTGAAGTTCTTTCATGAATTTTCGTGTAACCAAGGTTTTGGTTCAAGTTTCATTCAATAGACGTTTGTCCTTTCTAGATATTTGCTGCAACATCGCCTCTTGCACAGTTGCACTAGTTTACATTACTTGACCTGACATATATAGTGACAATTTGCGCAGAAGAAAAGGAAATACGACTTTTTTTTTTTTGCTAATCAATTATCAAAAAGGTGAATTGCATTTGCATAGAATGAATGCAAATGCATAGAACCTGGACAACAGAGCAGAAATGTGAATTGATACAACCTTAGCTTTTTGGTCGCCTGATCCGCACAAAGATCTTTAGAGATTTTAGATTTTTGGTTTTATTTTATATTATATGAGTCATTTTAGAATTGCTATCAAGCATTTTATTACTCCCTCCGTTTTTGAAAAATGGTAACATTTACTTTTTGAAGGTCAAAGTTTAAATTGGTGACATAAAATACACCTTACTTTTTTAAGTTCTTTTACCATGAAACAATTTTATACAAACACTTAATGCATCTTACGTCAACAAATAAACTCATAAGTTATGATACAAAGTGGCCGCAGGTAACCTGCGGTGAGGGAGTGGAAATTGCCCAAAATGGATGGCAATCATATTCATAGGCTACTTGCACTTTTTTATTCAAAGGATGGGAGTCCAGTTCGGAGAATGCTTAGTTTATTCACTGAGTAGTATATATGGGTGATATGGACAAGAATTATAAGTTTGTACATTGGAATTCAAATAAAATATTTTCACCTTAAAAAATAAAATATCAAAATTCAACCAATCATCAATTCACACATTACTCGGATAGACTACCCAATGATTAAACTAATATTTCTCCGGTCCAATACTGTATGTCATACTGAACTTATCTTTTTTCGAGTGACATATACACACTGAACTTTTTTATATATACTCCCACGTACAACTTGTTATTTGTCACTATTTGATATTACGATTTACGAGTACTATATAAGTATATATGCACACAACAGTCAACACGTACTAATGAGTAATGTGTATCGCAAATTTGTAAATCTACCCACAATGCAACAAGCATAGTGCGTAAATTCCTCTCTGTAGGAAAACCCATTTCCTTTCAGTAGGAGTTTTCCCCTTTTCTCTCTGTGGAGCTCACCATGTGTAATCCATCTCCTTCACCAATTTCTCTAAGGGCCTACCATAATTAATCCTCCATTAAATTCTTATTCTTATTATTCTCTCTATCCATCTATTCCCCTTCTTTATTGCTCCCCTTCCTCTGTGAGCAGTCTTAACACCAAATTAAATTAACCTACCCTTCTTCTCACCCACTCCCACTGACATGCAAACTGCATTAATGGGAGATCCACCGCCAAAATTAAATTCAGGAGACAGAAATAGAGAAATCTTTAAAGATATCCAACTCCCTCCCAACCCACAATTTGCTGAAAGGGTAACAAACCAGTGCTTGATAGGCCGTGTCTTCTCTGAAAAACCGATCAAGATGGCTCTCGCAAAATCAATCCTTAAAAAGATTTGGAGCAACCAAGGTAAACCAACTATCTCAATTATGAACGATTTTGATTTTTTAATCACGTTCCAGTCTAGAAGGAAAAGAGATAGAGTCGCTGATAGAGGTACTTGGGTGGTGTTGGGAAAAAACTTGGTCCTTCGAAAATGGGAAGAAAATCAGAACCCACAAGATCTAGAATTCTTCATGTATCCTCTATGGATCCAAGTCCACGGACTACACTGGTCAAGCTGGACGGAAGCATGTGGCCATGTTATTGGGGGCAAAATTGGTGAAGTTCTAGGTACTGATGTTGTTACTGAGCAGAGAGTTCTTGCAAGGAAATTTATTCGAGTAAAGGTGGTACTATATCTCAGGGAACCTCTGCCAAGGGGTTTTGAACAGGAAGGCATAAACAGCCCAAGACCCACCTGGGTTGAGCTAAAATATGAACGTGTTGGGGAAATATGCTAAAACTGTGGGAGATTGGGACATGAACAGGATGCATGTCAGTTTGAAGGTCTTGCAAGACTCATAGGCCCTGATAAGGGTTTTGGCCCCTTCATGAGAGCAACAGATCTTTCTGATTGGCATTTGGCTCTCAAGAAGGTTGTAACACCTGAAGAAGAGGTTGACCCCTTTCAAGAAGTGCTCAGGGAAGCTGAACGGATCTCCGCCCAAGACCGCCTGAGACAACAAAGGATTGACAATGAAGAAGTGGCTAGACTGGCGCGTTCAATCAACGACCCTCCCAGCGAGTCGGTAGCATTTGACCTGGGTGAGTCTATTGTGTCCTATGATGCGGAAAAAGGGGTCGTTACTGAGGTGGACGTGAGCACTGGGAAAGCTGTAAAGATGAGCTGGGCAGTAGCCTGTGCCCTCGAGCCGCTCGCCCGACAAGGGACAAGACAGAATGGGGCCTCAGACACTGATGACGAACCACAAAGCTCCAGTGAGTTAAACCCCCCTATTTCTCCCTTTGATTTTATGGATAATGACTCACTGGCAATATTGAACATGGGTAATATTGATATTGGAAAAGAGGATGGTTTAGAAATGATCTGTCTAAATAACCACAACCCAACCCAGGCCCATCTAACAAAAGCCCAATCCCTGCCCTACACTGTTATTGAACCTGAGGACCCCATAAGCCCAATCCGTGCACCAAAAAATCCCAACCTAAATAAAACCCAGGGCGACATCCTCTTTACTCCCACCAAGCCCACAGGCCTCACAATTCACTCAAGCCCAAATGCTAATGAGACAAGCCTTACCCAACAAATCCTTTTAACCCCAAAATAACCCACACCCCCACAAAAATACCAAATTCCTGGGCATACTGTCTTTGAAACGAAAACTTCAGGAAGAGGAAGTTGAAGGAAGTGAGAGGAGCAATCAGAAGGAAGACACGAAAAAATAAAAAGCCACAAAAACTCACCATACCTTGGATAAAGGCAAGAAGCCTATGACCTCAACCACCAGAACAAGAGGCCTGAAAAAAACCCAAAATCACTTGTTAGTCGCAGTGTGGCTAGAACACGGGAAGACTTGAACTTGCACTTTGATCAAGGTGTAATGGCAGATATGCTACGGCAATTTGATGAGAAATTCTCCAAGGCTGAGGAAGCGGGCCAAACCTGCCCCCAACCCCCCCAATGAGGATAATTTATTGGAATTGTCGGAGGTTGGGGCGCCCCGCGACCTTGCTCCATATTCGAGCCTTTATTCGGCGTCACAACCCGGATATTATTTTTCTGTCTAAAACCATGATCTCTGATGTAAATGCGTGTGATGTGTTACGTTGTTTGAACTTTGTGGGGATGGAAGCTACCTCTTCTGGGGGTAAGGCGGGGAAATCTGGAGGTACAACTTTGATGTGGCGTAGTGGAGTACAGTTAGAAGTTGTGTTCAAGTCTGACCAAATAGTGGTCACGAAATTGAATGGGGATAATCAGCAATTGCAATCAATGAGTACTTTTGTTTATAGGGCCCCTAATCACTCTAATAGGGCGGCCTTTTGGGAGGCTTTGGATGAGATAGCCTCGTCATTCCCGGGACCTCAGTCGTTCCTGGGAGATTTCAACGATCTGCTGAAAAATGGGGGGGGAGTATTAAGGCCATCAGCATCCTCGTGTGGGCTACAAAAGTTTGTTGACAATAATGGCTTGGTGGACTTGGGCTATGTAGGGAGCCCGTATACCTGGAGGAAATCTAGAGATAAGCAAGTTATCTTGAAAGAAAGACTTGATCGTGGGGTTAGCAATACTTTGTGGAGGAACTTATTCCCGAAAGCAGTAGTGAAGACGTTGGTTTTTGTGGGCTCGGACCATACTCCGATCCTAATGGATAGTCATGGTGAAGGTCCTAAGGGCCCTATTCCATTTAAGTTTGAAGCCATGTGGATTAGGGACCCAGGGAGCTTTGAAGTTGTGGAGAAAGTATGGGACAGTCAAGTTTTGGGCTCTAGGGGTTTTGTAGTGAAGGAAAAACTAAAGTTAACGAAAAGCCACCTCAAGAGGTGGAACAAAGACCACTTCGGGAACATTCAGAAGCAAATATAGGATGTCACAACTGAGATAGATAAAATCCAGAAGGGAAGCACCAGTGGTGGAAATGATGAAATTGAATCCGATCTTTTTGCTAGATTACTTGAACTATATCAACGGGAAGCCATCATGGCCAAGCAACGCTCAAGAGTCCAATTCCTCAAGGAGGGTGACCTCAACACAAAGTTCTTTCACCTTTCTACCATCATACGTAGAAGAAGGAATGCAATTGAGGCACTTAGAGGAGCAGATGGCAATTGGATTCAAGATGGGGAAGCTATAAACCAAGAGTTTGTGGGCTATTTTCAGGATCTATTCTCAGCGGTGGAACCTAGCTTCCCTCCTGATTTGCAGCAGCTTTTCAATGAAATCATCACCAATGAGGAAAATGACAGACTTTGTGCAATCCCTGATAGCGACGAGATCAAACAAGTTATTTTCCTCATGCACCCTACGAAAGCCCCAGGCCCAGATGGGATGCCTGCCTTGTTCTATCAAAATTATTGGCCGATCATCCATCTGGATATTGTCGCCATGGTACAAGAATTTTTTAGAATAGGTTACTTGCTGCAAACTCAGAATCACACACATATTGCGCTGATTCCAAAATCAGCAACAGCTTCATCGGTCAAGGAATATCGACCAATAGCACTCTGCAACGTTGTGTATAAAATCCTTTCGAAGATCTTGGCAAATCGCCTTAAACCTTCCCTTGACAGAATTATTAGCCCGCTGCAAGCGGCCTTTGTTCCTGGACGAGTAATCTCTGACAACACGATTCTCGTCCAAGAAATTTTACACACAATGAAGAAGCAAAAAGGAAAGGGAGGATTAATGGCACTCAAAATTGACATGGCCAAGGCTTATGACAAGCTTGACTGGGGCTTCCTCTTGAGTGTGCTTCGAAATGTAGGATTTGGGGGTCACTTTGTGAAGATGATTGAACAGTGTATCACCACACCAACAATGTCCGTGCTTATCAATGGGTCTCCTAGAGGGCTCATTAAACCACAAAGGGGCCTCCGGCAAGGTGACCCACTGTCACCCTTCCTTTTTGTTCTTGGTATGGAGGTGTTGTCACGCCTGTTCTTGAGAGCTCAATCCACTGGGGCCATTCATGGAATCGCCATTGACAGAAGATGCGAAGAAATTTCCCATCTCTTCTTTGCTGATGACTTGGTCGTCTTTGGCCGAGCAAATGAGGATAAAGCTAGGGCAATCAATGAAGCACTTGATCTCATGGAGGATTGGAGCGGCCTAACTGCAAATAAAACCAAGTCTGGAATTTTTTTCAGGCCGAACACGAACCATTCCACCATTGGGAGACTCAAGGGCATCCTGAATTTGAGATCCATGGATAGGAATGCCGTATATCTAGGTCTGCCGTTCTTCCGTAACAATGGAAAACGCCAGAGATTTGAGTATATTATGGGTAGGCTCAAGGAGAAACTCAAGGGGTGGAAAGCTAAAACCCTTTCCTTTGCCGGGAGAACCACAATGATGCAAGCGGTTGCATCCGTGCTCCCTAGCTATGCAATGTCATTCAATTCCATGAGCATATCCTTATTCCATGATATGGATGCAATGGTGAGAGATTTCTGGTGGGGGAAGGATCAAAGGGGAAAAGGGGTTTATCTCAAGGCCTGGAAATCAATTTGCTCACCAAAATTTTTTGGTGGTCTGGGCCTCAGATTGTTTCAGGATATGAACAAGGCCCTTCATTCGAAGTTAGCTTGGCACGTTTTCTCCAAGGATAAGAGGCTGTGGGTACAATTGTTTTTGCAGAAATATTGTCGTCGGTTTGGCTTTATGTAGGTTGATAGCTATGCATCTGATTCTCAATAGTGGAGGGAAATACTTGGGGATAGAGAGCTTATAAAACAGGGTGGTTACTATGTAGTGGGAAATGGGGAGCTAATTAATACATGGACTAATCCATGGGTACCTTCACTTGAAGGATTCAGACCACTAGCTAGAGAGGGAGCTGAAATTGAAATTTTCAAAGTGTGTGAATGTATCAATAACCACCAATGGGATGAAGCTCTTGTCCGAGATCAATTTGATGCTATCTCAGCAACAACAATTCTTAAAATTCCTCTCTCATCCTTTAATGATGAAGATTCAGTGTCCTGGCTCTATGAGAGACTAGGAATTTTCTCAGTCAAGAGTGCTTTCAAGCTCATCATACACAACAGATTTGAAGGGCATGCTGTCCTTGATCATTCGTTTTGGAGCAACCTATGGAAGCTAAAAGTTCCACAACGAATACGAATATTTATATGGCGTATTGCCTGGCAAGCGATACCCTCACTAGCCACACTCAAGATTCGCATTCCATTGGTTGAGGATTCTTGCTGTCTCTGTGGTAACGAGGTTGAAACTGATGTCCACCTACTGTTTCTATGTCCAGTTGCTCGCCTGGTATGGGGAAGTGTTGCTGGCTTTCATACGGACTTCCATCAAAATTGGGACATGTGGCAATGGCTTACAGGGATTTTTATGTCTTCATCTGACTTGAGAACTGCAATGGGGAAAGATGCAGGAGAGAGATTCGCAAGAAAGGCAGCTATTATAATTGACTCTTTGTGGTGGCAACGCAACCAAGCTCTCCATGATGCCAAGGAGGTCAACACTGAGATCTTTATTGGGATGATCATGAAAAGATGGGCTGAATGTGAGAAAGCTTTTGATGAAGAATCCATGGGTACAAGGGGACTATCCACAATCTCAATAGTGGAAGAGTTCCCCTCAAAGGAGAACTCTATCTTTGTTGATGCAGCGTTTCGGTCACCAAAGGCTACTACCTCCTGGGTTAGCTTTGATCTCAATGGTACTGCCACACTTGCAGGTGCAGCTTCCTTTACTGTTGAGAGCGCTTGCAAAGCTGAATCAAGGGCAATCCTTGAGGCTGCCAAGAGAATCCAACTGAATGGAAGTAGGGGAACTACAATCTTTAGTGATGCCAAAGTCGTGGTCGATGATCTCGGGAAAGGCAAACCATTCCCGTGGCGCACAAGGAAGATTCTAGAAGAAGCCTCAATTTTAATTTCTAGTTGTAATGTTAATGTAGCTTTTATTCCTAGACGTTTTAATTCAACTGCACATTTTTTCGCTGCTTGGGTGACCTCCTCTGATTTTGTGGGTGTGATGTAACCCGAGGAGTTCCGATCCGAATGTGACCTTTAGATTGTTTATTTGTCTTTTGGATTACTTCGTTAATACAAATACGCAACCGTTGGCCAAGCCAAAAAAAAAAAAAAAACAAGCATAGTGCGTGGTAAATACTAAATACAGCAGGCCCTGGCCTGTGGTCTGTGGACCTTCAATTAACCTGGATATACATACACATCGTCCATCACCAAACTTTGTACGGTTCACAATTTTGTCGCCTGAGACTGTAACACTAGTATATTCTACAGTACACTTCCCCATATAACATTACATGAACAAATTTCAGTCACAACAAAAATAGCCCCATATAAATCATAAAGTTAACCATATACACTGGATACCAAGTATCTGTATCTGTATCTGTATCTGTATCTATATGACTGTATCTATCTCCGCAAAGCAAAATAATCCAATCACAAAAACATCTCTAAAACGGTCTTTTCATAAATTTTGGTGAGACAGAGGACACTTCAAAATGAAACAAAGGTTACTTCTCAGTTCTCACCGTATAAGTGACCCCTACATTTGTAAACAGTGACCCCATTTTTCTGTGAGTTGGTCTCACGCAAGACTTACTATTTATAATAGTTTCAGTTCAGTTATGAGATGTAATAATCGGTTCCATTCATTTTAATAGTTCTTTGCATGATTATTGTCTCACATATTATTATTACAGAATTTTAATTTGATTTAGTTTAATTTATTTAGTGGTGTAATAATCGCTTCGCTTCAATTTAGTTCAATTCAATTCAATGACGATCCAAAAGATTATTCTTGTACTCGAGTGGTTATTCTCGGATCGGATAGTTAAATCAGTCTTACTTTTGGAGCTTTTGGTTTGAACGCTCGTTGGAGTAGCATTCGAATTTTGAACTTTTGACCCCGCCTTGAAAGCTAAAGCTCTTGCAAAAGCTAGGTTATCCAAACAGAACTTTTAGTAGCTTTAGTGTTACCAAAAGCTGAAACTCACTCAAAAATTCTCAAAAATTGTGTGCCAAACATAGCAGCTATGTTTGGCAAAATTAGCTGTAGCTATAGCTATCAAATGTAAATAAAAGAAATAAATGTGTAGAAAACTGCTAAAACTTGCTACAAAATACTACTTTCTCTGTTTTTTGAAAATGTTTACATTTGCTTTTTCACGGTCTCCAATGCACCACTTTGACCGTAGATAATTGTAATTATATGCATATGTAGATTATAAAATTATAGTTATCCAAAAGTATTCTTTAAAATGAATCTAACAATACCATTTTACATTATAAATATTTGTATTTTTTTCACTAATTTATGGTCAAAGTTTGTGAACTTTGACCTTGAAAAATGAAGTATAAACATCTTGGTGAAACAGATTAAGTAATAAACTGGTTATAGTTGTAGCTGCAGGTGAAAGCTTGCAGGGATAGCTTTCAAAGAATTAGTTGTAGGGAGCTGTAGCTGTAGCTACATATTAAAAATTATAGTGCAAACTGTTTGGTAACAGAGAGTAAAAATTACTAGTTACAAGCTTCAAGCTGTAGCTTTTATTAAAAAGCTAGCTTTTCGTGTCAAATATAGCCAACCTTTAGCCCAACAAATACATTCGCGTGGGGGTCGGGGAACGGTTAAAGTAATTGAGGATAGAATCGAGAGAGATACCAACATACTCTATGGTGCTGCTCGTCTTCTTCATAGGCATTGTCCATGCCCGTTGAAAGTTCGTCACTAGAGTACTTAGGTTTGTCTTTTACTCTTTCATTCTTCACAATATAGATACAATATACACGTACTCTATTAGTTCACTACAACTAACCAGAAATAAATTGGTGATGACATATGAGAAAAATCATCATAGTATAGTATAGATTATCTATTTTTATAAATTGAATATAGATTATCTAGTATTTGGCTCGCTGAAAACAGAAAAAATGATGTCCAATGCATAAGGAAAGAAAAACCAGACTAAAACGAATACAGTGGGCGGGGTTCACAAACGGAGGCTTGGTATGCTGAAAACCCGATACGTACAACACGTGTATTATTATACCATTTATTATTATCTTCTTCATTCTATTTCCATACCAGAATCAGCCAGGTCAACATTCCCCTGATTCCAGAATCCTCATCTTTTTTTTGAACCCCAAAGATCCTCACTTACCAAAATGATTGAAATAACCTAAGGAGATCTTAGTTTAGTAAGTAGTAACATAAATATTGTCGTTCGTTCGATGTGGATCGAACGTAGAGCACAAAAGCTCGTATGAGACGGCCTTAATTAATGTAAGACTATTATTCATATAAGTATTAATGATAAAAGTAGTGAATTGCTAAATACCGCCCCTTTTTACTAGCTACCGCCCCCCTAATTTCCAATTTTACCCTCCCCCTTTTCCTCACTCACTCTTACTCACTCTCACTCATCCTCTCTTCCTCACTCACTCTCACTCATCCTCACCACCACACCATCACACCGGCAACCACCACCACTCACGGCACAACCACCACCGGTAAATTTTTTTTTGCGCATTTTTTTTGCACAGTCGTCTGAAATTTTCGACTCACCCTTGGGTGAGTCGTCTGCTAGAGGCGACTCACCCTTGGGTGAGTCGGAAATTTCAGACGACTCACCCTTGGGTGAGTCGTCTGCTAAAAAATTATTATTATTATTTATTGTTATTATTATTATTATTATTATTATTATTATTATTATTATTATTTATTGTTATTATTATTAATATTATTATTATTATTATTACTGATTATTGTTTAATTAATTAAAAATGTGAACTAGCTCGGCACCGATTTACCGGCTCCTCCCCTCTACCATTTCACATTTTTAATTAATTAAATAATAATCAATAATAATAATAATAATAATAATATTAATAATAATAACAATAAATAATAATAATAATAATAATAATAACAATTAATAATAATAATAATATTTTTTTTTTTGCACAGTCGTCTGAAATTTTCGACTCACCCTTGGGTGAGTCGTCTGCTAGAGGCGACTCACCCTTGGGTGAGTCGGAAATTTCAGACGGCTCACCCTTGGGTGAGTCGTCTGTAGTCGAAAATTTCAGACGACTGTGCAAAAAAAATGCGCAAAAAAAAATTTACCGGTGGTGGTTGTGCCGTGAGTGGTGGTGGTTGCCGGTGTGATGGTGTGGTGGAGAGGATGAGTGAGAGTGAGTGAGGAAGAGAGGATGAGTGAGAGTGAGTGAGAGTGAGTGAGGAAAAGGGGTGAGGGTAAAATTGGAAATTAGGGGGGCGGTAGCTAGTAAAAAGGGGGCGGTATTTAGTAACACCCATTTATCATGCTGACATTTTTACTTGTATATAGAAAAGATCTCACCTTAAGGCGACGTCATATACACGAGGCACCCTCATTTACTCATACGACTTTTCACTTCAAATGAAAATTAACCTTCACTCAGAAAAAGTATACAACTAAAACGGACAAAAAAACGAATTTGGTCCAGACGCGGATTGAGTCATACATAACTTTTAAGTCTATGGACAAAGTCAGTAAGCGGCTTAGTCCAGTCTAGACTGAGTTGGTTCTTAGAAATTTAGACAATTATCTTGTTCATATCCGTTCATTCTCCAAACCAAACAGATAGGCGCCACGGACCCGCAGACCCTTGATCAGCTCTATTAATAAAAACAACGTACCCCTCCGGGGCTCCGGCCAAAAAATCACCCCAAGAGTCCAAGTTCCTTGTACATTTGGGATTTTGTAAATCAAAAAAATGAGAAACTCCAGTTTAAAAATCAAATCAAACCAAACGAAAGGACAAAGCAATGAAAGCACGGTAAGCACGTATGATGAATAATAACTCACTCTTGGTGTAAGAGTTTTTTTGAGTTTCTCCGTCAAACCCAACCAAACATGAAAAATCAGAAATCAGAAATCAGAAATCAGAAATCAGAAATCAGAAAGAAAAGCAAAAGATACACACGCGACTAACCCTGTTGCCCATCGCCACGTTTCAACCCCCACAAATCTAACTTAGCCCCACCTTTATAAACCCCTTTTTCTCTTTCTACCATCAACCCTCCGATCATCCGTCCACGTGTCCTCATCAAATCTTAACCGTCCACCTTTTCTCTCTCTCATTTCCAGCTGTTGGGGTACGTTTCCCCAGCAATGACCGCCGCTTCAGAAAGCACGTTTCCACAATTTTCATATTTAATTATTATTATTTTATTTATTTTCCGTAGAATGATACATTCACCCACTGGTTGACAACTCACCCTCTTATATATCTATCTCTTGCTCTTATTTTCAGATTCTCTCTCCTCTATTCTCGAAAAATGGCATTCAAATAAGAGAGAAATTGATACAAAGTGAATATAGATTGCCTACCCATTAAATCAACCAAACATTTTCCTTATTTTTTACCCTTTCCTTTTCATCATCCTAAATTTTTAATTAAATAATATCATCCAACGGCTGACGGTCCATTTCACTACTCTCATTTATATATACCCCATCAACAAACTCTCCTTTTTTCCATTTTCCCATTCCACTATAATTTTTTTTCTCATTTTCTCTCTCCAATCGTTGAATGATGACACTGAGGGAGGTATCTCCACCGGAAAATATCTCAACCCAAGAAAGCGAGGCCCAAGCCCAAGCCGAGGCCAATAACAAAGCAAAGGCAGCGCGGCGAAGGAGGTTGGAAATCCAGAAGCTAAGATACGCGGCTCAGAACGGGGTCGTTTCAGATGATGATAATAATATTGGTACCAATTATGACGTGGCGTGTCCTCGTGGTGGCGCGTGCGTGTCACACGGGACCGTGTCCGTGATGGGTAGAAGGAGAGAGATGGAGGACGCCGTGTCCATAGAACTAGGACTGTTTGGGGACGATCGGGACAAGAAATACGATTTCTTCGGAGTATACGATGGACACGGTGGAAGCCACGTGGCGACAGCGTGTAGGGATCGGATGTGTGCGATTGTAGCGGAAGAGTGTAGGATTGGGGACACGTGGCGTGATTGGGAGAAGGTGATGATGAAGTGTTTTGAGAGGATGGATAGAGAGGTTGGTGGAGAGAGAGAGGAAGAGATGGAGGAGATGACGGTGGGGTCCACGGCGGTTATGGCTATGGTGAGTAAAGAAGAGATTGTAGTGGCGAATTGTGGGGATTCTAGGGCGGTTATGTGTCGTAACGGTGTTGCGGTTCCCTTGTCATATGATCATAAGGTAAAAATATTGAGTAATATTATTATTTGTTTTTTTTTTTTTTTTTTTTTTGTTAATCAGTAAAAACAATTATTATGTTGGGAAATCTGTTTGGGAATGAATTTTGCGGTTTCTGAAATGAATGACTTCACGATATCTAAACAATTCGGTTTGAAGAACTGACCTACGTCTGTTTCTGAAATCCGTCTACATCGGCTTACATTGGCAGATGTAGTATGGGGCATCGGGTCCCGGGCAACTAGTTTTTTCGGAAAATTTTGCTAAAATACTCTACTTTTTGGGATTTTTTTGAAAATTATTAGTAAAATACTCTAACAATTTAATTTTGGCACCCATAATATTTATTAATTAATTTTGGCACCCATATTATTAGTTTGCTAGATCCGCCATTGTCGGGTTATGTGCGTTCTTGAACGGGGTTAAAGGAGAGAGAGCGCGCTAGTAACGAGGTTTTGGATATTCTATTGATTTATGTTTGGTGGATTATTTAAATATTTGTTGAGCCTAGGACGCAGATGATAATTAGTACGGGATTTTGAGATTTTAATAAAAAAAATTTATGTTTACAATTTAATAAGTTAGCCTCTAGTGAAATTTTTGGGAATCTATTATCTATTGTTTATGTATTTCCACCAAAATGTTGGCATTAGGTCACTTGCTAAACATTGTTTTACTTTAAGTTAATTAGATAACAATGGTCAATTATTGCTGCCTAATATATCAGTTTCTTGGGCGAGATTTGGGTGTTGTCTGGTAACGTATCTAACTTTGGAGCATTTTGCAAACGCTGGAAAGCGTGGACAATTTGAATTCATTGAAGCTTTGTCATAGAAGTTGTGATTGGCTAGCCCTTAATTAGATCTAGCAAACATACATTGTGGATAATTGATGACTTATGAGTGAAATCAGTTAGAGAATTCTGCATTTCCATATCAAACTGAATGTTTTGATGACGATTGAGTGTAATGTAACTTGGAGTGGCAATGGCAAGTTCGCAACAATTGCTGTTAGACGGACACGAACACGAACACGACACATGCTCGAGGAAACATCAATATCGAGTTTGAAAAGTGTAATATGTACCAGACACGTGTTTGTATATATGTCATGTCACACCTATTCTGGGTGATATTGAGATTACCAACTGTTAAAAGTGACTAAAAAGTTATTAGGAAGAAAATTGAAAATAAGATGGAAGATATTTTTAGGGATATGCAATTATAGGGGGTAAGGCGGGAACCTTTTGTGCAATGGCCAACTGGCAATTATATGATATCGTTGATTTGGTCCCCCTAAGTCCTACTTTCATAGGGGAAACTAAGTACACAAATCAAGAAAGATCTTATTCGATTGAGTTTTTTGTCCCAATAATGGTTTGATGCTGAGATATAGTGACAGGACATTACCATACTTGTAGCCAACCACGTATATCAGTAAATCAGTTTGCATGAATCTTGTATGGGATGATCTCGAGGCCAGGTCCTCTGGCTTTATATATGTGTCATTTTCTTTGGATATTGTTTTCAAATTTTAATTAGTCATTAGAACAATTTGACCATAATACGTAGTACTAAATTGCTAAAACTTTTGCTTTCAGCCTGACAGACCAGATGAGTTGGCTAGAATTGAAGCTGCTGGTGGTAGGGTGATCAACTGGAATGGCTTTCGCGTCCTTGGAGTTCTTGCAACGTCAAGATCAGTAGGTATGATCGAGACAATGCGATATGTCTGTGGCATAATGACTTGTATTATATGTGCTCGGTTGATTAAGACTTGATAAGTTAAAATTCGTTCTAACGACATTGTGGGTTATGTTCTGCAGGCGATCATTATTTGAGGCCGTATGTATCATGTACACCAGAAGTTACCATTAGCAAAAGAACCAAGGAAGACGAGTTTTTAATTCTGGCAAGTGATGGTTTATGGGACGTTATCTCCAACGAAGTCGCGTGCCAAGTCGTGAGACGGTGTCTTACGGGTAAAATTCAGCGGAAAAACCCTAGTATTACAAATGGATTAAGGAAAAGTAGTAGAGCAGAAGTTGCAGCTGCTCTACTAACAGAATTAGCTATGGCTAAGGGAAGCAAGGACAACATTAGTGTAATTGTAGTTGAACTAAGAAAGTTCAGTAGATTCATCTGTTGATAGAAGGAATTAAGGCTTCTCCCAAAAAGAATGTTTTTGTTGGGAGCCCGGAAAGATTTATCTGGATTTTGATATTATTTTTTTCTTTCTGAGGCCCCATTGTAACAGGTTTCATTGTACAGCGGAAATTATCAAGAAATCTGACATCTGTTCTATACAAAAAGTTGGACTTCATTTATGTGGATTGTTTTATATATTCATCCTCCTTATCAATGGAAACCTTCCTAATCCACTGTTATCTGTGCATTAAAGTAAAAAAGTAGCTAAGCAAATTAACCTAATGCACATGTTGTCAATGGTACGTTGCATTGTGTTGACAAGTACTCTATAATTTCTTTGTTACAGTTGTGTTGTGCTCCTTTATTACTTGCTAGTTGTTAAGATTTCGTTCAGTCATTTATTTATCGTTTATTTATTTTCTGACGAGAGAATGGAAAACACTAGAAAAGTAAGGCAAACACTAAAAAGACAACTAACAGTTTTTTAGAGTTTATCTGATCAGTTGATTCGTTTAGTTCAGTGGTGATTTTGTGTGAGTTCAATAGTTTGCAGCTCAATTTAGTGGTGTTCATTTTAAAAATATACATTTAGCCTCACATTTCAATTAATGTTCAGTTTAATTAAATGGTATTTAATTCATTGTAAATGATGATCATTTCAGTTCAGTTGAATTCATTTCATTTTGGTGTTAATATACCAATTTTATGAGTTGGGATCCGCTATGCTAAGTGAGTGGGATTCCATAATGTCATCTTTCTCACACACAAGACAAATAGACCTTTGCATTAGATGAAGAGGATCCCGACAATACAACCCTACAGTATGTAGAAAACTACTAAGAAAAATGATACTCCCTCCGTCCCCTCTTTACTTGGGCACTTTCCTTTTTGGTCAGTCCCTCTTTTACTTGGGCATTACCTAAAATGGAAAGATTTTATGGGCAAAAATACTCAATTACCCTTCATTCTCCTTTTTATTTTGTCAATTGGGCACTACCCCTTCCCCCTCAATTTCTCTCTCCTAAGTGGTGTCCGGTGGCCGGCAAGTTATGACGGTGGCCGGAAAACGACCCCGGTGGCCGGAAAATGACCCCGGTGGCCGGAAAATGGGGCAAGATCGAAGGTGGTGGTTGGGTTTGGTCAGTCTCGGATTCTCTCTCTCTCCTCTCAGGTTGTCTCTTTTTCTCTCTCTTCTCGGGTTCCCTCTCTCTCCTCTCTCACTTGGTAGATTTATTGGCTTGAGCCTTGACAAATGGGGCAAGATCGGAGGTGGTGGTTGGGTTTGTGGGTAGATCCGTGGTTTTCGTGTTGGGGTGGGCTTTGTGGTGGTGGTGTTGCTTGTTTTGGTGGTCAGGTTGTTTTTCGGTGGTGGGGTGGGTTTCGGTGGTGAGGTTGTGGGGTGGGCTTCATGGTGGCAGTGAGGTGGGTTTCGGTGGTGGGGTTGTTGGGGGTGGGTTTCGGTGGTGGTGGGGTTGTGGGTTTCGGTGGGTTTCGGTGGTGGGGGTGGGTTTCGGTGGTGGTGGGGTTGTTGGAGGTGGGTTTCGGTGGTGGGGTTGTGGCTGGTGGTGAGAAAAGAAAGGTCAGAAGAGAGAGAGAGAGAGAGAGAGAGAGAGAGAGAGAGAGAGAGAGAGAGAGAGAGAGAGAGAGGGTGGGGTGGTGTTGGTGTTGGTGGCTGGTAGGGTGGTGTTGGTGGTGTTGGTGGTGTTGGTGGCTGGTGGGTTAAAGGGAGGAGAGAGAATGAGAAGGAAAGGGGTAAGGGCATATTTGGAAAATAGATGACAAAGTTAACTTTTCTTAATCCCCGTGCCATTTCAATGTGCCCAAGTAATAGAGGGACGGAGGGAGTATCATTTGCAACATCCTACACATCCAACTGGTGACTTGGATTTCCCTTCTTTGTTGTCTAACCTTTGCTCTTCTTTGTTGTCTCAACTAGTGATTACTTTGGTCTTAGGCATTGAGGAGATATTCGAAGGTGATTAAGGGTGTTATTCAATGGAAAATAAGTGTGAAAGTACATATGTATATCGAGAAAAGCTCATATGTATATTTGATTAATAATTTTTGTAACATCTGTACGTCAAAACACTAATTATATACTATATCATGATCGTTGATGCCCATAGATTCTCGATTAACTCACTTCGACGTTCATTAATATGTGTCGCATACTTGTTTATAGAGGTGACCTCATGTTGAAACGGCTCAAACAATACAAAATATTGTGTGGACTAAGTCAACGGTGGACCAAAAGACCAAATCTTTTTAAAAATACCTTTTATATCCCTAAAGTATTTGCACTATATCCTTAATTATTCCTTGGTCTACCGTGGACTAAGTCCACACAAGACAGCAATAATGATGTCATGCATACTTGTTTATATAGGTGGTGACCTTATGTTGAGGCGGACTCATAAGATACCCCATTGACTAACTAAATCTTGTGGGCACTCTGGGCCGTTGGGCTTGGGTTGTTTACTTGCGTCCAATGAATATTAATGAGAGAGATCTGCAAAATCTGCAATGTTTAGAATAAATAATGTTGCAACGTGTAAGTACATGTAGCTTTGTGGTCCTTTCCATGGTTCAAATTCATGTTTGGGCCTCTCGTTGTTTTGGAATCTCGAAGGATCTGGACAAACATCCAGCATGAGTATGGGCTGCTTAAATCCAAAAATAACATCTTTTTCATTGGTAAGGTTATGACTTATGAGTTTGATCACCAATACAGTTGCCGTCATCAATCAAGAAAGTCGTCAAGTTCTTCACGGTGTCGGACTGTCGGTGCATCATTAACCCATCACGTGCACTACTTATTTTCTCCCAAACAAATTCTATTTGCTTTTTAAAACTTTGACCTTTGTAAAAATTATAAAGATTTATTCTATAATTTAATACTAATATTTTTGTTAAGTAGACTTTTAATAGTAGTTTTAATAAATCATATTTTTATAAGTTAGGGCAGGTTCTCTCCACCTTTTTTTTACTGAACTTATCTGCATAATACTAAAGTGAATTGAAATTTACTGAATTGAACTGATTTTTTCTGAACTGAACTTATTTTTACTGAATCTACCATTACCAAAATTAAATTTGTGCTTTGGTTTATCGAACTGTACTGAATTTTCTGAACTTAACTTAACTGAATTTGATTGAATACTTCAGGAAAGAGTAGAAGAGAACATGCCCTTATTCATTCATGTATTTACAATTATTTAGGTCAAAGTAATATATTGCAGAATCTAAAAAAGTTAATAATAAAATTTATTTGAGACGAATGGAGTAGGTAATAACAACAACACGCATCTCTATTTTCATTAGCGGTAATCACCGGTTGAAGGCACGGCTAACTGTCTTTTAAGTTTTATGTATTCATTCATACACATTTTAGTTTAAAAAAGAAGGGCCATGGGATATGTTAGCTAGAAGATGTGGCAGGAAAGATGATTTATCATAACAATCCAAGAACAAAAGTATGAAACAATGGGCATTACTCCAATTTCCAAACAAAGTTTTAACATCAATAACGAGTGTGTTGTTTTACGCTTACATAGTAATTGGTTCGATTCGGTTTATAATTTAGTTTAGTCTAATATTAATAAAGCGATCGAGCAAGTCTTTCGAAAGTTTGACCATTTTACCGAATTCGATCGATTGCTGTTGGTCTGTTGGAGTATAAATCGATCTATTCATCATGACAAGGTTGAAATGCAAGTGTGCAATATAACTTGACCATCATATCATATCTAAATTAAACCAATAAGAGCTGCAAACTTTTAGGCCAGTGGTTGTTATCATCATTCTTTATTTATTGACGTTAACTATGTACTAAAATGACACCTGTGTTAGTTGGAGAATGCTTAGTTTATTCATTGGGTAGTCTACCCATGTGATGTGGACAAGATAAATAAGCTTGTACATAGGAACTCAAATAAACTATTTTCAATTTAAAAAATAAAATATTAAAATTTAAGCAATTACCAATTCACACATCACCCGGATAGACTACCCTGTGAATAAACTAATATTTCTCCGTGTTAGTTGGGTTTTGATTAGTCGTGTTCTGCTTCGGATATTAATTAATAATTATGTATTGTAAATAATTATTGATCGTACAACAAGAAGCATACCCAAAAGCAAAAGCATGGACTAACCTTTAACAGAGCATATTTTCAGGCCGGGAGGGTCGATTTAGGCCATTTCCGACCTGCTATTGATAATTTTTACCATGTTTAATCTTGATATTTAGCTTTTTTTCTTTTTGAATGGAATAAATTCTCTCCTTTTGTGGAGTTTATAGGGATTTTCTTATCTTCCTTTCTATAGGATTATATTTTCGCCTATTGTGCGATTGTTTTTAGTAGAAGCAGTATGAATTTGTGGACCGGATATACACACGATCGATGGTATCATACAGAGGTTTGTGGGCAAGCGATTGCGTTACTTGTGGTGAAGATCTCCACTTCCGTGAAAGATGAAGATACATCAAAGGAAGCACATGGTTACTATACATGTTGGGAGTGGCATCTGAGTATTCTAGTATATTGGCTTGTTAGCGGATTTTTTGTTGTTTCTATTAATTTAGTATATTCTAGAATTATTTTTATTGTAGATGCCGTATGACTTTTCTATGAATGAAAGTCTCATATTCCCCTCTCAAAAAAAAAAAGCAAAAGCATGGACGACGAATTAAATTAATAATATTAAAATAATGAAGCATGAAGTAATCAAAAAAGTGAGATTTCAAAGTGCATGATTTGGAAGGTAGGCAACAACGACATATATACTCGTAGTATTTTGGAAGGTAGGCATGCAACAATAACGAGAATAATATGATTCGCAATGACCAACTTTTTTCGTTCTCTGCACTAATTTTATTCGTATGAACTCAATTTTATAATTCTGCTTGATCATTATATACAATTGTTCCATCGTCCAAGAACTTTGCTTCGCTTGGATCACGCCGTGGCTAATGGGATTTCTTTAATTATCTTTGTTATTATATATATATATATATATATATATATATATATATATATATATATATATATATATATATATATATATATATATAGTTTTTGGGGGACCGTGGTGTGTAACGAGCAAAAGACTCTTTTACTTACTTCTTTTTATCAAGCCAAAGGACTACTACGAAGCTTAGATAGATAACCTACATTGTCTGCGAACAGCAAAGCATTTTGATCCACACGCGGGCTATCAATCAAGGAAAAGGAATTAGGACTATCAAACTAAAGTTCGCCAGCCAATCTGCAACTTGGTTAGCTTTATGATACATATGACAAACACGAATTTTCCAAGTATCTTGAACCAAAAGGCTTCAACATTGAAGGATTAGGAAATAATGGGGATTCCACAGAACGGATCTTCTCGAATCTAAGAGCTTGGACAACAAGGCACCGTACCCTTCTACTTAGTAACAGAACTCTACTTTTTCTTTTTTATCACTTCTAAGTTTCTAACACGCACACTTATTAGCTTACATATAATAAGGGAGATTAAGCAATTCCACAATTAGCAATCTGCTAGCTCAAGAAAGACACGCTAGAGCTAGCTAGTACTTACATCATTATATGTTTGTCGAAAGATAGAGTACCCTATCTATTTAATGTGTATATGGGTTCAGAAATTACTCTGAAAATGACATATTATATTTTGACCAGGTTAATGCTCATAATTACCACTTAAATATGTAGTGAAATAGCTTACCTAAATATCTATACAAATCTTTCACCAAAAAAAAAAAAAAAAAAAAAAAAATCTATACAAATCTAATGGTGGTTAGTGAGTAATTGATAACGTTACAAAGAAGTCTTCATCACGTCAAAGAAGAAAGATAGGGCAATCTATATGCTTGTACCATGCTGAAAATGAATTGATAAGCCAACTGCCCACTATATTCTGCTTTCTTTTCTTATAAACTGCTATTGCCTATTCACGATGGACCCAAATTTTTATTGGATTAAAGCTTGTGGTCTTGTGGACCTATTGTGGGATGATCATGATTAACTAGTCATAATCATAAAAGTCATCTTCCAATAATAATGATACGAGTAATTTATAGATAATAATACCCACGTGTCTACGTTTGGTGCATTGTCTAATAGAGGGTGTGCTCAACAAAAGTAACACAAGTATCACTCAAGTGTGTCACTTTGTCAATATATATAGCAAAAATTAATCCAATTGTTGTCCTCATAATCACTTCATTCTTTTTCTGTTGTATTTTTATGTTTTAATATTTAATTATTTAGGATGACCAATGAAAACGAGCATCCAATCAATTTGTATCCCCCACGATACAACATACAAGATACAACCACGCATTGTTACTCATTAAAAGAAAAATAAAAATTTACAATGAGACTGTAAATAGAATTTGTTAAATAAGATGTATATGGTAGTGTGTCGTATTCGTATACATGTCAATGTTAATTTGGTTAACGATTTTTTAATCCAACTCTAACTTATTTACTAATGGTTTAAAATTTTTGGGATTAACCAGACTTGTTTTAATAAATTATTTACTTCCTAGGCGTCTTATGAGATTAGAATGATAATTTTAGATGTTTGTTCTCTTGATGTGTTTCCATGTACGAAATCAACCAAGCTGAAATTGCTGTTATGGCGAGAGTACTTTTCGAAACTTTGTCAAAGGAATTATTGTCAAATTTCGAGTTGTGAATAGGTTAAAAGGTGGAGTGGTGATCGCACTGCCACCTTCAAATTAATAATAGAAGGGAATCAAACTTTCTTTTGGCTCATTATTGAGTCTTTGGCAAATAGGAGTACTTAATAAACTTGTGATTTTGATTCTACTATCAAAGCTTGTCCAGCCAAATTCTCCACCTTTTGTTTGCTGCTTTTTCATACATCTTGCAATTCTTTTCCCACTTTCCCTTTGTGATGTTTTCTAATTTGGGGGCATACATGAATACATGTACATGACATGGAGTATCATTTAAAACCTTTTCACCCACACCTTGCAAGTGCGGACCATGATACACATACACTAAGGTCCTGTTCTTTTTGTCGTTTCTATGTTGTATTCCGTTCCGTTCCGCACCGCACAACAATTTCCGTTACGTTTCACACTGCACCGCAATTTCCGTTCCGTTCCGCACCGCACTGTAATTTCCGTTCCGTTCCACACCACACTAGTTATATTTATTATTCCATTCCGTCCCGCGCTGCAATTTTCGTTCCGTGTCGCACCGCGCTGCAATTTCCGTTCCGTTCCTTACCGCGCTGCAATTTCCGTTCCGTTCCGTTCTGTTCCTTACCGCGCTGCAATTTCCGTTCCGTTCCGTTCCTCACCGTCCCGCACCATTCGGTTGACGAGAACAGGGCCTAAGTGTATGTTGCAAAATATACACAAATAATCTTAGCCCTCCACTTGTCCCTAATTAAGAATCTTCCTTTAAAGCTTGTGGGGGAAAACCAGGGGGTTTTGGAGGAAAAATAAGAGGCCAAAGGAGGGAAAATATGAGGCCAAATGACGGAAAAAATATGAGGTTTGGAGCCAAAAAAAAGGATGAGAGAGAAAACAAAAAGGAAATAAAAAAACGAGCTCTATTGTTTCCGGTCATCTCCAACTTCTCCGATTACTCTCCGGCGACATCCCGACGAAAAGCGAATTTTCCGACGAAAAAGGAGCCCAGTTGTTATCGACTTATTCATACGATAATATTTTTCTACCCATATTTTCCGGCAAAACTTTACACCATTTCTTCTGATTAATTTTCCGGCGAATAGTGTCTGTCCGTTATTTGTTGTGGTTGTTTTTCTTCTTGCGTTTATCGAAGAGTTTTATTTCGTATGACAATCAAAACAGGTGGTTAATGTATATATTGGTAGCAAAATAATTTTCATTTGTGAACTTATAAATGTCGTAGATGGTAGCAAATTTAGTTTGTACTTGTATTTAGATTAGTGAAGTCCACGGTAGCAAAATGCTTCCTTGATTGCAAAATTAGTTAGTACTTAAATTTTTCGTTAGTGAAGACTTTGGTAGCAAAATTACATGTTTCCAAGTTAATACATGATCGCAAGTCCGTAAGCTCGCCGGAAAAAATGGCTACCCAGAAAAAAAAAAAAAAAAAAAAAAGAAAAAAGAAAAAAAAAAGAAGGTTTCTCGGTTCTATCGGGACACATTGAAACATGAATATTTATGGGTGTCTAATTAACTAGGAATTTCTATTCACTTATTTTAGAAATTTCTAATCTTCGCCGGAAAATAAGTTCGACGTTTTAATGTCACCGAAAAAATAATTGAAGGGGTTGTGCTGGTTGGAGAGAGAGAGAGAGAGAGAGAGAGAGAGAGAGAGAGAGAGGGGCGGGTGAGTACCGTTGCAAAGTCGCCGGATAATTATAAGGAGAGGGGAGAGTCATCTGGTTTTCTAAATTCTAAAATAAATATTAATTAAATTTGTTAGTATTAAATGCTTATTTACTTTTCCATTTGAATTTCAAATCCCAAATTTCAAAATCAATTTGAAATTTTTAAAATTTTCATTTCAAAAAGATTCTTCCTCACATTTAATAAGATCACTCAATATCTAAAGAAGTTGTCAAGTGTAAGGTTAAGATGATTTGTGTATATCTCACTTTATACACTTAGTGTACATGTAGCCTTTTCCTGCAAGTGCTGCAACTCAATCTGCAATCTGCAGAGCTCCAAATTTTAAAGTAAATTTGACTTTTTATTTGATGGCGAGACCAGATTTTGAAATAATTGAAAGAACTACTATCTCCAAACCATAAATAACTTTTCATTGGTCTTAAATTTTCGCGATTTTCAAGATCCTACTTAGACCACATATAACTCTTATAGTATGAATATAAAAAGTTATAAAAAAATTAACTTTTTTGAAGTACTATTCAAAATGAATTTTAGCAAAATTATATTTATATTGTAAAATTTTATAATTTTTCATTATTTAATGGTCACAGTTTTTTATAATCCGAAGGTAGCACTTAAATCCACAAAATATCGAAATAAAAAGCATAGCCATGTAATGGAAATTTGGCAAACATTAACCCTACCAAGATCTTCTTTTACTTGACTATTAGTCTTCTTAACTTATAAAGTAGAGTCACAATTAGGAAATTATTCAATCTAAAGCTCTTTTCTTTACCTTTTTTTTTTCCCCCAAAAGGAAGAAAAAAGTGGCTAGGCTTCATTCTTTCCACCTCGAAAATATTGAACTAAAGTGATTTTTTTTAATTATAATTTAGCATTTAACCATTTAAAACTTGTCCAAACATATTCAATATTAGACTCATTTGAAAATATATACTTTGAAATCTTTCCAATGGTATAAATATCATCATGAATCAAAAACTGAACTGAATCGAGCCTAAATTGTATGTGTAACATGTAGAGCTGGCAAAAACTGACCCGCTACAGACACGACCAAATCCGACCAGAAAAGGTTCAAATCCGAAATGAACCGATCCGTTTTGACCCGAGACCGAAATCCGACCCGAACTTGAAAGTTGTGAGACAAAATTTGTCAAATCCGTTGGATAATTCGAAACCAAACCCGTATTTGACCAGACCCGTTTGCCAGGTCTTACTAACATGTGTTCCACAAAATGACTATTTAATCCCGGACCTATCCGAATGACTTGTCCATCTCTACTTCTCTAGCACCCAAAAAAAAACAACAATACTATAAGTAGGTAGTACTTACATAAACTAATTGGAATCGGTTAAGGCGTACCCAGAATCAGAAAGGCTAGGTAAGCTGCTTTAAACACCGAACCTTCAAATCAAAAGCCCACAAATACAATTCACCGACGAAAAGATAAAGAAGACGACATTATATCACCAGAAGAGGCATATTTTAAATGTGTTATTTTTTTTCTTCTGTGATTTAACTTTCTTTCCCGCTCTATTTCAATACCCTCCAACTGGGTGTTGTGTTGTGTAGCTCTCAACACCATTACTTACAACTGGTATGTATAATCTCTTTCTCTCTCTCCTCACATTTTGTGGTCACATTTTGATGATTGTGCAATTTCATTGTTTGGGTGTTTATGCTTTGTGTAATTTCATATTTGGCACTCTGATTGTTCTATTTTTGTGGGGTTTGGGTTTGGGTTTGATTTTGTTTTTTGTTTTTTGATTTTTTCGTTGGGTTAAACCCTAGCTGCTTCAAATATGCGTGAAATTAGTCGTTTTGGTTTCTGGGTTGACAGAAAAACAAGATATTTTTCTCATTTTCGTGTGTTTCCACGGTTTCCCACTTGTGATCGGGTGACTTTCTGTGTTTAATGCACTTTTTGGGGATGAATTTTTCATGGGATTACTTCCATATTTAAAGAGCTTTTTGAATTAAAAAAAAAAAGAAAACGAAAGAGCTTTTGATTCTACTCCAAATATTGTTGTAGGATTTAGTTCCAAAATTTGGCCCCTTTTAATCTGTATTGGGATTTATGTTTCCTTTTTGATAATGATGAATTTGGGTACTCATTAGGAGAATTTCCAGTTTATTGTGGTCCAGCTGAAATTTTGATTGCCCATATCTTGACTTGGGTAAAAGTTGATGATGGTTTTTGGGAACAATCTTTTAATGTTTTCCATCCCTACTGGCGATGAGTGTCTCTTTTGCCTAGATTTTTCGTTTTCTTTATAAGTAGTTAAAAGAGCCTCTCTTTCTGATATTCGACTGGGATATTGTTGGCTTGTGGTTAGAGACTGGAGAAAGAGGAGAAGAAGAGGGTCATTTATGGAGGGCGACGCAGGAAAAGGTTCGGCATGCCAGAAGATTATGGATGGGAAGGTGAGTGATGACAGGAACGGTGTGGAGAAGGCGATCCCGTCTTGTTGTCTCAAGGCCAGGGCTGCAATGCCAGAATTTGATGCCAAATGTCATTCCACTGTCGTTTCCGGGTGGTTTTCAGAAAAACCTGGGAATCAGGTTTATTACAACAACCCAATGTGGCCTGGTATGCAACATTGGAGCTACATAATCTAGCATAGGGCTGATTTTTTAAGAGTTGTTTCTCTATTGATGAATTTCATTGGTTTTGATTAATTGGCTCCCCCGTCTTTTCTTTTTGCTTCCCCTCAAAACTTTCAGATTTGCTCTTATAATTTCACCATAAGTTAAAAACAAAAGTTGGAAAGAATTAACTGGCACAATGATTGTCTAGCATTTCTTTTGATTCAATACCTGTCTTGTGTTATGCTTGCTTAGGGGAAGCACATTCCATGAAAGTGGAGAAGATTTTGTTTCAGGAAAGATCACTATACCAAGATGTCCTTGTTTTCGAGGTCTGGAGCTTTCTGCCCTCATTGGCTTTCTGTATCCTATTTTTGGTGTTTGCTGTTTGTCATTTTGATATTCCTCCTGTTTGGCCGTTTGCAGTCAACAAACTATGGGAAAGTGCTCGTGCTTGATGGCATTGTTCAGTTAACTGAGAAAGATGAATGTGCATACCAGGAGATGATAGTTCATCTTCCACTATGTTCCATTGAATCCCCCACAAATGTGAGTTTTACTGTGACAGTTTCCATTATTGATTATTCTTCTATGACTGCAGTGGATTTTAACCTCTGGATTCACATCTCTGTACTGTATTCCATATAATCTTATGGTGATAACTCTTATTTCATAATTCATAATTTCATATGGATACTAGATCCTGACAGCATGTTCTACGATTGGATAATGCAAAATCTGTATTGGCAATAGAAGTTCTTTTTCTGTGGAAGTAATCACTATTATGCACAAGCTTAAATCATAATAGGGGTTCTTTTTCTTTTTCTTGAAGTAAACTCCATGATGCTCTGCTCTAGGCTAAATTGTCAGTTATCCATAATTTTCTACATGAAGCATGTAAAGAATCCATGAAATCATATGCTGGAAGGCTTGAAGTTCATACATCAACTGGTTTTTATCTCTCAAATACAGATTGGAGAACGAGGATAATGTTTTTGCAAATTGCAAATGGTGTTGTTCATTTATCATGAGATTGTTATATAGACTCTAAAAGTTCTTCTATAGTAGCAGAAGCTAATGCTTCTCTTGTGCAATTTTTTGAGCTTATCCCAATTTGACTTTCTTATCGCAGGTCCTGGTTGTAGGTGGTGGTGATGGTGGAGTTCTGCGAGAAATTTCTCGCCATACCTCTGTGGTGCACATAGACATTTGTGAGATTGATAAGATGGTGATAGAGGTAACTGGCAGATATTTCATTTCCCTGTGGTCAATTGGTCATTAATATGTATCTGTTGAATTTCTATAGGAATTGTCCTTTTCTATTCCAGGTGTCTAAGAAATATTTTCCGGAGTTATCACTTGGATTTGAAGATCCTCGTGTCAAACTTCACGTTGGTGATGGTATATCCTCCTACACTTCACTCGTTTCTTTGATTTGTTAGCTGTTCAGATGTTGTGGTGATGCTTCAGTGTTGAAGCCTTTTTTGGGGGTTATGTTACCTATGTTTTTTCTATTCAATTATGACAGCTGTAGAATTCATGAAGAATGCACCAGAAGGGAAGTATGATGCCATAATTGTTGATTCTTCAGACCCTGTAGGTACGCTAAGTACTTTCCGCACATGTTTGTGAGTGAGTGAATTTTACATATAAAAGTTTTTCTACTCCGTTTTTTTCTCCTCTTTTTTTAATCAGTTATTGCCTATCATTTACCCAGGTCCTGCCCAAGAACTTGTTGAGAAGCCCTTCTTTGAGACAACAGCCAGAGCATTGAGGCCTGGTGGTGTACTTTGTAACATGGCGGAGAGTATGTGGCTTCACACTCATCTAATTGAAGATATGATATCTATCTGCCGTGAAACATTCAAGGGTTCTGTTCATTATGCATGGACTAGTGTACCTACTTATCCGAGGTAAATAGAAGCTGCAGTTATTTAGAGTTTTCATATGTCCTTGCGTCAGTATTCCATATTTTTGTTCAGCAAGCTTATTCCCCAGAATTCAATCCTGAACGATGGCATGTTAGCTTGTCCTCTTCTTATCATGAATATGCGTATTTGTTCGTGGGGCATTACTTGGTTTCTTGTAGCAGAATATCTGATCAACTACAAAAGTACAAATGCATTCTGTTCTGAAAATTTGAATTAACTAGTCTCCCTCTATCTTAATGCATCTAGTTGGACTTCTTAGGGGTGATTATTTTGTCTTCTCAAATTAAGAATCATTGAATGATACTAGTATGAATAATTCTGCAAAACATGTAGGAACGTGTCCATTGCTCTACGCTTTACCTCCCCCCCCCCCCTCCCCCCAACAGAAAGCAAAACCAGGGGTGGGGGAGGGGGGCATTGGGGTTTCGGGGAATTGACACCCCCCCCCCCCCCGCATCAGCAAGTCACGCCTTTAACACTGTCTGCCCTTGGTTTTCTGAATATCGCAGACCATGTGGCCTTCCAACCACAAAGGGAATGAAATGAATTTATTAATCTTGATTTTTTGCGTGTAGCATTGCATTCAAATTATAGGACATGCCAATAGTGTAGAGCTCTGAAGGAAGAAAGCAAGTTAGCTGGTGCTACTGTGTGCCACTCTGCGCCTATTCACAATCCTAGAGTTACTATATTGTATTTTGTCATATTAAAAAGTAGAATTAGTAGATGATTGATGATTGATGTCCTGACTTTTTCTAGCTTCTTAGTAAACTTAGGCTTCTCCAATTTCTATCGTCCAACTTCATACCATATCTATTCACCAAGACCACATTAGTTGGGTATCTGAGCTATATACCTAAGTTCTTTCTTTGTTGCTTTCACAGTGGTGCCATCGGATTTCTGGTTTGCTCAACAGCGGGGCCACCAGTAGATTTTCTCAATCCAATTAATCCTATCGAGAAGATAGAAGGAGCTCTCAAGCATCGGCGAGAACTTAGATTTTATAACTCTGAGGTAAAGTTTTCATGAATTATAGTATTCTGGCTGTCTCTTACTTATTTGTTTCATCTCTCTTATGGTCAACCTTTTTCGTCTCCTCTTCTTTAGATGCCGTAGTCAGTCTCCCAAACTTGTTAAGGAGGTAATGGTATAATCGTTAGAGAGTGAAATATTGGATCCGTGTAGCTGACCTTTCTGATTGACAAAAACTTACTGTAAAAATACCTTGTAAGAAGTAGGATCAAAACCAACCTGGGCACCTTTGACTTATCCCGTCTACCTCAGTTGATTTAGATGAGAAAATTTCACTTGTTCTGAACGGGAGGGCATTTGCAGCCCAAAAGCTTTTTGCACTCCAGCTTGTTAGAGCACCCATGAGATTACTGATCACTAAACAAGAGTGTGGGAAGCTGCTCATATGAATCTCAATATCAATTACAATCACAATATATCTGCATGCTTTATGGTGCTTTGTTCAAGTTTGAATACACATATTGGTCGAACAATCATGTCTCTCTGCGATGCTGGTTTTGAGCCGTCTCATGCTAAGTAGTGTGGGGGCATTGGCTGGTCTCAGATTCCCTGTACCGTGCAATCTACTAGATGTACAAGTCTAACACTTTGGTCCCTATTAGGCTGTGGCCTAACCTAGTTAAGCCATTTAGAGAGGAGTTCTTCTATTGATCAACCTAAATTGTCTGTGGTTTCAAATAGTTATACAAGGAGTCAAGTAGATGCTTATCAAAAACTAAGGTTTTTGAATTTTTGATAGAGTGACCTGTCGAAAAGTCATAGAAGCGAAGGATGGAGGAAAATCTAATATTTAAGAAACTTACATTTTTAGATTTTCTTCTTGACATGTAAAGAAGCAAAAAGATGAAAGTGAGGTCAGTAAGTAGCTTTGGGAAAAAGTGTTCTATTTTCACTGCTGCCACATTCATTCATGCATTTCTCTGCTGTTGGCCAGTTTCAAACCCTAGGGTAATTCCAACTTGATTGATGCATGTATGTGATACAGTCTGGACTTTTAAGAGAAAGAGATGTGAAAAGAATGTTTATATTTATGCTAATGGGATTCATTGAATATTTGGTGGGATTGCAGGTGTGATAATTTTATCTTGATCTGTCGTGATAAACATGTATTCTGCCTTTTAAGTAGTACAGTTTTTCCATTCTAAAGCTATTACCCTTGTTTGGCTACTTGCATTCGTGATTTCTGGATTAGAGGGGTCTGTATGTGCATTTGTTTAACTTGGATATTATTACATGATTGCAGGTCCACACTGCTGCCTTTGCATTGCCTGCATTTCTGAAGCGGGAAGTCAGTTCTCTTCGCAATTCTGCATCAACCAAGGGAATCCAAGTTTCCTAGACAAGCTATTTCCGTAGTTTTTCACCGTCTTCCTCGCACATGGAAATGCTTCGTGATGGGAATTATTGCACTTGAGTACATATGTTCTGTGGATGCGGCTCTTTTGGGTAGTTATCTTTTGGTGGTATATTGATAGTTGACAGATCACATTGATGATGACTTGTTGATATTGAGTTTGTCACGACAGATCACATTGATGATGACTTGTTGACAGATCACTGGGAATCCAAGTTTCCGATGTGATAAAAGCAACACTTGCTAAACTTTATTATTAGCTTTTATCACATCGGAAACTTTGTGAGTTTTCCTCCCGTTATACGAGAAAATGGTATCAGACTGTTTTGTTGGGTACTCTACTTGGGTCCCTTACATTCGCTCGTGACTGAGCGTTTGCTTTGCTATTCTGCAGAATGCAAAATACCACCTTGGTGACAGTGAAATAACATTTTGAAACTTGCATGTGAAGCAGATTATGACAAGTATCTCACTTATATGGACCGAAAACTCATTTTCTGACTTCTGGGTCATTTCACTCAAGAAGACCGATATGTGCTCCCAAATGTTCTGCACTGCACAGCTACATCAACTCTTTCATTTATTCTTTCTCTAATTATATGATAGGATTTGTGCTAGTACTCAGTGAGCACTCTCTCATAAATGCAGATAGTGGGGTTCTCTCACTAAAATCCCTATATGACAAGCTTCTCAAAGGCAATTTGTTATGAAGCTTTTAAGGTGGTTGCACCTCATCAGAATCCCTTTTTTTGGGTGGGGCAGGTGTGACTGTAACCTGTATCTGATGAGAGTCCTGTATACTTGATGTGATGCTGACATGGTTGGACCTATTTGCTTACTGAGCAAGGTTTTTCTGGTGTTAAATCTGCTTCAAGTTTGCAAATGAAATTTCTGCGATTATGAGCTTCAGATTAGACTTTTATCTCCTAAATTCTGCCTACATTTGGTTTGAGGTCTGCTGAAACAGGGAACAAGCTGACATTTTGGTTTACTGGTTTGATATGTTCATGCTTTTGGATGAAAATACCAATGCCTTTTCAGTGCCACAAATTTCGATCTGAAACAATCTTTGTACTAATTATTTTCATAACGGTTGCTGCTGAGACATTGGCAAAATTTGCTGGAATCTAACTTAACCTAGGGTTAAAAAAACAAGCTCCCTGACACACTATCAGCTACCTTGGCTTAAATATACAATAATTACAGGCTAGCTGACGCAATATGTTGTCGATTCCTTGATAGTATCATCACTACATATGTTACAATTTACATTACACCACCAAACAATGCGAACTAGCATGGTTCCCTCAAACCTTTCCCTACTTATCATCCACTGAGAAATCTGGCTCTGCAGGCTTCTGAAGTAGCATGTTTGGTATTCTCTCCAGCAACCTAACCTTGCGAGCCCTGTTTCTGCGTAAAGCACGAAGCGCATTAGCAGCAAACCTTGACGCATAAATAGTCGCACCTAAACTCGGGGAGCTCCCGCCTTCTCTTGCTAGTGCATCTTGTAACCGGTCCTCCTCTTCCATAAGCAACTGCTCCATCTTCTTCCTATGGTACCTTCTCCAAGCTGCTTGTATAAAGCAAGCTGCCCAAGTCCTCCAATGCTGAGAGTAAAACCTAAAGGTGTGGCGGAGCTGCTTGCTGTGGAGTCTCCGGAATTGAGTTGCAACGAATCTCAAGTCATCAGCCATCAGAGCAAAAGCTTCGACTTCTGTGATAGTTCGGACTGTCCGAGTTGACAGAGGAAGGTTGGATGAAGAGTGGGGGTCGAGGGCCCAAGTAAGGAGTTCCTCACCACAAAAATCACCGGACTTCAAATAATCCGAGTTGAAAAAACCCGTCCTCCCACCATTTGTAGTCATTGTCAGAAGCTTCCCGCGCATGACAAAGACCATCGCATCCACCGGGTCCCCTTCCCGGATGATGTAGCTGTCCTCCGTGTAAAGTGCTGGTTTCAGGCGGTCACACATTGCATCCAGCAGCTGGTCGTCCATTTTTTCGAACATTGGGACCTTTTATGCAGACAGACGAAAAAGTATAAGACATTTATATGGTAAAGTTCAACATAGACAAACACCATCGTAGATGGAAATGATAAATAATTTCAAAGATTCACATAAAATTATCCAGTGTAGCTCAATTTTAACCCTGCCTCTTTACTCACATTGTAAAAGAGAAACTAGTGAACGTTACCACATTAACAAAGGAACTACATGAAAACAAGAAACTCACCCTTGTAAGCAAACCTAAGCAAAGGTGGCGCTTTATATCCCTCCTCAGGTCCTTGGGAAGGTTTTGGAGCAAATTCTCTTCATCAACGCCTCTTGTTTCTTGCCACTTGTATTGTTCATACCGCCTGATCCTCTCCCTCAGGTTCTCAGGGAGGAGACGATGTGACATCCACTGCTCTGAATCACGTTTCTTCACTCTCATCTCTTCTAGTCTTGTCGTAATTGATTGCAAATACGTCTGTTAAAGCAAATAAATTCAATCAAAAACATATGACCACGAATATACAAATGAGTGACATACCAAGTATATGCCTCAAACTGTTATGATAACAAAACGATATTTGAAAAGCATTTAAGCTCAAAGCCATATTTGTCTAGAGCTTAAAGGTTTCTTCCACATTAACGTATAAAATATGAAAAACATGTGCAGAAACACAGTAATGCCAGTCTATGCAGCAAGAGGTCTCTGTGGAACTGGAAGTATCACCAAAAGCAGAGAAGAAAAAAATGTGACATTATACGACAGCAGACTCAGCAGTGTCATCAGTAAATATCCCTCCATAACTTAGTAATCAGTTGTCATACTGATGTGCAGGTATGAGAAAGTTCTCATACAAAAACTAGTACATCTAGGTATTTTCACAAATAATTATTCAGTAGGTCAGACCCTATAAAAATTTAAAAATTGTGGGAACACCAAATGATCAAAAGAATGCACTATCACATCACAATGCTCTCAATAGAATTTCCTGTAAATCATTTAATTCTATAATATAAACAAATTAGAATTAAAAAAGAAAAGAAAAAAAACAACTTTGGGGCTGTTCAGAAAATGTATCTTGTGAGTTACAGCAAGCTCCCAAAGTACATAAGAAACCCAGGACTTAACTCTCTGTCTGGGGGTCTGCAGGGGAAATAGCCATATACATCTAAATTAAACAGATATTCTGCGAAAGGAAACTGCTTTAACCCACCTGCATATTTCCAATAAGAAACGAAAACAACACCAATCCAGCAATGGAGATCAAAATGGCAAAACAGTTTTCCCAGATATAGGTACTTGTTTCGAGGTTTTGACCAAGGGCACTACATGAAAAGAGAAGAGCAAAGTTATCAGCATAGTGAAGCCTCTGTCCTCAAAACATATTTTTGTTCTCAAGGAACCTTATTAAAACATAGCATAACACCATTATATAAAAAGCAAGAAAAAAAAAAAGAATATGAAAGACAATTGAGGATTTCAATTTACAATCAAGAAGCCTACATGTCAAGGTAGTAAGGTACTCTTCATATTTCTGCAAGACAGTTCCAACTTGAGCTAGTATGACGTCTAGATCGTTGTCACGGTTTCCCATCAAAGCCACAATATGGTGGTCATTTCCAGTCATAGAAACACGTATGCTTTACGGTGTATATAAATCTAAAAGCTTATTAATATAGCAAATTATAAAAAGAAATACTGTTGCAAGGCATTTAGGATGAGATGAAGAGACTTTCAGAACTACAATCTATATTACGTTTCAGGTGCAGATAATAGCCAATAAAGAACCAAATAAGAGCTCAGACAATACATGTTCCTGTGGAAGGGTTCCATAATAAAGAGGCAGATGAAAAAGAGAATTTAAAGATACTAGTGCATGCAACAAGTACATCATAAAGAGAAGGTGAAGATTTTATGCACCTCATCAAGCTCATCTAATGGGTTAACAAAAAAAGTACACACGCAAGAACGTGTTCTAAGTTCTAACCTCAAATTTTGCAGGCCCCACCAGAAACAGTAGAACAACTTCTTTGGGAAATCTCTCGTCTGTACTACACCAGACATTAGGGCATTATGAAAGATTCCAAAATCAAAGGGGCCAGAACCATCAGAATTGATAGGGCAGAACTCATTCAAAAAAGTGTTATTTCCAAAATTCATGTCACAGTATAAAGCCCCATAATCACACCCAGGGTGCTTTCCACAGGCATTTCTCCAGCATGTGCTTTCTCGTTCTATAGAAAATAGGTACCAAAATGCACCAGCTACCTAAGAGAATACAATAAATCACAACCATTAGATGTAAACATGAAAGCAAAGCCATGCCAAAGTAAATCCGCATGATAAGTATAGACAACCTATAACCACTTTAGTTAATGACCCAACTATGGGCCCATTTAGCCAAGCTTCTCCCAAGTTTCTTCTTCTCACTGTCACATCCCTCCTCCAGCCACCTCCTCTTCCCACACCTCCTCACCAATTTTTGACCTTAAAGAAGTGGTTTTGGGGCTAGAAGTAGAGTTACTCAATCTAACTTCTACTTCTAGCCCAAAAACAGCTTGAAGATCAAAGGTGAACAAGGAGGTAGTGGGAAAGAAGGAGGCGGGTGGAAAATGTGAGAGAGAGAAGGAGAACTTGGGAGGAGTTTGGCCAAACGGGCTCTAAATACATAAAGCAACATAGATATCTGAAGGGAAAAACAAACCCAAACTCACATGTCACTGTAGTAGTCAAATTACATGCTCTGGTGTCTACAAATTGCTAGTAAACTACTAAGAGGGGTATAAAGTAGCAATTAGAGATCGATACTACGGTGGAAAATGATCAGATGAAATGGCATCAATAACCACTTAAATTAAGTGCTAGCTTGCTCAGATGATTGTTCATATGGATGCCAAGTTGTCAACCTCAAACCACTTTACTTGACTCAACCATTTACTTTAGCAGGAATGAATTTAAAGATTGAAACTACTGTATCGAGTCATACCCTTAAGTGTTCTACTGCACAGAACTACATAGGCAATTTGTATCCAGAAATTTATATACCAGTCTCTCTACATTTAACAGAATATCAGGTCCAGTAAAATAAAGAGAAACAGCATCGATCAAAAAGGAAGAAGAGGAAACTTATTCTGTCACTCACATGACTTGCAAGCATGTATAGAAGGAGATTAAATGCAGCTCCAGCCCAAGCTGTTTCAGTCAAGATGCCAGAGGTTCTAGTAACTTCTCCATATAATGGGAAAACTCTGAGCACCCGTGGAATGTACTGGAAGAACACAACAAACTTCAGCAAGTTTTTTGTGTTCAATGATCTTGAGCCTCTCAATTTAGGTATGATAACTAAGATTGCCACCTGCAGATGAACAAACAAGTCCAGTGTTAACAAAAATGACAAACATTTATAATAATAGTAAGAAACAATAACGATACAAGCTTCCTATTCAACAGGAAAAGGGGGAAAAAAAAAAAAGGAAAGGAAAGAAAAGAAAAGGTGCAGCTATGGTGTGTACTACATGAGAAACTTGTATGATTGCAACAGAATACCATTCTAGAGAACTTTGAAGGGATATCAAGACTCACTATCACTCCAGAACAGAAAAGGTAGGAAAGTGGACCTGCATCATCTGACACCAATCTAAACAGCGAAAAAATTGACACATATGCATGATGGTTTCATACTGAGTGTTTTAGTTGTATGCATGATGGGTTCATACTGAGTCTTGATAGTTGTATGCATGATGGGTTCATACTGAGTGTTGTAGCTGTACATGATGGCTTCATAATTTCATACTGAGTGTTTAGCTGTATGCATGATGGGTTCATGCTGAGTGTTCTAGGTGTATGCATAATAGGTTCATAGCAGGCCACACTAAATGCCCGTAGAAAGATTAGTTTTGTTGGCATTACAAAAATTCAAAACAAATAACAAACAATTAAATAGATAGACTACTATTCATACTCAAGATCAACCCTAAAGTCAAAGCTACCCCTCAACCCATCGGAGAAGACAACTAATTCTGTACAACTGTGAAAAGTTTAGAATGAAAAATAAAGCTCCACTCATTATTTTCTCTTTGAAAACATAGTAACTATATTATCTATTCTAATCTACCGTTTTGGAGTACTACTGCTGCTGCTACTACTTTCATACTTACCACTAACTGTTCTCTTTAAGGGAAAAAAACCTCTCTATGGAACCTCTACCACTAGTTGTGAACATTTTGATTGACATTATACAAACACAATAAACTAATGGACATCTCTCTAAGCCTAAGCCAACTATCGTATCGAAGTTACATTTGACATGGGAGAAAATAAGCAACAAAGAAAGAAATCAATACATAAACCGTCTTTAGGTACAACTCAGAAGTGGAAGTACAATGTATATACAGTTGTAAGCTATTGTAAGTTTGTAACCCAACTTTCTACATACCTGTGGTAATGGAAGTACGGCAAGAATGTCAATCCAAAAGTAAGACGACAGGTATCTCTTTGCAATTGCTTTTGCATCTTCTACAAGAACACCTCTGCCAAAGACCCGAGAAGAGGGAGCAATAAAGCCAGTACGAAACTGGAAGATGATATGCAGCACGTAAAAGATATCAGTGAAAGAGCGCAAAACACTAGCTGTAATCTCCATCTTATTGTCCAAATCGAGGCACTTCTTATCATCATCAATGACAGGGATGTAAAAGAACAAAGGATCTATTGAGACAGCGATAACACAGGATAAAACAAATATCTTGTTCCACTTCTGAAGAAATGGACCTTGTGGATCTAAAACGTTCTTCTTAGACCATGAGGCATGTAAAGAACTGGCACTTAGAGATTCCCCAATCCTTTTAAAAGCTTGAGGGAAAGACTGCAACCCTCTTTTAAATCTGTCGGAAATTGAGCCTAATGGCTTTCTGATTTTGCCAGGGAGATCATCTTTTACAAAGGACTGCCTATCTTCACTTTTGTTTGGAGCCCAATCCTGAAACCTGAAACAGGCAAAGTCAAATTAGTCCATTATGATAAAATTAATAATTGAACACCAGAAAACAACAGTCCCAACATGAAAGTTCACATATTTAAGTATTTAACAAGGTCTACCAAGCATAATTTGATAATATCCGTAAGGGAAGGTAGAGTATCATTAATACAAGTAAAAAGAGAAAATAAGATGTCCATGTCCCAGGTAATGATGGCTTTTGAATTTTTCCATCCCACCATAGCAAAGACATGGTTAAAACAATTGTGAGTGACTGCTCAATTAAAAGAAAATAGAAAAATAACAGTGCAATATCAGTTCCGGACGGCATCCATGGGTATGGTACGCTACAAAATCCAAGAAGGTAGGCAATTGGTGAATGCACCATAAAAGAGAATGTAACAAAGAAGTGAGGGGATACCAGGAACAATATCAAATTGGTGGAAACTACAAATGAACGTATAAGAGAAATAAGGCAAGCTTATATTCAAGAAATGAAACAGAGCTTAAGCGCTTAGCTGCCACTGTAATGCCTTATCAATCTTCCAAAATCTAATAAACTCAAACACACTACCAGAAAATTACAACTTACAACTTTACAAGCAATAGTAGACTCAGCCAAAAAGATAAAAGTACACCAAAATAGAACTATTAAATAAGAATAACTAATGAATTAGAAACTAACCTAACAAACTTCTCCTGGTTAGACTTCATCACTTTGGCCTGTAATTAACCTCCTGACTTTAGATAAGAAACAGTTGAACATTGACAAATTTTTCCTCAGTTTTCTTGAACATTTCCCAAAATATAACCAGTATGACCACCTGGAGTCACCAAGATCATCGTCTCAGAACACAATGTTAACATTTTGGAAGCAACACAAGGCCAAACAACAACAAGAACAACAATGTTAACATTTTGGAAGCAACACAAGGCCAAACAACAAATCCAGAAATGATCATGCGACAGTTTCAAAACTTCAGCTTTCCTTTGGATAAATACGTAACGAAATCAGTAAGTAACGGAATGGGATCATAATTGCATTCTAAGGACCTAAACTCCTGTACATGTAAAACCCTCTAGAGGAAGGAAAAAAACACTGACTAGTGAGTATTATTCACAAATCCAGTTCTATAAGCCCCCAATTCTCAACCTAATGGCAATAACAGCAAGTGAATCGCACATAAAACTTCAGTAAATTAAAAAGAGATCACCAATAAAAAATGAAAGGCACCCAGTAGGCCATTAAAATGAAATTACACAAATAAATGATAAAACCAAAGGCTTACCAAATATAAACGACACAAAATGCCTAAAGCCATAATTGGCAGTTCCTAGAAAATAAAGACTTCTTATAAAGGAGAAAATTTCACTTAGAATCACTGAACAAGGAATTTAAAAGGAGAGCAAAAACTTGTCAAAAACTTGTTCATACTAGAAATAGTATAATTCCTTCAAACAACCCAAACAATATACAAGACGTGTAACCAAAATAATCAAACCCACAATGAAAAACATACCACACACAATACTAATTACTAAACCCACAAAAATAAAAACCAGAAATAAGGGAAACTGGCAACTCCAACTACAAATTCCCACCAAAAATAAACAAAAAAGATGAGTACTTTACTACTTCATAATCATAAACTTCAAAAAATAATCACCACAAAAAAAAAAAAAAAAAAGGGGGTAAAGAAACATACCAAATAGAAACTGTGAGTTGGGCAGGGAGAGCGATGATGGTTTTCCACAGAGTGATAATGGTGGAAATGGAAGTTTCCTGGACACTTCTAAAGCAGTACCACCACCTTTTTCTCCTAATTAACTGTTTTTTTCTTTTATAATTAACAATGCCAGTTTTAAATTAATTAACGGTTTAAATGAAGTTGTATTTAATTTCCTGGAGCATGGTAAGTGTGAAATTCTCTACCAACAAAACATCCAAAATGGAAAATGGGTATCGATGCTACGACAGATAGACTTCAGGACTGAGATAGACGCCAAAGATTTTCTTTTTTTATTTTATTTTCTTTGACAGAGTCAAATAATTCTTGACAAATAAAAGGACAGAGTCAAATAATAGTGTTTGTGGGACCACGTGTCCACGTACATCTTCAGTCCTTCAGGGAATTTATTTATTTTTTTTAGTAGAGGAAGCACTGCTCTTTGCCGGTTACATTCAAAGTCCGGATGGTCTAAAGGCCATAGATAGCAATAACTACCAAAAAAACATGAAATTAAGGGTAATGAATCTTGAATTTGAATCTAGAAGTTGGAAGGATGAGAACTCTACCACTTAAGCTTCCACAATTTACTCTTCCTACCGGGTAAATGCATTGCACTTCGTTTTCCCCCATATTTTTAACAATTTTGGCCCTAATCATGAGTTCCAAGTTAAAATCTAGATATTTCATTGTTATCCTAAGAGGACTCTTAGTGCCCTCGTTAGATCATTTAGGTTTTGGATTTCGTATTCACCCACAATTTCGGTGCTTGCCCCTTTAGAGTGGATGAACACTAGGTGGATTCAAATTTAATAAGTACACGATAACTAATTTTTCGGGCTCACATCTCCCTTAAGAGTGTCATGTGCGGTACGCTGCAAACATAACAGGTTTCGTATGGGAATTCCAAAAAACACGGATAATAAACTTTATTCTCAGTATTTTCGGAACCTTCGAGTTTTTTGCCCAAACTTCTAAACGCGGTCTATTATCACTCATGACTCTAAGAGAACGCCCGATGCTCCCAGTAGTTATTTCAGATCTCGGAATATTGTATTCATCTATGTTTTCGGTGTTCTTTAGAGTGGGTGACATGTAAAACGATCGTTCTAACCTAATAGGGACTCCACAACCAACTTTGTGGGCCTCCCATGTCTTCAAGGAGTGTCCTGTGCAATATGGTGCGGAAATAACAAATATTGTTTTGTGGCGTTGCGGGAGCCCAAAAACGTGGAGTACAACATTCATTTTCCGCATTTCGGGGTGTGCTTGAGATTTTTGCCTAAATTTCTCCTTGGTTCGAATTTTCTTCCAAGAGGAACCCCCGCGCCTCCAATAGGTCATCCGAGTCTTTGAACTTCATATTCTCCATAATTTCGGTGTTCAACCATTTCGAGTGGGTGACAAGTAAAACAGTCATCTAAGCATCAGAATGGACCTGATAACTGACCCCGCGGGTGCCCCATGCGCTCTAAGAATGTTTCGTACGATATGGTGTGAAATTAACAACTTTCATTTAAGGACCATCTGAAAGGCCAAACACATGTATTATAGCCTTCATTTTTCGGCTTCATATGGTCCGATTGAGATTTTTACCCAAACTTTTCATTGGGGGTCCATTATCACCCAATAGGACCCTTGATGCTCCTGGTAGCCCATCCGAGTCTCCGAACTTTGTAATCACCCATGATTTTTGGTATTCAGTCTTTTCGAGTGAGTGACCACTAGAACGACCACACAAGCCATCAGACTCTCCCTCTTCTAGTGAAGTAGTTATGAGTCAAACCAGATATTTAACAGCGGGAGTGCTAGTATGATAAAGCCTAATTAGACCAAGATATAGCCTATAGGTGGTTGGAAAAAAAAAACAAAAAACCTAGTTGGCTAATCTATTATATATATATATATATATATATATATATATATATATATATATATAAAAGTGGATGTGCACCCATGCTAGATTGACACGTAGGTTTAGACACATAAGCAAAATTTGATATGTCATCAAATACCCTAGATGCATGTATCTTCCTTTATACTATTTAATTCTTATTTGAATGTCATAAATTCCAATAAAAATTCACTTCATCTATATGTCTATTAGAGATGTATCTAATATACTATTGCATTAATAATTCAATAAAAAAAGTTTCATTTTATATGAAACCAAATATATTTTATAAAAACGTGCATCACACGGGACATACAGTCAGAATTAAACAGAAAAGCAAAAAAAATTGATTTAAATATAGAAAGGGAGAGATACATAGATTAGGAACTTTATAGCAAGATGTGACATATGTAAAAAATTTGTTACAAGTTTGTACCAATAAAAATATTTTAATGGTTAAAAACACAGGATCGTGTATCACATGAAGATGTAACTAGTTTCTCAGATGAGTAGATGACCATGGTCCATACTTCCCATATGGTCCACTTTGCTTGATTCTATAATTTGATAGGAGATGGGACATATAGCTGTTATTAGTGGATGCATGAGTAATGCCACGTTGTCACCCCTCTTCACTGCCAAGTTACATTAATAACATCTCCCTTTCTCTCTTTCTCTCTCCTTTTCTCGCCATTCCTCACTCTCTCTCCAAAAACTGGCTAATATCAGACACGCTCCTCATCATTCCATTCCATTTCATCATCTATCCCCCTTTTCTCTCTCTAGGGTTCCAATTTCTCTCTCTCTCTCTCTCTCCGATTTTACAGAGAGAGGAAACCAAAAGACGATTGCCTTTTTTCGCTTTCTCTCTGATTGATTCCAACATATTCTCATCATCATCTAAAAGAAAATAAAAAAAATATTTATAGGCATAGATCGGGAGCTCTGAAGATTCGGATCATTTACCTTTTTTTTATTTGTTTGGTTCAATTCTTACTAACAATTTTGGTTTATCCGATTCAATTTTTGATATTTTTTATCATCGGATAGTATTAATTTAAGGATTAGATATGATGGATCTGTAAATCTTTTGGATTTATTGATATTTTTTTTGTGGACGATGTGGTATTTTTTGCCCCCGGAGTGATCTTTTGTTAATGTAAGTTTGATTTCGCCCTTAATTAATGGCGTAGTAGCTTGAATTCAGCTTCTTTTTTTTTTTGGTTTGATTTGTTCTGTTTGCATTTTTGCTAGAAATGTTAAATATTTGAGGGGTATGATGTTGTTAGGTTTCAAGTTTTGTTTTAATGTTCATACTTTTTATCGGATTCTGATAAATTAGGGTCAATCTTGTTTTTTCAGGTGATGATATAGTTTCTCTAGAAAAAAGTGATAATATAGTTTGTGAAGATAGTAACTCTGTTATAAGGATTGATAAAACAAATTTTTAGTCCCATCCGAGAAAATAACAGAAGAATAAGGGTGAGTTGAAGAATTCTGTATGTGATTTTTAATTATCTACATGGAATCATTTAGTCTTGACCAGTTGCCCTCAGACCATTTTTATATGTTCCTGAAAACCACTTCAGGTTTATTATATCTTCTATGTGTAGTGTTTATTTGGATTGTTGATATAGATAGTTAGCCCCATTTCAGAGGTTCAATAGGTTGATCGAACCACTGAACTTAAATGTTTACCAACTGTTATTGTATTTTTGAAATTTGAGTCAAAATTATGGTTGAAATTGTGTGAGGAATTTTGTGATCTTTGCATTGTTGATATGATGAATTCAGCTTAAGGTGGTAAATTCCTAGGGGAAATGTGATAATATGGTGGTCTTTTTTCAAAATTAAATTCTGGGGACAAACGCCTCAAGCTGACAAATAAGCACTTTACTATCATGTTTGTTATCCTGATATGATGGACTAATATTAAATATTGTTTTGATGCAAATTGTAGATATTCTGGTGATTGCACCACAGATTTAGTTCAGTCTGGCAGACTTAGATGGTATGCAGCAGTTATCTAAGGAATGTCTTAATTCAAGCTGGGAGTATTGGAACTCTTTCCAGAAGAAGTTTTTGGTCAGGAAGTGTTGCGCGTGTTTTGCGTGACAATCTAGGCCTTGCACATCCCTGGAATTGTGAATTCAGAAAGTTCAGGACGAGTGTGAAAATGATGGTTGATACGAGTGCTACCGAGAATCGGCGTTCCATAATCGGTGTTTTACCAGAGAAAGAGGATGATTGTGGCTATGCTACTGGAGGATGCAAAAGGTGATTCTCTCTGTTGCAGATTTGTCCAACATATACTTTTTCTTGTACTTTCTTTGTATGCACTTGGTTGTTTGCAAAAGGAACAATAGTGATAATATGTGTAATGTCTTTTGATTATATCAGGACAGCTGCGCCATAAGAGAATGTACTTTTATGTGGTTGGAATGGTTTAGATATCGCAATTTAATGTCTATATCTTTTTACTAGGAGTCAACCAAAATCGATACAGCATTTGGCCTTCTCATGTAGATTATTTGTAGTTGTATGATGGAAATAGAAATTGGTGTTACAATTCAATGCAGTTGCTCTCTGCACTCCAAGCTTTCTTGTAGCATGTTAATGCAAGTAGTTACTGTGCAGTGTGCATTGAATAATTATGTTCCCATTAGGCACTTACTACGTTGATAGGTGATTCATTATGCTTTAAATTCCAATATATGCCAAAAACCCTGAAGACTAGAACAGTCATAATTCCTAATAATAGTAATAATTAATATCAAGTAACAGAGATGCGTACCCGGTAAAGGTTGAGTGGTTCACTTTTTTGTGAGTGGCAACTAGCATGAAGCAGAGCTTCCATCGTGGGTATCAGAATCATAGTAGTTTTATTTTCTTGTACTACAGAGTCTCACTTTTTATATTTTGTATTTTGCTTCAAGTGATGAACACTGTATTGTATGAACTCTTACAAGGTTATGAAAAAGCTGAAAAACAAAAAAAATGATTCTCCATTATGTGGACTCCAATTTAATGGCAATGATATTAACTTTACCTTAGTTGGGCATTTGCAGACTTGTAGAATATACTCCGTATAGTATGCTAACCTCATAGCCATGTAGAACCTAAGGCTTTCTAATCCTAGGTATGGAAAAAAGAGTCCAACAACTATGCAGCATTTAGTTCTCACCATTAACTCCAATCCCCTATCCAAGGTGACACCTTCTGATATTATAAGTTATGTACTTGCGAAGCCTATTTGTGCTTGGATTCTAGCAGTATGTGTTCTCCTTTGATGGTAATAAAGTTAGTGTAGTAATGATCGCTTTACTGGTGTTTCTAGCTGTATGTTGTCCTGAAAACCCAAAGTTTCTTTGCCTTTATGGATTTTGTCGGTTATAAGTTATACGATTTTACAATCTCCTCTTGATTGTTGATTACCTAAACCTACATACTGAGGTTGTGTTTGATGCTCCCTTGGTCCCAAAGTGCAGGCCTTGTTGCTGTTCTGGGACATGCGAAAATAATGATTCACTTTCCTTTACAGTACTCTTACTAGTCTCTGCTCCGGGATACTTGGCTCACTATGTATTTAGATTCAACCAAATCTTTTGCTGTCTTTCCTTAGATAGGAATGTTTTGTACTATATCCTATAAAAAAAGGGAGGAATATTTTGTACCATTGCTCTTAACTTCCTCATCCCTACCCTTTTTAAGGCTCACTTCCTCCAACGTAGATGTGTGACCCACAAGGCCACAACATAATGTTCACAACGGACTTTCTCACACTATCATTCACTCTAAGTCTAAGTATATATTATTTTTACGCAATATAGAGTGCAAATTTTATTTGAGGCAGAGGGAACCGGCTTTTGAACATTTGGTTATTGTCTTTAACTCTCACATGATGCATCAATGTTATTCTGCAAATTGCTTTCTTGTTTTTGGTATATTAGTTTCCTGCTAAATTTGTCCTTGATATGATCCTGATATTGAGTGGAACTGCACTTCTCTTTGATTTGTTTATGTTATGGCAGTGAAGATGGAAAACTAAGCTGTGGATATTCAAGTTTCCGGGGAAAGAGAGCTAGCATGGAAGACTTTTATGATGTCAAAATGTCCAAAATTGATGGGAAGACTGTCTGCCTCTTTGGGATTTTTGATGGTTCGATTTTCTTATTCTATTTGAGACATATTAAGTGGCATTCTATTTTTGAACCGTGATTGCATGTTATATCTTAGGTGCTAGAATTGTCCTTGCAGGGGTTGGGGGAGAGGGGTATGCTTGTTTAAATGCATGAGCGTCCATGTGAAGCTATTATCTTAATTATTGGTAGGTTACTGAGGCTGAAGCAGTGAAGCTAACTTGGGTGGAGTGTGTAATTATGAAGCTTTGGGTAAGATGAATGGCATCAGATGCTTTTCCTAATAGGATTGTACAAAATGGGTTTGTTGTGTAAATATTGCGATTCACCTTCCTGGTTGTAAGATGGATGGCACCAGGAGGTTTGATAGGCTTGCATACGTGGAACGTGGATTTGCATATGAACCTAATATGGTTGGATTGGGAAATCAGATATGGCTATATGTCTCCCAACATCAATAACAACAGCAGCAACACAAACACATATGAAAAGGGTGGAAAGAACAAAAAGGGGGGGGGGGGGAGGCAAGGGTTTGTTGATGTGTGCCAAATAAGCTGTAAATGGGATATACTGATAGGTGCACAATGTCGAAGCTCAAATATAGACATGTAGGTTGGGGAGATATCCTTTTGCTCAAGGCAGGAGAAAGTCCTTAATCTTGTGTGATTGACTTAGTTGGCTAGCAGATCCGCTGGAATTACAGCTCAAGTCGGAAGAAGAGATAATTGCAGGAATTCTTCAAATTTCCCATACTACTTAGCTAAATTCTTCAGGTCTGTTGATAGAAAAGTGTGTATAGTTGTTTTGAATTGCTTAAGAGAGCCCTGAACAAATGATGAGAGCACTCACTCATCCCCTTAGCCCCAAAAAAGAAAAAAGAAATCGTGAAAAATGAAGCTACGAAGCTTTATCATTAATGACAATTAGCAAAATAGAAACTTGTAAAGGGATTTTTATAAGGCTCCCAAATGAGATGAAGGTAGACAATTGACCGTGAAAGAATAAATCCAGTGCTCACTACCATTGATAAGTTTGTACATTGATGAAGATTGGTACTGTAGGATTTCTATCAGGCTACATTCACCTTGCCTACTTTGAGGGGAGAGTAATGATATTCATGCGATGAAATGTTGCAATAGGAATGACAGGAAATTGGAACATACCTGTCTTGAACAGAGGTTGGAAGATCCAAGCCAAGTAGTCTGACTTGTGGGAAGAACAGGAAGACCCGGGGGGGGGGGGGTTGTAACTGACCTCTTCAATTTTTCTAAATCTATGGGGCATGATTATGATCTTTCATGGGTGATCGTTGACTTCAGGGCCAGTCGGTTTAGCTCGGACACTCAGGTTATCTAAATAAGTAATTTATCTTCTCATGGGTATTATCCTCCTTAGATTATAATACATTGTTACTATTTTAGGCTTCCCTCTAAATTTCTTTCTTTCTCTCAATTAGGAACAATTTTCACTTGAGTAATGTGTAGACCTGGGCAAACAGGCGGGTCCCCTGTGGCCGACCCGGACCGGTTTAAACCGGGCCACGACCCGCTCAAGCCATTACTGGGTTGGGCCTTAAACAGGTCACAACATTTATGGTTGTTAACTGGTCGGGTCGGGTTGCCCACCGGGTCCCTTTTAAACATGTGGTCAGTTGGTCACTCAATTTTCTCTCTCCTCCTCCTCCATTATTCTGTCTCTCTCCTCCACCCCCTCACCCAAAACTGAACTTGGAGTGCCCTCCATTAATTTGTTGCCCGAGCTTCTTGAAGTGCTCTTGCAAATCTGACAAGCGTCTCATTCTCGTTGGTGCTTTCTCATTTTCGTTTTTACTCCTTTCTTTGTCGTAATTCCATATCTGCATCACAATTTGCTCTTATAGTTCTGATATTTTGCCCTTTGGTTTATTTAGGGCCTTTTGAAACTCATTGGATGAGGGAGGAGAGAGAGAGGTGGTTGCATGAGGTTGATTAAAATTTACAGTAATAAAGAGAGAGATTCTCTTGGTGTTGTCGCCATTTTTTTGATAGGGAATTGTGTATGAAGTAATAAGGGTCGATTAGTTCCATCATTTGCAAAAAAAAGAAAAGGGCTAAACGGGTCGCTGGACCCATGACCCGCCCAGGCCCATTAGTGATTATACCTGGCCCGACCCGGCCCATTAATTTAATGGGCCGACCCGACCCAACCCCTTGCCCAGGTCTACAATGTATAATGAAAATTTGATTTCTATATCCTTGTTGTCTTATTTTATTATTATTATTATTTTTTTTTTGGGGGAAAAAAAAAAAGAAGTTTTTGTGGGTCTATCGGAAACAGTCTCCCTTCTAGGCGACTAGTAGGGGTAAGATTGCGTACATCTGGACCTCCCCAGACCCCGCCCTAGGCGGGATACTTACTGGGTGGTGGTTGTTATTTTTTTTTGGGGGGGGGGGAGGGGGGTTGGTTTCATCGTATATTTCTTGATATCGCCATACCCTTATCTATGCATTATAGCTTCTAGCCTTCTAGGTATCATATTCAGTTACCCCCTATCACTCGTTAATTTTCTTTTTGCTTCTTTAGTATGAGTTCAGCAACTTATTTTTTTAGAAGTGAGTTCAGCATAATTATATCTGAGTGGATACAACATACAAGTAGCAAGTTGAAAACGAGTTCGGACCATCCTATACTTTCAAATGGCGTAATATTTTGCTATCTAGGGAAACTATTATAATATGGAAAATTAGCAAGTGTTTTTGTTTTCTTATGATTAGTGAATGGGCGATTCACACGTATTATTATCCTGGCAGGTCATGGTGGTTCTCGTGCAGCGGAGTATTTAAAGCGACACCTCTTCGAAAATCTCATGAAGCATCCACAGTTTATGATGGACACAAGACTCGCTATAAGTGTGTTCAAACTTCTTTGATGTTCCATTCCCATGATCTTTTGTGCATAACATTCATGTGGCTGCAGCATTTTCTTTGTGTCAATTGGCCATCTTGAATGCACTGACTAAGCGGATAAAAGGTTTCTTGAAGAAATTTGCTTGAAACTAATTTTTTATTCCATATTTTGTCACAAACTACCTAAAAGTCATCAAACGAACTTTTATGTCATCTTGAAAAAATGTGAAACAATAACTCTCGACAGATTTTGGTGAAAAATAGCACTTGAAACTTCCTGATATGCCCTCAGCCCCTCATGTCTTGGGCACATTTTGACTGATTTCCCCCCTTCCCCTCTTTCCTTTGTTGTCTTTTGTGGAACCTCTCAGTTCTTGCTGATTTGCAAGTTTCCCCCCGCGCATCCCTCTCTATCTCATCGTATTTCCTATCTTATGCTCATTGTGAGCGCTAGAGATTTGGATTTCGACGAGAGCACGATGAAAGAGGAGGTGACGATTTGTTTATGTTAGTTTTCCATTTTTATTTTTATTTTGTTTGTCCTTGGCAGGAAGATACAAACTGAAATTGGGATACTTGCTATTAAATTCATCGCTCATTAAGCAAATGAGCCTCCTAGAACTCTTAATTGAAATAGCTTAGCTTTTATTTTCGCAATTGAGGAATGGAGTTTTTATATGAAAATAATCTGCCGTGCCTAGACATGAGGGCATTTCAAGGAATTCAAGTGCGAATTCCACCAGAATCCGGGATGTAGTGATTTGAATGAAAAAGATATTTTTGACAAAAATGAGGTACAAATTCGGTAGTTTCCTCTGGCCCTTTACATCTAATGTGGAATGTTGTGGCCCTTGTGGGGTACTACATGGCATAAAATCTACCAGAAATTGCTTCTTTCTGATAAATGGGAAATTCTTCCAGGTGAAACGTACAAAAAAACTGACTCAGACTTCTTGGATGCTGAAAAGGATACTTTCAGAGATGATGGATCCACAGCTTCAACAGCTGTGCTTGTTGGAAACCATCTTTATGTAGCTAATGTCGGAGATTCACGGACAGTAATATCAAAGGCTGGAAAAGGTCAGTGTCATTACTTTCCTTGTGCTAACTTTTGTTGAACACGCAAAAAACGGTCTGTACAAGTGTATACTTGCATGATATGTTGTAATTACGAGTTATGTTGCCATGTTTAATTGTATCGTGGATGGAATCAACATTTTGATCAGTCTGCACTCTTCAGTGTGGGAGTAGTGCCCAAGCAATGATATGCAGTTTAGGCCATCATTCTTTATCATCTATTATTAGCTAAATCTCTCTGCCATTGTTAAGTACAAACAGGTTGATAATATTTTGGTGATCAGTGTCTCAGTGACGGTGGTGCTTCTTGTGTGAAGCTGTGAAGTTAATGAACTGGACAATCACGAGTGATAAAAGGCCATTCATGATAATCTTATGTGCCTAATGTTGAAGTAAGAATCAGTAAACATAATGGAGTTAAATGCATACTTGGTTAATGCAGTAACATTTTTGGGCATTTGACTATGGACAAGCTTAAATCACTTTAGAGAATGGCACTTAATGCTGGTCCCCATGCAACTTGATGCTCTCTGTTCTTAAGTTTGATCCTTCCTTCTTCACTCTAACGAATGGAGGAGTTTTTTGCTCGTTTAATGAATGGAGGAGTTACTTCCACTCATTTGGTGCCATATAGTGCAAGTTTTTAGTAATATATGGTTTATTTTATTATTTGCTGATTGGCTAATAACTGTTGTATGGAACATGTGTTGCTAGATATGTGTTGTGCATCTTTGGTAACAATATCAATTGGTTAATTATCTTTAGCCTATCCGACATGATCTTGTATGCCTTTGTTGTTTGAGATTGAATATTGAAATATGGCTTGGGGAATGCTATAGTTTTTTAGAGGTCCTTAGAAATGCTTCTTCCTTGTTTGAACAGCGATAGCTCTTTCTGAAGATCATAAGCCAAACAGAGTTGATGAACGAAAGAGAATTGAAAACGCTGGAGGCGTTGTAATGTGGGCAGGTCAGATTTAATCAAAAATGAAATTCCAATTTACTTTATTTTGCAGGACTTGTGGAATACATGGTTATCTTTGTAACTTTTTTGTATGGGTTTTCTCTCTGATAAGCATACTTTTTATAATGCATAGTTGGAAATATATGAAAGACATACAACAACTTAAGGAAGAAATCTGATGCTGGCATTGATTTTTCATGGCTTTACTTTTTAGTTATGACAATATTAATGGGTATACTGCTGCTCACTGGAGTGCTGGTTGCAGCAACTTCTTTCCCATGATGGCGCAATGTCATCGTTTGACCATGTTGTCACCATTGGCTTTCAGGCTTGTCATTGCTGTTTGCAATTTTTTGCAAGCTTGCCGATAAAATTAATTACACAATCTCTAATCTGTACATACATAGGGATTTCATCATGTGTGCTTTCTTGCCGGTCACTGACCCATCTTCCCAGTTGAGTCTTATTCAAAATGCCTTTTTCATCCTTGGTATTTCCCTTTCTTGAGCCAAATAAGACCATTTGGGTTATGTTCGGCTTCTTCGATAACTGGGCTGAATGTGCTTTGGATGTTGTTTGCTTCTACTGATTTACATCAAGTCCAATTAAGAGTGCAACCTGCAGACACTTGTGTACAAACAAATTGACAGGTTTGATGAAACTCCTGGGAGTGAGAATTGTGCTTCTTTTTTTTTTTCTTTTTTTTTTCCCAATGTTCTATGTGTCTTGCCTTTAATATAATTCTCAAGGACGCGTTGCAGATTAGTGCGCCTCTCATAAATAACTAGAATGTATGCTAATGTGGAAGGTTTTTGTCTTGTTTTCTGTGTTTGATCACATATGACTCGAGTCACAAAAACTTTTGAAAATTTGGTGATGGACGTGGAATTACTTTTTCTAATGTTTAGTTTGCGTCTTTCAGGCACATGGAGAGTTGGAGGTGTATTAGCCATGTCCCGTGCTTTCGGTAATCGCATGTTGAAGCAGTTTGTTGTGGCAGAACCTGAAATTCAGGTAAGATGTAGTTTCCTTCTTTTTTCACGTCCTAATATAATTTCATTCTTGGAAAGGTCTAGGGATTTGCATGATTATCAAACACAAGCGGAACCTTCTTTATGTACGGCATGTTACAGTGTTTGTGACATTGGTGTTCCAAGGTTCTTTTGTGTGTCTATTGGAAACAGCCTGTCTACTAGTTAAGGCGTTAAGGGTAAGGCTGCTATCTGGAGACTGAGCCTCTCCTGACCCTGCTTCTGGCAGAATCCTCACTGGTTTGCATTTTGTACAATATATAAGCATCAATATCACATGATTAAATGCACTGAAGTTCTGCTTCCTCAGATGTTATGGTGGTTTTTACATGCGTAATAATGTGACAAGCGAAGTTTGAGAAGCCTAGAAGCTTGTATCTTGGCATAGCGTATGAACCACACCTCACAACATGAGGTCATGAAATACTAGATCAATAAAGGGCCACTCCTTCCAAGGACATAAGCTATGGTTTTTGATCTTGCGTGTGCAACAGAGGGACTACATGAATTTAAAGTGGCTTATGCTGTTGGGAGGGTGATCAAGTGGCCTTACCCAACAGTGATTTACCCTGTTAGCTGGAAGAAGAATAAATCTGCCCTGTCCTATTTCTTTGAATATCGGGTGATTTATTTATTTGATTAATTTAATTCTTTTGCTAAGGTGTGTGATGATTGCGGAGTGTGGGCCCCATTGTCTGTTCTTATTATCAACCTGGCCAAGGATCACGATGGTGCATTCACTTTTTTTCCTCTTAAGACCTCTAAGGATAAACCATGAGTTTTATGGTCAATCGTGCATGCATGTTAATGCACTTCGGTCATAAATGTTAATTCCTTCTCTGCAACCTGCCATGTAGCATAGTTAGGTTACTGGACAACCAACAGGGCAACATAAATTAGTGATGTGCTTTTTTAATCAAATCTAAGAACCATGTCCTGTGCAATTTCTGTGGTGGAGGCTTGTATATGTGTTTGGTGTCAACACTCATAGAACTATAGAAGTCACTACATCTTGAAGCAACTAGCTCAGAATTGTGCAGTGACACTTATATTGGGATTTTTACCTCTGATTCTCGAAGTTAGCTGCTGACTTGTACATTTTTACTACAGCTTGTGATAAATGAGAATTGTGTCTTTTCGTCAAGTGAAATGATTCTTCATCAGATAGCTACAAATGTTACCTTATTCATTTCAGGAGCAAGAGATCAACGAGGAACTTGAATCACTTGTGCTTGCAAGTGATGGACTTTGGGATGTTGTTCCAAATGAGGTGAGATGTTTCTACTTGTCTCAAGATGTAACCTGCTGAGAGAGGGAGGGAGAGAGCTGAAACTAGGTAGATGGGATTCCATCCACCATATGAACATTCAGTTTGATATTAGTTTTTGAAACATTGCAATTGGTTTGAATATTGAAAGCAAAGTAACATACTGTGCATGCAAAGCTAGCATTGCTTGGCAGTCGATATGGGTTTAGACTTTAGTATTTTAGTTGTTCCAGTATTTACCCCAAATATTGTGTTCCAGAGGTCCTTGATTAGCCTTCACTTGCACTTATTGGTACTGTATTGGTAATGCCAAAACCAATTTCAGCGTCAAAACTGATGGTCTTGAGCTTTCTTCTTGTCAGGATGCTGTTTCAATTGCCCGGTTGGAGGAAGATCCCGAGGGAGCTGCTAGGAAATTAACAGAGACGGCTTTTACTCGTGGGAGTGCTGATAATATCACCTGCATTGTGGTGAAGTTCCACCATGATAAAGCAGAATCTGTTGAACCTCAGCTCGAACAGCAAAAAGAAGTTGAGCTCCAACAAAACCAAAGCAAAGAGGTGGAGCTCGAAGAAGATCGTAGCAATGAATCTGAGCTTTCGCAATACCAGATCAAAGAAACTGAACCCCAACAAGATCAGAGCAAAGACGCTGAGTTGCGACAAGACCAGATGAAAGAAGCTGAGGTCCGACAAGACCAGATGAAAGAAGCTGAGCTGCAAAAAGACCGGATCAATGCCGTTGATGCACAAGAACCTAGCAAAGAAGCTGAGCTTCAACATGATTTAGAAGCTCCATTGGCTCAACTTCCAGGTGGATCATTGACATCCGCTTAGGTGGCAAAATAATAAAGTATAATTCTGTCCATACCGGAGGGAGTGGGGTTTTTCCCTCTTGTTCCATTGTCTCCCCTCCCCCTCCCCCCTCCCCCTTTTCCCTTTTTTTAATTTACTTTTTTTTTTGTTTTCTCTTGTGCTATTTTGTTTTATCAGTTATTGTAACTGCATGTCTAATGGCTGTCCATAAAGTTGTATGCCTTAGAAATCTCATTTTGGTACTTTCTACAGCTGAAATCAATAAATGAAAATATTCCTTTACCGGCCGTGATATGCATTGTAAGTTTAATTACTCACCAAGTCACCAGTATCTTCAAAATCTACTTATTTCTGGTCACCAGTATCTTCAAAATCAACTTATTTCTGGTGGCTAAATTCCCGGTGAAGTCTGTTCACTGATTTTTGGTGTAGTGCTAGAGGGTTGCAGTATATGTTAGTCTTTACACTCTTTAGTGAGTCTCTTATGTTGCCAAATTCGCTGCAGTTATCCTCTGTTTTACTCCTTGTTCTGGAGGGTTTTATGTGTCAATTTTATACGATTCTACGGCTTCAAAGGAGTCAAGTATCAAGTTCAGATTCGCCTGTTAGCAATGTGATAAAGCTGAATCAATGTCTTGTTTCTTTACCATTCATATAGTTCATCCAGCTGAGAAGATGATAGAAATCTTACAGGGATTGGAAGTTCAGACTGTGACAGACAGTAGAAATCTAACTTACAGTAATACCGACCATGCCAGAAGCAAATATACATAGTAGCTTTGTAATCTAACTCAGGCTCCATCACACAAGAGCAGGCGAGGTACGCCAAGAAGACTGATAAAAGTGTCCGCCCGCTCAATATTGCTAGCTTCATCTTGAAACCTGCATGTCTGGGCTCCGAAATTCCCACATTTCTACTGATCCCTGATGACAGCTGAAGTCTGAAATCCCTACCACCAAAATAGAACGAAAAACAAAGTAACACCTCTTTAGTATTATTCCTTTTGTGACGAACAGAAGAGCACAAGAAGAAAAAGGATCTCTGCAACAACAGAGTAGGATTATACTCTTACTAGATCCACCTTCATCCAAGCTTTAACTTACAAAACATCAAGAAACACTCTCACTGTAGTAGTAAATCCAAGGTCATCTCAAAGCAAAACAAGTGAAATCGGAATAACATTAACAGGAAGTGAATGGCAAAATATTCACTCATCATATGATCATACCAGCCAGACCAACTTATCACAGTCAGAAAAAATATTAGGAAAAGACAGGAAAAAAAACATTTTTGGACTGGACCAGCTGAACACAGATTTATAGTTGACGTATGTCTCATCCTATAGGTTCTGCTGGGTGTTCTTTGGCAGAACACTCAAACAAACCCACAGGCCACAATGAGTTGGTAAACTATAACCACCTACCTGGAGCTTACAAGTTACAAGGCAGTGAATTTTTTTTCTGAGTTTGCCTGTAAAGTCCATAAGATCCAAGTACATCCGCAAATTATGGACTTACATATCTCAAATACAAGTTCACCAGATTACACCTTCAGCAATCGGCTTTTTCAAAAGGTTCGCGCCTCCTAATCAACTCTGAAACCTGCCTGCTTCCTATCACTTGATTTTGCCAATTATGAAGTTGACCAGGACTATTCTGGGATCAGCTATGAAAAACTTACGACATCGCAGGTAATGCAAAACTCTAGCTGAAATCCTTGTCATTGATTTTTCTTTTCATGCCCTTCTATCCTACTGCTCATGTGGTGACATTATGTGACGGGCTGGTTTGTTTGGAGTTTGGACACGGGACCCTTGAGCAACAAATTACCAACCCTAAGCCTCCAACTAAACGCAAAGTTTCATGGTGACTTAGCCATGTGCATACTGTCTCATCCTCAGAAGATTACAGGATAGTAAGAATACGCCAGGATAAGTTTAAGAAGATGCAACAAGTGGTGTCCTTCATCAGCAATATATGGTAAATAAAATATCATGATTCAAGATTGAGCTTTCTATTTTTATTTTTTTTTGGTCAGAAAGCATACATTCATATCATTACGTCATGAGTGAAATACAAGAACGTTCATATGATCTGCCCTTAAGATCATCATCATAGACAGTACTACAATTAACACTAGGATAGTTCAGTTTAATTACATCACTATAACTTGACCACTTAGCTAGACATTTCTTGGCCAAAAAATCTGCCAACCTGTTTTCCTCCCTAAACTTATGCTCATAGATCACTTCATCAAGCTTCCCTTGCAAACTCTTGCAATCCAAAAAGATGTTTCGTAGGTGAGAGCTACTTGGATCCTTGTCGTTCAGCATGTCTACAACTTGTTTACAGTCAGAGTTGACGATGAGTCTCCTCCAGCCCGCTGTCACTGCCTCCTGTAATCCGTCCCTGATACTGAGTAGCTCAGCTGTGTTAGCATCATTCGCTCTGATACTTCTCTGGTAGCTGGCTAGCCACTCTCCGTTTGAATTCCTGCCTATACCTGCAGTGCCTGCTTGTTTTGATTGTAAAGAAAAAGCTGCGTTTGTGTTCAGCTTCACCCAATTTGGGGGTGGTGGCTTCCAACTCACCAGAACAATGGAAGAAGGAGAATTAACCTGTTGTTTCAAGGGATTATGCCAACTATGGTATTCCCAAGCTTTGCTCCAATTCCTTTTAGACCAAACCTCAGAAGGGACCAGGACATTTTCAAAATAGTATTTGTTCCGTCTAAGCCAAATATGCCACGCAGTAGTAGCAAACAGGATAGGCCAAGGTAGGTTTTGATGTTTGTGGGTGGAGGTAAGGTTTGACTTGAGCCACTCTTTAGTATTTTCAGAGAAAAAGGTGTCAGAAACAGCAAACTTACTCCACATTTCCTTAGCATAACCACAATCCCTCAACGCATGCAGAGTGTTTTCCTCATGAGAAAGACACAATTGACACACAACGTCGCTAACAATGTGCCCAGCACAGAGCGTCTGCTTGTGTGCAATCCTATCCCACCAAGCAAGCCACATGAAAAACTGAACATTTGGGGTACAGGGTGTTTTCCAAATCCATTCAATATTTTCATCATTATTATCACAAAAATTTGACCATTGCCAGTAGGCCTCAGACATGTTAAATTTACCCCGAAAGGATAAATTACAACAGAGGAAATCCTCGGCCTGGCACACAGGAACAGGAATATTCATAATAGCATCAATGATTTGAACAGGGAGATCAAACGATAAATTCGCAAAACACCAGCGGAAATCCACCAAAATACTTTTGACTTTCATGTCATGTTCCAGGCGGTTGAGTGATCCACTGATAAGGTTCCTAAGAGGCCCCATTCCATTCCAATTATCAAACCACAGGGAGATTAACTCCCCATTACCCACGATCCAGTTGGAATTCTGATTATAAAGCGTCCAACCTTTTTTCATGCCTTGCCAAATATGTGACCCATTCAAAGCTTTCAACATCTTGTTCTTCTTGGTCATATATTTAGCTTTCAGCACTTTGGAGGCCAGGTTTTCTTCCTTATTAACCATATTCCAACACAATTTGGTATTTAAGACAGCATTGACAGCTTTGCAGCTCCTAACTCCTAAACCTCCTAAGGCCACGGGTTTAAAGACCTTATCCTTGCCGATCAAGTGAACTTTTTTCTTCTCATCTGTGTCACCCCAGATAAAATTACAAAGAATTTGATCCATTTTATCAAGAGTTTTTGCAGGGAGATTTAAACACTGAAGATAGTAGTTAGGAATGGCGCTAAGTGTAGCTTTGACCAAGCACAATCTCCCGGCCTTAGACAAAAAATTTGATTGCCAATTCGCAAGCTTGTTTTTCATTTTATTGACAATAAAAATCACCTCATTGTTGTGGGTCTCTTGGCAGTAAGAGGAAAGCCCAAGTAGCTACCAAGGTTTTGACACACTTTGATACCCAGATTCTCCTCAGCCATCTGAATGCAGCTGTCCTGTGCATTGCCAGATAAGATGAGTTTGCTCTTCTCACAATTAATTTTCTGACCAGAGGCTTTACAGAAAATTTGGAGAACAGCAAGAATATTCTTAAAATTAGTCTCCGTGGCTTCACCAAATAACAACAGATCATCCGCAAACAGAAGATGGGAGACTTTCATCTTCCTTCTACCCACTGGAAAAGGCACCCACTTACCATCTTCACAAGCCTCATGAATCATCTTCGAAAGATGTTCCATACAGATGATAAAGATATACGGGGACAAAGGGTCCCCTTGCCTAATGCCATGAGAAGGGAAGAAAGCTTCCGTAGTCTGGCCATCAACCAAAACTGAGTTCGTGACCGAAGACACACAACTCATGATTAGCTTCACAGCACTGGGCTCAAAATTACACGACACAAGACAATATCTAACAAAATCTCACTCGAACCTATCGTAAGCTTTCTCCAGATCAAGTTTTAAGGCGAAATAATTGGTTTTCCCTGTGCTCTTGCTCATAGAATGAACAATTTCAAAGGCAACTATTACATTTGTTTCGCTACCACAACCTGGGATAAAGCTGCTTTCATTAGGAGAAATAATCTTACTTAAATGGGATCTCAGTCTTATCACCAAAAATTTTGTCACCAGTTTATACAGGGTATTACATAAACTAATCGGCCTAAACTGTTTGATCGAGGTAGGACACTCAACCTTGGGGATTAAGCTAATGACCGTACAGTTCAGCTCGCTAGGAATTTCACTCTTAGCAAACCACTGTTTGACATTGCTACAAATTTCCCCACCAACCTTATCCCAGCAACTTTGGAAAAAGATCGCGTGTGGACCATCAGGCCCCAGAGCTTTGGTGGGCCCATGAAAAAAAACGCTTTCTTAATCTCCAACTCGATTGAGCTTTCTATAGTGGAGCCCAAATGCCCAACATATATACCTTAACATAACAATGTTCATCAGACATTCAGGGGTACATGTTCTTATTTTCTTTTACTAATCATATTTCATTGTGCATATAAGGGCTTATTCTTTTCAAATGGAAACTGGAACTGGTAACTGGGAGAAACTGGACAAAACTGGTGAGAACTGGAAAGTCTAACTGATAACTGGGAAAAACTGGGAAAAACTGAGAGAAACTGGGAAAAACTGAAAATTGTTTCATTTTCACGGTTAATAACAAACAACTGGGGAAAATTGGGTCAAACTGGGAAAAACTGGGAAAAACTGAAAATTGTTTCATTTTCACGGTTAATAACAACAACAATAACTGAGGAAAACTGGGAAAAACTAAAAATTGTTTCATTTTCACAGTTAATAACAACAACAACAACTGGGAAAAACTGGGTCAAACTGGGAAAAACTGGGAGAAATTGGGAAAAACTGAAAATTGTTTCATTTTCACGGTTAATAACAACAACAACAACTGGGTCAAACTGGGAAAAATTGGGAGAAACTGTGAGAAACTGAAAATTGTTTCATTTTCACGGTTAATAACAACAACTGGGTCAAACTGGGAAAAACTGAAAATTGTTTCATTTTCACGGTTAACAACAACAACAACAACAACAACAACAACAACAATAATAATAATAATAGTTGTTGTTGTCGTCGTCATTATTATTAAAACTGGTTAAAAATGGACAAAACTGGGCAAAACTGGGCAAAACTGAATTTTGTAACTGGTAACTGACAAAACTGGGCAAAACTAGACAAAAGTGGAAACCAGTTGAAAAGAACATGCCCTAAGTGATAACTGCTACGAAAAGAAAGCATGTACGAAACCAAACAATCAGAATATACACATACCCTCACCTATCTGTGAGTAGTCTCAGTAAGAAACCAAAGTCATATCCATTGCAAATCATGTGTAAATTCATTCAGCTTAATAACAAAAGATCACAAAAACTCACATTGGTTATGTTGATTACGGAACCTACCAGCTCCAACTCAGGCATGCTCTACCAAGCCAAAGGGAGACACGAGACTTTCGACATGATTCACAATATCTTTGGATGCGCTCACGCACACCATTTCCACATAAGTTGAAAAATCACTACTCATATCAATGAGTAGGACAATCCCTTCAAGTGTATCCATGATAATTTTTCCTGTCCTAGTAAATCCAAGTATGTTGCTGCAGTAAAAACTTCCACCAATCCCAATAGTATACAACTCCACCCAAGAACCCCAATCCCCATATTGCTTCAACATTGATACCTCCACACTCCCATCATTTTTTATCGAGCAAGCACACAAGCATCCTCCCATTGCACACAAGAAAAAATCGCGCGTTTTCTTAAACCATTTCGGAACTACAACTTCTTGAAAAGTCTCATTAACTAAATCAAACCCCACAATACACAACACACCTAACCCATTGCGCATCCTCCAAAACACCTTCTCATCAACTAAAACACCAGAAGAATTCAATAAATCCAAATTATACCCATCAAGCACACCCACATTTCCCCATTTTCCAGCCTTCAATGTCAAAGTATGTGCCTTTTTCTCACCACAAAAAGTACGTGCCTTTTTCCTAGGGCTTTGCTTCTGTGACAAACTCAAAATCTTGTAATCACCAATAGATGAAACATACCCAAATCCCCAAACAGTTTCTTTTTTAGGAAATGAAGTTGGGTTTTCAATTTTACGCAATTCTCGTGTAGCAGGGTTCCAAACATAGAGAAAACCTAGATCAAAAGCCAAGCAAACCAACCCATCACAAGAACCCACAACATAAATATGACTATCCTCATCAAGATTATCAATTTCCTCCAATAAATCATTACCCATTTCAAGTTCAGCCAAACCCTCTTTGCTTCTAGGACTATCATCAAATCCATTCTCACAAGGCACAATTTCACGACTGTCATATTTGTAGTCAAAGGTTAAGAAAGAGGAATTGTCCATGTTGATGAGGAGACTTTGGGAAGAAGGGCGTTGAAATTGGAGGTGTAATTTGGCGAATTGGGGGCTTGAGATTATGGATTTCCATTCCTTTGAGACACATTTGAATTGAACTAAGGATTTTATAGGTAATCTTGTGAAGATTTGGGTAGTTATGAGATTCTGGGGAAGGTTTTTGTGAGAGGAGAGAGAATGGACTTTGGGGGGTTGAAGTTGAAGGTAGTCACTCATGGCTGCTTTGTTTTGTTTTGTTTTGCTTTGCTTCGAGGGAAAACGAAAATGACGGTGTAGTGTTTTTTAGGAATAGACTTTGGGTTGATGAGAGAGAAAAATGGAGAAAAGGGTAAATTGGGCGGGAAAAGGATAAATAGGCGGGAAATGAGGAGGGTAAAGGGTAAAATGGGCGGGAAAAGGGTAATTAAGCGGGAAAAATTCGATTATGGGCTCGTTCTTTGAGTGTGCGATGCTTCAGCTCGATTATTTTTAGATTTTTTTTTTTTGAGTGAATTTGCTGTTGAAATTTAGGCATACGTTTCCTGTTTTACGTATTTAACCAAAGATAAAAATCTCTTGACCAAAAACAAAAATTATCAGATAATAAGTGTAGTTGAATTGTTTTTGCATACTGATGAAAAAAATAAAAGGAAGAATTATTTTTGCATATAATTATAAGAACCCTTTCAATTGATGATGAATGAATCGTATTTCAGCATTTGCAACTTTGCTTAGACCATCTATGATATCCCACTTCTATTTAGACCATATATAATTTTCAGTCGTATTGCACTTCATCTCATTGATTTGACGACTAAAACTAGCTCTACTCTCTCAATTTCGTTATATTGGCAGTTACTGGTATAGCTCTCAGGAGAATCTGATTTCGCCTAAGGCATATGTGATACGTTACTGGAACAAACATATTTACAGCGCAGCCACGCCGGCCTCCCTACTCACTGCTGCTCAGTCGATGAGATTCGCTCAACTTGCTTCCCAGCACTCATTATCGACTCACCTTGCAAGTCAGCCCATTTATTTTGCTCTATTCCCAATGATGCTGGATTTACTGGTCTTAAGCAGTATGACTCTGGTGCTCATTTAGATGTCTGTGATCAGAGCAAGAACTGCATCAACTATGGAGCTCCACAAGAAACACACGATTTTACGACCTATTAGACCATCTTTGCAACCTAAGACAGTAGCAATATCGCGTATTTCTTGTAGTGGAGCAACCCGGGAGGGCGGATTTGATTCATTCAAGAAGTACACAACCGGGAAAAATCTGCCACTTGACTCATTTGAGATGTATGGCCAGGACTTAGTGAATCACACTGCCAAGTTTTCCAACTCAAGCCAATGACGGCGACATAGTCTCCCAGACCTTCAAGACCTATGTTAATCAAGCCACCGGGGATAGCTACAGATTTGATACATATGCTGACAATGTTAACCAAAACCAACCCAACCTCACTTCACAATCACATCATACTCGAACGAATCCAACACCCATATAAGCTCATTCAAGTCTTACTCTGAAATGAGCAACACGGTTCCTCATGACTTTGCCAACTACAGAAACAAGGAGGAGAACTTAACCAACTCATTCAACGAGTATGGTAAGGATTTCGACTCTATATATTCCACTTTCTCTACTATGAGGCTGGAGATGGAGGTGCGGATAACTTTACCTGGCCTCATACGGGTTTTCCAGCAATACAGGGAGTAATAACTTTACAAACAATGGTGAAGGAAAGATTGCCGGGGATGAGAGTTTCTCAAGTTACAGGGTCCAAGAAGTAGTAGGTGCTGCCGTGCTGGGCATGATATTTTTCAATCCTATGCAGGTGATTCAAAATCGAGAGGTTAATTTTGTGACTTATAGGGAGTGGAATGATACAGGTTCCAACAACTTCACGTGATATGGGAAAGGTGGTGCAGAGGGTCAAGCAACTGAGTTCAAGTATATGGTCAGACCCGGGATTTTGAAGAGTATGCCAAAACAGGCGTCATATATGACACGTACTTGATCACAAGCAGTACTACTGTAGAAGATCTTGATGGACTGCCAAGAACGTGATCAATACCCATGCACATGCTAATCCTAGTCCTAATTCAGATGGGAATGGAGTTGATTACATTAGATGGTGAGTAATGAAACTAATTTGCAAAAATCCATATCTATCCCTGTAGATACAAAAGCAACCTACCCCTTCACAGTTCACACGAATATATATACATTGGGGGGGAGCCAAATACAATCGCAAGGTTGATGAAAATATCACATGTTTCGAATGTGTCCCAAATCCATGAAAATTAAAATTAAAAAGAAAAAGGTAACATCTTTGGACTTTGAATTCTTATTATTAGCCACAACATTCACAGAATTAAATCTCAATGAGGGTAAGAGACCCTCCAGAAGCAAGAAGGCTTTCACAGCCCTCGTAAACCAAACAAGTGACACTAAACAACCTCAAAGTGCAGAACTTAACCATTTTCCAGGGAAACAATAAACCATAATCCTTAATACAAACCATCCGAACATTTATCCCAGACAAAATATTACATCTGTAAACAACCAAATTTAGCGAAAGCAAAAAATCACACAATATTGCAATCAATCAGCAAAGACAAGAAGATTGAGGTAAACAGTATAAACTCTGAACCAGCAATGGTCTCAAAAATGATAGATCATTGGTCAAGTGAAACTCACTCAAAGTTGCAGTACATCTGACAACCTCTATGATCTCCTTCATCCTTGTGCCTCTATTGGAATGAAAGGAGATATGAGCGTCTCGACATAATTCACTATATCTTCACCTATGCCAATTCTCAAATTTTTCTTTGAAGTTGAAGGATTCTGGTTAACATCAACAAGATGGATGTACATTCCATCTATATACACAAGAAATTTGCCATTGCCACCTCCAGTAAGCCCAAAGAAATTGTACCGACCTAAATGTTGACAACCAAAACTAAAAAACTTCACCCATGAATCCCAGTTTCCGTTTTCTTTCAACATCGCGATCTACATAGTCCCTCGACTATTATCATTCCAGAAAACACACAAGCATCCTCTCAAAACCGATAGCGAGAAATACTCCAAAGCAGCAATCCACTCAGGAATTAGAACCTCATCAAACTTCTCATCAACCAAACCAAACCCAACAATACACAATGCTTTAGGCTTCACCCCTTTAGCTTTAGTCATCCTCCAAAACAAACTTTCATCAACCAACAACCCCGAATAATGCGACGGATCAATACTGTACCCATCAAAAATCCCAACTTTAATTTTCCTCCAACTAACACTACCACCCCTCAATCCAAAAACATACATTCTCTTTCTACCATTACCCTTTTCCTCAGTCACATAAATAATCTTATAATCTTATAGACGACACATACCCAAATCCACAAATAAATTCCTGTTTACGAAATTTCGGTGGATTAACAATATTACACAATTTCTTTTCTTTGCACCTCGGACAATAGGGTTAGGGATTTTTCTCAATTCTCGAATGTTAGGGTTCCAAATAAATATATAATCAGATAAACGTACTTGAAACCCAAAATCAAGACAAATTAACCCATGAATTGAACCCACAATAAAAATTCCCTCACAATTAGCAAATGAAGCTTCAATAAGTTGAGAAAGCTCAGTGCCCAATTCAAGTTGAACCAAACCCTTTTTAATACCTGAAATTGCGATGTTGTTGTTAAAGTTGCTGATTTCGCCGCCATTGTAATTGTCGCAAGCAGAATAATTGAAAGTTTGAAACTTGTCGTTGCTGATGAAGAGACATTGATTGGATTTGGATTGTCGAAATTGGAGGTGTAATTTCGCGAATTGGGGATTGGAGATAATTGAGTTCCATTGTTTTGAGACCGATTTGAATCGAATTAGGGTTATTGGGGGGAGTTTTGGTAAGATTTCGGAGATTATGAGTTCATGGGGTAGATCACGATTATTGTGAGATTGAGATTGGATTTTGAGGTCATCCATGTCTGGCTCTACAAGTTTGCCTTCTTTTTTATAGGTTATCCTTTTTCTTAATCCTTTTTTTTTTTTTTTTTGAGGTGTGTTTGTTTGTTGTTCTTAGACCCTAATTTACCATTGTGTTTAATCAAGAGGCATTTGTCTCGGTTATCCTCTTACCTTTCAATTCGGAGGAGTGACATCAATAGTTGGATCTTGACCCAACTGGTTTGGGGTGGAGTGGGTTGGGAATGGGGGGTCATTTGTACACCCAACTCTGGTCCAGTTCGAAATGGATTGGATTTTAGGCCCGAAATGGACTGGGGTGGGTGGAGACCCGATCCTACCATCTTAAAAAAAAAATTACCAGTATTTTCTCAAAAAAAAAAATAATAATAATTTACCATTGTGATACAATTACAATATTAATTATCGTTTAACCGAATATTTATCATGTTATAGCAGTATACGCAAAAGCAAACAGCTCTAAGATTTCGGAGATTATGAGTTCATGGGGTAGATCACGATTATTGTGAGATTGAGATTGGGTTTTTAGGTCATCCATGCCCTGGCTCTACAAGTTGCCTTTCTAATTTATAGGTTATCCCTTTTTTCTTTTTCTTTTTAGGTCATCCATGCCCTGGCTCTACAAGTTGCCTTTCTAATTTATAGGTTATCCCTTTTTTCTTTTTCTTCTTTTTCTTTTTTTTGAGTGTATTGTTTGTTGTTCTTAGACCCAATTACCATTGTGATACAATTACAATATTAATTACCTTTAAACCGGATATTTATCATGTTATAGTAGCAAGCTTCATACAAAGAAAGCAAATATCAATAACTATGCCCTAGTACAATTAGAAGTCTAGGACTAGGGGCATGCTTGGATTGAGGATAATGATTAAGGGGGTAATGAAACAAATTAAAGGGTAAAATAAGAAGGTGGAGGTGGTGATGGAGTAATGATTAAGGGGGTTATGGAGGAACTGAAGGGAGAAAGGGGGGTAATTAGACCTGTCAATTGGGTTGGGCGGGTCGGGTTTGGGTCGGGTCGTTTCGAATTCGGGTTGAGAAATGCTTGACCCTGACCCAGTGTTATCGGGTTCGGGTCGACCCACCGGATCGGGTGACCCAAAAAATTTTATTTTATTTGTCAATTATATAGTCAGTTTATGTTTTCAAAAGGTATATTTGTACACATATACTCTAATTTATAACTTGTATTAACTACATACGTATTTTATTCACGTTTTGAAATGTATATACACCTATATGATATTTTTTATATTTTGTTTAATTATTCGATAAGTTGTACAATATAATTCTGTCCATTTGAGGGTAGTTAAGAGCAAAATTTCTCATTTTGAGAGAATAAAGATGTAGAGAAAAAGTTAATGAAACACAAAAAAAAGTTTTATATGGTTTTTAGAATAACTTAGTTGAACTTTTTATTTATAATTACAAATTGTTCTATTTTGCAGGTCAAACGGGTCGACCCACTAACGGGTCAGGTTTGACCCAAAAACACCGGGTTCATCGGGTTCGGGTTAAACCGGGTTTCGGGTCGGAAAATCAGTGTCATGACCCTGAAAAAAGGGTCGGGTCGGGTCGGAAATTGACAGGTCTAGGGGTAATGCATTACTCTAGGGAGAGGGTGGGTAACTTTTACCCCCAAATGAGGGGAATGATTACCCTCATCTTCACAAAATCTAACACCCACCATCTCCCACACTCTCCATTTTAGCCGGCCTATAATTATATCTATAACCCCCTTAATCATTACTCTCATTCCAAACGTACCTTAGAAGTGAATGATCCCAAAAAAAAAAAAAATACATAGAAGTGTACATTTTTCATTAAAAAAAAGTTACTAAAAGTCGGAACCCCTTTAAAACATGACAAAGGTTTATGACTTCGCCTCACTAATCTGTGAGTATGAAGTTTAACATTTAAGAAATCTTTAAAAGGTGGCAATCGGGCGGATCGGATCGAGTTTGGGTTGGGTATTTTCGATTTCGGGTCATTACGATTTCGGGTAATATCGGGTCAAAAGAATAATCGGGTCAGGTTGGGTCGAGTCGGATTGTTTTGGATTTATGATGATGTCGAGTTACGGGTCAACTCGGGTCGGGTTAGTTCGGATTTCGATTAAGTCAGATTAGGGTTAGTTCGGTTTTCGGGTCATATGAGGTCAAATTTAATTCATGTTTTAGAGCATATAAAGTCGAAATAATATGAAAAACTCAATTCTATATGAAATTTTAAAATAATATGGACTACATGTGTGTTTAATTAGTATTTTTTCAATCATTTCGAATATTATGTCATTATAAGTCGGATATATTCGGTTTCAAGTAGAGTCGGTTCGGGTAACTTCGGGTCGGGTGTTATCGATTTCGGGTCAATTCGGAGAACGAGTGTTGTCGAGTATCGGGTTGGACCAGGTCGGGTTGGGTCAATTTCGGATAATAATAATTGATACATTTTTGGGTGTCAAGCGGGTCTGATATTGGACAGATTGGGTCGGTTATCTCGGGTCGGGTTGGGTTTTGCCCGCTCTACCTAAGACACTCGAATTTGGGACCTAATATGGACATCTTTTTTGTTTTGTCATTGTTTATGTTTTCTACGCCCTCAAACTTTATGTTTGTGCATGTAAACTCAGACTAAAAAAAGGAATGCAAGTGACTGTCAAATCAAAAATTGCAGTTAAATGAAATCTCATTGTATATACCTTTCACTTCAATAAGAAACAAGCAATGATGCGGAAATTATCTCTTCAACGATAAGATAGACACAGACTCTGACATCTTTAGCAAGGATGCGGAAATTACATGATAAGTTGCAAGTAGTAAGAACCTCTTTTATTTACATTGAGAAAATTTCTTATGTCAGTAAGAACACTTTTGATTTACGGTTCCTGGTTTTTCTTAGCTTTTTCCCAAAGAGCGTTGTTATTTCAGTAAACAAGGTTTTTTTATTTATAATAGAGCCCCTTAGAACGGTCCAGATCATCTTCTTTCATCCATTGTCTAAATTTTTCGTTAGCCCAGTCACACTCTATGACATATGATTTCACCCCCTCTCTGATATATAAGTCGTCAACTACCTTGAACTCTTCAGGTATAATATCTAAAAAGGGAGCACGACAATAAACATAGAGAAAGTCACAGTTATAAATCAAACCACCTTGATATAGATACCAAGGTAACCACGCAAATCACCTTGCAATGCTTTATCAAACCTTCCACTATCTATGGTTTACGCGATTGTTCATATTAAATTCTAAAAATTTTATTGTATGATATTTAGTATGTAAAAAAAATTATTGTATACCATTTAGTATGTAATATAACACATCACATAACATGTTTGTGTATGTAAACTCGGACTAAAAAAAGGAAGGCAAGTGACTGTCAAATCAAAAATTGCGGTTAAATGAAATCTCATTGTATATACCCTTCACTCCAATAAGAAACAAGCAATGATGCAGAAGTTATCTCTTCAACGATAAGATAGACACAGACTCTGACATCTTTAGCAAGGATGTGGAAATTACATGATAAGTTGCAAGTGGTAAGAACCTCTGCTATTTACATTGAGTAAAATTTCTTATTTCAGTAAGAACTCTTTTGATTTACAGTTCCTAATTTTTCTTAGCTTCATCCCAAAGAGCGTTGTTATTTCAGTAAATAAGGCTTTTTTATTTATAATAGAGCCCCTTAGAACAGTCCATATCATCTTCTTTCGTCCATTGTCTAAATTTTTCATTAGCCCAGTCACACTCTATGACATATGATTTCACCCCCTCTCTGACATATAAATTGTCAACTACCTTGAACTTTTCAGGTATAATATCTAAAAAGGGAGCACGACAATAAACATAGAGAAAGTCACAGTTATAAATCAAACCACCTTGATATAGATACCAAGGTAACCACGTAAATCACCTTGCAATGCTTTATCAAACCTTCCACTATCTATGGTTTACGCGATTGTTCATATTAAATTCTAAAAATTTTATTGTATAATATTTAGTATGTAAAAAAAAAATTATTGTATAGCATTTAGTATGTAATATAACACATCACATAACATGTTTGTGTATGTAAACTCGGACTAAAAAAAGGAAGGCAAGTGACTGTCAAATCAAAAATTGCGGTTAAATGAAATCTCATTGTATATACCCTTCACTCCAGTAAGAAACAAGCAATGATGCAGAAGTTATCTCTTCAACGATAAGATAGACACAGACTCTGACATTTTTAGCAAGGATGTGGAAATTACATGATAAGTTGCAAGTGGTAAGAACCTCTGCTATTTACATTGAGTAAAATTTCTTATTTCAGTAAGAACTCTTTTGATTTACAGTTCCTGATTTTTCTTAGCTTCATCCCAAAGAGCGTTGTTATTTCAGTAAATAAGGCTTTTTTATTTATAATAGAGCCCCTTAGAACAGTCCATATCATCTTCTTTCGTCCATTGTCTAAATTTTTCATTAGCCCAGTCACACTCTATGACATATGATTTCACCCCCTCTACATATAAATTGTCAACTACCTTGAACTCTTCAGGTATAATATCTAAAAAGGGAGCACGACAATCAACATAGAGAAAGTCACAGTTATAAATCAAACCACCTTGATATAGATACCAAGGTAACCACGTAAATCACCTTGCAATGCTTTATCAAACCTTCCACTATCTATGGTTTACGCGATTGTTCATATTAAATTCTAAAAATATTATTGTATAATATTTAGTATGTAATATAATTTTGTTGTATAATATTTAGTATGTAATATAACACAACACAGCATCACATAACATAACACAAGAAAATCATCATTATTAGGTGGGTTTGTTGACCACCTTATATTAAGAGGGTTTTTTTTTATTGTTTTCCATCCCTAAAACTCCTGTATATATATGGACCGTAACACATATGTAATTGTAAACGAATCTAGACAAATATCAAAACATGTTATCACCAAAAATGATTTTAAGGTACTAATATTAATATAATTAATTTGATTTCTATGACTGCTTCGTGACTGATGATGTAGTACTTTTGATTACAACACTTAACAAATCCGAGTTTACAATGGGGATCAAATACAATAGAATATAATAGCAAATACAGATATTTGTGCCATTATAACACTCCAAATACTCATCAAATTTAGTATTGATGACAAATGTTTTTCCAAATGTTAACATAAAATGAGTTCTTCTAAACTCTATGTGAAGATTTATCGGCAAAGAATCTGGTCCGACCATATTCATTAGCTAATTGAATTAAATTTACTAAATAACTAAAAAGAAAAAAATAATAATATGGCTGAGAAAATTAAGTTGTTGAATTGAATTGACATTGAATTTGTTCCCGACTTAAACTACATAGCCCACCTCATCCTTGTGAAAGTTGGAAAGCTCTAACTTTATAGTGGTTGTTAATTTGGTTGACGATTAAAATTATAGGAAGTTGTATTTTCTTGTAAGTAGAAAAATAGTTGTTTGGTCAATAATAATGATGAGGGATGTGCAACTTTCCAAAAAGTTTCACTTTTTTCAAAATGGAGGAAGTCACCTACCTATTAGTTCCCTAGGTAAGTGAAAGTTCCTACAATAAGTTGCACTCCCTAATTTCTATGGTTTTGGAGGAAGTTACTTACCTTGTTCATCTAGGTTCCCTAGCTAAGTGAAAGTTCCAATGGGAAGTTGCACTTCCTAATTTTTTTATTTTACTTTATTCACCGTTGATCACATTGATTATTGTTAACCAAACACAATTTGGCACTTCTCAAAAACTTCAACTTTTTTGTAATTTCAATTTCAACTTTTCACATGCAACCAAACTACCACTTAGTGATGTTTACTTGCTAGGAAGAGAAAAAAAAATGAGAAAAGTGAGATTGATTATACCATCCAAATAAAGTAATATTTTTACATCGTTTAAACTTGAGCAATAATCGTGATTACATTGGATGGTGCAATCAACTTCACTTTTTCCATCCCTCTTCCCCTACTAATTTACTTTTTACCCCATATTTACTCTATAAAATGATTACATCTCATTACATTGCATTACTAACGAGTAGACGAACCCTAGTTATACTTTAAACCCAACATATATAACAATTAGGAATTTTCAAGCAAAGAAAAAACTACCTACTGTCGTTTCCTCTCCTCCTTCACCCCAATACTTCCCTCCCATTATCCTCTTAAAATCGTTGATGACTAGCTAATATGAATTTGTTATCGATGTTTAGATAGAAATTATTACTAGCTAGTAACATTAAGATTGATTGAAGTACATACACAATTTCAAAAATTTGAATACAGAGTAGTTAAAAACAAAGCAGAATAGTGAAAGGTATAGAAACTTGAAACATATTCTATTGCCAACTTGTGATCTTGAAAAATATTTAGAGTACAGAAAAATGGTTTGTTTTAATTTAATGATGCCAATGGAGTTGCACGTTAAATAAAAGAAAAAGCCAGGAGGATTATCAAATATAGGAGATCAGATCGATGTATGTGAACACTGTTCATGAACATGGCAACCAACGCAAAAGAGAAAAGCTCTCATAATGCTGTCTGGATGGGTTGGTGTATACATGCCTTTTCCCATGGCACTTCTTCTTTTTTCTCTCCATCTTTCAAAGCTACAATATTCTACCATAAATAATATTTCATGTGACTAAAGAAAAAAGAAAAGTACGCACCACCAGCAATCTGCTATATAAAGGAGGAGCTTGGTAGCCATTACATACTCACTCAGTCACTACTAGCCAGTGCATTTGTGCAACAACGTAACATCTCTTGTTTTCTAAGTCCAACTTAATTAATTGTGAGACAAGAAAAGGCAAGAGAAGGAAGGAAAATGGAGCGTTCCACTCGTGTGTTCTCTGCTGTTCTTCTCGTCCTTCTGCTTGTCATGGCCACAGGTTAATTCCCCTAATTTCTTTTCACTAATTCCCCTATGTGAAAATTTTGAGTTTTTATATAACGTTGTTCCTAGAGTTTGTATCATGTAAAAAATGCTGAATTTCACCTAATAAACACTAAATCAACAATATTAATCTATAGGGACATACAGATAGATAAGATAAGATTAAATCTAATCGCGTATCGCTATGCAATATAATGTCTGTGCAATATAAGTTGAACTTGTCCATGATTCGTGATTATGTATGGACAATCTTACTCTTGCAACAATTTTTAAAAATTATTTATGTATTTATGTAATGTGCATACAGAGGTTGGGACAAAGGTGGCAGAGGCAAGAACTTGCGAGTCTGCGAGCTACAGGTTTAGGGGTACTTGTGTGAGCAAGAGTAACTGTGCTAATGTTTGCAAAACTGAGGGCTTTCCTAGTGGCCATTGCCGTGGGTTACGTCGTCGATGCTTCTGTGTTAAGTATTGCTAAGGGCTTTTTTTGCTCAAGCACTCTATTTAATTTCACATTCAAGTACCCTGTTCTGAGTTTTGATTGTTGAATTTTGTCCTTGAGAAAATGTATCCGATTCCGGTGTATTTGTTTGTCTCCCTCTTATAAGATCTTTGTACTATGTCCAGTCCTGTACGCTTATAGCTAAAGGATTATGATTTATGAATGAATAAGAGTTTGATTGCTGGTTTGCCACCTGATACTCTCGTTTTGAGAATCAATTACCACATCTCAATGCATAAAGTGCCATCTAGAGTGTAGACATCCTATATATCAAATATAGGTTGGTTAGGCCGGATTTGGATCGGATAATTTCAAGGTCAATTTAACATCCCTAAATTTGATCACACCCTCGATTCGAGTTCGAGTGCTAGGAGCGATTCCCATGCCCAACGCCTGGAATCGAATTTCATTGCAGACATTCGACTCCCTTACAAAGGCTTTTTCCTTTTTCTTTTACATGGGAGGGGGGGGGGTAAGGGGTTTAAGCCTTTAAAAGGCCATGTAGAAACCAAGCATGCATACTAATACTATACATCAGAAGCATATTTCCAACCAGAATGAACGTGTAAAGAATCAAAATTTTGTGCTCCAAACAATCAACAGTTGATTTCTAGACAAAAAAAAGTATCATCTCCTTTGGAAGAACATCTATTTGGGTAAGCAACATCATCTTTTAGACTAAAAGTCAGTTATTTATCTGACAGCTCCTCGATTCTGATTTCTGATGCGATTAGCTCTGACTTTCAGATTAGTTGCAAGTGATTCTCAAACAGGAGGTTAAGGTAGACAAATCTGTGCTCCGTCTATGATTCTCCTCCTCAATTTGGATTCTCGATAGGGGGAGCATCAGCCATGAACTCGTCAACTGAAAAACAATTCCAACCATTCGTCAATAATAATGAAAACAAAAGAAAATAGCCAAGTCAATTCAAGAGAATCAACATATATTCCTGGTTTACTTATTCAGCCAATACCAAACAAACTCTGCCATAAACGATGGCAGAACCAAGACTCAAAACATTTTGCAAATTGAGTTGAATATGTCAAACATTGTCCTTTTACATTCCAAGCATTACTCTCTGGCTCATTTAATGATCAGTATTGAGGAAAGTGTAGGGAGCAGGGACAAATGGAAAGGATTATGGAATATATACTAACATTAACATGTTTGAAGTGCCCCACGTATCTTTTCCATCCCTCTCCTAGATGATGTTTTCATTTCTCAATTTCTCTTCTTTCATGTTGTTTCTTCTTCTTCTTTGGGGGGGGGGGGGGGAGTGATCCGGTTTGAGGCAAAAAAGCTTGTACAGTGGCCTATTTATCATCTAGCTAGGTAAATGAGATAAGTAGCCAAATCTTTTTAACCATGAATTTATATTAATAACTCCAGAGTAAGAACTGGTTTCTAGCAAAGCAGAAAACACACAGCAGTTTCAGTTACCTATTTCGCATGGGTCAGGAGAGTTGAGCAAGGTATCTATATCAGATAGTGAAAAGGGGGAACTTGGATTATCTCCGAGTGCTCCAAAATCTGTGAATCAGAAAATGAAAAGATAAATAACTAGCATATGAGAAAAGCATTACAGCTATGTGAGCCTATATCCACTTTCTTCAGCCTCTGCATTAAGCCATGAAAATATGGATGTCACTTGCCAGTACTAATATTATTATTTTTAGCATCTCACTTATTTTGTTTGGAAGAGAAGGGTGTGAGGCAATGAAATAATCATTAGACGATGATATCCCATAATCTTCTAAGCTAACAGCGGATGTGCAGTGTGTCAGTGTTTACCATTAATCACATAAGAAAAGCTGGTTTCTTGTTCCCACTTTGCTGGGGAGGGGATAAGGACAATTACTATGCCATCTCCAACATTATATTTAAGGAAAGAGTAATTGGAGGCTAATATTATGTGAACTCAAAGGCTACACCTAAAAGTTTGAGATGAGGTCAAGAATGAGTTTACTGTCGTGCTAACTCTTGAGAGAATGTTATTACAGGTAGGAATCTTAAGCATCAAGAAGACATCAGATGATCAGAATGATCAGGGGTGGAGTACCAAGCTCAGGGTAAGTGAAACCAAATAGCTGGGTCGAATACTTTATTCTCAATCAAACTCAAATAAGCTGCCAGACTTCAACACTAGATGCTACAGAGAAAGATTGGCATATTCTCGTTGAAGAGAATGCAGTGTCTGTCACAGGACCAGCTTCACATGCCAAAAAAAAAACACAAGGCGTTCTACTTCACTAGTACGCAGTAGAACTGCTAACAAAATGGTGAGAACAACTGAATCATTAGCAACATGTGGAACATGAGCTAGCATTTCACAAAGATATAACATTTTAACATTAGACAAATGCCATGACTCCATGAGAAGATAGCTGGGAGATGGTCACAGTTTAAAAAAAGTAGGCAAAAGCATGTCGATCATACCACCTTCAAAATTGGTTATGTCAGCCGATAAGTGTGAACTAGGGTTGTACAAAGAATTTCCAATGCCATCATAAGGTGCAAGTTGCAATCCTTCTGCGCTGCAAATGTTGGATGAAAAAGCTGCATCAACTGTTGGATCACCAGTCATATGCAGAACTTCATCTGCTGCAAGTGAGAATTGGCCATTTGATTCAGTGGAAGGGCAACTCACATCCATCTCCTGCTTGATGCCACCAGCAGGGCCTCTGCTCAATATTCACACATTAGCAAGGTACAAAGGTGCAAAACTTCTAACTAGCAAAACAAGAAAAAAGGAATGATATGTTTTAATGTTTGCGATGATCATGCAGAGATTTTGGCATCCAATATTAAAATGTTGAGAAGAAGTGTATATAATGGCAAACTGGTTATGTCCAGCAAAATTTCAGAGGAACCATCTATTTAGGTAATTAATTACAAGTATTATTAAATACCTCTTTCTATATAGTCCCACATAAATATGAAAAGGTATATTAGACTTGGTAGCATAAGCATACTGAAGATGATCCCAGACCCAACAAATGGGTTAGCAGAAACATACTGAAGATAATCCAGAACCAACAAATTGCCTTCCCCCCGGGTCAATAACAAAATATAAGTATTCATGAAGTTAGTTGAAGCCATCACACTGCATTCCAAGAGCATGCTTGAAATCAATCAATACCTTCCCACAATAACAATTTTAGCAGTCTGTTACAGGTCAGAGACCAGAATTTTACACTAATCACTCACAGTTGGACAGTTGAAAGATACAACTCTCTAAGAAAGGAATTGCAGCCAAGTACTTATCTCTGAACTTGACAGCAAATAAACAAGCAATGACAGGATCGAAGATCACATGAGGTTCACACATTTACATTGCCAACATGGGTGCGACATAAGAGAGGCAAATATGCTTGCAGCTAGCCTCTCAAATATAATAAAGATACGTACAAAGTTGGCCCTCTTTCTACATATAGATAACATTTCAGAATAATAAATTCAACGAAATGAAACATTTAGCTCCATTCCTTGTGTAAAAACCAGCAATATATATCAGCAAGAGCAATATCACAGAAGTCTACTGGAGAATATCAAGGAGGATAAGAATGACTACAATATCATAATACAATGGATTCACTCAAGAGGGAAGAGTGAAAATACGCAAATTCACTTAAGAAGTAGGATAATATGATGTTGCCTTACATGTTTGCTGCATTCGGTTGCATAGGATAAAAGTTGCTCAGTGCAGGGATACCGTTTACCACATGACATGAGTGACCATAAGGCAACGATTCCATATGTGTAGGACCGTTAGATGGAATATAAGGCAGCTGGGAGCCAATATATCCCATCGACGAGTTTACTGTACCAACAAAAGATAAAGCAAAGTTAACAAAAAAAAATAAAAATAAATAGATGTCACTCTGACAACCGCAGGTGACAATTGACCATAACTTTAAGCAACATTTGGAATGGAACATGAGATAATTTATTCCTTATTTTCCCTCTTTCAGTCTTCCAAGTTATTGAAAATTCAAATTCCCCTATTTTTTGATCGGAAGGGGAATAAGAGATATGTCTTAAACAAATTATAGTAACTTTTTGGGTTTTTTTTGTTCCCAACACAGCGAGTTCATGCCACAACACATCCTTTAAGATTATTGCAAATGTTGACTTACTATGTGTGTGCTGCATAGGAGGTGGCATACCATTGTGCGGCTCTCTTTGGTACATCAAATGGTACTGCTTCTCAAGTAGTTGATTGAAGATTATGATCTGCTTCTTCAACTTCAATCTCACATAGTAGGCATTGAAAAATTCAGCATTTTCTTCTTCCAGTTTCTGCCACACTGAAATTAGGACAGCGTAAGACATGTAGAGACAGTCAGTTTCAATGTGTCATTGCAAAGGACATGTAAATTGGAATTATCCAACAGAAAAAGGACATATAAATTGGAGCAAACAAGCAAAAAATGCGATGAAAAGATCAAGAAAGAGCAACATCTGTAATGTCCTTACCCAGGCTAGTAAAACGCGGTTCTATTTTTGCAGCACTATTAACAAGAATTGTGACGACTTCATCTCTGGTCTTGTACAATTGTAAGCATCTCTCTATCAGGCTCTGGACCTACAGGCACACTCATAAGGTGAAAAAGTACTCGTATTTAGTCATATAGAAGACATAACAGAAGTATAGATTCATTAAACTGTGAAATACAACCAGCAGATGGACTCACAAGTTCAATATCATCAAGTGAAACTTTCCCGCAGCCATTGCTTGAGTAGGATGAAGCTGAGTCTGTTTGAGCCTCAGCTCCACTGCTTTTCTGCTCGCCGTCATTGTCGTACAATGCTTGAGTTGGTTGTTGTTTTTCCTCCTTTGGACGCTTCTGTCAAACCTCAACTACTCAGCAATTTGCAGGAACTTTGAAGCAACTTTAGTTTGTCAAGATAACAATTTAAGCATATATCGAAGTCTAGAGAAACATGAACATAAGAAATGACGGTAAGAAATCAATCAAAATGTTCAGAGAAGTCAGGAAGTGCCCTAATTTACATGACTTATACACATGTAACTTTATGATAGCTACTAGATAGATATGAAATTAGAACATTCATTTCCAATTTCCTTTCCATCCCAACAAAATTATATTGCTGTAAGTGCCTTGTCAGTGTGAGAAAGCCAATAACTTTTTCCTTTATTATTCTACCTCATTCTGAGCATATTAAGAAAGGCAAATCACCAAAATCAAAAACAATAGAAGGTAGATAAAATGAGATAACATAAGCCAAAAAAAACAAAAGGGGACAGGGAGTCGAGAAACATGTTAAGATACCTGAAACTTCATCTCCCTTCAGAGGATGCAAACTGCCTCAGTTTGCCCCTTTCTGAAGTCGTCCTCTCTTTCCTCTGATGCTCTAGCCAATGACTTCCAAGAGACCAAAAATATTTGTCAAAGTCAGAACTCATACAAAGAAGCCAATTTTTACTTATTGAGCAAATAATAAAAAATAAAAAATGAATCATAACAACTTGAATTAGCACAATGTTAGTTAAACTTCTTATGTTCCAGATGATTATCTCTTGGACCAATATAACCATCCAAGTCCTCACAGTTCCAACCTCCAAATGATTTACGACTTCGACATAACCAACATCTAAAACACAACAAGAAGCACTCCAAATTCAGAAAACCAGATTAATCTTTATGTGTGGACAACTAGCTACATTTATTTCTGTAATTACATTATTCCACCTTCCAATAATAATGTAAGTGTAACATGTCAGAAAATTTAGGCAATTTACATTAATTAGAACCCAACTATTAGAAATTCAGAATACACAAATATGCAATACTTACAAAATTAACTGCACAATCTCCATCAAAGTTCAACACACTAACAAACTTAAATCAATTGTGGCTACCCTATATATGCAACTCATCATAATTCCAGAACAGATTTCTAACTAATTAACATCATTATGATAACACTAAGTCTATCCAAATTCCATATAAGAAAGTCATGGCAAAAGATTCATTCATCCACATCAAAATTCTACACTAATTATACGAAATTGCCATGAAGTTTCGACAAATTCAAGCATCAAAATCCAAAATAGCTGCAATAATGCTTAATCAACCAGCAAGATAGTACTCAAAATTATGATAATTTTAGATTCTAATCAAATTCCATATCAAGAAACTAATGCAAAATATTCATCAACCAAAACATCGAGATTCTACTCTAATAACATGAAATTGCCGTAGAATTTCAATAAATTCAAGCACCAGAATCCAAAAGAGAGGCAAAATTGCTTACAGTGAAAACCCTAAAATTGCGATAAAGCAACCTTGAATGGCGGTGCAACTATGAAATTGGAAGCTGAGGAGAGAGAAAACAGAGAGCGCCAAGGGGCAGAAGACCAAGAAGATGAGGGAATTTGAATGGGGGAAATGAATGCCTCGAAAACATAAATTCGTTAAACACACACAATTTGCCCTAATAATTCATTGATTTTGATTTTACTCCAATTAAACTAAACACTAGAATTAATTAATTGATAATAAAGATTAAAGAGTCCTTGGCGGTTGCGTTGCTGCTTTTGGTTTGGCCCGCCAAAATGTCTGGAATTATAAATAGGCATAGGCTGCAACGGATTTTTAATTTTGCTTTCTTTTATGTTTATACGGTAAATATTTATGCTAGTGTAGCAAGTATTAACTAACTGTTACTATGATTAGCAACCAAAAAAAAAAAAAAAAAAAAAAAAAAAAAAAAAAAAAAACTGTTATTATACTACTTCTAGAAAAGCAGAAAATATGGATTATGGAGTACATTAAAGAGGTGGAAATTATGTATCTTCAAACTCAACATTAGATATTGATTACATGTTGATCTAGTAAATTTGACATTTTAATAATTGTTAGATATCATGCATTTTGAAAAAGTTACTCATGGTGAAACTGTTGGTTAAATGAACTTTTCAGGCAAGGGCAAAGCCTCTGATGCTATATTAGTCCACAACGCATCAATGTTGTGGCATGTGTCGTCCGTGTGCTAATCAACTAAGGCATTTATTAAAATTATTATTATTATTATTATTATTATTATTATTATTATTATTATTATTATTATTATTATTATTAGTATTAGTATTATTATTATTATGTCTTGTCGTGGTGGTGTGCTGCTAAATGAAACTGTTAGGTTGGGAACGTCACGCGGGTCACGCCCTCATGCTTGGACTAGCCCATTTCGTGGTAGGGTGTGTCGTTTTGCGTGTTGGCACTACCTAATGCCACATTTATCTACACTAGTCACTAGGGGCATACAAATGAGAGATTTTCCGACTTTTCACTCGAGAAATCTGCTAAAATCAGCTCAAACTCAATTTAACTTGTCAATTTACGATAAGAAAGAAAATTGTAGTTATTAGTTATTTTAGGAAAATTGTCCTTCCTTAACCTTGATTAATCGAACTAAAGTTAGCATTGCGACAAAGTTTTATTAATTGTTGAATTTAAATGTAAGTATTTATTTCAATACAAATTAAATTCAAAAACCATTATGAAAAAGAAAAACAACAAAAGAAAAAGTTGCCTCCATGTCTCCTATGTTATCAATAATTTTATACTTTTTTCACCAAAAAAAAAAAATTACACTTTTTCAAAACAACACTATCGATTTCATTGTCACCTCAATAAATTTAATAACAATATTAATAAAGTAAAGCCTCTAATAGAAAATACTACAACTGAAATTAAAAATGAAAATTATAGGTTATAATGCAATGAGGGGATGTGGAAAGATATAAAAAAGTACTATGTCAATTTTGAATACCTTCATTTTCTATAACCTTCCAACATGAACGCCCTTAAGCAAAACACATGCTCATATGCAAGTTGTTTTAGTAAAAGATTCAAGGATAAACGTTTTTTAAATTCGAATGAGGTTAGCATTTCAACAAAGTTTAAAATCAGGGATCAGTTGAAACTTGAAAGTAAACCATAATCAACTTATTTTAAATTTACGAAAAATAAAAGAAGACACCAAATTTTAGACATAAAAAATTACAAGACTTTTCTAACTTCTTTGAGCAAAATATCCGTAGTGATTCTAGTTATTTTAGTAAATAAATAAAAAAAATATATTTAAAATTCAATATAGGTTAGCATTTCACAAATTTTAAAATTAGGATTTATTTGAAGGTAAATCATAATTTTTATATTTTCAAAAAATCAAAAGAAGACACAAATTTTTAAACATGACACCAAAATATCCTAACCTCGTCTCGAGCTTAATACCAACTCTGGTTAGCTTTTTTAAGCAAAATATCCGCAATGATGCTAGTTATTTTAGTAAGGAAATCATAAAAACAAAATTATTTTAAATTTTGACTAAGGTTAGAATTCCAATAAATTTTAAATTGTGTTTAGTTGAAAGTAAACCATAATTATATTATTTTTATATTTTCAAGATTTGTAATTTAACATTGGTTAGCTTTCTTAAGCAAACTATCAGCAACGATGCTAGATATTTTAGTAAAGAAATCGCAAATATATATTCTACTAAGGATAGCACTTTAGCAATTTTTTAAAAGCCGATTTGAGTTTAAAGTAAACCATAGTTAATTTGCTTTTATATTTTCAAGAAATCAAATGAAGATGCAAATTTTTATACATGAAATTTCCTAGAAGCTTCCCGACCCGTCTCGTCTTTGAAATTAACTCTATTTGGCTCTTTAAAGCAAAATATCCACATTGATTCTAGTTACTTTAGTAAATAAATCACGGAGAATAAAAAAAAAAAACCTTTTAAAATTCAACTAAAATAGCTTCCCAACAAAGTTTTAAGTTGGTTTGACTTACAAGTAAACCATACCTTCTTCTTATTTTTCTTTTTTTTTTTAATAAAATATTTGAAAGAAATCAAAGGAAGACACCCATTCACACATGAGAAGTTTCCTTGAACCTTCCCAACCTCGATTCAGGTTTGATATTGACTATGGTTAGCTTTTTTAAGAAAAATATCAACACTGATACGATTATTTTAGTAAAGAAATCAAGAATAAATCATAACCACCTACTCACCTTTTTTTTTTTATATAATTTCTACCGTATAAAGTTTCAAGACAACTAATAGCTTTTCATCAAAAAGTTATAAATACGGGTTGAGATAAAAGTAAACTATACTCATCTTATTTCCCAAGGTTAGCATTTCACTAAATTTAAAAATCCGACTAGAGTTGAAAGCAAACCACAGTCACGACTCACGAGTCACCTTATTTTATAATTTCACCAACCACGGTTAAGTCATTACTTGTATATCGGAGAATGCCAAAAGTTAACCGTGATTAGTTTACCAACTCAAACATCTTAGCCAAACCCGAGTTAAAAACTAACCATGGTTACTTTTTCTCATTGGGTGTGCCAAACCATGGTTAGATTTTAACCATACATTGTGGTTAATGTTGTATTATAAAAAGCTAGGAAATAATGAATGCTTACATCAACTTTCATGTTCTTTATTCATCTTGGGTTGAAGAACAAACCCATTTCTTCTCATAAAAACAAATATATAATTTTGTTGAAAACTTTTTTCCTGACAAATTTTATGGGCAGGTCCTAGATTGAACTCCGGTCATTTTCGTTTTACCAGAGAAAAAACTCTCAAAGTCTATGGCGGCCCTTGCTTTCAAATTGGCTGCTCTACAGTGACCTTGGTATTTGGTATAATTCTCTTCATAAATGTTCTTCTCTATAGCTTTATCAGTTGATTTTTCCACACTTCAAATCTATTTTTCGTTACCCAAACTGCTGTTTTTAGTTCATAGCAAATTGTACATTTTAGGGTTTCAGTTCAAGTTCGTTATTTTGTATTTTTGAACGTTAATTTAGTTTATTAAGTCGCTGAAATTCTACTCGTGTTACAAACCAGAGAAAAAAATGATGTTGGTGTTTGTTGTGTTGGTAAATTTGTTTGTGTACTTTATGTTTGTTTTTAATTTTTTTTGGCTGCATTTTGGCTTTTAAAGTGGTAGGATCTACATTTTGGCATTTTGAATGAATTGGGTTGTTGATCGATGCTAATAGCTTTTGTTCATGGCAATTATTTTCTGTTACCGTTTACGTGTATGTTTGTATCTCATTGTGTGTTCAAATTTTGTTTCATAGGTTTCTGAAAGATTGAGATTTGGACTCTGTTTTCTAAAACCTCTCATCTGGAAACATCCGTTGTTTGTCACCAGATGGCCATAGAAATGCTTGGTACTTTCTAGTTTCATGGTCGTTTGTTTATTTGTTTTAAATCATTCTAGCAAAACGAAAAAGAACTGAAGGGAAAAAAAAATGAAGAAGAAAAAGATGTTCCTAGAAATGTGGGAACATTAGGTAGGTGATTTCAGAAAATAGGTTCTGTGTGTGTTGAGAATGAATAGTTGAGTATTTCCTTTACCTAATCGTGAAAACCAGCATAGATAGAGTTTGAGAGCTTAATGGGAAATTGACAAACTTTGTTTGTCGGGAGTGCGCATTGAAGTCTTTACTCAATTCCTATAGGCGATGTGTTCATGCATCTCTGGAGATCAATTAAGAATCAACAATTATTCCTAATTTTTTGGTCTGTTTTGGTCAATTTTAGGTATTATCTTTATAAAACGGATTTGGTAAACAAGAGTAAAGGTAATGTTTGTCCATTTTGTGCGCAATGATGTCCTGAGTTCATACATACCTTGACGTGGCTGCATGGTTAATGCTCAATTGTCTTCTCTTATAGTTAGGTTAAAGTGTTGCTTATGTCGTTTATCAAAGTGGAAATGAGGCTCTTTTAAAGTTCCACTAATCTGTTTCACTTTTGTCCTTCACTCCTTATCCAAGTGTCACCATTGGGCCGTCACTGGTCACAGGAAACGGCTTACAAATGGGGTAAGAAACGTCCTAGTTTGCTATGGCCGATTGTGCTTACTACTTACTATTGCTAGCTTTCTCTTTTGTCAGGCATGTTTCCTTTTAAATTATCACGAGTTTGACTTATGTAAATTGAAAAAGATAGCCATTTTTCCTTCTAAATTGTGTTCATACTTGAACAAACTCCCAGTGCTACGTTGATTTCAAATGGAAGCTGTTTGTGATTGCGTATCTCATATATACTAAGGATACATTTACTAAAGGAAACCAAATAAAACTGAACCAAAGCATCAACCTGTGCCTCTCACGAGGCTTCCACCATGCCGACCATGGTGTTAGATATACGCAACCTTATCCATGCAAACTGAGTGATTGTTTCCTGTAAACCCTAGATTAGAAAAGGATTGACCAAACACAATAAATATGGTACTTCTGTTTTGTTACATGTAATACTTTGAGGATCATTTTTATGAGGGTCTTTTGGAAACAACCTACCTCCTTATGTAGGGACCACTTGACCTCCCCAACTTTTGCTAGGCAGGATCCACATTGGGTGGGTGATGGTGTGATGGTGTGTGATTGTCTACTTTTGTGGTACCTCGTTTGTTATTATTATGAGTATATTGATATTGTGAAGCATTTGTTTCACGTTGTAGGAGAAGGCTGGTTGGGCCAGGCCAATATTTGTGTCGTTTGGCTAGTCATAGAAATAGTGGTTACTCCCGGTACAGGGAAAAAAGTTGGAGTATCACTACTTAGTTTATTAAACCAAGCTAAAAAGGGTAGGGGAAAAGGAAAAAAATGTTGTTTGGATACATATGACGTTATTAAGAACTTGCTCTTGTGAAATTAAGGATACAGCCACCTTCTTGTATGGCCTTTATTTCATGACCCTACATTCAACTTCTCTCTATTTAAGGTAGTAACTTGTAGATTAATTCTTTCTTCTGCTGCAATGTGAATTACTATATCATTAATTGTGAGTTAAATGTGAAATTTGAAAAATAATATCAACATAGTAAGTTGAATGTATCATTAAAACCTTTTCCTGTTTCGAAGGAAGATATTGATGGTATTTGTGATTCTCTTCGGAAGGGCAGACATTATTTACGGAATGCTACATGCTTCTACTTGTAACGCAATGGATGTCATCACATATGTGTCTATTCTTGTTCTCCATTATGGTTTTATTATGGCTAATTCTCCTCACCCCCCTCCAATGCGTCTATAAGGCATGAGGTCCAGTAATAGACATTAACCTTAATGAAAAGACATTAATGTCACTTGTCTAAATGGTTTAGAGATATAATTGATGAAGTGTGTTCTTAACACTTGCATGTTCTTGGTTTGAAGAGAGATTTTGATGGAATTTCTAATGGTCTTTGGAGGGCCATGTCTGGTTTCCTTTTCTGTGAAATACTTTAGCTTCTTATGCAATAACTTCGAAGGAGACTTCTTTTAGACTAGGTTTTCTGTTCTTCTTCTTGTCGGGCCCCAAGCTTGTCGTCCTCCTGAGGATCAATGGTCATGGTGGGTAGAGTGTTTAGACAATTACTTTTTTTTTTCATCTTAAAAATTCTTATTCTCATCATCCCACATTGCCCATGCTTGTTATCTTCTATGGCTTTGTTGTTTCTAATGTTCCCCCACTTTGTGATGTCTTCGAGTGAATGTTGATCTTAATAAAGTAGTACGATGGTTGATGGGGCAGATAAATATGTAGAGATGTTGGTAATGTAAGTTCAAACTTTCTGGTGAAAAGTTCATGTGTCACCATTTTCATAGATGGTTTCAGAAGTAGTTGCTCTTTAGAGACCTTTCGGTATGTAGTAAATTTCTCTCTTCACCAAGAGGAAACGTTGATAGCAACTTATGTGGGTGTTATGCCAGCTGTTTTCAGTTCCTCAGCTCTCTTTTACCTGGCAAGTTGAGATTGTATGCAAACTTTCTTGGCACATCAATACTACTATCTTAATACTTATGTTAGGGGTATACACATTAATCATCCCGTTTTTGTTATACTGTTATCTTAGTGCTTTTGTATGCGTTTTAGTCGTATCTTTATCCTGTTATGAGGGAATTCACTTCTTCAGTTGATTCCCTTTTGAGGCTATATTTAGCTTCAGCTTGTATTATAATGTGTTTGAATACATTGCTTTCTAAGTCTGAACCTGCCTGACACTTCCTTTAATATTACATCTAAATGTGATGCTGTGGTCTGCTCACCTCTGTGCATAGCGCGGTTTTCTATATTTGTAGATTGTTGGTGTGAGGGATTTTATTTTGTCCTTTGTGCTTCACATGTGTGTGTGATGTTGTGGTATGCTCACCTCCATGCATTGCCTGCTTTTCTATATTTGTATATTGTTGGTGTGCGCGCATGCACACGCTAATGCATGCGTGATAATTGCTGCAGTTTGACATATATACTTGCAGTTCAGTGTACGTTAAAATTTGCTTTCTTTGACAAGATTAGGACCTCTCAAGTAGCTTTCCTTCAATCAGTATTTCAGTTGGTTTCATTTTCTTTTGTCGCTTATATTAAGCATTTAATAATGAAACTATGTCATGGATCTAAAGCAATTACTGAACTGCATCCGTGGTCAACAAGTATGTATTTGTGTTCATCACTAGTGATAATGTGTCAATGTTGTGTCTCTGGAACCAAATTACTTATCTTTGTAACTGAAATCTTTTTATTTTGTTTGTCTTCTATTAGCTATAACAAAAGCTGCTATCTTTATCCCCATGTACATCTAAACATGCGATGCGGTGGATCTTGTACTGATTCAGTTTCTTATCTTTGTATTCCTATCTTATTTTCATTTACACTCTTGTAGGTTTGATGGAAGTTGCTTACGATCGTTCACCTAGGATCTGAACGTGTTCCATAGTCACCTGACTAGGACCACTTTGTGCCTATTAGAGGGAGGAGGGGAGAAGAAGGAAGGATCACATTACATATTGGAGGATTTCATCCAAAGATTTAAAATTGAGGTAGTACCTTCAAATCTTAAGTGGATTTTGTACATTGTTGTGTAGTGTGCCATGTTTATCAGAATTATTCACCTTTAACGTGCCTGTGAATATTCAAACACGGGCTACTTTCTATGTTTGTCACACGTATTAAATTGTGATGTATCAACATGCACTAATACTTCTATGCTTTTGGCTCGCTTCTCGTGTGCATCTTACAATTATTGCTGGTGCATTTATTTGTTCTGTGATGGTTCCCTCTTTACCCATGCCAATGTAGGATTCAGCATTGCTGTTGTGGCATTTATGAGTTCTCTGTATACCTTCTTCCTTTCATTAGTATAAATATCTTTAATAGGAAGATAAAGATGTTTGATTAATCTTTTTTTCTCTGATATCATTGTGGACATGTTCAAGTCTGAGATGATTATATATTGATATTTGTGTAGATTTGCAGATCGTGACTCATATATTCGCCATCAATGCTCGGTTGAAGCTTTGCAGTGGTTTGGCAACCAAAATATGTTGTAGAAGACTGTATAAAAGCCTTTTGGTACGTGTACTAATTCGTTTAGATCAGAGGATTTATTGCGTTTATCAACTGCGAACATGATTATTGTTTTTTTCCTTTAAGTCATATTGAACTTGATGTTTTTGATGGAAGCCTTGACTGATATGGATAGAGATGAGAATGTTTACCCCAGTTCTCTTTTGGTTTTATTCAGAAAGAAACTTCAGAAGGATATCTTGTCTCCTAAACCCCTCTTTTATCAAATGAAACAGAAAGGAAAATATTTTCAGGATAGTCACATTTAGAGCATTAGATATATACTATTCTATTCAGATTAATGTGACGAATGTGTTCTATGACCCAAGATTGTAGATGTTTCCTCGTGTCTTAGATTTAAGTTGGTACATAGCTGAGAATACAGGTTGGGGACAGTAATTTCATAATGCGAGTATCTCAGACTTGTATTTAAGGTTTCCTTTTATGGTCTTTGTTGTGCCACCACCTTGCACCACCTTGTTCATATTTTGATCAGATCACCTCTTAATGACAGTGGTTCCCTTATTTTCCTTGCTTGGTGAATGCGTATATTACCTATCTTGGGCTTTCCTTTTAAGGCAACATGCTGATGGCTTTTCAATTTTGTCTTAATATATATCTCATATCCTTGCCTTCTCGTCTGTTAAAAGTTGTCAGAGCTTTCCAATAGTAGATTTGACGTGGTTCTTGATTTGATCTTATTCTGTGTTCCCACAAAAAGTTGTATGTGCTTTGTGGTGAAGAATGTGCATGGATTTCGTTGGTCTCTTAAGCTTTGTTCGTGATGTATGCTAAATGTCGCTGCTCGCAATACCTTGTAGGCTTGTATCTTCTTGATGCCCACAGCTAAGCTTTACAGCTAACAGATTTGCTCAATCATTTAGCTGGGAAAGGGCTTCAAATTCTGTTTAGTATATTGTTCAGTTCCCAGACGGCCAGACCTATCCCTGTTGTAGTCTACCATAGGAAACTTGCAAATGTTTAGCCCCATTACATTTAGAGAATATCCTAAACTTAGGGAAATTTAGCACCATGGTTTTGCTGCCAAATTTCTTTGTCTTGTTCTTTATGACGTGAAGTTTATGTTGAATGCTATGTGAAAGTATGTGACTGCCTAAATTGTAATTAGTGAACCTCTCTTTGATAAGGATATGCAAAAGATAAGGGCAGGTAGGCGCAGAGGGAAACTGCATGCAAACTTTTGTGTAGGGATTGTCTGAACAGCTGTCCCTTTGGGGGAATGGGGACTGGAGGGGGCAGGATGGTTTTGACTGGGTTCCTGGGTGAAATTGCTGCTCTTAAACTAACCCTAACATCTGGGGGAACTTTTGTGGTTACTGATGTTTTTTGAATGCTGGGGTGGAACTTAAACAGATTCCTGTTTTTTTCATTTAAATCTTATGTTGCTTTGGTGTTGTTAAATTTCCTGTTTATGATATTATCATCCTTTCTTATAACGTGTTAGCTGATGGGAGGTACGTCCCTTTTTTCTGAAATTTGACAATCTGACACATGGCTTGGCTGAATTCGATTTCTCTGGTGCTCCAGTCGATTCAAGTCCCTATCAAAGTTGCACTTTGATAAGGAAAGGGATAATCAAGTTAGGAAAAGATGGAGTGCAATAAAGATGAAGCCATGAGGGCAAAGGATATTGCGGTGAAGAAGTTTACAGAAAGAGATTATGCTGGTGCAAAGAAATTTGCACTGAAGGCTCAGAATTTGTATCCCGGGCTCGAGGGTGTCTCACAGATGTTGACTGCCCTTGACGTCTACATAATAGCAGATAATAAAGCAAATGGAGAAATGGATATGTATGGCATACTTGGTGTTAGTCCCATGGCTGATGATGAGACCATAAAGAAACAGTACAGGAAACTTGTACTTCTGCTTCACCCTGATAAAAACAAGTTTATAGGCGCTGATGGTGCTTTTCAGTTTGTGTCAGACGCTTTTAATTTTTTATCTGACAAAGCTAAGAGATCTGCTTACAATAGTCGGCGTAATATCAGACCAGGCCAACAGAAGGTTCCTTCTCAGTCTGGTTTCTCAGCAGGGTCTGCGGGTTTTAGGCAGTCCCAGCAGAAGGTTCCAACTCCTTCTGGAGTTTCAGGAGCAGCACTAAGCACTGGCAGAGCAGCTGATCAAAAGGTTCCAACTCAGGGAGGGGTTTCTGGCGCCAGCAGAACAGTTGAACAAATGTTTAGAACCGCAGGTAGTAGTGCCTCCCAACAAAAGGTCCCTCCACAACGTGGGACTTCATCTGTTTCCCCTGGGGTTAATGGTTACCACAAGAATCCTAGCAATATCTCTTCGCGTGGAAAGCAACGGAAGACTAGCACTCAAAAAGCTTCTTCTGCAGCCCAAAGAGTTTTTAAGAAAGAAGATACGTTTTGGACCGTGTGCACTAGATGCAAGGTGCAGTACGAGTATACTCGGTTTTTTCACAATCAGACTCTTAGATGCCCGCACTGTGAAGTTGCCTTTGTGGCGGTGGAAATACCCCCGCCTTCAAATCTGTCACCAATTCGCCCTCAACAACAGCATCAGAAGTCATCTTGTAGCTCAGGACCCCGTCTCTCCAGATTTAATAATTCATTTGGTGGGACAGGTGCTCGTTGGAGTCCGCTTTCTGGAACAACTACTTATAACAGCACAGCAGCTTCCTCGGCATCTGGTCCTGCTCAAGCCACAAGTGTGAGCCAGGTGGTGAATGAGAAATTGAAGAGAAAGCACGAGGAGCCAGCTGCTGAACGGGTCAAGGAAAGTGAATCTGGTTTTATTTTCAGAGGAGACGCTCCCTCCAATAAGAGGCATGAGAATTATAATTTTGAGCGGAGTTCTGGGGGAACCCTACCAAGTCAAATGGGGATCGGCAAGGATTCTGGTATGGGTTTTGCATCTCGGCAGAGCCAGCAGAATGCCGAGGCCAGAAGAACAGGCTTTTATTGGGGATTCAGTTCAAGCCTTAATGTTCAACGAGAATTAGCTCCTGCAGATCTCCGAAAGATGCTGGCTGGGAAAGCACTTGCGGAGATTAGCAAGAGACTTTCCAGTGAGGCCAGGACTGCCACTAAAGAAAAAGTACAAGTCACAAGTAAGCAGCTGAAGTCAAATCTTAAAAAGAACGTTGCCATGCAGCACCTGGAAAGCCGTAAATCGCCTTTGACCACCTCTTCTGGTGATGCCGACACCAAGCAAAAGGCTCTTGATCAGATGGTTGACATGATTGTTCCAGATCCTGATTTTTATGCTTTTGATTCGGACAGATCAGAAAGTTGCTTTGGAGAAAACCAGGTGTGGGCCACATATGATAATGATGATGGGATGCCCCGTTTCTATGCTATGATCCATGAGGTCATCTCACTGAACCCATTTAAGGTGAAGATTAGCTGGCTCAATTCCAAAAGCAACAGTGAATTTGGTCCCTTGGATTGGACTGGTCGTGGTTTCCATAAAATTTGTGGTGAATTCCGGGTTGGCAAGCATGAAACAAACAATTTGCTGAATTCCTTCTCTCACAAAGTCAAGTGGGCGAAAGGTCCCCGTGGTATTGTCCAGATATATCCTCAAAAGGGAGATATTTGGGCCCTATACAGAAACTGGTCTCCTGATTGGAATGAGGATACCGCGAATGAGATCAGACGTGTCTATGACATGGTGGAAGTGCTCAATGACTACAATGACGAGCAAGGTGTGTATGTTGCCCCTCTTATTAAGGCTGCTGGTTTCCGAACAGTCTTCTATAAGCAGACAGACCCAAAGGATGTGAAGCGGATTCCGAAGGAGGAAATGTTCAGGTTCTCTCACCAGGTGCCCAGCCATGTGCTCACAGGCGAAGAAAAGCCGAATGCTCCCCAGGGTTATGTCGAACTAGATCCTGCTGCAACTTCATCTGAACTTCTTCAGGTGATCGGACCGGCTATTGAGGAGCTGGTAATAGAAACTAGCTCAAAGTGCTGATCATTGAGATGCAAAATCCTGGAAGTCGTCATTAAATTTATGCCATGAGTAGTTAGGCCTGATTAGCTGACCATTCAGTTGAAGTGGAGGGGAAACTGACTAGGACTGGAGGTGCGGTATCATATTTAGATGGTAGTTTGAACTTGTGAAAATCGGCATTGAAGGGGCCGACTTGGCGGTTTTTCGGCTATCGTTTTAGTCTTTTAGCTGGAAATAGGGGTATAGGGTACACAGAACTACAGGAGAAGCTTTTTGGTTCTGCTCAGGGATGAGCCACTCTTGAAGTTTGGTGAAAGTTTTCCATAGAATGGTGGTAACTTAGAAACCGTTTAGTTTAGCATTCAAAAAAAAAAAGGAAAAAAAAAAGAAGCCGTTTAGTTTATGTAGATGTTTTTTTCTTTCTAAGCAGGTGCAAGATAGAGGATTCTCTCCTGACCTGCTCATATTTTAGGGACTGTAACTGTACATTATTTTGCTGTAGATCCTTACAGGAACGATATTTTGCCTTGGCAAGAGTTGATGCCATTTTGTTCATTAGCAAGCACATATTCTTTAACCTATTTCTCATGCAATGCTGGTAATATCAGAATTTTATTGTTCCTAATAGCTACAGCCTGCAGGATGAGGGAAAACTTTATGTCTCAACTCTCAAAACTCATTGGTGGTGTTTTCTCTAGTTTGAGGTGATCCTATGCGAAGCTGGACTGGGCCCGAGCCCGATAAAGGGAATCAGCTCCAAGCTTCAGTATGGAAAATCCTTTGTTGGACTCAAGCCCAGGGAGTCCCTCATGGTGCTCTTCATAGTCGTCCGTACGAGTATTAGATTTTTTTAAAATTTAAAATTTTTATATTTTATCTAGGCGCATAATGAGACCAATTCACAAAAATATGGGGTCACTTTTTATAAATGTATGGATCACTTATAATGAATTGTGACCATTGTTTCGCTAAAAAGTGACCCTCGTTTCACCAAAAGGTACGGTAAGACGAGGGTCACTTTTTAGTGGAATAAGATTCACGACTCATAATAAGTGACACATATATTTCTAAATAGTGACCCTATTTTTCTACGAGTTAGTCTCACACAAGAGTTGCTAGAGTATACTACTCCTATAATTTTATTTTGCTCGCCGTAATATAGAAATACGTAATACAAATAAGTATGTGTACACTAATAATTTGGTACACTCAAGTTAGGCTCCGTTTGATTCAATTGGATAAAACTGAACTGATTTGAACTGAACTGAATTGATTTTTTAAACTTGACCGTTAACCATTTAAAATTTGTCCAAACATAGTCAATATTGGACTCTTTTGAAAGTATACTTTGAGATCTTTCCGATGACATAATTATCATCATAAAATTATTTTGGAATAAAAAATTACATGATTGCTAAAGTTAGGACTGAACTGAACTGAACTGAACTGAATTTAAGTAAAATTAACGTGAATCAAACAGAGCTTAATCTAAGTACATCTAATTAATATGTTTGTAATGGTACTACATTTTTAAGTAAAAAAAACAAATTAGGTAACTCAACTCGAAGGACACGACAACATGAATGCATTGCATTGTGCATTTGTGCTACAATACTATACTAAATGCAAAATTTTCATAAATGGAAATTCCAGAACGACTTTCCCATCATAGAATAAGAAAAAAAAGGAAACAACTGTAAAATTTTTTTATTATTTTTGGTTCTGATTAGAAAGGCAACAAATTAATTAAGTCACCAAAATCCTTCTGCCTCTCTAATTAATTAACTTGTACTAAGAATTCTAAAACCCTCTCCCTCCATCTATAAATAACCCTTCCTCTTCCTAAATTATTTCCTCCTGTTTCTCTCTCTGTCTCCCTCTCTCTCTCTCTCTCTCTCTCTCTCTCCCCTCAGCCGGCGAATCAAAACCTAGCTTCCATATTCGACGATCGAGTTTCAGAGAAAACTACCGGTACTCTCTCTCTCTCTCTCTCTCTCTCTCTCTCTCTCACACTTACATTCATATATAATTGAATATCATATCGAAATCATACATTATTTTGTTCATTGTCATAATCTGCGAATTTATCCTAAAATCGTTAATTTTTGGTGCGATTGCGAATTTTCTCTGTTTTCGTTTCGTACACGTTTTTTTCTCGTTTCTCCGGCGACCGGAGACCGGAGGTGACCGTAAAATTGAACTCCGGCGACTGTTTTTCAGCTGTGCGATTCTACCGGCGAAATTGGTGGCTAGGTCAATTTGTTCAACTTTTCTGAATTTTCTAACCGCCAATTGATTTTCACTTCACGAGAACAGAAGATTTTTATTTTATTTTTTATGGAATTTTCTTTTTGTTTGGGTCTTTCCTTTCCTTTTTGTTTGTTTTTGGCGTATCTTAGCATAAAGCACGGCGAGAAACATAACAAAAAAAACGGTTGAGGTTCGTTTCACCTCACCGTCACAAAAACCACGCGCTTAATATACCCGTGATGTTCAGTCTCATAGAATAAACTGTGTTTTCGTCTTCTCACTCGCGCGTAGTATTCACGTGCGATTCGTGTGTTGTGGTTTAGGGTTGTCTGTTACTTCCGTTGTAGTTCAAAGTTTCTTTCATGTCACGTCGGATTTGAAAGGAGCTCTAAAAGTAGCCATACGTGTCGGACTTTGGACCCTTCTTTGACTAAAAGGCTGGGCCAATGTGGGCCTTTTGACTCTGGATTGTAGATAGTCTTAAAACTTAAAAAGCCCCTTGTACTTTTGTCTAGGAAAGTAGGAATAGAGAATAGTACTATTCATCTTAGGATCTAGAAAATTTTCTCCCTAATTAATTATTTTATTATACTAACAAAAAAATTGTTTTTGTTCTGTACCCATAAAAATAGCTTTCTTTTTTTAGGTTGGGATTGTACAGTTGACTGATGAGGATAACTAGTAGGCTAGCATGCATTATTGTGATTTTTAGAGTTATATTTATGGGTTTTTATTTAGCATTCAAATTGAAATGAGAATGGAGAATTGTTTGTGCGTTTTTCTCCACCAAATTAAACAAATTTAATAACAATACATGAGAGAATATATGTTCCTGACTTGATTGATCTGATCCGAACTAAATTACTGCCTAAGTGAGCGGAAAAAACATACTTGTTTGATTAGGAGAAAAATAAGTTTTAAGATCATGACATATGATGAAAGTTTAACTAATTAGATTTTTTTGGAAAATAATTTTTTGGTAACAATGCTTGTCCAGATCCAATTTGATTGGATATGTATGTGGTTATTTAAAATCTAAATAAGGTAGATACTCGGCTCTTGCCAAAACTCAAAATAGTATTTCGCATAGTTGAAATTGTGTCCGATGTCATTAATGTTGATTTGCGGATACTTAAAAGTGAAATCAAATATGATCTCACAACAAGTTGTTTTGTTATCGAACATGACCTCGAAACAAGTTGGTTTAAAATGTGCACCTACACAGGGTATTTTTCCACTTATTTAGCAATTATTATTTCGGTTCCGTTGATTTTAGTGGTGTTCAAGACACATCTGTTCTGTAACATAACTGTTTAGTTTAGTTATTTTCGATTAAAAGGTGTTCAATTTAATCCAGTTTAATATTTTTCATTTTAGTTTAACGGTGTTTAGTTCAATCATTTGTAGTGAAAATAAACACAACCACAATATACTAATGACTATTAGTTTGTAGTTCATCCCCCCTACTTGATAGCTATTGGATTCAAAGGAGATATAGCCATATAAGTGGGCCACATTTTTATTTTATTTTTTTGGGTTTTGTTATGTCAAAGTTATAGTTTAATCTTTTGCCTTTTTTTTTTTTTTTTAATTTTTTTTTAAATATATAGATAAAGATGCCTAAGAGATTAAAAGGTCCATTATTTGGGCACCTTCTTGTAGTAAACACTTATCCTAGTGATTACTTATCGGTTATCAAATTGTAGTAAAATTTTGGCGTTCAATTAGAAGATTATGTTTAGAGAATCTCCATCTTTTCTTTTGTTGAGCATGTCAAGCCCTTCTAATCTTTAAGTAGATATCTTTAATCCCATGGTTAAAAGGGTGAAAGGGCATTGAGTTCAGCCTCTCTTAAGTAAAACAACAACAACAACAACAATCCAGTAAGTATCCCGCCTAGGGCGGGGTCTGGGGAGATCCAGATATACGCAGTCTTACCCCTAACTAGTCGCCTAGAAGAGAGACTGTTTCCGAAAGACCCACAAAAACTTTTTTTTTTTTTTTTCATTTGCAAAACGGTAAAACGAGTATTCGTGATCGTCTTGGTACCTTGACCGTGACTAATTTCTCTGCATATCTCCCTTTCATTATCTTTCTTTCTTTGTTGTCTTGTCGAAAAGCTCGCCATCATGCACAGCACAATCTATGTGATCCCTAAAAGGTGTATCAATAGGTTGACATTTTCTTCACATTTTTCCCACACCACTAATAAGAACTTAGTGGAAACGTTGTCATTTTAATTCATATATGGTTTGATAGTCACCACTTTTCACCTAGGGTAAAAAAAGTTGCTATCATTCTAAATGAACTACACTATTTGTTTCTTTTTATTCGACTTTTTACGGTTTTTAAGACAATAATGTGATCTAATAATGTGTTTTTTTCATTGAACTAGACTAAGGAGAATGATACGTCCACCAATTGGGTTGGCAATCCACTACTTTATTGTATCTATCTCTCTCATCTATTTTCACAATTCTCTCTCATCTATTTTTAAAATAGCAATTAAAGTTATAGTGGATTGGCCATCCACTGGGTCAACAAAATATTTTCCCTACACTAAGGAGAATGATATATCCACCCATTGGGTTGATAACCCACTAACTTATTGTATTTGTAATACGTAATCGAAAAAGTAGATTATTGAACTGATGTGTTGTCCTTGATTTAAGGGTTTAATAAATTGCCTAACTTATGTGAAGCAAATACAACCTCTACCCACCAATCCCTTCAATCACCCTATGCGTCATTGACACGTCTTGTTGCACCTTGCAATATTTTACAACTATCCAGTCGTCTATCATACATGAACCCAAGTTGACTAGTTCCAAAAATGGAAAAAAACAGAAACAAAAGTCATCATAATGCTAATACGTTAGTTATATTAGTTTTTGATTAAGGACTATTAGAAAACGAAAGGTTTCAATTAAAGACTAGTTTTTTTAAAATTTTTTAATTCATATAATACACGTGTAAGGTGTTGTAACGTAGCGTGAAGTCGTTGTCAAATTTTCATTGATCATTGATGTGTCTAGTGGGGGACCACTTTGGTTTTAAGCAAGTACAAGGGAAACAATAACCTGGGTGGGTGGTCTCTCTTTGTGATCTTTGTCACTGATTTAAGGATAATGAATTCAAGTTTCTGGTTGTTTTGTTACCGACCACGTTTTTTGTGAGTCTGTGGGTGGCAAAACAACAGTGCATATATATTGAGTATCTTTGGCGGTTACTCTCTTTCCTCTACTTAGCTAGTCACAAACAAAGGGCACCCAACAATGGCATGAATAATATTCAATGCACATTCCCATTTTTAGCTCTTGTCCTACCCTTTTTCCCTAATTAGCTATCTAGATTTGTACTTTTAATGTGACAAGTGTGCTTGCTAATTGTTTCATTTTGGGATATTGTAATGTAGGAATGAATTTGTTGTCATAAACGCATTATTGTGACTGTTTGTTAGGTCATATCAATAGTATTGTGACTACAATAGAGTGATCCGTTAATAAAAACCATCAACGATCGACTTGGGACATGTTAAGATATATATCTGCAATTCATGACTAGACTATACAAACAATGCAAAGTGTATATAACAATAATAACGACACAACAAAAACCTAGTAAGTATATATCTCGCCCGAGGTTGAGGTTTGGGAAGGTCAAGATGTACGCAGCGTTGCAAGTTACCCTTAAGTATTCATTGCCAATTTGGCATGGCTGCATATGTTTAGGTAGCTCTTTGTATTAAACTGAGATGTTGTGTATAATTTTCATCTTTGATAATTAGAGTAGTTGAAATCTGCAAGTGTGTATGTGTCTAACTAGTTGTCCTGTTCCATGGAAAGATGCCCAAATCAATTGGACAATCATATTTGCCAGAGAAATATTATTGTGAGATTACTTATATTAGATGGGAAGTTGAGCACCAAATCTACATTAATACAATAACCATTATAAAGGAAAAGAAAAAATGATCAGAACTCACTCTTGGAAGAGTAGTGATCACTGATTAGCTTGTGCTCTCCCGCATGTGCAATAGAACCTTATGCCAGCTTGAGGGGTTCCTGTAATCTTAAATTGTGCATTTCATATGTTAGTTTGTCATGCATGATAATGCCACCATTGGTTTAACTTCTTTTTGAGAAATGATTTTCTAATTTTCATATACTCCAACTTTCTTTTTCATCAACTATCTTAAATATGTTTTCAAAATCATTTAAAAGTTGTAAACATTTTGGATTGGCTATTTTGATCTTTGTGTCCGGCTCTGTCACCCTTTGAGTTTACATTATGATCCGGATCTTCGTCGTCTCAAGGATTGTTTTACCGGGGACAATTGGAGACAACTGAAAAACATCTGAAAAGAACAATGCCCTATTTGTTAGTCCAGAATTGGTATATTCAACAAACCTCAATGGGTTGAGATTCTTGAGACTTGTTTAGTTGCATTGGTTGGTTTTGCTTTATCACATTGTTACTTATTGACAGGATTTGTATGTAAGACAAACCCTTTCTCAATCAGCGTCTAAGTGTAAAATCAGTTGAATGTGAAATTGCATTAAACTTTGCTTTCTTGTTATAGTACATGAATACCATTTCTGTTGCTTTATTTGTTGAAATCAAAGTAAGTAAAAAATGAAGGATATACTTGTCAGTTGTGTGGTCCTGGACCAACCTCTCATAGTATAATTTCATTTGCCTTGGTAATAGCTGATGCCACATTTGGGATGATTTAAAGATGACTTATCCACATGGAAGCTTCACTATTTTAAGCTTTGCAAGTTATTGCTTCTCTTTCGTGTCTTACCTTGAAGCTTATTTATCTATTATGCCAATATCTGTGATTTTGTGTACTATCATAAACTATGTGGCAATTAATTATTGAGCATCATGATAACTAATTCATACATAGCTTGTGTGATCACATGTCTAGTCCTGATTTGTCTAATGTGGTGAAGGTAGTGCATGGGGCTCAGTTTTCATTCTAATTAATTAGTGGCTAATGCCATAGTCTATCTTAGTATGTCATTTTCTATGAAATTAAAATGAATTCGATACATTACTATGTTGATTAGCTTCTTTCATTAATCAAGCTAATGAGATTAGTTGAGTTAGTAGTAGATTATCAGACTGTCAGATTTCTCGGTTTTCGCCATTGTCTGTATTTCCATGTTTTCAGCTGTACTGCAAGTCTGCAATCTTCTTCCATGGGGGGGTTAGTAAGTGTTTCAGCTTTTAAATAATCAGATTTCAGAATCAGGGCAGAGTTATAATTTGACATGTTATGGTTAGTTAGATTGATTAGCTTTTCCCCTTAAGAAAGATAGACAATGTTTTCTTGCTTTGTGGCTTCTCATTCAACTGAAAAGCCAGCTTGGGTCATTTTATTCTAGCAATTAAGCTAATAACTGTCAGAAATGGACCAATTATGAGATCATGATACCTAGTAGCAACTAAGTTTCTTAGGTACAGCTGGAGGATTTATAAAATGAAGTTAATAGATCTTCTGGTGATTCTGTTCATGCTCTGAGTCCTTATTCCTTCTCTTCTTTCCTTTTGGTTAGATTAATTATTTCTGGGGTTGGTGATCTGTTACTCACCTGATCTGCAAACTTATCATTTCTAATTCATCTTATAATTGGGGCCCTGTTAATATTTTAAACATAGCCAATTTAGAGAAACGTTTTTTCCCCCCACATTGGATCACCCCAACTTACTAGGAGTACTAGTATAATTTCTCTTCTTTATTTTTTGTTTTCATTACAAGCACATGGAAATGGACTAAAGTTTCAATAGTTTTTGGTTTCGGGATATAATGGACTAAAGCAAAATGGCTCATAAAACTGTCGGCAGTTCTTATTTATTGTGAAGTTGCCGATGGTTGTCGCACTTCAGATCTCGGGTCAAATGGAAACAACCTCCCTGTGAGACTCTCACAAGGGTAAAGATTGCGTACAACCGACCCCCCCTTATCCTGCTTAGGCAAGAGTCTCTAAAGAGGCACTGGGGTAATGTTGATGTTGATGTTGATGTATTACAAGCACATGAAAACGTGTCATACGACCATTAGGCTTAGACATGATACACAATCTCACTCAAATCCCTTGTACCAAGTACCAAGTACCAAATTTCAGAGACTTTACCAACCAAGCTAGCGACCTACGATATTTTTTTAATTTGTTTATGTAGTTTGATTATATTTTTACATCAGAAATGCAAGGATATGTTTTTTCTTTCATAGGTCTGTTTGGGGTAGGCCCCACTTAAGAAGTAAAAAAAATAGATCATGGGGCCAGGGTCTACTTATAAGTTGTAAGTAGCACTGAACTTTCGGGTATCAATCACAATTTCTTCTTGTTTTCTTAGAAATAAGAAAGGGCCAGCCTGGTAGTCATTTTCTGGTTTGGTAATCCACAAATTGGATTCAACCATTGATTGGGATTTGGGAGGTGTATTTTTTTTTCTCTTAGATTTTGCCCCTTGTTTTGCTCCTATATACTCTACTATATTTTTCCGTTGAAATTTCAACAGCTTTTATTTAATTAATTTCAGGTAAATATAAAGAGTGCTCAAGTGCAGTAGCTGTAAATTATTAGTCGTAGTATATAACCAACTCAGCTAGCATCTTGAACTTTTAAACAAGGTAACAAGTTTTTCTCTTTCTACTTACATTTATGTTTATGGATCAGTGGAGATCACTCCAGTTCAAAGAATTAAAGCCCAATAGTGGAACTTGGGCTTGTAATGTTTGGCCTCATGAAGGCTTGGTTGGGCCTGTCATTTAGTCTTTCACAAGCATAGTTCAGAGATTATCTTTATCATTTATGTTTGTTGGTTTTGTGAAATTTTTTTAACATTTGGTTGTTCAATTTAGATGATGAAAAACAATATACTCAAGGTTTACCAGGCACTAGGGATCTTCAAACACTCACCAACCCCAAAAAATCCAGGGCTTGCATCAAATGTGAGGACCGAAAAGGGTAATGGTGATCGCGCTTCAGCTTTGGTGAGACCTGAACCATGTGATCAGACCACCACAGAACCAACAAATATAGATGATTCAGAATATCAAGCATGGATGGTAGGTGAAAAAACATTAATAGAAACATTACACTCTTTGTTTTGCTAGAAAGTTTCCTTCCATTACCGCAAATTATGTTTTTATTTTAATGTTAATATGTTATTGCAGAGTGATCATCCTTCTGCATTGAGCTCATTCGAGGGGATGATGAGCATAGCTAAAGGGAAAAGGATCGTCGTATTTTTAGATTATGACGGGACACTCTCCCCAATTGTAGTTGATCCTGAATCAGCCTTCATGTCTGATACTGTAATTAATCTTATCCCTAAACTTCATACTATTCAGCAAACCAGTTTGACATGTGCCTCTGCCTCTGATCCATGTCTAAATTCATACATTGGCCCTTTTCTCGCAGATGAGGTCTGCAGTACGTGAAGTTGCTAGGCATTTTCCAACAGCAATAATTAGTGGTAGAAGTCGAGATAAGGTTAGTTCATAGATTAGTATCATTTCAACCTGTAGGCTTATGTCTTTGGAGTGTCCTTTCTTGTTGTTGCAAATAAGTCTTTATCTTATAAAAGTTGCTAAGAGATCTTCAACCTTCCTTAGGTATATGAATTTGTACAGTTAAATGATATTTATTATGCTGGGAGCCATGGTATGGATATTATGGCTCCTCCAAGGCGGCACAAGTCTGGTGACAGCAAGTACCAGATTCGGGCTGTTGATAAGAAGGTTTGTTGCTTCATCTATTATCTGTACTAGTTATTTAGGTATGTAAAGGAGCTAGGAATTCACATTTCCTGTGGAATCATGTAGGGTAATGAGGTCATTATCTTTCAACCTGCTCAAGAGTTCTTGCCTGAAATTCTGGAGGTAAAGCTACTATTTTGCTGATTAATTTCTTCAGAGTCAGTTCATGGAATTGCTTCCTTTAATAAGTATAATATCAATCATAGCCTCGTTCACCTTTGCTGCATAATTTTCACATGATGACAACAGATATATAACGAGCTGGAAGAAGAAACCCAGGTGATAGAAGGGGTCACAGTAGAAGACAACAGATTTTGCGTCTCTGTTCACTTTCGGAGAGCTAAAGAGGAGGTAGTTAAAGGAGGACAACCCTAAGATTTTGAAAAAATGCATGTTATGGTTAATAAACGATGAAGTCGTGTCAAATTTCTCTAAACTTGTGTTTGTGAAAATGTAGGACTATTATCTGGTTGAACAGAAAGTAATGTCGGTACTAGCAAAACATTCTCAATTTCGTCTGACCAGAGGTAGAAAGGTAAGATGAGATCAAGCTTACTAATTGGAAAAATGTTACCGGCCACCTGATTGTCCTTTGAGACTGATGAAATATAATTCATTTACAGGTATTGGAGATACGACCATCTATAAAGTGGAACAAAGGCAATGCTCTTGAGTATTTGCTCGAGACTCTAGGCTTTGCTGAAGCAGGCGATGTCCTCCCTATCTATATTGGAGATGATACATCAGATGAAGATGCCTTTAAGGTTTGCATCATCGTTTTGCTTGTCAATTTTATCTTCTCATTCAGATATATGGAATCCCGTTGCTACCGCTGTGTTTACTTATATTAGACCCTTTGATTGGATATGCAGTTGCAGTATGCTGCTTCAAATAAGTACTAGCATAGAACAGTTAAGTCATTTTTCACTGAATAGACATGGTAAACATATCAATTCTTGCAGGTCATACAGAAAAGAGGGCAAGGATTTCCAATCCTAGTGTCTATGAAACCCAAGGATACAATGGCTTCGTACTCTCTGCGTGACCCCTCTGAAGTGCTATCGTTCCTACTACGACTGTCAAGATGGAGAAGGAACTCTTCATCAAGCTAAGCTAGTAAAGCCAGGCACTTGAGGCAGTGTGTTTTTGATGACTGCCAAGTGAGTTTTGGTTCACATATTATTGTACATAGTTTTATAGGATGCGGTGGTAATATATTAAGGAAGATCCCACCATATTCAACAGGTTTTGGGTTAGACTTCTTATTTCTGCTTACTAGCGAGCCCCTAATTGTCAAGCGTTGTTCCCCTGAGGCTACTGTGATACTGAACTTTTCATGATCAGTAAGACTTCATGATGAATTTTGCAAACTCTAGAGAGATGATAAAACTACAATAACTTCTTATCATGGTTTGGTTTTGTAATGGCTATTGGCTAGTTGACCATTTGGAATGCTACTGGGCATGCTTTTCCTATCTTTGGTGGATATATTTTTCTTTCTGTGTAACGTCATTTACAGTAGTTTATTTTTATTAAGTCACGGAAAAACATTTTTATTTATTTTTCACAGATGGTAACTATTTAATTTAGTTTTTAAATAAAAAAGTACGATGAAAAAGAAAAAATATCAAAAAAATAAAATAGAAATCACTTTAAAAAAATTGACAAAAATTATGTGACATCATTATAAGTCTATAACAGTAAAGAGGGTTTGGGGATTGGTTTGGCGGCACAGGATAATGGGAAGCAATGCTCGATATCTAAAAATCGTGAATGAACCTCTGATGTCCATTAAGAAGCCTTCAAGCCTACTAAGAACACAATAACCTACTCAGAGGGCCTTCGTGTCCCATATAGGTATCCCGTGCGATGTGGTGCGATAATATCCACTTTCATTCGTGGGCCTCCCGAGCTCAAAAAACGTTGGATTATATAACCTTTGTTTTCGGCTTCCGTGGGCCCGGTGTCATTTTTGCCCAAACATATCCGGGGGGTCAACCATGACCCCAGACGGCCTTCGGTGCCCCGAGAGAATATGAATCTCCGAATTTCGATATCACCCATGCCTTTAGTGTTCCGAGTCTTATATCAGTGTCCCGTAAAATGCCCTTCTTAGCCTATCAGGGACCGGATAAGCGACCCCAAGGGCCTCCCACGTGCCCAAGGGGTGTTCCATGGGATGTAGTGCAAAAATATCCACCTTCGTTCTAGGGCCTCCCGATAGGCAAAAAAAGTGGATTATATAGCCTCCATTTTCGGCTTCCGGGGACCCGGGTTAAATTTTTTCAAATACTTTTTCAAGGAGTCTATCATGATCGTAGAGGACCCTCGGTGCCCCGGGAGGGTCATCCGGATCCCCGAACTTCGATATCACCCATACCTTTGATGTTCCGACTCTTGCACTAGTGTCCCGTAAAACGCCCTTCCAAACCTATCATGGATCGGATAAGCGACCCCGAGGGCCTCCCATGTCCCCTAGGAGTGCTCACGTAAAATGCCCTTCCAAGCCTATCAGGGATCGGATAAGCGACCCCAAGGGCATCACACGTACGCAAGGGTGTTCCATGCGATGTAGTGCAAAAATATCCACCTTTGATCTAGGGCCTCCCGGAAGCCAAAAAAAGGTGGATTATAGCCTTCATTTTCTGCTTCCGGGGGCCTGGGTTAAATTTTTGCCCATACTTTTTCAAAGAGTCTATCATGACCCTAGAGGACCCTCGGTGCCCCGGGAGGGTCATCCGGATCCCCGAACTTCGATATCACCCATACCTTTGATTTTCCGACTCTTGCACTAGTGTCTCGTTCCGAGGCCTCCCGGAAGCCCAAAAAATGTGGATTATAGCCTTTGTTTTCGGCTTTCTGGGGCCCGGATGTCATTTTCGCCCAAACTTCTCCGGGGAGTCAACCAGGACCCTAGAGGGGCCTTGGTGCCCCGAAAGCGTCATCTGAATCCCCGAACTTTGATATCACCCATGCTTTTGGTGTTCCGAGTCTTACACCAGTGTCCCGTAAAACGCCCTTCTAAGCCTATCAGGGACCGGATAAGCGACCCCAAGGGCCTTCCACGTACCCTAGGGGTGTTCCGTGCAATGTAATGCAAAAATATCCAACTTTCTTCTGGGGCCTCCCGGAAGCCAAAAACACGTGGATTATAGCCTTCATTTTCAGCTTCCCGGGGCCCGAGTTTCATTTTTGCCCAAACTTTTTCAAGGGTTCTATCATGATCCTAAAGGACCCTCGACGCCCCGGGAGGATCATCCGGATCCCCGAATTTAGATATCACCCATACCTTTGATGTTCCGACTCTTGCACCAGTGTCCAGTAAAACGCCCTTCCAAACCTATCATGGATCTGATAAGCGACCCCAAGGGCCTCCCATGTCCCTTAGGGGTGCTCCGTACGAAGTGGTGCAAAAATATTTACCTTCGTTCCGGGGCCATCCGGAAGCCCTAAAAACGTGGATTATTATAGCCTTTGTTTTCGGCTTTTGGGGGCCAGGGTATCTTTTTGCTCAAACTTCTCCGGGGGGTCAACCATAACCCTAAAGAGGGTCATCTGAATTCCCGAACTTCGATATCACCCATGCCTTTGATGTTCCAAGTCTTACACCAGTGTCCCGTAAAACGTCTTTCCAAGCCTATCAGGGACCGGATAAGAGACCCTAAGAGCCTCCCACGTACGCAAAGGGTGTTCCATGCTATGTAGTGCAAAAATATCCACCTTCGTTCTGGGCCTCCCGAAGCCAAAAAAACGTGGATAGCCTTCATTTTCGGCTTCCGGGGGTCCGGGTTAAATTTTTGCCCATACTTTTTCAAGGAGTCTATCATGACCCTAGAGGAGCCTCGGTGCCCTGGGAGGGTCACCAGATCCCGGAACTTCGATATCACCTATACCTTTGATGTTCTAACTCTTGCACCATTGTCCCGTAAAACGCCCTTCCCATCCTATCATGGATCGGATAAGCGACCCCGAGGGCCTCCCCTGTCCATTAGGGGTGCTCCGTGCGATGTGGTGCAAAAATATTTACTTTCTTTTCGAGGCCTCCCGAAAGCCCAAAAAACGTGGATTATAGCCTTTGTTTTCGGCTTCTGGGGGCCCGAGTGTCATTTTTGCCCAAAATTCTCTGGGGGGTAAACCATGATCCTAGAGGGTCCTCAGTGCCCCGAGAGGGTCATCTGAATCCCCAAACTTCGATATCAGTCATGACTTTGATATTTGAGTCTTACACTAGTGTCCCGTAAAACGTCCTTCCAAGCCTATCAGGGACCTGATAAGCGACCCCAAGGGCCTCCCACGTACCCTAGGGGTGTTCCGTGCGATATAGTGCAAAAATATCCACCTTCGTTCTAGGGCCTCCCGCAAGCCCAAAACACGTGGATTATAGCTTCATTTCCGGCTTCCCGGGACCAGGGTTTCATTTTTGGCCAAACTTTTTCAAGGAGTCTATCATGATCCTAGAGGATCCTAGGTGTCCCGGGAGGGTCATCCGGATCCCCGAACTTCAATATAACCCATACCTTTGATGTTCCGACACTTGCACTAGTGTCCCGTAAAACGTTCTTCCAAACCTATCATAGACCGAATAAGCGACCCCGAGGGCGTCCCATGTCCCCTAGGGGTGCTACGTGCGATGTGGTGCAAAAATATTTCCATTCGTTCCGGGGCCTCCCGAAAGCCCAAAAAGCGTGGATTATCGCCTTGATTTTCGGCTTCTGGGGACCCTGGTGTCATTTTTGCCCAAACTTCTCCGGGGGGTCAACGATTAGTCCATGACCCTAGATGGCCCTCGGTGCCCCGAGAGGGTCATCAGAATCCCCGAATTTCGATATCACCAATGCCTTTGATGTTACGAGTCTTACACCAGTGTCCCATAAAACGGCTTTCCAAGCCTATCAGGGACCGAATAAGCTACCCTAAGGGCCTCCCACGTACCCTAGGGGTGTTCCGTGCGATGTAGTGCAAAAATATCCACCTTCGTTCTTGGGCCTCCCGGAAGCCCAAAAAACGTGGATTATAGCCTTCATTTTGCGGCTTCCCGGGGCCCGGGTTTCATTTTTGCCCAAACTTTTTCAAGGAGTCTATCATGACCCTAGAGGACCCTAATTGCCCCGAGAGGGTAATCCGGATCCCCGAACTTCAATATCATCCATACCTTTGATGTTCCGACTCTTGCACAAATATCCCGTAAAACGTCCTTCCAAACCTCTCATGGATCGGATAAGCGACCCCGAGGGTATCCCATGTCCCCTAGGAGTGCTCCGTGCGATGTGGTGCAAAAATATTTACCTTCATTTCGGGGCCTCCCGGAAGCCCAAAAAACGTGGATTATCGCCTCGGTTTTCGGCTTCCGAGGGCCAGGGTGACATTTTTGCCCAATCTTCTCCGGGGGCTCAACGATGAGTCCATGACCCTAGATGGCCCTCGGTGCCCCGAGAGGGTCATCTAAATCCCCAAACTTCGATATCACCCATGCCTTTGGTGTTCAGAGTCTTACACCAGTGTGACAGTGTCCCATAAAACACCCTTCCAAGCCTATCAGGAACTGAATAAGCGACTGTAGACATCAAAATTCCGTCAAACAGTAGTTCCCCAAAAGATGGCATAATTATCTGAAAAGATATGATAATTATCTTTAGGCATATTTATTATCTTTTATTCCAAAAAGATAAGATTGCATGGAGAACTAGGTCATCTCAACCACTACTCCTATCTCTATAAAAAAGGAGATCATGCAGGGTTAAAAGGAGGCGAGACGGAACAAGCCACAAAGGCCCCGCCAGACACGATGGAACAAGCCATACAACAAAGGCCCCGTCACCTCCCTACCACAAAATAGTAGGTCCGCAGTTCGGGAACAAGTCGACAAGACCATCGTTCTGCTAGATTCAAGAAAAAGCTCCCAAGCCCTTGAATCTAAACATATCCCCGCTCCCTCAGATTGGAATCAAGAGATCCACAAAAGTTGTAAGCCACAAATTATCAATAAAAATTCTTGCTCCATATTTTCTTTCCTCTTATTTGCAGGTTGGAATTTTTTATGATTTACAGCGACCCTAAGGGCCTCGCATGTACCCTAAAGGTGTTTTGTGCGATGTAGTGCAAAAATATCCACCTTCGTTCTGGGGCCTCCCGGAAACCCCAAAAAGGTGGATTATAGCTTTCATTTTCGGCTTCCCGGGGCCCGGGTTTCATTTTTGCACAAACTTTTTTAAAGAGTTTATCATGATCCTAGAGGACCCTTGGTGCCCCGTGAGGGTCATCCGGGTCCCCGAACTTTGATGTCACCCAGCCTCTTGATGTTCCGACTCTTGCACCAGTGTCCCGTAAAACGCATTCCAAACCTTTCATGGATCGGATAAGCGACCCCTAGGGCCTCCCATGTATCCAAGGGGTGTTCCGTGCGATATAGTGTAAAAATATTTACCTTTGTTCCGCAGCCTCCCGGAAGCCCAAAAAACGTGGATTATAACTTTTGTTTTCGGCTTCCGGGGGGTCAGGTGTCATTTTTGTCCAAACTTCTCTGGGGGTTCAACCATGATCCTAGAGGGCCCTTGGTGCCCCGAGAGGGTCATTTGAATCCCCGAACTTCGATATCACCCATGCCTTTGGTGGTTAGAGTCTTACACAAGTGTCCCATAAAACGCCCTTACAAGCCTATCAGGGACCGGATAAGTGACCCCAAGGGCCTCCCACGTATCCTAGGGGTGTTCCGTGCGATGTAGTGCAAAAATATCCATCTTCGTTTTGTGGCCTCCCGGAAGCCCAAAAAACGTGGATTATGGCCTTCATTTTCGGCTTCCTGGGGCCCGGATTTCATTTTTGCCCAAACATTTTTAATGAGTTTATCATGACCCTAGAGGACCTTCGGTGCCCCGTGAGGGTCATCCGAGTCTTGCACTAGTTTCCCGTAAAATGCATTCCAAACCTATCATGGATCGGATAATCGATCCCGAGGGTCTCCCATGTCCCCTAGGGGTGTTCCGTGTGATGTAGTAGGAAAATATTTACCTTCGTTCCGGAGCATCCTAGAAGCCCAAAAAACGTGGATTATAGCCTTTGTTTTAGGCTCCCAGTGGCCAGGGTGTCATTTTTGCCCAAACTTTTTTGGGGGTCAACCTTGACCCTAAAGGGCCCTCGGTGCCCCGAGAGGGTCATGTGAATCCCCAAACTTCGATATCACCTATGCCTTTGGTGTTCCGAGTCTTACACCAGTGTCCCGTAAAACGTCATTCCAAGCCTATCAGGGAACGGATAAGCGACCCCAAGGGCCTCCCACGTACCTTAGGGGTGTTCCATGCGATATAGTGCAAAAATATCCACCTTCGTTCTGCGGCCTCCCGAAAGCCCAAAAAACGTGGATTTATAGCCTTCATTTTCAGCTTTCCGGGGCTCGGGTTTTATTTTTGCCCAAACTTTTTCTAGGTGTCTATCATGACCCTAGAGGATCCTCGGTGCCACGGGAGGGTCATCCGAATCCCCGCACTCATGCCTTTTGTCTTCCAACTCTGACACTAGTGTCCTGTAAAACATCATTCCAAGCCTATCATGGACCGGATAAGTGACCCAAAGGGCCTCTCATGTCCCTTATGGGTGTTCAGTGTGATGTGCTGCGAAAATATCGACTTTCTTTACGGGGCCTCTGGAAGTCCAAAAAACGTAGATTATAGCCTTCGTTTTCGGCTTACGGGGGCCCGGATGTCATTTTTGCCCAAATTTCTCCGGGGGTTCTATCATGACCCTTGAGGATCCTCGGTGCCCCGGGAGGGTCATCCGGACCCTCGAATTTCAATATCACCCATGCCTTCGGTGTTCCTTCCCTTACATTGGTGTCCCGTAAAAACGCCTTACAAGCCTATCAGGGACCTGATAACGCACCCCAGGGGCCTCTTATATTACCTAGGGGTGTCCGGTGCAATGTGGTGCAAAAATATCCAGCTTCGTTCAGGGGCCTCCCGCAAGCCCCAAAAACGTGGATTATACTCTTTGATTTTCGGCTTCCTGGGGCCGGTTTTCGTCTTTGCCCAAATTTCTTTGGGGGTCTATCGTCACCCAAGAGAATTTTCGGTGCCTCGGGATAGTCATCCGGGTTCCTGAACCCCTCGTTTACTCGTAGGACATGGATGCTGGGACATGGGCCACCCAGATTTTGTTTCAATAAATTTTTGATGTACTTAGTTATTTCGATCCATTGTGTACTATATGATAATCTTTGGTAGGAGAACTATATAACAGAGTATTCTCAAGTTGTTTAATAAAAGAGTAATAATCGTTTTGCTAAGCAATCGTCAAATACTAATCAAGGTTTACAATATGACTAATCATAATAAGTAGAATTATAGTGCAACAAATAATGTCATTTAAGGGTAGATACTTCTAACTTTTATAGAGGCACCACAACTTCTTTTTTTTTTTTTTTTTTTGGTCAAAGGTTAATACACCCCAGTAAATGACTATTACCATTACTTGAGTGCAACCCACCCCCACATTTTAATATTTGCCCTAAACGATTAAGAGTAAAGTTGCGGATAAGCCTCTCCAAATTCCATATTGGTGTTGTTTTAGTTTTATTTATCAGTTTATTACAAAATTAACATCAAAAGAAAAAAAGAAAATTATTACAACAAAGTTAGAAGTAAGACAACCCATCAAAAAACGTTAAATTTAAAAAAAAATCAAAAAAAGTTGAAATATCACATGTATCGCACGGAAACACACACTAGTTGAATACAAATAACGGAGCACAAATGTGAGAGAGCGAATTGAAAATATAGAAAGAGTTTTGCAATTTCATATTTTATTATTAGTTCGTACAAGCTGACCAAGCATCATTTCACTAGATTTATCTAAGACACTCTAGCGGGTTGACTCTTCTTTGATATGTCCTTATCACAATCTAGTGATCGAACAGCTTTTTTAGTAAGAAGCTCCATAATACTATTGATAGTCACAGGGGTCACTTTTTAGTGAAATAAGGGTCACGACTCATAATAAATGACCCCTATATTCCTAAATAATGACCTATTTTTCTGTGAAGTGGTATCACACAAGACTTGCTGCATTGTGTTCAAAATTTTGCGGTAAAATAAATAAACTACTAGCACCGAAATGCAAAGCAACAAATACCAGCCTGAACTAGTTTGTTTGTGTTCAGCTTTGGTTTTTCCAATCCAGTCGGATCTTTGATCTCCACATCTTTAGATTCAGATCCCTACCCCCGGTTCAGACCGTTCCAATCTGGTCGTGCAATTTCGGACCAATGAGCGGCCCTTCCAATAGCAAATAGCAAGTAAACATTGTGGTTTTTGAGTCCTTTGTACTCTATCCATGCACCCAATGCTCATAGTGATGTTGGATAGCTCAAGTAAAATGAGTAGAAGTAGAACTACTGATAAACAGAAAGTGCTAAAGGTTTGGCAATGAAACAATTTTCATTGTTCTTCCACATAATTCCATTAGTAGGAGAATACATTCGCGAATGATGGAAACTGCCTTCTCAATAGGCGCCGCCCTTGAACTGGATCATATTTCCCTAAGATGTATACCAAGAACCTGACCCCCTTCCATTGAATATTAGTACTAGTCCTTGGGCTGGAAACTGAGTGTATCTTTCCCCCCAAGTCCATTTAGCAATGTTGGTCACCTACGCAAAAACCGCATCTGTGATTGACTTGGTGAGGTACAAAATTGCACATAACTCCCAGTGAACTTGTCCCTGCAGTCGGAATGTGCAGGCGCTGCATCTGACATCCCAAAAGCCTCTATAGTATGCTCTATGATGTGTGCAGAAAGCTGTGGAAGCGAAGTCTGTTTCTGCTTCAAAACATGAATTTCAGTTTCACCTGTATAGGAGATGCACGAGCAACAAAAGGCAGAAGTCCATTTCCAGGATTATAATCTTCATTCTTCAAGTCAGATGATCAAACTCCACAACCACTGCAAGGATCAGAAAGTTACATCACCGAAGCCATCAAGGAAAAAAGTTCTTGTGGGGAAGAGTGCACATTAATGCTTAACTTGTACTCTCCAGTGTTTTACTTAGGACAAGGGTGCAATTATATACAATCCAAAGTAGTTATTATAATTTTAATTGTGGAGAATCTCTGATGACAACTGCAGAGCCTTAATGATGCTTCATAGTTAACTCCAGTCTTCACTACGAAATACTGTATGTGTTAGATATTGAAGTGAGCCAAATTTAATACCAAAAGTATCAACAAATAAACCCTTCATAGAAAACCAATAAAGGGGGAAAATGGAATACAGAAGGAAGCAGAGTGATAATTGTAAATAGAATAAAAAAACCTGTGTATTTTCTTTTTCACGTCAAATTATTTTTCTTTAAATGATTTAACAATCCATTTAAACAAAAATGGAAAATACATAATCTCAGAATTCTTTTTCACATTAACATTACAATGATGGTAATTTATATATAGTATGGAAGCTATGCAAAACATACCGCCGGAACCTGGGGGAAGATGCATAGACTGGTAAAGAAGGCCCAAAAAATCCGTCATGATAATTTTGCACGCCAGGGTGACCTCTGTCTGAACATCCACGAAGCTCAGGTACGTCATCCGTGCCTACAAAATGCTCTGGTCCAACAGACCAAAACTGTAGCAGTTCAGTTTGAGAACCATAAGAAATGGTCTGAGCACAAGGATATAGCATAACAAGAGAAAGAGAATCTCCAGAAGGAGAAACCTCATTAAGCTGTGCAGAACGCATTGGGTATACAGAGTCATGAACATTGTCAGGACCATTGCGTGCAGGTTTTGACGTAGATGGACCATTTGAAAAACGATACAAGTGGTTAGAGTTGTGCTGGAATGTACCCCACGATCTGTCAGTTTGGGAGGCGGTAGCAGCTGATCTGTCCATCTTTCTATTTGTCTTCTCATAGTGGTATCGAGGTTGTCCACGACCAGTAAATCTTGGCTTCGAGTTAAAGTTCCAATTTTCTTCCCTCTCCCGGTGGTGTTCACTCCTCTCATAGTTGTAGTCTCCTCGATACTGCCTAGAGGTAGAAAATTGGCGATCCTGGATAATCTTCTGAAACAAATTGAGAAACAAAGAGCCCATCAGATTAATGATTCTTGCTGCCTTTCATACTCAAACTTCCAAGACATAGCATACCCTATTAGTAGCATTTATCGTGCAAAAATGACATAAGACCTCTTATGGATATAAAATCTGAAGGTGTGTGATTTTGCTAGCCATTTGTGGAGTAGGCTGTTTGGGAATTTTGGGGAGACGTGGGTTCAGGTATTTCAGGTGCGGGTTTGGAGGGTTGGGAGAGGGGAGAGGGGAGGAGATAAGACTGTTGTGGTGTAATGCAATCTTTGCGATCATTTGGTGTCTTTGGCTGGAGAGGAATGCCCGGGTTTTCAATGACGTGGCTATTTCGGATGATCTGGTGTGGATAAAACCACATATCTAGCTTCACTGTGGGTTAGAGCTTCTGGGACATTTAGAGGTTACACCATTACTCAAATTCAGCATAAGTGGGCTGCATTGATTTGTAACTAGATATTTTGGAAGACGTCTTGTCCTCCTTTGCTGTAACTTTTGACACTTTATTAATACAACTCTCTTTTTCTAAAGAAAAAAAAAATCTAAGGGTGTGTTCTTGCTCGTCTAAGTATAAACAAGATGAAACACAGTGGAGAAAGCATGTTTGACCTATAAAAGCTCTAGATAAGTAGCAAGTCCAAAGCCACTATTAGAGCTTATCTTGGGATAAGAGAGGAGAAACAAGCGTAGTGTTTAGGGCTCGTTCTTTTCAACTGGAAACTGGAACTGGTAACTGGGAGAAACTGGACAAAACTGGGAAGTCTAACTGGTAACTGAGAAAAACTGGGAGAAACTGGGAAAAACTGAAAATTGTTTAATTTTCACTGTTAATAATAATAATAATAGTAATTATACTAAATAACAACAACAATAATAATAATAAATAATAATAAATAATAATAATAATAATAATAATAATAATAATAATTATTATTATTATGATGATGATAATATTATTTACTATTAATTATTAATTGTTATTGTTATTATTATTATTATTATTATTATTATTATTATTATTATTATTATTATTATTATTATTATTGTTGTTGTTGTTATCATTATTATTAAAACTGGAAACTGGACAAAACTGGGTCAAACTGGGCAAAACTGGACAAAACTGTATTTTGTAACTGGTAACTGGTGAAAACTAGGCAAAACTGGACAAATCTGAAAACCAGTTGAAAAGAACATGCCCTTAAATGAGAAAGAAATACATTCTAGATCGTTACTAAGTTGCCTTGTTAATTCCATCATAAGGTACAAGAGATGTAAGAATAAACAACTTGAGCATGAAAGCAAGTGTTCCATAGTGATTAATAACAACAGCATTTTAATTTTTCACAGAAGCAGAAAATTTTGCACTTTAAGAGAGAAAGTTATCTAGATATAACCTCCTATTATTATTGTTTCAGGCAAGCATTCTTACTGGATTTGGAAAGTAAGTTCCAGTTCCATTGCGGTGTTTAGAAACTTCTGCACCATATTGTCGAGAAACATCAGCAGGTTTAATGGAACCAGGCTGCACAGCTGAAACAGGTACAGCCTGAGCAAAGGAAGTGGCACTTCCAGATGATGGTTTCGCGGGAATATCAAATGGTAAATGCCCTTGCAAATGTTGAGGTGTTACAACAGGAGGAGGATAAGCAAAGGGGTGCTGCCACTGTGAATTTTGGCAGAGCCGACCATATTGCAGATTCTCCCAGTGGCTAGTAAAATCACCATGGAAAATGTCAGATCCCCCCTCGTCCGGATGTTCTCCAGAATCACTTCTCTCCATTGAATTATAAGGGTCTGATTTATGGATCAGCTGTTCTGGAGCATTTGCTGATTCTGAGCTGTGAGCCGACTGACTGAAGGGGAAGATAGATTTCTTCGTCTCCACGTCATGTTGACAGGTGGGTGCACCAGAGGTTCTTGTGCCATTAGGTAGATTGTATACAGGCACCATTGTAACAAAAGGCATAGGTGGCCCAGCAGGATAAAATGCAACTGGTAAGACTCCATGGTTACGTGTCACACCCTGCTGTGTACCAGGACGTACAAGCAATGGAGTAAACGGTGACACTGAATTTGGGTAACTCATATGAGGTGGTCCAAATTCAGGTAACTGATGGACCTCAGCATGTGACGAAATGAAAGATGGGGCAACTGATTCATCAGTTGACAAAAGGACCCGATCTTTGCAATCATCATCTATATCATCATAAGTCTCACCAATCGGTTCTCCATCAGCTTGCCATCCACTATTAACTCTAACGGGATTCTGTGAGGAACGTTTCTTGTTTCCCACTTGGTACCTCACTGCATTTGTCATCTTTGAAGGTCTTCCATCCCAAGAACTTTCAGAAGATGCCTTTGTTGTCCTAGATGAAGTAGCAGGGGAGGTGGGTGATAATCTGGTACTAGCAGTAGTGAAATTCTCGCTTTCAGGATCAAAATCTCTAATAGAATCAGTATTACAGTCAGACCAAAAACCACAGTCATCATCCTTATGATCGGCTGCTAATACTGTACTACCATTCAATCGTCCAATCATTTCTGCGCAATCGGGTGTCACTCCCACAGAATTGAAGTGCTTAGAAATAGGCGCAGAAAGAGGACCATCAGAATAATGCATAACAGTTCCCAGATCAGACTCAGGAGAAGTCAAATTTACTGGAATTGTGCCGGCAAAGTTATGTTGATTGTATCTCATTATGGCAGGTGGAAATGGAACTAGGGGGCGGGAAGCTAGATTAACAGGCATCTGAACATGCCCACTATAATTCTGAATTCTCGAAGGTGACATCAGGTTCATGAAGTCTTGAACCTCCTCATGGCTCTGATTTGGTTCATCATCAGATGAAAATACTGGTCTTGTGGAACCCGCAACAGATTCATTAGAGCGTTTTGCAATATGATTCTTCATCATACCAGAGCCCCTGAACGTCAAACTAGTATCATCATCCAATTCTTCTGTTCCCACATTACGCTTGCATGGAGATGCAGCTCCACTTGGCATGTTTGTCAGTTCAGGACTGGAGCATGTCCTAGCAAACTGATGCCGTGCTCTATTTTGCAAGATGCTATTTTGCAGCTTCTTAGTGAGATTACTTATCTGAATGTTATGATGGGCCCAACCAGAAGCTTCTTGACATGTTAAGTCATTAAAATTCATCTGTTTATAAGCATACAAATCTTTTTGTGTATCAGAGGTCCCACCTACCAGATTCACTGAAATGTTGCTGGGCTGCAGGGCAGAATCAATCTCAGGATCATGACTGACAATACTTTCTGTTGTTTTCTGTCTGCTTGTATGATTTCTGAGGTTTCCGCCATGTCCCGAGTCAACTTGTCTCGAGCCAAATGCATCAATAATAGGTGCATCAGGACGGCACCCTTTCCCATGTCTATCCCATGTGTTCATAAAGAACTGGTTCACTTCAGCTACTATACTCTCTTCCTGGCACTCAAGTATTCTGGCTAGCTGTTGAGCCCCGAGACCAAAGGCACTACGAATTCTATAAAAGTTACCTGAAGATACAGAGGTGAATTAATGTAAGTGCATTCAAAAATTGTCAATTAATGGCTCCATAACAGAGAAGAAAAGCTCCTGCAACCTTGGACAAACCGGTAAAAGTAAATTGCAAAGGAAAAAAAAAAATTAGCAAGCCAAGCAGGCCAAGAATCTGATGGTATGTACATACACACCAAAACACAGTTAAGGGCCAAAGATAATTAGTTGCAACTTGCAAGAGGATGGAAATACCAGTGAAGCACATGATAGATATTCAAAGATTTCAAAAACAGGACAAGACTAATTGGCCAATGGCCATCCAAGTAAGCTTTAAATGCACAGCCCAGTTGAAGGTGTTCATACAATGCAATTGATTGATTTAATACAATGAAATTAAAAAATCTGATAATTTACACAAAGGTACTGATGGCGAACGGGGAATCCTCCCACAACTCAACTAATTCTCATTAAATTCATAAACCAAAAACTAAGGAGGACAATACATTAAGGCCCTATTTATAAGCTAAAACATATGCTTGGAGAATAAGAAACTACCTAACACCCTAATATAACTAAAGACACTTTACTAACACTAATAATGCTATATTCTAAGATCTACTACCCTAATAAAATACCCCTTCAAATAAATCCGAAAATAACAAACTATCAAAAATACAGTTATTTCCTAAAACTAATAAGTACATGCCATTCATTTTAAATCTTTTATTTCCCTTTCTTGTCATCCGCATCAGGTACCCTCAGGTTTGCTGAGTAAAAGAGCAATATCCTTAACTTAGGTAAATAGCATACATATGTAGCCACGCCAAAAAGGTTGGCAGAAAATATTAAAAGCATGTCCTTCACATGGAAAGCTCTCATTTCCAAGAGTAATACTCAAGTGTTCATACAGCTTTTAATCTTCCTGTTCTTGAGTACAGAAATAAAACTACTAGTTGAACAACTATATTAGTGATTAAGCAGCAAAAAGTAGTATGATTAAAGAAAACAAAAAGGTACCACAGCAAGTATACATATATAAGCAGTGAACATTAATGCCATTGGCAAGCAGCAGCTATAATCGTCAAGTACCTTTATATATAAGCAGTGAAAATTAATACCATTGGCAAGCAGCAGCTATAATAGTCAAGTACCTTTACTCACACTACGTCCAAGGTTGTTGTTTATACGCAAAGGATCAACGACATTAAAATGTTTCGCAATGAAAGGTTGTCCTTGATTTTCTTGACCACCAGGAAAGACAGAATATGCTGTGCTACAAGCACTTAGAAACATTTTGTTCAGTAGCAATTCTCCACCATCCTTTCGAGGAGACTCGGCTGCAAGGTATATCAAATAGAGACTGATAAATATTTACTTGGTCAACAATTTATAGTGAAAGTCATTCACTTTCTTGGTGAAACCAAGTTTTGCTGGAATACTATCTACCTGACATTTTGGGAAGTGAACTAATCGGTACCGGACCCCTGAGGCTAACACAAAAGTTGGTCCAGTCAAATTTACTGAAGAACTCCAAGAAGCGGTAAAGTACCTACATGTGAAAAGAGATATTCAGGTGGAATATCAGAATATAATGACTGATGAAGATAGATCTCTATCTATACTTTCAGGACAATGAAAAGCATGGAGTCATGGACAATAGCAAAAGCATAACTCACCTCAAGTGGCCCAGCAAAGGAATTGTTGAAAACATGGAAAATATACAAAACCAATGTCTCCAAAGCATAAGTCGAAATCAGTCCATGATGAGCCCCCAGTATACGGCTTTCATAGTAGCACCAAGCCTTAATTAATATAATGCTTCGCTTGAATAAATGATTTTGCTTTATCAAGTTGTCAACCTGAAAATTAAAACATGTAGGGTAGCAAAGGGTCATTTTTACTAGAAGGAATTAATTTGAGCTGGAAAACAGGAAAAATAGGAGTGATACATATTACCATCGAGAAGTATAATTAGGGCTGTTCAAAAGGTAAATAGGAGCACACCTCTTCAAGAAAACAAAGTGTACACAAACCACCAAGCTGGTTGAAAGATATATCCACCACAATGTTATCCACAAGGCATTTTATTATCTTGACCTGCATAAGTAAGACAGTAAATTTCCACTCTAGTTTGTAATATCAGGCACACAGACAATGGTGGCTTTCAAATTTTTGAGTTTCTGTGAGTAACCTGATTTTCAACCAAGCACAGAAGCATTAAGTTCATGGATCGGTGCCAAATTATCCATTCAGTCTTGTGTTTTACGTATATCTCTTGGATCAATCATTGTATTAAGCTCTTAACTTGAGAATTATTATCAGAAGTTTCATAAAAGTGGCAAGAAAACACCACATACTGTAATTTCCTAAGTAATACCAAACCAGTGACTAGTTCAAGAATACAATTAGAGTGACTTGTCAAAAAGAGAAACAACCAACCCAGAGAACCATAATGAAAATATTTTACCTGAAAGTCATCAACCTGAAAATAAACACTTCCTCCAATTCTAAGTAAATGTCCTAGTAAATTAAGAAGACTATAAAGAAAAACAGTAATAGGTTTATTGGGGCAATGCATCGTTAGCATAACATAAGCACAGTCAATTTAACATGCCAGTATATAGAGCAGGGCAATCACATTGAGACGAATGGTGTGAATCAATTGATTAAGAATGGTCCCCAGGAAAGAAGCATAAAGGATTCTATGTCCTTGTCCAAGCTTGTCGTACAAAAATAGAATCAATCATCATGTAAATCTTCAATTAGTAAAGCTCAAAAATACACTACAAACACAAATAATGGAAGGGACAAGTAGGATTCCACCCGGAAGAAGGTACCTCAGCTTGAATATACTGAACCTCTTGCACTTGGAATTCAGCCTCGTCATTCTTTTCTTCCTTTTGTAACATATCTCGAACCTCACTAGCCAATTTATCTTTCAAATTCTGATCGTCGTTAAATGCAGTCAAATCAATATCCCCATCAGGCAGATAAGTCTTAAGCGGTACAGAACCAAAGGCAAACACCTGTTAATGAAGCCACAATATCTGAGATGAGAAGGAGGAGACTTCTACTTTCCTACGTGCAATAAACACCATATCAGAATGTACAAGCCTATCTGTATAAAAGATGTAATCAATCATAGACAATCCACAGATGCATCTGCTTTGCTCAAAATACAACATGCTAGCAACACAAGTTTTAAAACCCCCAGGCAAGAAGTTAATTGTACGTGGTTCCTTCCGAGCCATGGGTTGGGACCAGGAACAGCATTTGAAACTTTCAAAAATCGAGTAGGTTTAGCTGGGAATCTGGAAAGATAAGGAACATTACATGATACACTAGGAAATGTCGTATTTTCTGTTCTTTGTGTTCGTTCCCTCTATCTTACCAAAGTGTTCTTTTCTTCTTGATTTAAACTTCAATGTTAACCGCGTGCTTCAGAGAGTGTCTGCAAGGGTGGATGCCGTGAGGAGAGATGTGACACCTACTAAAAAAATACCCCCCCCCCGATGGGCGAACTAAACCCGAAATCAGGAAAATTTTGTGTTTGAGCACATCGTATATTCTTTACTTAAAGATCATATAAACATGAGTACCTAGGTATCGACAAGTCAGAACCACCAAGTCCTCGTGTTATATAATTCTAACAATCCAATGGTCAGAGACATGATAATTTACAGTCATACCTGATCCTTTACCAAAATAGGAGCACCACAAGATGTCCTTTTGTGTTGCTATAAGAAATCAATTTATTTCCCAATAAGATCTTCAAGTGGTAAGAACATACCAAAACTGAAAAAGATAAGAATATGGGGCAAGAAACAAAGGTCTTTCCCTCAATGAAGAAGCAAATTTTGGCCTTTTGCATCAAGGCTTTCATGACTATAAATGTTATTGAACAGTAACGCTAAGTCCCATAAGCCATCTAACATTCTCACCCTCATACTTATATGTTATATCCAATAACAAATGAACTATACAGCAGTGTATCTAAAAAGACAAAATATGCAACAAACAAGTGAAACATCCCTAAGTTTAACAAAAGTAGCAAACCAATGACAAGGTGAAGGGAAGCCTTAACTATATAATTGGTAACGGTCAAATATCCTTTTGTGACTATCTTTAAAGACACGAACACACTGGAGAGGTTTGTGCATGTTGGAGATGGAAATGTGTCCTGTTTCCGAAGGCTTTTCAAGTGACTATATGCATAAATATTTGTGTTCTCCATGTTTCCTGACATCCGGATTTCCATGCTGTGTCTGTTTACGTGGAACATAGGTAACTATTTTTAATTTTTTATTCTTGTTTAGATAAACAACATAGGTAACTATTACTAAGTTTATGCTTGGAGAAAGACTCTCAGGGTCAGGGCTAAAAGGATTAGCTTAAGTATCGAGTACAATTGTACAGATACACTAATGTTAAGCGTGGACTTTGATCGCAAATCTACCAAGAAAACTAGGGAAGTGCACAACGACATTCCAGCATCAGCTCACTAACCAAAACATAGCAATCACTAGAACCATAAATATCGTCAAACAGCATATACCCGTGTTAACGAGCATGAATACCAAAATAATAACAAGTTTGACAACATACAACATTAAGATCCTTCAAGTAACATATCCAGATTCAACGGAAGAGGCAATATCTCAAAAAGTTATAGGCAGTTCACACCTGGCAAGGCACACATTTTGTGATTAGGCACCGCACGTATGATGCTACAGCCTTTCTATGCTTCTCAGATGACCAATTTGGCTGGATGCATGATATAAGTTCTGCAGTTCTTTCTTCAGCTATTGCCCACCGTTCTGGGTCAATAGGTTTAATAACCGAAGCAGCTTCATCCGTTATAAGACCATTAGGATGAAACCCATTTGGCTGTATCTTTTCACTACGAGTACCCATTCAAACCTTATGATGTTGTACTTTCTGGTTAGCTTTCTTTTCCCTATCTATATAGAGAAACACAAAGTCTAAGTTAATCTTTAGAGTTAATATCAACAGTCTATTACAATACAAGAAGATCATGGGCTGTAAGTAAGTCTTCAACTTTATAACATAATGTCAAACATTTAGTCCAATTCTATCTAACACTAAGACTAACATTATTAGTTAGCAAATATATGACTTTTACATTACTTCCATTAACCTCTAAAGATTCTCATGCTGCAGTAAACAAGAATTCACCCACTGATTTTCTCCGTCAACAAAAAATCATCCTTTTGAAAACTAAAAAGCAAGAAAAGCTCAAACCGACATATATATATCAGAGTTAAAAATTGATGCTGAAATTAAAGAACGAAAAACATAAATGCCATCAAAGAAACAAGAAAAAAAGTAAACAATGAAGTTCACGCATGATAATTCGAACAGAAACCCTAAATTTCAACATCAATTGAATGATCCTCAAGTAACAATCAAGAAAACAAAGCTTCACAAACAAACACAGAATTACAAACCATAATTTAACACGAGTAACCAAAATCCCTAACTCAACTCACAAAAGTTCAACATTCTACATTAAAGTCACTAAGTAAACAAAATTGTCCACCAAATTCAATTATTAAAAGGAAAAAAAAACAGCGGTGATGAAATGAAATAAGATGAAAGTAATTGAAAATTACAGCAGAAATTGGAGAGTGTAAGAAAGTTTAGTAGGACCTGCAAGTAATGATTGAATTATTGTCAAGTGGAGATGAACAGTGAAGGAAATTAAAAAAGTGCAATTGGATTGATCTGAAGTTTTTTTCTGTTTCGAAGTTTTGGTGTTTGTTTTTTGTCCACAACGAATGAGAGAGACTTGGGTGTGTTTGCAGGGATATGTGCTGAGAGAGAGAGAGAGAGAGAGAGAGAGAGAGAGTAGTACGCGGTCAAAGTAATTCCTGTTGGAGTGACCGTGTGTGCTTATTTTCAACGGCAAATTTTTCCTCTCATCAAAAATCCAGGGGCTCTACTCATGCAATTATGCAAGCGATGTGGGGTTATGGTGTTATTTGTAGATGAACGCAAATTTTTATACGAGGTTGCCTTAATGTGAGACGCCTTAAATAAGCATGATGCTATGGGTAATTGTGGAAGTTTTATAACTTTTTTGACATGAGTTTATAATTAATTTTTACTCATTAAATTATTAAAAGTGAATCTTTTCGGATACATAAAATGTTGTAATTGTAAGGATAACTCAGTTATATATTATGCTAGATATTCGGGTTAAGGGTAAAAAGGCTCATGATTGCATTTTTCTAGTTAAAACAGGTGGATAGCTTTCCTTATTGAATATTGATCATGAATCTTGATTTTATTCATCTTTAACTTTGGAAAGAAATATAGTGAGACGCAATTTTTTTTCAACATTCATAGATTGTCAACGCCAACCTTCTATATTATATATGACTTCAATTTGAGATTCCATATCATACATTTTTCTATATAATTATTATGGGTTTTGACATCTAAGATACGTAACGAATTTTCAAGTCACGATTTGTGTTTGTTTTTTTTGCTTGACTTTCAATTCATGATTTGTTAGACTCTCAAGACGATTACTCAATATAGGCATATAGTGTGTTTTATTCCATTGAATTTAAGTTCTCTAAAAATCTCAACTAGCTTAAAGGTATCCTTAGAACTAATATAATTTTTTCTTCTAAAAAAAAAAGAACTAATATAACTTTTCTGTACAATCAACCTATTTTTGTTTTTTTTTTAGGGTATGTACAATCAACCTATTTATCACTAGTAAGTACGTAGTAATAAAAACACTTTTACATTTTTTCAAGGTCCACCCGATTCAAGTTCAACTTTCACCGAGATAGGTACAACACACAAAACTTCTTTCAAGTCTATTAAAATTTTACATAGTTAAACGGCTTTAACCACCTCATAGGCCTCTTTACCTTTTCACAAAAACTTCTATAAGACGGTATTACCATAACTTTTTGAAATTTTACATTTGAGGTCAAATTTTCCTTTTCCGCTACGACTCTTTTCCATTTTTTATAAAAGTATTCTAATCATTAGAAAAAACGAATGGGGAGTGATTTTGCCAAGGCAATAATCACTTCTTCCTAGGTAAATAAATTAAATGGAAGAAGCATTTGCCTTGAAAAAACGAATGCTATGTTATCCCGTTCAAGCCCCTACATAATCTCTTATTTGGAAGAGACTCATGTTTTCCTTTCAAAGAGCAATTGTTCCCATGGGTTTTACAAATACCAAGAAAAAACGAGACCATCTTTCGAGCTTACACGTTTTGTAATAAGTCTAAAAGTGTAGTATCACATGGATTTGCAGGGTTATTGCGTTAATGGAGTTACGAAGGTTCATAAAGTTTGCATGATTATACAGAGAACATCCGTGGGTTCTGAAACTCCCACTTCCCACAATGTGTTCTGAAACTCCTTAACCATACAACAAAACAAATTGACGTACCCATCATAACCCTTTTGCTCTTCCAAAATCAACCAATATGTAAAATAAATAAATAAATAAATAAAAACCTCGATCTGCCAACGCTTAAAAAATATGACTAAAATTTTACCCAAAAAAATTACAGAAAAAGAAAAGAGCTCTATTATTCTTTATTCATATTCCGCGAAACAAACTATATAATCAGTATCCACTTCATCCTAATACACTGGAAATTTACAATTCTGCAACTAATTGAAAGAAGATACTTAGCATTTCTACCTTTATGATCCTAATATATTATGTGCCTAATCAAATGCAAGATTTGCTTTTAATTATTATCAAATCAAAGAATTCTTGCAGCAGCAGCAGCTTCCGGGAGTTGTGGCTGAATACAAACCCATAAACTCCAAATGTACAAGCTATTAGGATATTTGCTGGTGATGAAGAGCTGGTCTTTTCTCAACTAACTCATAATGGATAACAAAATTTTCCTGCAAATGAATAGTTTTATGGATCGAAGCTCAGGCATATGAAGCATAACCAAAGAAGCAAATGATCGTAAATACATGTATGTACCTTAAGAGTTGTATCCCATGCCTTAGGATCAAAGGCAAGGTAAGATCCTCTTTCATATGCGTTGGTCTTAACAAGAGGCTCAAGGTTGGGGACCCTCATAAGCCATTGTCGAAGTTCCTTGTGATAGAACCAACCTCTGTTATAACTGCAAAGATATTGCAGACACCACTTAGCGAACAACAATCAATGTTTTGAAATCAAATCACATAATTTGGTTAGTCTGACAAGACGGCAAGGGATAAAATGTAGAGAGTAAAATTATGCATAACAGGCAAAGGATGAAGGAATTCGAGAGAAAATGAAGTCTGTGGCATATTATGAACAATAATTCAAGAGCATACAGTTCATTTGCTGCATATATCTGAGCTTCGTCTTTTGGCATGCTGCAGATGACAGAAAAGATTAATTAATACCAATCAGAATTGGAATGGATCATCTGAATACAGAAAGAGCCTTGATGAGAAGATTTACCTATAAAAGACGTAGAATAATGTAGGCAGCTGAAACTTTGCAAAATACCCTTGCTGCAACCACCGGGCAAATAATAAGATTATCATATAAGGAAAGCTATAACTGAAACAATACCACTTGAATCAAGCAGCTCACATGTAGGGGAGGAGGTTGTTTTGCATGATAACATTCCGGTGTACTGAACTCAGGTTCACCCCTAGCTGGCTCATCAGACCACGGGGATGCAAAAGTTTTGTGAAGATTTTCTGATGAATTCAAATTTAACCCCAGTGTAGTCAGATCGATACCCAGTGCAAGCGATGTGAGATCAGGATCACTCATCCTTATTACACTTAGTAGGCCAAGTAATCCAAATGGATCAGGAACAGCTTGTGCAGACTGCATTGAATTGATACCCTGATCTCTAAAAGTTGGATTGAGAGATGGCATCTGCTGCAGGCGAAATTGTGGCTGGCTTTGCTGTTGTTGATATTGCTGCAAAAACTGCTGCTCATAAGAACCCATACTAGAAACTGCACCAGGAGAATTTATGGTCCTTAGGCTGAGGCCAGGGGGCACGTTGTTCTGCAGAGTAAGAAACGCAGCAAAATAAATGATGTCAGCATGTCTCCAGGGGTGCAGGGAAATTTTCCTTTTCCATATAAATTCCTATTTCATAAATTCATTCTTCCTTTTTGCTTTCTGTATTCCAGGTTCACCAGTAAGAGACCACATTTAAGCAGGTAAACGTAAGCCTCTTAATTTCTAAAATCTTTTGCATGTGTCACTCATATCTGCACTCACGCTCATGCCTAAACTCAACAGAAAATGCTCCTTTTGAAAACCCAAGAACACAAACTCGAATAAAAGATAATTGATCTTTATAATGTTATATTGTATCCCAGCAAGTAGATGACTGCATATAAATATAATATATAGAAACACTAAAAGTCTCTTTGTCGTTCATACTTGCTCAAGCATACCAAGATCACCGTAATTCAACCAAGATCACCGTAATTCAAGTTATGGTATCATTTCTTTAGCATTTCACACTAATCTAGTGAAATCATCTATGCAATCTTGAAACTAATGGATCTGCATTCACCAAACTTTCACTCTTTTTTTTATATTGGGTTTATTTGGGTGGAGGGGGTTACACCAGGAACACACCCATTTTACTTAATCTAGTCACCAAAACAAAATTTAACCATGGCAAAACTAACCCGTTTCCTGTATTCCTCATGCTTAGAATGCCTTCATGTTTAGCTGCAATTATTGCATACCTGTTTTATGATGTACAGGTGGCAATAAATCCTCATAACCTTCTAAAGACCCAATGCCTCTACATATTACACCTACAAGTAATATATGCAGGCATCTAAATGAAAAAAATTCATTTATCGACTACCTTGATACTATACTGCAAAAGTGGGACAACTGCCTTATGAATTAGTACAATATGCAGCACGTAAATCACCACAAAACTTCTCAAAGGACCCATTGCCATTACTATTGAACATCTATAAGTTGTTGCAGAATGATAACATTAACGTCTGTAATACAAAGTTGCCAATTCAATGTCAAAAGGGAGAAATTACTGACAGAGAGCGAATGCTGCTGCTGCTGCTGCTGCTGTGAACGGAGTGATGAGTACATTCCCCCCAAGCTAAATCCAGGTGACCTCCCCATCTACACATCCAATCTTTACACGTAAGAGTACATACAAGAAGCTGGACAAAGTGCTGATACCACCTAAAGCGTACAAATTAATTTCAATCAGTTACAAGGTACTCACAGAGAAGTGTTGAGACTGAACCATAGGTACTCCATTATCAATGTGGTCCTTTTGCTGGAAATCCATCCCATAATCAGCATTTCCACCTGCATAGAATTCAAAATATATATTTATTGAAAAATGTATCACCTTAATTCTTAATTACCCAAAAAAAAGGAGGGTTTGCTCTGAAGCAAGTAGCCGTAATTAGAGAAACATAATGGGATCCAAAATCTCGTGGTCAGCTATTTTATAATATAAGATTCTGCAATAAGGCAAGTCAAATAAATGATTACTACGTAAGGAATTTAGCTACATCTTTTAGGTAAGAGATATTTACTGCTGCACTCATATAAGTTGGTATCTTATTATATCTAATTTACCTATCATAGTTCATAGATAAAGGGTCATCATGGCAAATAGTAAGTTAATTACCTAATTACAATGGATCATTGTAGGTAATAAAATATGGGAGAATAAAAACAAAGATACTTATTCTAGTCAATTTTCTGTTTTTCACCCTCAACAGATACACTAGATAGAGTGATAAACCATTTTTCCCACTCCTGAAAGAAATCACAAGCCCAGAGCAGGTCAGGGGCCCTTTGGGAAGGGGGAAGCCAACCTTTGAAACCTGGCAAGGCAGGGAAATCTTCATTTTGGATGCTGAATTCCTGGTTTTGCTGTACAATGGGACTAACTCCAAGGCCTTTGTTTCTCAGGGAACCTGACAAACTTCATCATAAATCTCAAGATACATTCATAAATAAAATAAATAAATAAATAAATAAGAGTTTACCTATTTGTCCATGATGACCTCCAGCGGAGTTAGGCCGACTACCCAGCTGAGGGAAGTCATTTAATGTAAAAGGGGAACTATCATTGGAGTTCTCATCACTTAACATCCCCATGGAACTTAAACTATTTAAATTATTTGCTGCTTGGACATGGCTCTGTGAGAGTGACCCCCCGGCAGAAGGGTACGAGTTCCCAAACATATTAAGTGCCTGTGGAGAAGCTGAAACTAAATACAGTTACTACCATAGCAACACTTGGGATATAACTCATAAATAACTATAAGATCCACATTTAATAGTTGAAAATCTTTCCATCCAGTATGAGCAACAAACAATACTGGAACAATCCTTCAGTGATGTAGCTTGGATAGTTTGATGAAGGTCAAGGACCATTTTACATCATCAAAGGACTGGATCTTTATTTCTGTCCTAAGGAACTAAGCAAGAGCATACATCTTGACCTCCCTAACTCACCAGTGAAGGAATACACCTGAGTGGTGGTGGTGGTAACAATGGAGAGCAATCTCAGATGGCCGTCTTCAAGCCATCTTCTTTTAGGAACTTCAACAAGTGGATGAACCACTATAAAACCACTTTATTTCTCTGCATAAATGCTAAAAGACAGCAAAAGAAGACCTATGTTGCTTGGACTCTTCATTTCACCTCAAGTAACCGTGTTGAATCCTTGACGCTCCGACATGGGTATGGACTATCGATACTTGACACTTCATTTTAGGCTAAACTATGTCACAAAACAGAAAATGGTCGAGTCCGACACCTAGACACATACCAGTGTCCGACACTTGTACCCGAGCCCAAGTAACGTAGAAGACTGAAGGAGCAGTCCTGAATAGTAATTGCTTATTTAACCAGATAATTGCTTGGTTAACCAAGCACAAAGAACGCATTTTATGATCAACTGAATGACATGAATAGGTAATTGTTTGATTAACAAGATAAGAACACGGCATCTCAAACTCCAGGAGACGTCAACAGAAGCAAGTATCTATCAAAGACTGTAAGGGTCAGGTTAAGTTCATTTAGTAATATACAATTCATAAGGCAGCAAGTTCTCATCACATGTCATTTTTGAGGTGTGAAATAGACTATTTGGTGCAGCTTATATACTATCATATGCGAGGTTTGGGTGTGCCCAGACACCGTTATGGTTCCTGCAAATGAGAGGTGTGGAACTAGGAATTATCATTGTTCTCAATTACAAGATGTCACTCTTGCTCTTTCGCAGATTTATCTGTGCAGTTTCATCACCACTTAAGGGCTTAATGGCAGGTACCATTTATTACCTCAATTGCACTCCCAATTATCTAGGTCAAAGATGGTAATAAGCATCTCGATTTCATGATTTTTTTCCAAATCCAGCTTTACTACATCATATACTGAGGGTGCAGAATTTGAATAGTTGACATCTAGTGTAGAGAAGCCTCGTCATAGACTACAATGGCACAGCTACATCTATGTTTGCGAGCCCATTCACAATAAAAAAAAGATTGACTTGGATGTCATACCTTGTTGAAGTACGCCACTAGTTAATCTGCTTGGTCCTTGCAATCCTAAGCTCCCCGATCCACTGTTGTTAGACATATTTAGACGAGAAGCAAGTCCAGGCACAGAAAGACCTCCACCAGAACTTATATTCCTTCCAATGTTGCCACTGCCAATCATACTTCCCATTGAGCCTGAAACTCGAGGACCTGCATTTCCCAAAACAGGGGAGACACCTAGGCCTGGAACAGCACTACGATTACCAATTGCAGCAGAAGTTGGAAGAATCCCAGGAATGGAACCACCAACACCATTTGTGTTACTACTATATCCAGGGCTTCCTACAACATTCATACCTCCTCTATTTGTAACTCCTGAATATCCACCATGTGAGCTCCCATGAGATATCTACAGACGGAAAGGTATGGTAAAGTGATACATCAGTAACAAATGAAAATGTCAGACCTCAACAGTTATGTTTGGCAACTTCTGTTCAACATTGTAAGCCTATTTGTACTACATTATTATTCATTTATTTTGAGGCTTCAAGCTTCATCTTCATGATAATAACATACCTGAGACAGAGCAACAGGGATATTATTTGACGCAAATCGACCCCCTGGAACATTTCCAGTGGGTTGTTGAATCCCACCAGAAGCAACACTATTCATTGATGAATTTCTGGAAGTAAGTGTACCCGACATATTGGGAACATTAAAGCCACCATGCATGTTGAGAGACCCCTCAGTAGTTCCTGTATAAGGAAGCATCACGGAGGCATTAATTGTTAAGAAACCACGAAGTGCAGTCCAAGCATTTTCTACTCACCAGTGTGTCTACGAACAGGGATACAGAACCAGACCGAAGAGCAAAGATGCTAAAACTGACTGCGTTGTACTGCAGGAGATTTAGAAATACTTGTTGAGAAAATACCATAGGCAAGCTCAAGAGAAATTAACATAATGGCAATGAGAAGAAAAAAATTCTGATTTGATTTCTAGACACATCCTTGTCTTGGGTTAGTTGCTACTAAATACTGAAATCAAGGATCTCATCTCTAGAAGTTACCATTCTAATAACTTGACAACATGAAAACCAATTATTTCATTGTCTCAATCATGATAAGCATTGGTGTGGCCAGACATGCGAAAACACAATTGCTCATATCAATGGAGAAGCTAATTACAGCAAACAAATATTCAAATGAAAGCAGCATAACGAACAGCAGAAAACCCTATTTACAGATTTATTTCAAAACAAACACTCCAAAAAGTAAAACCCCCACTACCTATGTCAAATTCCCACCATACAAGGCACCAAGTAATTTACTAGTACAAATTTCTATCAGCCCAAATTGGCATGAAACTGGTATGCTAATCACTTAATTAAATGACAGCACAACCCACATATGGTAATCATTAATTCCATAACGATTTACCACAGCCCTTAAAACCCACTATAAAAAAACCCACCTCAAAAATCAAAACTTTGAGTAAGATAGGCTACAAAGAGATCCAAAACCCAACACCAACAACCAGTCAATTATCAGAATTTCTCCCACCCGTTACTTGTAATGAGCAAAATAGAAAACCCATTAAGCGATTAGATCACACAGTGTCAGCAAGGACAGCAACTCATCAATCAATTGGATAAAGATTCATAAACAACAATGAGAATTTAGTCGTGTCACCACAAATCAAATTGACAAGATCAAATAAGACTTATGGTGAAATAACAAAAAAGATGGTACCTTTGTTTAGTGTTCAGCGGCTATGGTGAGTTGAAGGAGTCGAAAAGGAGAGAGAGAGAGAGTAAAATAGGAAAAAAGAGAAATTTGGTATGGCCGGGTTTATACTTTACTTAAAAATGGGTCGGTGCACAAAAGAGGGGGATCTCTCTCTCTCTCTATCAATATCAAAAGCCAAACGAGAAGCAGCATAATTTTTTTTTTCCTGTTGAATATTTAGAAGCTGGGACTCCCAGTCTCAGATCTTGTTTTGTTTTTTCCGGCTAAGTATTTTTGCTGCCTAGTCCTTTAAATTTTCACTCATTGGGTGTGTGGTATATAAATAAGAGTCAAATAGTGAAATTAATGTTCATATCATATCACTTATGTAACTTAGTTGGTAAAATTTTTAGATATTGTTAATCAAAATTTTGGGTTCTCATAACGTCTGTGATTTAACACTTAATGTGTTAAATGATGCGAGCCTCCCTGAGAAACTAAATGATAACATGTTTGTGTTTATCCCCAAAGTTGAGAATCCGCAACAGGTGACGCAACTGCGACCCATAAGTCTTTGTAATGTAGCCTTCAAACTCATTACAAAGGTCATTGTCAACAGACTCAAAGTGATCCTCCCCAAGGTGGTCTCTCCTTTCCAATCTAGCTTCGGCCCTGGTCGACAAATTACTGACAACATAGTCATAGTACAGGAGGTACTCCATTCCATGCGCACCCAAGGCAAACGCCTCCCTCTCATGACGGTAAAAATCGATCTTGAAAAGGCTTATGATCGCATCCGATGGTAATTTGTTCGTGAAACCTTGATGGAACTCCGCTTACCACAATTAATGGTTGAGGTAATTATGAATTGCATTCAATCTTGTTCTATGAGGGTGCTTTGGAATGGCAATCTCACTGAGGCATTTATGCCTTCACGAGGCGTTCGTCAAGGTGACCCTCTTTCGCCATATATCTTGTTTTGTGCATGGAGCGACTTTCCCATTTAATTCAAGATGCCATGGCCTCGGGTGAGTGGCGTCCTGTTCATGCTAGTAACGATGGCCCACCACTCTCGCACTTATTCTTTGCGGATGACCTCGTTCTCTTTGGTGAAACTTCAACCCATCAAGCGCAAATAATAAATCGCTGCCTTGAACGATTTTGTGAGAGCTCTGGGCAAAAAGTGAGCAATAATAAATCAAGAATACTATTTTCTCAAGCTGTCAGTGAGCCATTAAGGGATGATATTAGCCACACACTCAATATCCCTACCACAAATGATCTGGGTCACTATCTGGGCATGCCCACCTTATCGGGTCGGGTCACTAATGGTACCTACAGATTTATCCTCGACAAGGTCAATGCAAGATTGTCGGGGTGGCAAACCAAATTCCTTTCGTTGGCAGGCCATATTACCCTTGCTCAATCAGTCATCTCATGCATGCCTTTCTATGCTATGCAATCTGCCATGCTCCCCCGATCTTTATGCGACACCATTGATAAAAAATGTAGAGGTTTCATATGGGGTAGCACTGAAGAGCAACGGAAAATCCACCTTGTGTAGTGAGAGAAAGTGGCACAACCTAAAGAAACGGGTGGACTTGGAATCCGCTCAATGAGACAATCAAATGCTTCATTCCTAGCAAAACTGGGTTGGCGAGTTATGAAAGAAGCACCTAGCCTCTGGTCCCGTGTCGTTCGTCATAAATACTGCCATGGGAGAAACGACATTGACATGTTTAGACCCTCTCGTGAATGCTCACACACTTGGAAGGGTATTTTACATGGCGCACCAACCCTTCGTCAAGGTTCCCGTGTCTCCATTGGTAATGGCACCACTACTTTATTTTGGTATCATAACTGGGCAGAGGAGACGCCTCTAATTAACAAGGCACTGAGCACAGTTGATGAAGATATATATGACATGACGGTTGCGGAGATGTGGGGGGTTAATGGTTGGCTATAGGAGAAATTCGCCCATCTCCTTCCACCCCAAACACTGGAGAACATAGCCTCACACCAGGTTATTGGTGCGCTTGGGGAATATCAACACTACTGGAATGGTTCAAATTCTGGAGAGTTTACAATCAAATCAGCTATGGCAATTATTCGTGGAGATATTGACCCGGCCACGAGCAAAGATTGGAAGGCTATATGGCAGGTTCATGCTCCGCAAAAGTGCAGGTCCTTCCTATGGCTAACATCCCATAACAGCTTCCTGAGTAATGTCAATAGGGTAAAACTTAACCTTGCTATTTCAGCTGCATGCACTGAGTGCGGGGAGCCTGAGGAGGACTGCGTCCATATTTTGATGGACTGCCCTCGAGCCAAGGAGATCTGGGCATATCTCCACCCACCCTTTGGAGTTAATGATTTTTATTCAGTGCCACTCGAAGCATGGATCAGTGGTAATCTCTTGGCAAGTGGTACTTGGCCCACAAAATTTGCGTTAGCTTGTTGGTGGATCTGGATATGGCGGAATGCGAGAGCCTTTGGCCATCCTCATGATATACCCCGGGATCGTGTGCAATTTGTTTTGGATAGAGCTGCAGATTACACAAATGTCTGTGAGAAGAAACGCAACCTCCTTGCGGAAGGGAAGCGTAAAAGGGAAGAGGCTTTTATCCGCTGGGAAGCTCATCCAGCTGGGTGGATTAAGTGCAATACTGACGGCGCTTCTCGAGGGAATCCAGGCATCGCTGGTGGTGGCGGCCTCCTCCGTTCTGCAACCGGGGCTTTTATCAAGGCTTTTAGCCTGCGCTGTGGACGTTGCTCCTCCGTCAAACCCGAGTTAATGGCTGCGCTCAAGGGTCTAATTGTGGCAAAGGATATGAGAATCCATAAACTCTCCCTTGAAGTGGATTCTTTGGTGGTATTTAAACTATTGCGTGATGATCCCCGCCCTTGCCACCCGTACTATTTTCTAATCCTACAGTGTCGTGCACTCATCGTGGACACTAGTTGGGAAGTTAGAATCAATCATGTATTTAGAGAGGCCAACTCCGCTGCAGATTGGTTGGCCAATTTTAGCTTTACTAGTGAGGTTGATTTCCTAAGTCTTAATGACCCGCCTGTGGGTCTTAGCAATTTATTTTATGATGATCTTGTAGGGGTGTCTCACCCTCGTTCTATTGTGTTGAACTAATAAAATTTCTAAGGGCCTGCCCCTCCATTGCACCAAAAAAAAAAAAAAAAATTGGGTTCTCATAATATTTGCATCCAATTTTGAATTTTTTTTTTAAATATAAACGACTTATTTTGTCAACTTTAAATTTATTGGAGTATATAATTATAACGTGTAATAACGAAAAGACCAATGGTGATTCTAATAGGCACATATTGTAGTTCATGAATTCTCTCAAAATTGTTTCATTAGATTGAGATGTTGTCTTTATGATTAATTTCATTGTCAATTGGGAGAAAATGAAATGTGAATACCTATATGCGTCTACAATTCCTGGTGGATGGTGAACATGATTGAACTTACACTAGTATAATGAACTAGTCATCACGATTAACCTCCAGTCATAAACAAAATCTAAATTTTAGAATGCAAAATTTGCTCAAAAAATTGATGGGACTTAAAAGTTAAATGTATATCTAATTATTGATGAATTAAAAAAAATACACACATCGAGAAATCATGCCCAAAACATCCCAATAATTATCAACTGGGTGCGAGCACGCTGACAATCGAGAGATGCTAGATTCAATATAATAACGACATAAATTGCGTAATAAAGTCAAAAGAAAAAACGCGCTTTCTGTTGGTCTCATTAATAGCGGATTCAGACCTTATGATGATAGTACACACGACGCGAGACACTAAGGACACCTTCTTCTAATTTCGTGCATCTATAACTAAATCAAAGTGTATTGAACTAGTAAACTTAGTTTTCAATCCTTTCACCACTTAAATCAATGCTTAATATCAGTAATTTTAAAAGTCTTTTCCTCCATAATTAGGGTTCACTAATACTCATTTTGACACCAAGGAATGATGGTGGTAGTAAGGTCGTCCTTGACTAAAGTTATGAGGAGTGAAAACACAAACCTTATCAACTAATTAATGAGACACGATCTGATTTAAATAAGGCCTTTTGTTTTCTTTGCATCTAATTAATTAAGTTGTGTGGTGAAAAACAGAAACATTCTTTGATTTAAACTATATTTTCGTTTCATTTCGTTTTACAATCTAGCTTTGTTATATTGTGGAAGTTCAAATTCATTCCATTTCACTATGATCTACATGTTACGTCTCCATTCACACCAAACTATTGAATAGAATTGTACGAAATCTACCTAAATCAGTGCGTGACTTTGCGCTCATCTCATCGAAAAACGGGTGTACATACCAATTTTAGGAATACAATTCTGCAAGTATCTCATGGTGAGATCCCCAACTTAGGGCATGTTCTTTTCAACTGGTTTCCATTTTTATCCAGTTTTGCCCAATTTTGTCCAGTTACCAATTACAAAATCCAGTTTTGTCCAGTTTTGCCCAGCTTGACCCAGTTTTGCCCAGTTTTAATAATAATGATAACAACAACAACAACAACAACAACAACAATAATAATAAAAAAATAATAATAATAAAAACAAAAATAATTATTTTTCTTATTTTTTCTTATTTATTTTATTATTATTATTATTGTTGTTGTTGTTGTTGTTGTTGTTGTTAGTATAATTATTATTGTTAGTATTATTATTGAATATTATTATTATTGTTATTATAATAATTATTATTATTATTATTATTATTATTTTAGTTATTATTATTATTATTGATATTAATAATAATAATAATAATAATAATAATAATATATTATTATTATTATTATTATTAACCGTGAAAATTAAACAATTTTCAGTTTTTCCCAATTTTTCCCAGTTTCTCCCAATTTGACCTAGTTTTCCCCAATTACCAGTTAGACTTCCCAATTTTCTCCAGTTTTGTCCAGTTTCTCCCAGTTACAAGTTTCAGTTTTCAGTTGAAAAGAACGAGCCCTTAGGGGTAACTAGAAAAAATTTGGGATTTTTTTTAAGACTCTAGGCAATTTTAGAATTAACTTTTTTTTTTTTTTTGGTTTGGCAAAGAGAAACCTCATTCCTCTTTGGGCGTGGCTAAAAGGCACCTCATAACGCACGACCTCGGGTATTCCACGAATTAATTCGTGTAAGTGCTCTTCAGAAGGCTTGAACCCATAACCTGGTGTACAAGTTTTGCAACTTGTTTACCAGTGAGCCAACACCTATTGGGTCTAGAAGGTTCTTTAGGAGTATTATTGGGATTTTGACCTAAAGCCATTGTGCTTGTGCATCGAAAATTTTCCAGTGGTTTAGTAATAAACTACCTCTTTGCTTATTTAGTGTCACCCAACTAATTAAAATATGTGGTAATCTCTTGGCAAGTGGTACTTGGCCCACAAAATTTATGTTAGCTTGCTGGTGGATCTGGATATGGCGGAATGCGAGAGCCTTTGGCCATCCTCTTGATATACCCCGTGATCGTGTGCAATTTGTTTTGGATAGAGCTGCAGATTACACAAATGTCTGTGAGAAGAAACGCAACCTCCTTACGGAAGGGAAGCGTAAAAGGGAAGAGGCTTTTATCCGCTGGGAAGCTCCTCCAGCTGGGTGAATTAAGTGCAATACTGACGACGCTTCTCGAGGGAATCCAGGCATCGCTGGTGGTGGCGGCCTCCTCCGTTCTGCAACCGAGGCTTTTATCAAGGCTTTTAGCCTGCGCTGTGGACGTTGCTCCTCCGTCAAAGCCGAGTTAATGGTTGCGCTCAAGGGTCTAATTGTGGCGAAGGATATGGGAATCCATAAACTCTCCCTTGAAGTGGATTCTTTGGTGGTATTTAAACTATTGCGTGATGATCCCGGCTCTTGCCACCCGTACTATTTTCTAATCCTACAGTGTCGTGCACTCATCGTGGACACTAGTTGGGAAGTTAAAATCAATCATGTATTTAGAGAGGCCAACTCCACTGCAGATTGGTTGGCCAATTTTAGCTTTACTAATGAGGTTGATTTCCTAAGTTTTAATGACCCGCCTGTGGGTCTTAGCAATTTACTTTATGATGATCTTGTAGGGGTGTCTCACCCTCGTTCTATTGTGTTGAACTAATAAAATTTCTAAGGGCCTGGCTCTCCATTGCACCAAAAAAAAATAAAATAAATTGGGTTCTCATAATATTTGCATCCATTTTTGAATTTTTTTTTTTAAATATAAACGACTTATTTTGTCAATTTTAAATTTATTGGAGTATATAATTATAACGTGTAATAACGAAAAGACCAATGGTGATTCTAATAGGCACATATTGTAGTTCATGAATTCTCTCAAAATTGTTTCATTAGATTGAGATGTTGTCTTTATGATTAATTTCATTGTCAATTGGGAGAAAATGAAATGTGAATACCTATATGCGTCTACAATTCCTGGTGGATGGTGAACATGATTGAATTTACACTAATATAATTAACTAGTCATCATGATTAACCTCCAGTCATAAACAAAATATAAATTTTAGAATGCAAAATTTGCTCAAAAAATTGATGGGACTTAAAAGTTAAATGTATATCTAATTATTGATGAATTAAAAAAAATACACACATCGAGAAATCATACCCAAAACATCCCAATAATTATCAACTGGGTGCGAGCACGCAGACAATCGAGAGATGCTAGATTCAATATAATAACGACATAAATTGCGTAATAAAGTCAAAAGAAAAATCGCGATTTCTGTTGGTCTCATTAATAGCGGATTCAGACCTTATAATGATAGTACACACGACGCGAGACACTAAAGGCACCTTCTTCTAATTTCATGCATCTATTACTAAATCAAAGTGTATTGAACTAGTAAACTTAGTTTTCAATCCTTTCACCGCTTAAATCAATGCTAATATCAGTAATTTTAAAAGTCTTTTCCTCCATAATTAGGGTTCACTAATACTCATTTTGACACCAAGGAATGATGGTGGTAGTAAGGTCGTCCTTGACTAAAGTTATGAGGAGTGAAAACACAAACCTTATCAACTAATTAGTGAAACATGATCTGATTTAAATAAGGTCTTTTATTTTCTTTGCATCTAATTAATTAAGTTGTGTGGTGAAAAACAAAAACATTCTTTGATTTAAACTATATTTCCGTTTCATTTCGTTTTACAATCTAGCTTTGTTATATTATGGAAGTTCAAATTCATTCCATTTCACTAGATCTACATGTTACGTCTCCATTCACACCAAACTATTGAATAGAATTGTACGAAATCTACCTAAATCAGTGCGTGACTTCGCGCTCATCTCATCGAAAAACGGGTGTACATACCAATTTTAGGAATACAATTCTGCAAGTATCTCATGGTGAGATCCCCAACTTAGGGCATGTTCTTTTCAACTGGTTTTCATTTTTGTCCAGTTTTGCCCAGTTTTGTCCAGTTATTACAAAATCCAGTTTTGTTCAGTTTTGCCCAACTTGACCCAGCTTTGCCCAGTTTTGTCCAGTTTTGCCCGATTTTAATAATAATAATAATAATAATAATAATAATAATAATAATAATAATAATAATAATATGTATTAATATTATTTTTCTTATTTTTCTTCTTCTTCTTATTATTATTATTATTATTATTATTATTGTTGTTGTTGTTGTTGTTGTTGTTGTTAGTATAATTATTATTGTTAGTAGTATTATTAAATATTATTATTATTGTTATTATAATTATAATAATAATAATAATAATAATTATTATTATTAAACAATTTTCAGTTTTTTCCAGTTTTCCTCAGTTTCTTCCAATTTGACCCAGTTTTCCCCAATTACCAGTTAGACTTTTCAATTTTCTCCAGTTTTGTCCAGTTTCTCCCAGTTACCAATTTCAGTTTCCAGTTGAAAAGAATGAGCCCTTAGGGGTAACTAGAAAAATTTTGGGAGTTTTTTAAGACTCTAGGTAATTCTAGAATTAACTTTTTTTTTTTTGGTTTGGCAAAGAGAAACCTCATTCCTCTTTGGGCGTGGCTAAAAGGCACCTCATAACGCACGACCTCGGGTATTTCACGAATTAATTCGTGTAAGTGCTATTCAGAAGGATTGAACCCATGACTTGGTGTACAAATTTTGCAACTTGTTTACCAGTGAGCCAACACCTATTGGGTTTAGAAGGTTCTTTAGGAGTATTATTGAGATTTTGACCTAAAGCCGTTGTGCTTGTGCATCGAAAATTTTCCAGTGATTTAGTAATAAACTACCTCTTTGCTTATTTAGTATTACCCAACAAATTAAAATCACTTTTTTCTTTTTCCTAATCAATTTTCAGAAGTGTATTAAAATTTAGAGATCTCGAATAACAAAGTGAGACAATTTTACTGAAACACTATAAAATTTGCGATTTAAATCGCTACAAATTACATAACCAAAACAGACCAAATATCAACCGATTTAAGTCGTCCAGATCTATATTCATTCATTCATTCAAATTTTCTGATCTAGTCTAGATACAATAATTTATACCAGAACATGAACACCAAACACTGCCGCCATATTCACGGTTGATATGATAGTCAACTTGGCAAGTTGTATCAGATCGATCCAAAAACAGACAAACAAAATAAACACCAAGGGCATACGTGGAATTTCACTACCACAATTTTAGTAATTATCCCGTTTTGTACTACCAGTACCACACCACCAGTAGCAGTTACCCAATATTATAATATTATTATTTATTTATTTATTTTATTTATTCCCTTTAATATTGTTGGCTGGCTCCTTTTTTAACTCAAGCGATGAGGTTGAGACTTTAAGAGAGAGAAAACCAAAAACGAGTAAACAACACCGAGAGAGAAAATCAAGAGAGAGAGAGGAGAGAGAGCTATGGAGGTAGTTATTAAGCCATGCTGTTGTTGTTGATAGTCAGTCAAACAAAACCCTAGCTGTTCATAATCGGCGATTAATCGGGCGATTTTCCGGTCACCGGGGTCAAGTTCCGGCGAACGGAGATAACTGCGATTTTTCGGCGATTAGGTTTTTTGTGATTTTCTTGCGATTGGATTTTGTGTTCGAGAAAAGTTAGAGAGAGAGAGAGAGAGAGAAGATGATGAACGGGAATGGATATGCAGGTATTGAGGAAGAGTATATAAGGAGACATCATACACATGAGCCAATGGACAATCAATGTAGTTCTGTTCTTATCAAGCACATTAAAGCTCCTGTTCATCTTGTAATTTCTCCCTCTCTTTCTTGTTTTTGATGTTTTTGGTTTTTGGTATTTTTTGTTTAAGTGAGATTATTGATTGATGGATCCGTGGATGAAGATCATTTTTAAATTTTGTGATTGTTGTTGTTATTGTTATCATTTTAATGATTTTGTTGAAGTCTTTTGTTTGGTTTGATCTACACTTTATTGAGCCTGAATGAATCTATGGAGTTATTCGGCCTATTTAACTATTTAAGCATTCATATATTGGAAATGGACCTTTTTGGTTTAGTGAAAACAGTTCAATTATTATTGGTCATTGGTTCAGTAGTTGAAGAGAAATATGGTTGACAGTTGCTTTCATGGAAATTTGATAGATGGAAATGGTCAGAGTGTGTTATGTTTACCTTCACTCCCTATGACTTTTCTTGGAATGTTTGCTGGGTTTCTTAATTAATATAAAGAACTTCTGTTTCTTGAATTATTAGTTTTGAAATGTTTTCTTCAACTTCTATTGGTGCAAGACTATGGCATGAATGGGTGGGGGTGGGGGTGGGGGTGGGGGCATTTATTGGCTACTCGTGTTTAAAAGACTAGGAATGTCGAATTAGATTTTAAAAGAAACTGTATATTTGCTAGCTAAGTTGAATTGCAAGGGTAGCAGGTGTGAATAATTGTTATATTGTTACTACCTATATAGGGATGTGGAGTTCTTCTCGGGTGGGAGGAAGTATCAATTTGTTGTTCAGATATTCAGGTCTAGGGTTATGTTTACCTGAGTTGACCACACAGATGAATTTGCGTTGACATCATCTGCTAATTGATAACTTGATGTAAGTTATATTGGGTTGTTTCTCATATTGCACTTTTTCTAACACAGGTGTGGTCGTTGGTGAGAAGATTTGATCAACCACAAAAATACAAGCCATTTGTTAGCAGATGTGTAGTGCAGGGAAATCTTGAGATTGGAAGTGTAAGAGAAGTTGATGTTAAGTCAGGGCTTCCAGCTACAACCAGCACGGAGAGGTTGGAGCTTTTGGATGACAACGAGCATGTTCTCAGCATCAGGATTGTTGGTGGAGACCATAGACTGAAGGTATGACAGTTCCTCATTGGGTTAGTTGGTTTTCTAATTTCTTGACAAATTGATTGACCGTTGATTTCAAGTCATGTGTGATCATGTAATAACCTTGTGAGATCAAACTTTAGTGTAAGATGCAGTATTTGATACTATTAGGGATTGGGTGTTACAGTTTAGGTCAGATGGTTGGATCCTAGTATTTCTTCATTTATTCTGGCATTTATACTTTACCATGATCAGGTAGACATTTTGCTCCACAGTGGAAAGACTATTGACCCAAATTGAAGGACCTTTGGTTAATAGTGAACATCTGCTTTATTTTCAGATTACAGAACCTTTTCTTCTCCGCCCTCCCCTTTGTTAATTTATGGTTGTCCACATCAACTGAGCATGGGACTTCTTTGATTTTCTATTAAATTTAACTTTAACTTTAAATTGTGATTATGAGACATTAACCAAACATGTGTTTGACCTCATGGTCATTCACTCATTTCGATGGAATAATTGAATTGTACTGTTAACACTTGTTCATGCTGCTTAGACAATTTTGAACATCTGGGATAGATACTAGGTTGGCTTTTCTGCCTTTGAGTCTTGTCATGGAAAAAATATATAGCTGCTCCTTACATGATGAATGAATTGCAAAAAAATGGTTATGTGTTTGATTTATTTTGCTCATTATTTGATATATCTTCCTGAGAAGTTGTGCTTCTAAGAAAATGGGAAGTAGATTTTCAGAATCGGTCCTTGATATCTTCTGTGGTGTTTATTGTGATGGTTTTCTATAGCCATGCAGATTTATCAAAATTAAATTTCATATTTCTTCTTCAGAACTACTCTTCTGTTGTATCCCTCCATCCTGAGATCATTGAAGGAAGGCCCGGGACGATGGTGATCGAATCTTTTGTAGTTGACGTGCCTGAAGGCAACACCAAGGATGAAACCTGCTATTTTGTTGAAGCCCTGATCAAGTGCAACCTCAAATCACTTGCTGATGTCTCAGAGCGTCTGGCCGTACAGGACAGAACTGAGCCTATTGATAGAATATGATAGGGCCTTGAACTGATGGGAGTATGTGTTCTCCATGGATGAAGCTTCCAAGGTGTTCGGATTGCAGAGGCCTTGGGGTTGACTGGTACTTCCATCTCCAAGATAGGAGTGCTATCTGTAGTTGCTGTTTTCCAAAGTGCTGTTGCATTCTAAGACTAGTGACAATTTCCGCCTTTAGCAGCCCAAGAACCACATCTCATATAAAAGGGTTAGAAAAACGTTCATGGAAGAGAAACGAAGTGAAAACTCTGTCTCAAATCTTTCTGGTCATATGTGTGGTTTGTAGTTGTATATAAACATGTCATCAAAATGGAGATGTCTGTTCTCGTGTTATAGCTTCTGTCAAAAGATTATAGAGGGTTTCCTATAGGGGGTAGTGATCGATGATTCACGATAGGGGGATAGAGAAGCTTGTAATTACTGTTTCTCAGTGTGATAATTTATCGTCACTTGTGATTACTGTCATTAATGTTATTTTCCTAATCCTCTGTTACCTTAGGGGAACTATGTTGTGCGTTCTGTGACTTTGCTTGCAAACAGGTATTGATACCTCTGAATTCTAATTTCTGGGGCACCTTTTGGTTCAAGGAAAACCTTTTGCTAAGGTGGTGTATTTGACACTTGACCTCATGTGAGAGAAACACTTCTCAATGAGAGGCAAGGTGCAACCGTTGCATGGTGTCATGAATGATCCATGAGTTTGATTTCTTGAACTCCTCAAATTGGCTATGGCTAAGATTTTGAAGAGGTTAGAAAACTGACAACCGAGAATGAATCTATCACATTTTTCATACTAAATACGGAAATGACAAAGGAGGAAAAGGACAAAAAGGCTACTGGCGAGTAAAATAGAAACGTTGCAAACTGTTGTTATATACAATGTTCTGGGAAACTTCTAGATTCTGGTGTTCTAGTATTGTCGTTCTGTAGTACAATATTTTATTCATACAAATTGTTGTGCTCTTGGCGGCCATTTTTCCTGTCAACTGTATTGACATTTTGCTTTTAAAAAAGGGTAGAAATATCTTTTCAAAAGGAGAATAAGTTGTGTAAGATCAACTTACAGAAAAATAGGGTCACTTTTAAAAAAAAATATAGCGTGACTATTGTTCTACTAAAAAGTGACTATTGTATTATTAAAAGTTACGATAAGACCCATTTAAATAAGTTTTTGTGTCAAAGGAATAAAGAAAAAAGAAAAGGATAGAAATAGAATAGACTGGATATCCATTAGATAAGATCGCCCCAAATAAAAATGGATTGTGATTACAAGATTTATTTAAGTGAATTCAATCGTCAGAAACTGAAGCTTTAATGGGTTTCTTGTTTATTCTGTTGGAATATCCGGTCATGTTAAAGTCTGGGTATAAGATATGCTATGCTGTACCTAATATGGCTTCTCATAAACCACCTCTTTGCTTTTTCAATAGTGTATATATGAATTGTAACGTCCATTTGGCAACCATACAAACAAGTCAACTAGGCAGTAAAAGTATAGTAGAGTACTATAGAGAAGGGACTATGTCATATATGGGATCACTTGCTTAGGGCTTTGCCGGAAGCTGATATAGTCTGAACTCTGAAATTAGTCAGAAGATTGACAGAAAAAGGAACAACAAAATCTCCATAGTCAAAACTATAACTTCAGTAAATTTTGGTTCAGAGAATGCTTTTTAACAGTTTCTGGCTTACTGCTAATCAATATATCAAGAAAAGAAAATGAAGAATGTTATACAGAATTTCCCCCTGACGCTGTAAAATCCCATCAATCAGCATATTATTTTTCTTCAGTGCTTAGAACAGGCCCTGGAGAAGTGAAAAATGGTTGCAGCAAACCAGCAATGACTAAGGTTGAGACTGTTGACACAGAAAATATAACAGAGGCGCGCACCACCAGAAAAACCCTTGCTGCGTCAGTTGCTGCTGCTAATCAATACTTGGTATGTTAGTATACAATATACAATGGTGTGCGAGAGCAGTCGGTCATTTCATCTGTTTGTCCCTCCTGTGAGAAGCAGCTTTGCTCGATATTTTCTCAATGTCAATTGCAGTGTAACCATTTCTAGGCCAATACCAGCTCCCCTTCTACTTGTTCTTGCTGCTCCACCAGCTGGCTTTCCTCCCGAAACGGGAGAAGAATACGCCTTATTTCTTCGGCACTAAGTGTCTCACATTCCAAGAGAGCATTGGCTAGCGCGTGCAATGCCTTTTCATGCTGGATAATTGTTAACATAAAACAGTTAGTGAGATAAGGAATAGATTAAAGCATGACTAATCAGAGAGCAGACTTGAACTAAGATATTTATATCAGATCAAAAACATCATTCTTACTTTCATTACACACCTATAACTCTATAAGCTATATCAATAAATCTGCTAGCCTGGTGTCTAACATGCTTGAGCACTATAATGCATTCAAACCCATACAGAAAGTCTCGGTAAGAACTGGTTAATCATCATGCCAAATGAGTAGCGGCTTTCACAGGCCCAAGGTGTTCTAAGTGCAAGTTTACAATACTACACCATGCTAAATGGCATTTTTTAGGCACAACACAGACTGGCTGACAAAAATAAGTATGAGGAAGATTTTGAACTATGCACGTGTCTTCATCAATCACAAGTTGGGAATTTCAGTAGTGAGGTGTGTTAAAATTTCGGCACAGCGGATGTGTAGTGGAACCTTATCTAAATAACAATAATAATATTCACTAATCAAACATATGTGAATATATAAAATGAGGGGGAACAATGATGGTGAGCATTGCTATGCTCACCCACGATAGCTCTGCAGGCTATCTTCTCTTAATTTATTGTTATCTCCATTACATAATCTTCTCCTTATATACTATTTCTAACTCCTAAGAAATAGTGGTTCATATTAATCTTAAGTTACAGCCACTGATAATGTAAGACTCTAAATGATTTACTATTTAGAGCTTACTAATTATAACTTCGATAATTTAAGTTTGTATTTTCCAACAAGGTGATCCTCATGATTGCAGCTACTTGGAACTTTGGGGTTTGCTGGGAGACCGACGTGGCGGAGGCGAAGGCAATTGCTCTTGGTCTCCAGCTAGCTTTGCTCCATGAGTTTGAAGACGTGATTTAGTAAACTGATAACTTGAAGGTGTTTAATGCTTTATCTAGGAGTAATTTTGGTTCTAGTTCCTTTCATTTAATTATTGATGATGCTTTAGCTTGTGTTAGTAATTTTAGAAGTGTGACTGGTCGTTTGTTAGGAGAGAAGGTAATAAAGTGGCCCACGAGCTTGTGCATGTGCAGCCTTGGGAGTTAGGGTGTCGTTTTTGGGAGGTGTCGTTCCCGAACAATGTTGATGTATCTTTAGCCAATGATTTGGAGAATTTAATGGAAGATCGGTGACCACTTTGTCGGTCTTTCACTCAAAAAAAAAAAAAAAAAAAAAGATAGGCCCTGACTAAGTATCATAAGTTTCATAACCCAAATTTTGAGAAACAAACCTTCTTTAGCAACGCCTTGACGCGATCGTATGCTTCTCTCAAGAGTTTAACAACCTAACACACACACACACACACCATAAAAACAGTCAGCTAGAAGCTAACGACTCATTTACAGAGAATTTGAGGTTTTTAGACTAACCTCTGCGTCAATACGAGATTGCATATCTGAACCTGGCCTCTCTTTTATATGAATTGGACCAATTGTATCACTCATTCCACAACTAGTTACCTAGCATATGAAACAAGGAGCCAAGCATCCAGAGGACAAGAGATGAATAAGAACACAACTATCTCCTAGTATTAATAAATCAAGTTTCATTATGCATACCATGTATTGAGCAAGTTCTGTAGCTGTGTTAAGATCGCTACTGGCTCCAGTTGTGACATGGTCTTGGCCAAATATGAGCTCTTCTGCTACTCTGCCTCCCATGCAAACATCAAGACGAGCCAATAATTGCTTCTTGCTAACTGAGGTCTCGTCACTAGAAGGGAGCTGCGTGACCATTCCTAAAGCAGATCCACGTGGTATAATTGTTGCTTTATGAATTGGATGCGCGCCGTCAGTGTTCATAGCTACAATTGCATGGCCACTCTCATGGTATGCAGTAAGCTGCATAGAGAAGTAAAAATAAAAATTCCAATTGAGCAGCCTAAAAACACAGTGCCTTCTTCGATGAAGTTCATCCATTAAAGCACATATTAACTCCGCCAATATGTTTTTCTCACTCTATAATTCGTCTCTACATATTTGAAACTATAGATTGCTGCAGAAATAAATCAAGAAGCAGACATCGGAGGACATATAATCGAATGGGGACCGAAGGCAGTTCTCCGTGCAACGGACAAGTTCCTTCCTACTTTTGTTACGAACACCATTCCACATGAAATGAGGATAATCAGCAAGAAAGTTTAGCTATCAATTACTCCACTATTATGAAGTAAATCTTAAAGAGGTTATGCCATTGAGCCATTCTCCAAGTGAGTAGTCTTCTTTAAATACATCTTTGTATATCCTAATTTGAACACCTTTGAATTAATACTAAAATAATATACAATACTGAGCCTATATTTAGTTTCAATATATTTTCTCAGCGGATCCAAGGAAACCAATGACATAGGAAATGAGTCCACTCTTGGCTTAAAGGACGCTGACGATGTAGGAAAGAAGGCCACTCTTGATTCTAAGATTTCTAGGAAGAAGAATCGTGAGCTAGAGAACTTGAAGTCGGATGTCAATTACGACAGGCATGGGTTAACCCGTAGGAAGTAGTCTTTTTGACTGTTTTTCTCTTTTAGGTTGACGCTTCTTGGGCTTCATCTTTTTTGGAGGATATCTTATCCTCTGTCATTGTATTCTTTCTTCCCATCTGATAAAAATTTTTCTTATCTAAAAAAATATTTTTTCTCCGCCCTAAATTTCTCAGAAACTATACACTAACCTTCTTGGAGTCCTCTGATATGAACATTGTTTTCCGCTCTGTACCCATGAGTATTCTATCTTTCGCAAACTCCATTTGAGCAGCCGACAACTTTTCAGCGCCTTCAACTGCAGCCTTGATGGCAGCTATATTCACCAAATTCGCAAGATCTGTTGAAGAGGTAAAGAAAGAAAACGTTCACGAACAACATAAGACATTTTCTGCAGAATCTAGACAACTTGCAACCACGAAAGGAGAAGCTAGGGAAAAAGGGAGATCCCTGTTGCATTCATAGCAAACTATATATATATATATACCCGCGCCATTGAATCCTGGCGTGCCACGAGCAAGTGCTTTCACATCAACATCCTCACCCACTGGTTTATCCAGTAAATACAGCTCTAAAATTTCTTGACGACCCCGTACATCTGGACTGGGGACAACAATCTATAAAATAGTTGTAAGTTAGTAAAACTTTGTTATAATTTAAATAGAAACAACAGATAAACTTATATTACATACGGGAAATATCTTTTCTTTGTAACAGTTGTTTTGCAGATTACCTACTGGGCTGTTGTTGTTGTTTTGCAGATTACCATATTATAACATGGAAGCAAGACAAACAGAACAAAATTCAAGAAAATTCAAGGGGGGAGGGGTGAGGGAATCTCTACGAACACATATCTTTCACAAACTTCTGTTTCTATCATAAACCGCCACTCTTTCGCAGTTTGTACCAGCTTCAATTTCTCAAAAAATACCCAATTCACTATCCATCAGGGAAATTACATATCAATCATCACAAGTATCATTATTTTCCAGTTGCTGCAAAACATCACCCTAAATGTCATTATTCTACCAGGAAAATTGACCATTCCTTTCCAAGCTAGCCATGATCAAAGCTATTGAATTTCCCTCTCTTTAAAATGTGGAAGCACCTGGTCAGACACTAGCTCAATTACACAAGGATTCAGAAGAGAGGGTCAAACGCCTTAAAATTCCAGATGTTTAGTTTGCCCTTTATCATAGGTTTGCAAAATTTGAAAACAGAAAAAGGGGTCAGGTTACACAGAACCTTGCAAGAGTTGCAACCTTTCTTTACACACTATTATCTTTATCTCACTGACTTACCATCTCTGCTGCAATTCTTCAACATTAAGATTTCATGTATAAACTAGGCCACTTGACTCCTGAATGACTTGGGCCAATCTCATTAAAATCCTGAACTATAATATTTCAACTTTTAATGGTGGCTTGCATGAATGTCGAGGTTATCCCTTTGAGTTTAGAGGCCTTTCTGCAATGCTTGGCCTTAAAAGCTTTGACTCCCATCATAACTATTCATAAGTACCTCCACAATTCTTTGCATTCAAGTAAACTTTGGAGAGACCTCAAGGCAGATTCTGGAACATGACATGTCCAACCAACCTCAAGAAGACCCTCTTCATTAGAACAGAACTCAGCCCCACCCCGTTTTCTTCTTTGCATGTTTGGGGGGGTGGGGGGGTCGGAAACCAGTGATTCCAAATTATGCGACTGTGCTACAAGGTAATGCATGAGGGACAACAAAACTTACATGCCTATCAAATCTGCCAGGCCTGGTCAGAGCTGGATCAAGAATATCAGGCAAATTTGTTGCCGCCATCAATATTATGCCCTGCAATTGCATTGGATCAAGCTTAACTGCATAGAGGGCATAGAGGCATTGCTTGAAACTCATCTGTCAGTACCTCATTCTGTTCAAAACCATCCATTTCAACAAGCAGTTGGTGTAAGGTCTTTTTGGTATGCCCTTCCCATTGCTTTCTTGTTGATCCGATGGCATCAATTTCATCAATAAAAATGATGCAAGGAGCCTGGAGAAACAATCATATTTATGACTTTACAATGAAGACAACAAAACAGCACCTGGAACAATATTTACGCAGCTGCATTATATCTACACTTCAGTTTAAAACAATCTACTTCAATTGAGATGGTCACATTTTGATTAAAAAGGCTGTTGACACTGCTTAGATTAAATTCACAAACAGAAAGCAATACCTAGTTACTATGCCTACAACCTATGAGATTCCATGTTGAATTATGCTTGCTGAACCAGGTCCCAGAAAGCAACAAACGGGAAGACTCTTAATTGCTTCATTGCATAAATCAGGCAGGAAAGAAATAGTGGTAGCAATGAAGATTGAGCCTAAAGGGCAAACCTTTTTCTTAGCTGCTTGGAATAAAGACCTCACACGTCGAGCACCGACACCAACAAACCTGATAACAAGTGCATAGAAAGACCTCAGTGGAGGGCACTACAAGATGAGATAAAATACCTTATACAGAAGTCTTTTTTCACATTGCTGGAGGCTCGAGGTGACATGTCCTAACTTAATAGGAAGGCAGGGTCTAGTCTCTATGAGAATATGACATCTTTATGACATAAAGCACAATGATATCCCAATGTGATAGCTCAGTTTATATATTTATTGTCAGAGTTTATAACCATTTGCCTCCAAGATATCAACTAATGGAAAATATAGACCAAAAAAGGAGACACCCAAGAAATCAAATATCCAGGTGATAAAGAGCTTTATTGATTAATCTATGCACATCTTAATCAGACAGGATAGGACCATAGCAGTAGTACTGACTGCCTGGTGCCAGCAATTTTATTGCATAATAACATAGATTACTTACATCTCCTCAAATTCAGAACCTGCTCTGTAGAAAAATGGCACTCCAGCTTCACCAGCAATAGCCTTCAATTATCAAAATGCATTAAAAGCTGTCAGTATAATTATACTTCTTCCAAAATAAATCACAGTATATGTAAATTTAGACTTACAAAGCATTACAATGCAATCAGTTTATTGAGCACCCACAAAAAAAAAAAAAAAAAAAAGCCCTCAAATGAGCAATAGCAATCTTGTTCCCAAACAGCACGAACAACCACTAATCAGGATAATAGCATCAATTCCTGAGCCATTCTCTCAGCCACTGTATATATGCAAGGTACTTAGAATTTTGAAGACTTCAGCAATAATTTTTACAACCTGGTGCTAGCTTCCGTTTTGGCCCTCGAAAACAACATAACTATTCTGAGCATTGGGGTATCAAACAGTTTTAGGGTCGCGTCCTGTTCTGATCAGCATTCCAATTTTCAACACATAAAATTTTAGCTCTGAGTTCAAACAGCCTTTTTCTCACAGGAAACATTGCGTCCTGTTCTGATCAGCATTCTAATTTTCAACGTCATTTGATTGCAGCCTCTTGATACTCTAAACAGTTTTAGGATACATTGCGTCCTGTTCTGATCAGCATTCTAATTTTCAAAATCATTTGATTGTAGCCTCTTGATACTCTAAACTCATTCAAAGGAAACTCTTAAAACATTATTTGATCAGGAGTTGAGAAAAATCATGCATCAACACATGCAGAAACAAAACTAGCAAATAACACTTCTTTTTCTTTAAATTTCAAAAAAAAAAAAACTTCTTTTTCCTTAGGAGCAAGTTTTCCACTTCCGTCATAGTGACATTCTCACCCGAAGGAGCATAATTGAGCAAAACAGGTTCAAGAAAAACATTCTGAAACATGCAATGTCTTGGTAACATGAAACTCCTAAAGATTTGGTAATTGAATGTAACCTTGGCGAGCAAAGTTTTCCCAGTACCAGGAGCTCCAGTCAAAAGAATACCCTGTCATCAGAAATGCAATCAACTCTCAGCTGCATTATTGAACAAACATAGGAAGTTGAAATTTCTAATATTTAAATCCAATCGATTCACGAGTCACAATCATCATTAAGATTATCCAATTACACTTATATAAACTCTAGTTTTCCGTGCAATGCATGGGTCAGTCACGTAGCAATTTAATTTCTTTCCAGTTGTTAATTTCTGGCTTCTACATGGTTAGTGGGAGTTGCATTCCCCAATCTGTACGTGTTTAAAAAAATCTACAATGGATTACTTTTCAATGTCTCTTTTTGTTCCTCCATGCACTACTTTTTGGTTGTTCTAATATTTATTTCTTATAACCAATAAGATTAGCCTTTTTTATCTTAAGCTATAATTGGTTGAAGCCCACTTCACTTGGAAGAAAATGTCAAACATGTTTAGCCCCGGAAAGTGTTTGAATACAAGATGTGATAGGAAACACCACAAGCCATGCATTTACAATTCAAAAGAAGAAGGCTCAAAGATAGGCTAGGACTTCCAAAAATTTGCCAAATGTAAACGTTCTACGCTTGGATGATTGGAGAGGTCAGCGAATGTATCACAGGATCAATGGCCTCAAATCCATAGACATAAGGTATCTTAAGACTGCAGGTGTCAAATAATTTACTACGAAACATCACCTAAGAACGTACAATTTTCCGATGCTAATGCCAAACATAACACACAACTTTCTCCTTTTTTTCAGATAAGACCAACTTTCTACTTTTTGCCTTCAGCAATTAAGAGATCCTTGCTGCCACGCCTCCAGTCATAGTGGAAGTATGCTCAACTATGATTAGTCATCAGAGACTCAAATTAGATTTTTTGTGTGAGTTGACTACATAGAGCGTGCCATCAAATATGGCACGTATTGTCCAAGGTCTAGGATCCAACTATAATATTAAAATAAAAGTGGTGGTGCAACTGGCAAGAGCCAGGTTACAGAAGGGAAAAAGGAGTCAATTAGTATTATTATAAGACAACAGGCACGGGAATTGCAGAGTTTAGGATAGCTCATCGACAGCAGCACATACAGTAGAGGGCTGGGGGAGTAGTAGTGTTGTACTTAGTCTACTTACTAGAGTAGCTAATGGTAGAAGTTGTATGAAGCAACATGTCATAATGAACAGGCAATCAGTCATCAGACAAGAAGTTGGGACAGAAATGTGTATGAAAGCCAGTGTGAGGTCGACACCAGGTGTAAGTAAAAAGTAACAACGCATAGGAAGGTAGAGGGAATTTGAGTGCCAGGAGTCTAAGGAGCACATGAACCCGAGGCCAGAGCATTGGCTAACTTAAGGATATTGTCGCAATGTCATTTCACTCCCATAGATTCGTATGTTTTACCACTTGCCAAGTCATCATGCATTTCCAAAACATGAAAAGAAACAACAACATCCACAAAACAACATAGCCCAATGCCTCCAAAGAGGCTCCTGCCCAGCCATGGTAAAGGGGGATGTAGTATGTACACAACCGACCCATGTAAAAGCAGATAGTCTGTTTCCGTTTGACCCTTGATCCAATGAGCGATGATCATTGGAAACTCACAGTACATAAGAACTTGAAACATAAATAAGAAGTGCAGAGAGTTCAACGAGTCATTTTGATAGAATCCAAAATATACTGATAATCTGTTAATAGGTGCGGCAAGCAAATTATTTGTTGTATAGTGCATACTAACAAACTTTTGAGAAAAGCCTTATCTCAGACCAACCTTTGGCAACTTCCCTCCAAGACGAGTAAACTTTGAAGGATTTTTTAGGTATTCCACCACCTCCTCAAGTTCTTGTTTCGCATCATCACAGCCCTTAACATCCTTAAATGTTTTGACATTCTGAAAGAAAGCAAATTAGTCAGCACTCAGCAGAGATGTAAAAACAATGCTCAGCAGAGATTTTGGATTGAAAGCTATTTTTTATATTTTGCTTGTCGTTAAAGCATACAATGATAAATTTCCACCCTGATAGCTGATGTTATAATTTTGCATATATTCAGAACGGAAAACCAACTTGCATTTTTATAGTACAAGTCATACTAGTATACACCTCCAAGAAAGATCAAATTTCAGATCACGAGGTCGAAGATCTTTCATTCAACTATTGTCATTCAAACTTACGTAACGTCAGTGACTCAGCTTAAGATTTCAAGCAAATATTTTAATATCATATATTACTGTGCCACCCAAGTAGCCAAGATAAGATGGTGTATAAACAATACGTGTATCATTGAAAGAAAGATTTAACATTCAAGTACAGAGCTAATACCTTCTCTGGTGTAACTTCCTTGCTCAGATCCTTTGATGTGTACGAAGAGCTTGACCCAACACCTGATGTTCCTATCCCACCTAAGCTACTTATGTACTTTTGAAGTGCGGCCGCTCCCATTATCCTGAGTAACATCAAAATTGAGAATGATTGAAGATAAGGAAAACTGTTCAAATCCAGTGAAGGACCAAGGTAGGAATAAAGGATTTTGCTCAAACAGCACTAATTAGCTCAGAATAATCATCATGAAACAAGTTTTCAGATAACAGCATACAGTCATCAACAAAAGGCTATAACAGACTCACGAAAGAACTTGTACCAAACTAATCCAACGGCAACAGTGAAGAGGATAGTTGAGAAGAGCTCTTGTGCAAGGCGTGATGATTTGTTGGACGCCTTAGGATCAACCTGACAATAAACACAGAGCAAACGAGATCAGGAAGCCAAAAAGGCAACAATGTCAACTAAACAAACAACAACAACAACTCTTGAAAAATAAGAAAAAAATAGAAAAAATATTAAAAAAATTAGAAATCACTTCAAAATAATTGGGAAAAATTATGAGACCTCACTATAATAGTAGAAAGGGCTGGGGGGTAGGTTTGGTGGCACGGGATGGTAGGGAGCCATGCTCGGTACCAAAAAACTGTGGATTAGTCTCCGATGTCCCATAAGAGGCTCTTCCAAGCTTACCAAGGACCCGATAATCTACCCCGGAGGCCTCCTATATCCCCTAGGGGTGTCCCGTGCCATGTGATGCGAAAATATCCACCTTTGTTCCGGAACCTCCGGGGAGCCAAAAAAAAGTGGATTACAGCCTACATTTTCGGCTTCTTGGGCCCGAGTGTTATTTTTGTCCAAACTTCTCCAGGGGGTCTATCATGACCTTAGAAGACCCTCGGTGCCCCGAGAGGGTCATTAGGATCCCCGAACATCAGCTTTCGGTGTTCGGGACCTGCAAAAACGCCCTTACAACTTACAAGCCTACCAGGGACTTGATAACGGACCCCGGGGGCCTCCCATGTACCCTAGGGGTGTCCCTTGCGAAATGGTGCAAAAATATCCACCTTCGTTCCGGGGCCTCACGGGAGCAAAAAAAGCGTGCATTTATAGCCTACGTTTTCGACTTCCCAAGGCCCGAGTGTCATTTTCACCCAAACTTCTCCGGGGGTCTTTCATGACCTTAAAGGACCCTCGTTGGCCCGGGAGGGTCATCAGGATCCCCGAACTTTGATATTACCCATGCATTCGGTGTTCGCGCCCTTCATTGTTGTTACGTAAAAACGCCCTTACAAGCCTATCAGGGACCCGTTAATGGACCCCGTGGGCCTCCCATGTTCCCTATGAGTGTCCCTTGCGATGTGGTACGAATATATCCACCTTCGTCCCGGGAGGAACAACAACTCTTCAAAAATAAATAAAAAATATCAAAAAAATTACAAATCACTTCAACAAAATAGGGAAAAATTATGAGACCTCACTATAATAGTAGAGAGGGCTTGGGGCAGGTTTCGTGGCAGGGGGTGGGGGGGAGCCGTGCTCGGTACCAAAAAACCTTGGATTAGTCTCCGATGTCCCGTAACAGGCCCTTCCAAGCCTACCAAAGACTCGATAACTTACCCCGGAGGCCTCGTATATCCTCTAGAGGTGTCCCGTGCCATGTGGTACGAAAAGATCCACCTTCGTTCCGGGACCTCTGGGGAGCCAAAAAAATGTGGATTATAGCCTGCATTTTCGGCTTCCTGGGCCTGAGTGTCATTTTTGCCCAAACTTCTGCGGGGAGTCTATCATGACCTTAGAGGACCCTCGGTGGCCTGGGAGGGTCATCAGGATCCCTGAACTTCAATATCACCCAGGCTTTCAGTGTTCGGGCCCTTACATTGGTGTTCCGCAAAAACGCCCTTACAAGCCTATCAGGGATCCGATAACGGACCCCGTGGGCCTCCCATGTACCCTAGGGGTGTCCCTTGCGATGTGGTTCAAAATTTTCCACCTTCGTTCCGGGGCCTTACGGGAGCCAAAAAAAAGGTGGATTATAGCCTACGTTTTCGGCTTCCCGGGGCCCGAGTGTCATTTTCGCTCAAACTTCTCGGGGGGGTCTATCATGACCTTAGAGGACCTTCGGTGCCCCGAGAGGGTCATCAGGATCCCCGAACATCAATATCACCCATGCAATCGGTGTTCGCGCCCTTACATTGTTATTACGTAAAAACGCCCTTACAAGCCTATCAGGGACCCGTTAACAGACCCCATGGGCCTCCCATGTTCCCTACGGGTGTCCCTTGCGATGTAGTACGAATATATCCACCTTTGTCCCAGGAGGAACAACAACAACAACTCTTGAAAAATAAATAAAAAATATCAAAAAAATTAGAAATCACTTCAAAAAAATAGGGAAAAATTATGAGACCTCACTATAATAGTAGAGAGGGCTTGGGGTAGGTTTGGTGGTGAGGGATGGCGGGGAGCCATGCTCGGTACCAAAAAACCGTAGATTAGCCTCCGATGTCCCGTAAGAGGCCCTTTCAAGCCTACCAAAGACCCGATTACGTACCCCGTAGGCCTCCTATATCCCCTAGAGGTGTCCCGTGCCATGTGGTGCGAAAAAATCTACCTTCGTTCCGGGACCTCCGGGGAGCTAAAAAAACGTGGATTATATAGCCTGCATTTTCGGCTTCCCGAGGTCCGAGTGTCATTTTTGCCTAAACTTCTCCAGGGGGTCTATCATGACCTTAGAGGCCCTCGGTGTCCCGTGAGGGTCATCAGGTGCCCCGAACTTCAATATCACACAGGCTTTCGGTGTTCAGGCCCTTACATTGGTGTTTCGAAAAAATGCCCTTACAAGCCTATCAGGGACCCGATAACGGACCCCGGGGGCCTCCCATGTACCCTAGGGGTGTCCATTGCGACGTGATTCAAAAATATCCACCTTTGTTCCGGGCTATGTTGCTCGGACTCTTCATTTCTCGCGTGTCGGACACTGAACACTCCGACATGGGTATGGACGCTGGACACTCCATTTTCAGCAAAAAAAACATGCAAAATTTTCATGAAATGGCCGAGTCCGACATTGGTATGGGTACTAGACACTCCAACACTTAGCCGAGTCCGAGCAACATAGGTTCCGGGGCCTTCCGGGGCCTACGTTTTCGGCTTCCCGGGGCCCGAGTGTCATTTTCGCCCAAACTTCTCCAAGGGGTCTATCATGACCTTAGAGGACCCTCGGTGACCCGGGAGGGTCATCAGGATCCTCGAACTTCGGTATCACCCATGTAATCGGTCTTCGCGCCCTTACATTGTTGTTACGTAAAAACGCACTTACAAGCTTTTAAGGATCCCGTTAACGAACCCCGTGGGCCTCTCATGTTCCCTACAGGTGTCCCTTGCAATGTGGTGCAAAAATATCCACGTTCGTTCCGGGGCCTCCCTGGAGCCACCACCACCACCACCACCATCACCACAACAACAACAACAACAAGGTCAACATGAACATAGCCTCATCCCTACAAGCAGTGAGGCTCGTTCTGAAGGACCAATAAGACTCACATGGGTCATTTATTTAGGTAGTAATCAGGGGAAGATCATGATCAATAATAACTTTCAAACTTGAGGACGGCTTGTCCCCATATATTGTATACTTGGTTTACATTATATAATCTTTTTCTTATGGGTCATTTATTTAGGTAGTAATCGCAGCAAAATTTCTAAACTAAAAATTTTCCGCTAAAAGATTGCCCTTACAAACCTTACCATCAACACATGCAATGGTTGCTTATCGGACATTCCAGGACTTAAAGACAGCTCTTCCATGTTTCCCGAGGCCCGTTGCTTCAACTCTTGCAACTACAAGAAAAGCATCATGAATTCATGATTGGTCACAGTGGAGTACACAGAGAAGAAAATTGAGTAGCTAGCAGCTTAAGATGAAGAGCAATAACACACTCTTTCTGTCCAAATTGTAAGAATGGTATTTTTTTTCCAACTCATATTGATGTGAGTCACAAGTTATAAACAGTCATACAATTAAGAGTTCGGGACAGAGGGAATGAAGCCTAAGATCCACAGAAAATAACTTCCAAACTTCAGGACAGTATCATGATTGATCAAAGTGGAGTATACTGAGAAAAAAATAAATTAAACAGCAGCCTCAGATACAGCAATAACATAAACAGCTAAGATTCACAGATTAATACATAATGTCACAAGGGACATGGATCTTTTAGCAATGCCAAATAGTAAGGACAATGGAGCTATCGTGCACGAAACACGTATCTGAAGTATCCCAGACTACATGACATCCCTGCTCAGGAACTATCGCTCCTTCACATCTTAAATCCTATTTTTGTACTCCCCCCCCCCCCATTAAAACCCCTTTGAGTTGCCAAGTAAGATAGCATGCACCATATCTAATGAGATGATGGATACCAGTGTAGGAAGACTGGAAGGCTTCCCCGACTGCTCATCAGGAAGATACTCAGCAATAGCATTTGTGGCCACCAGAGCTCGAAGATACTCAATAACACCTCTACTGTCTACTGCATGGTCTCTTTGTTCAAAGCGTCTGATAACCGATTCAGGGCTGGAAAAAAAAGTAAAGACGCAGATCATCCTTTACATGCAAGCAACTTAAGGATAATGGGATAAATCAATATGACCATATGCCTGTAACACTACATAACCCCTTGTAGACAGCTCAAACTCTTTCCATATGATTATACAGGATTCATAAAATCAGAGAAAAGTTAAAATCTTGCCAGAAATATCAACCTTTTAAGCAGCAAAGCAAGTTACAATATGCAAATTCATTCAACTTCTCAGAACTAGCTTGCCTCATCCTCAAAACTGGATAAGGCAAGCTAGTTCTAAGGAGTTGAATGACATCCTCAAACTGACAAAAAGATGAAAGCTTCATGTAATATACTAACTTCTGCTATTTTTCAAGGCACACAAGGTCCAACTTTAAGCAAAAAAGCAAGCAAATTTATGCAAGTTCTCTAAAAATTCTTCACACAATGAGCACTAAAGAACAACACAATTCACAAATCAAATGAACCCACATTTTGAAAAGCTAACTAAACAGACCTCATATAACTCCTCTGACCCCCATCCCCCATTATTAGGAACAACAAATACAGCACCATCAAATTCAATATCACCAAGAAACCTTCAAAAAATTTGCTTTCCACTAAAATTAGTACAAACTTATACTAGCTACGTGAACTTATATTGACTACATTAATCCCCTTTCCCCCATTATTTGAAGAATATCAAATACAAAATTTAGAATAGCAACGAATCTTTTTTTTTTTTTTTTTTTTTTTGCATTCAACTAAATTTAATATACAACAAACCTATGCTTGTTAAGCTCAGCAAGCAAAGCACTTTGTATAACAGCATCAGTAGGATTAGCATCAGCTTCAGCAATCAACCGATCGAGCCGCTTTTCCTGGTGCCACGGCCACCAACTCATCCACCCAGATAACCAAAATCTCTCAAACCCTTTTTTCATCACTGCCCACAATCCCACAAAAAATACCACCATTGGCAATCTCCCCTCACTCTCTCTCTTCGCTTCCTCCTCTATAACCTCATTTTCCCCCTTCACTCTCTCCCCACCCTCCACTTTCATAACCCCATTATCGACATCGCCACCCGGGTTTTCGATTTCTGGTGTCGAACCCTCATCAATTACTGATTCAAGTTCACTATTTGAAGAATTGGAATTGATGTCATTTTGTTGTTGAGGTTGTAATGTACAGTACCTAATTGATAATTTCCTACAACGGGAGTGACAAGAGAGAGAATTGGGGGTGAAATTAGAGATAGAAAGAGAGTGAGGAGAGTGAAGGGAGTGAGAGAAACGAAGAGGTTTTAGATAAGGGACTGATAATGGAGGTTTTGAAAGTAGCGTTGCTTGTAAAGTTGTCATCTTTCTTCGTTTTTCTGTATTTTTAGGGTTTTTCTAGTTTCCAACAATGGCGGCAGTTTTTCTAGTTTCTCACTTTCTCTCTCCTCTGTGAGAAATGGAGAGAGAGAAGTAAAGAGAGGAGAAGAGAAAAACCTTATCTTTGAGAGTTGGATTGAAATTGGCGCCGCTCTTTAGTCTATGGTTTGAGTAACTCGGGGTGAGTCAACTCTTTGTTTTATTTTCCTTTTTAATTTCTTGTGGGTATCAACTCTCAACTAGTCCCAACTCTGAAGCAGACGGCAAAGGACTATTCTGTGTTTCTTTGTCGTGGATTTTTCCTGCCCCCTTCCTTCAAGATTTAGGCTCCTTTTGATTCACCTTAATTTTATTTAAATTCAGTTCAGTTCAGTCCAATCCAGTCCAGTTCAGTTCATGCGTAACTTTAATACTCATATAATTTTTTATTCCGAAATAATTGCATGATGATAATTATGTCATCGGAAATATCTCAAAGCATACTTTCAAATGAGTCCAATATTGACTATGTTTGGACAAATTTTAAATGGTTAACGGTTAAGTTTAAAAACCAATTAAGTTCAGATCAGTTTTATCCAGGTGAATCAAACGGAACCTTACTCCCTATTCCATCATCCATAAGTGCATTATGTTGTGTCTCCTATTAATTTTAAGCTATTGTTTGTCATTAATCATAATTGTTCACATTATGGCCCTGTTTGGAAAATGCTTGTTGACATTAGTTGTTGACTGGTGATTGTTAGCAGGTTGTATTAGTCGTTTTCACCCGCTGATATCGTTGGCGGTTTGCAAAAAAATGTTTGGTAAACTCAGCTGTTGGTTATTAGCTGGTAACTTGTAAAAAGACATTTAAGGACAAAAGTAAAAAATTTTAATTATTTGATTAGTCTTTTAATAATTTGATTTTGGATCTCAATTTATTCAAGTTAAAATATAAAAACTAAAATTTCAACAACAATACAAATTGTTGATGTGCATGAGTTTTCATTTTTATTATTGATGAGAGTATGATTAAATTTGCTATTTATTTCCAAAAGATACTCATTTGTATATATGGAAAATAAGAGATGCTTTTTTTATGAGGAAATTATTTAGTTGATTATAAGATCTAGTATAATAAAAAAAATTTGCTCATAAATAAGATCTAGTATAATATATACGGAGTACTTTACATATATCCCTAAATAGTAAATCCACTCCCCCTCCATCCACCTCCCCCCCCCCCCCCCCCAAAAAAAAAAAAAAAAAAAAAAAAAAAAAAAAAAAAACCTAAATCTTTCCGTTCCACTTTGTCGTTTGACCAACAAGTAATGTAACAATCATGCGCCCAACCTATTTTGCCTCCTCCATTTCTAATACCCCAAGTATTTCAAGTTCAATCTGAAGTTGTAAACCCCCATCATGGCATCATCTCTCTCCTCCTCTATTTCCATGTTCTCTCAAATTCTCCATATGCAACCTGTAACCAAAATTTCAGTCCTCTAATTTGTGGTGATGAGTTCATCTATGGCGATTTTTGGGGATGGTAATAGTAGATTATGAGAAAAATAGGAAGCGTCCTTCACCCTCCCTAGATGCTTTATATGGCTTCAATTTCATTAAAATGGCAAAAGCTTGTAATTTCTTTGAACACTTGGGCAAAGTTGTCATTGAAGGAAGCATACAACCCACCATCCGAAATGAAACGATGCCTATGTTGGCTGGTGAAATGTTGGCTGGTGGGCTCCCAACGGCCAGTGCCAACAGCCACCTTCCAAACACCTTAACTGGCTGATGAACTTGGTCAAACAGCCAATTTCACCAAAAGTCATCCCACCACTCAATATCCAAACACCCTCTATGTATGTGTCTGTTAACATTATGTATGTGTCTGTTTTTGAGAGTCAAAATTTAGTTTATCATCCAAAATTATTATGTGATCTTTATTTTTTTTTGAAATTGGATATCAAAGACTTGTATCAATTGTATGAAATCCTCTCATTGTGAATCTATCCAGTTGAGACATGATTGATTAATATCAAATGATTCCCTCCAAACAGTTGAGCTCCGTAAAGCCTAAGAAACTTTTACTTTGCTGACTTTTTGAAGTATAACCTTCGTACCTAGAGGTTAATTTGTAAGAGAATTTACTGGCTTAAACTGAGGTGCGGAAAAAATCAACTCTATTCAACCGTGCTATATAGCTTTCACAATTCACACTCATTTATCCAATCATGGTTTGAAAATTTGAAATGTGAATAAGAATGAATTAAAATGGTAAGCTTATGTATGAAACTAAGCCTCTAATGCACTATTCTTTTCGTCGTCTCCATGCTGCATTCCGTTCCGCATTCTATACTTCATTTTGTCTCACATTTTCTTTCATTATCCGCGCCGTTCTGTTCCGTTCCTCACCGTCCCGCACCATTACGTTGAAGAGAACATGGCCCGACATCTACTCCACTCTCCACCTCTTCGGATGACATTTATAAAATAAAACAATAAAAAAGAGTTACAACTTAACCCCTTGAGGGACGCCTCCCAATAATGTACACATAACACATGTTGCTATTTTAGTTTCGAACACTAGCGAATAACAAACCAATTTCCCATGGAAATTATTATTATTATTATTATTATTATTATTATTATTATTATTATTATTATTATTATTATTATTATTATTATTATTATTATTATTATTATTATTATTATTATTATTATTATTATTATTATTATTATTATTATTATTATTACTACTACTTAACCAAATACTGAAAAATAATAATATCAAAACCAAGAGTCTGTAGTTCTGTACTCTGTAATGCCGGAAGCCCAGCAATAAGTATGCGAACTGAAATTCATACCATGGTGAACTTACTGTTACAGTGTACTTAAAAACACAGCTGAACAATCAAAATTTTAAAGCAGTAAAGATTGCAATACTAATCCGCAATTTGGAATCCACAGAAGCAGTTGAGTATAACAAACAGGAAATTTTGTCGCACTGATTACTAGCACAAACACCTCTGTGAAACCAGGTCAGTTTTGGGGGCAAACCATCTGTTATTGGCTGTATGGAGGCTGCTGTGGCATGGAGGCTGGTGGCATAGTCCCCGGTGGACCAGGAGGCACAGCTCCGGGTGGCATGTACGGGTAATTTTGCATTGGCATTTGCATATGCATATGCATATGCTGAGGTGGCGCAGCAGCAGGTCCCCATCCGGCTGATGATGGAGGGCCTGCATAGTGAACTCCGTTATAGGGAGGGCCAGCAGCACCTCCAGGCATCGGCACCGGAGGCTGTTGTCCAAGAATTGAGGGTTGGATTGCAGGATTGGGGACATTGGGAAGATTGGGGATTGTGTAGTCTCTGCTTCTATCATTGTTCACCTGGCATTTAGGCAACACATTTAGCATATTTTACAGGTCATGGAATAAGACTACTAAAATTCTAAACAATGTTGCCAAAGTAGTCATGAGTCAATGTTACCACTCACGATCATTAAAACCCAAACTTCAACCAGTAAAAGCAGTTCCAGAAATTTAAATGATGCAGAACCACAATTCTGTTCAGGCATCTTGATAAAGAAAAAACTCATAAGATATGAAGATCTAAGTGATATATAGTCCACATCTTATGAGCTTCAACAATGGGTCATGGTGACTCATTATCACACTATAGATACAAGACTAGGCCAAAATTCCAGCAAAACTTAAATCTCTTTGACAGCCTAAATACTGGAAGGTTTGATATTCAAGACGTAAACGAGCATCAGCATGCTAGGTGAAAAGGAAAATGATTTCAATCTCGAAATTTATCTAAAATGAAAAGTAGACATGGAAAACAGGTGAGAGACATGGAAAACAGGCGAGTATGTGCTGAAAAGTCAATATCGAGTATTCTTCTCTCCCTCGACTATCTTGACTGCTACCACACCATAATCAACGAAAATTCGCCATGCTACTCATTGCTGCCTTGTAACAACTGGACAAAGGATGATGGAGGTAGACACAACTAACAGACGACGGATGAAGATCGATCAACATCTCTTCCGTCCCGATCATCTCCACCCGTTCAATTGATAAGCCCTCATTGCAAGTACGCCACTAGACCACCACCATGGTGGTTGCCAACAATTGACGAGGTCGGTGATGAAATTTAGACACCATTATTGCCGAGCGATGGCCAATGACCAATGACCACTGACCACTGACCACTGTCATGATGGCGGTGGACGGGTGTTGTAGACATGGCAGCAAGAGGTGATAAAGAAAGAAGGGAAGCGAGAGGGAGGCCAAGTGGTGGGACAGGTTGGAAAACAACTTCTCCAATTTGAGAAGTAAAGCTTGAAAACATCAGTTTAAATGTTTTTTAAACCTTTGCGTATTCAGAAAACTGTTTTTTTCGATAAATTTGTATTTTGGCCACATTTTCTTGGAATAAGGTGTCATGAAACTTCTTTCTTTTCTTTCTTCCCCACCCCCCCCCCCTCTCCCCAATGCCCACCACCTCTATATTAGCATTACTGTAAACGCATAATTTAAGTCAGAATATGCAACTTGATTACCTTAATGCTTAAATCAGTGTGCCGTGAATATGACAGGTGAAGCTTGCAAAATCCTCCATCATATATGCAATGCCCCTCAAGTGCTTCCTTTGCAACAACAGCTGTCTGAACATCTGTAGGTGGAAAGCATAAAGAGAATTCAGTGCTTCTCTCACAGTAGTAAGACATTTTTATGCTGCCAAAGAAGACCGTGTATCAGGCATCACATCAGACACCAATTGACTCAATTGAGTAACTGACAAAATTTTCATCTATGCTGTCAATCCCATACACATAAGAATTATATTAAACCTTGGGGTACCTAGGGATATTATTGAAATGTACAGGTACCTCACTGATATTTTCATTCTCTCTGAGGATACCACACTGAAAACTTTACCCTGAATATAATTAATTGTCAGGACTTGTCGATTATGAAGTGCTCTCAGAGATGAGACGAGGGTCAGAGAGAGAGAGAGAGAGAGAGAGAGAGAGAGAGTGCTCCCTACCACATCAGAATAACAGCAGCTTTAGGACTAAATGGCACACTGTTCAGCGCAATGCAGCCTGAGGTGAAAAGAAGTCACCAAGAACTCCAGAGATGACAAATGATACGGATCATGTCAGAGAGAGAGAGAGAGAGAGAGAGAGAGAGAGAGAGAGAGAGAGAGAGAGAGAGAGAGAGAGAGAGAGAGAGAGAGAGAGAGAGAGAGAGAGATGGGAAGAGATTTTGAACCCCTTACCACATACAAATTAAATGGCTGATCTAATTTCCATGATGCAGTCCCCTGTGTCCAGCATATTTTTTAATTAAAGATTATCACAAAACAACTCATTAACCAATAAGGCAGGCCTTTATCATGGACTTGAGAGTGTGGGACATCACCTTTTACTTAGGGCCTCTTCTAAAAGCAGACATTTCTTTTTAGACATTTCTTTTCCATGGAAGAGAAGACAAAATAAATTAACTAATACAAAGACATTACACTCACCAGGGTACTGAATCAAAGCCTGAACCCCACCATTCTTGTCGAACATGGCAATCTTTTGCACCGGTCCAAAAGCAGCAAAGACCTAGAAGTCGAGGGGAAATCAGTAAACAGAACCTATAGCGAAGCCAGAAAGATAAAAAGTTGCTGGAAATACCGTCTGCAAGACCTCCAATGTCACAGCATACTGCATGTTTTCAATGGATGCCAGAAGGACATTACTCTCGGGCTCCAACTTTTTACCATCCAATCCGACACTTAACTGCAAACATGGTCACATAGCGCGCGTAAAAATATGAGGCAGGGAACCCAGGCTAAATTGGCATTGAAAACAACCTCCTTGGTCACGTTGGTAGTTTAAAAACTCTGGCAACAAGGTATTAAAAAATTGTAAGGCGTGCCGTGTGCACCCCTAAAAAACCGCCTTTCAGACAATACCTTCTATGACAAAAAAAATTCATTTTTGGACCATTTTATTATATGTCCATCCATAACATATAAAATACAACACCGCACTTTACTAAATACCACCACTATTTGATTTGAGCAAACCATTTTGCCCTTAGTACAAAACATTTCAAAGCCTCATTTCATTGCTTTACTTCTCTCTCTACTTCCGATCCATCTAGAAATTTCTTCCGCCACTCGAAAGTTGAAGGTATAAAAACATTGAAGGGGAAGCTTGAAGATCTGCATTTCGAGCAAGTTTTATGGGCTTTAATTTTATTTTTATTTTTTTTTAACTTGGAACTGACAAATGGATCTTCAAGCTTATGAAACCACACCAGTAAATACAAACAGATGAATAAATAAATTAAAAGATTTGCATTTGAACAACATCTACATCAGATTCAGTTCTTTTTACTAACTTTTTCTTATTGCAATTTGTGCCTGTTTCCAATAACGTGGGAGCCCAGGTTTTATCTGACCAATCCCAGCCTAAAGCCAACATCGAGAACCTCTGGTGCCTAAGGGGGATTATTTATTGATACCCAAAATTGTTTTATTTTACTGTTGAACGAAAGGTATATGAAGGGGTAATGGTAGCTGCCATTGGCCATCAACCCCAGTGACCAGCGGCTGCCTTGACCTGCAGTTAAGAGGTGCCTTTTTTCCCATAAAAAAAAATCTCTTTTTTTTTTTATATTACGAATCTTTGTCAATTTTCCTTCCATTTATGTTGATGTTCATTGAAAATATGTTGTTGATTTTTTTCACCCCTCAATTACCCAGATTATTTTCTTTTAGTTTCCTGAAAAAAGGGGGGAAAAGGGGGTGACGGCTGCCACGGCCAGCAATCACTAGGTGGCAGCGACCTACCCACTTCGCCCTAACAAATCTACCATTGTATCTTTTTCTTCCATTTGTGTTTATTTTTATTGAAATGAAGAAAGAGAAGAATAAAGATGCAAATGTCGAGAGAGAATAAAGGGAAGTGAAAAGAGAGTGATGATTTAAAGATTGGCATGTTGGAAAGTTAAATCAAATATTGGTGGTATTTAATGAAGTAGCTTGTGATTTTTAGAACCACTTTATACAATAATCCACCTTTTTTGAGAAACTATATTATATTTTCAAAAGAATATAATGAAATATAATGAAAACATCTTCAAATAGAAGCCGTCGGATATTCGGCCGGGTTAGGGGGTATGTGCACGAGTTATCATCTTTTGATATTGTCTTGTCACTGGAGTTTATATAGTACCAATGTGCCAAAGGGGTTCGATTTTAACACACATGCATGCACACACACACAGACGGAATTATTGCGGGCTAAAAGTGTAGATACAAAAACTCTTACTTTTTGGATTGAAAAGACTTGTTCAGCGCAGCATAAAAAGGGAATCAAATGTTTTTGGATGCCCAAAGTTTAATGCAACATAACAAAGGCAACAAATTAAAAGGACCAGTATACATCTGGTTCTAGAAAAATGTCAACTTTAAGGCTTACCTGACCAGATGCATCTATGGCCGACGGGGCAACTGGAAGGTATGGGTTAGTGTAATCCCTAGAACAACATAGAATAAGTGAGCCGAAGATCATATGAAACCAGAGATAGTAAAGCTGACAACTAAATATCTAGTATCTATAAGTAGGTTAGACAAAGAATAAACTATTAGTCAAGTGTACCTGCTGCGGTGACTCTGGAATTTGACACTCAGATCAGTATGTGCAGAATAAGTAATCCTAAGGGTGCATGGCCCCACGTGTTCCGGGAGCAGATACCTAATCAACAAAATAGGCATCAGCTATAGCATGATAAGATACATTACTTAGCGATTCATGAATGACTATGCTAATATGTTGCATTTGTGAAAGTGGCAAAGTGCTAGGTGGATGATGTTTCCTTTACCTAGATGATGAATGAATATTTTTTTAGGAAGGGATTAAATTCTTTAACCACAAGTCGCATGGAACCATGGGATGTAGCTAGCATCTTCGGTTACTAGAAGATGGCATGAATATTGTAAGTCAGCATATTCTTACTCTATATTGATCTTGCAACTTGATCAATAATTCAATATAGTAAACTCACGCTTGCTTAAATACCATTAAAGAGAAAATAGCGAAGATCATTTGAAAAAACAAGTCAACAAGATCAATATAGAATGATCATTGATGCGAGAAGGATTCTCACAAAGACTTCAACTGATTCCGGCGCAACACAGGATTGACATGTATAGTGTATGATCCATTAAATGTGGACCTCAAGCCACACAATAAATCCAAAATCACCTTGGGATGCTTCTCCCATCCAAAGCATTTTTCGCAGAAGAGGCAATCTCTGTGTCAGAAAACTGAATCAACGCCTGCAGAGTGGAAAATAAGAGCCGGTAAGGAGTTGTATATAACACATGCAGCAGATTTTCCCAACCATACTAGAGAAGGAAAACAAGAAAAGGAGGAAAAAAAAAAGAGAGGGCGGGGTGACAAATGAAAGAGAAGGGATTACCTGAAAACCCGCTGTCTTCTCAAATGTTGTAATTTTATGCACAAAACCAAAGGCTGAAAATACCTGCACCACCATGATTATTTTCAAACAAATGAATATGCAGCTACAAATTGTAAAGCAGCAGAAAACAACTAAAAAGTTAACCTTCATGCTTTTAAGTTTTAACAATTTTTTAATATTAAAAGGAAACAAAAACAAACAAATTGGAGCATGAGGACAGCATCTAATGTAATTACATGCAACTTAATGCACAACACACCATTATCACCAATGTCAAGTCTATAAATGCATATACATTCACATCATAAAGAGGATCCAAGTTTGGATCCACGACCTCGACGTATCAATAGATATTCTACCAACACTTTAAAGGGAAAAAACATTTAAAGCATGCAATTTGCAGATTTTTTTTTAACTGCCCTTAAGTAAGTTCAACAGTATGGTAGCACGAGCAGCCAATGTTAATAAAAGCTCAAGGCTCGTGACCTAATTTTCTGAATTCCTACCTAAAAGCCCATCTAAATATACCATCTGAGTCAGAACATGCATAAATATTTCCCTTTTTAGATATTTATCTGATTTCCCTTTCCCACTGAGATGGAAGAATAGTTGTGGAATGGAAATTTACAAATTGCTAAGTCAATTAAAATAAACAGGTAAGGAAATGGAATTGAACACAAATGACACCAAAATATATATGAGCAGAAAGATATGCATCAAACATGATTTGTGTTACATAGTACTTCTGCTTAGCTCAAATGTAATCAAATTTAGATAGCAACACTGAATCCATGGAACAATAAGACAGTTAGCCATTAATGAATGATTTAGGCTAAGACTAGGGGGATATACCCTATCTCTGAGACTCTGATAGATTGTCAAATATCAAGTAAGAATTGTTTTTAATAAATTAGCCCAAAATAGCTAATATGGTTAGGATTTAGGAATAGGAAGTTCCTTGCAGAAAGTGAGAGCAGCCAGTCTGTCTACAGCAAACCACAGATTCTGCATCTGAATACCAACCTAGTACGAGATTCTAGGCTTCGCAATACCTAGAAAAACAACATGAAATAAATACTAAAAGGGTCAATCCAAATGGACATGTGTGCATGAGACTCTAAAAACCGTATCAATTTCCATTCATCCTTTGACTAAATGCATCAATCCCAAATTGTTAGACGAAGCAAAAAGAACCAACTCTATAGCATGGATTGAATGTGGATAGAAAACTTTTAGCAAATTGGCTAAGAAACACACTAATGCTGGTCATTAAACAACTTAAGATTTACATAATTCCAGTTTAAGAAATATGAGAAACAATGCACCATAAAGCATGCAGAAAGTAAAAAAAGAGTAGAAAATGCACACATCTTAAAACACTCAGAACTCTAGGAATTGTAGGGGTAGACGCAAAAAGCAAGAAGAGTAGGGAAGAAAGAGGCAGTGTTAGGGAAAGGAGAAAGGAGACAAACACGCATGCGCTCTTTCTCCCAATGCAATAAGCTGCCATCGAAGATATATCCTTGACAAGAGCCTGCTGATCCATTTACACTCATGTCAAATAAACGCCTTTTGAAGCTTGACAATCTATAGCCTAATCCGGGAAAATAACCACAAGCATCCTTACTGCTACCAGACGTATCATGAACCACATGACACAGCATATAAGCAACTTACCAAGTGTAAAACATCAATGCTGACTTGGCGAGCTTCATTCCCCTCAATTGTCACCAACAGCACATTTCCTGCAGTATCAGCTGTAGTCTTATTGTTTACAATTTCTTGCCTGTTGGAATACTGTAAGTAAACAGTTTTCCCCCGAATCTGAGCAGGTTCTGACGAAGAAGCATAGTAGGATATCATCGCAATGGCTTGATTCAGATCCGCCTATAGAAGATATATGTGCACAATAGTCAGTACTAACAGCCAAAAACTAAGCCACCAGTGAAAGTAGAATTTACAAACACTACCAACCAAATGCAAAGAATACTTGTGCATATCTAACACAACAGGCCCTAATTCTAGTGAAATCTGACCCTGCAAATGAATAGGTTTACTTTCGAGCAGGCTGCTGTAATGCTTTACTAGACCTTGTGTATAAAGCTTGTCATCGTATCCACACAAGCGAGAAAAGGAAAATATCTACACATTTCACTTGCCCCATATATTGAAATAGGACTAGCCCAAATACTCACTTTTTTCCTGTATTCTAAAATTTCATGGCCATATAGGCATCACTATAATGAACACATTAACCAACTCTACTTGTATTCATTTCTCTTTTTGACTTCTCTTCTTTTGTTTTCTGGGGTTTTACATTGATGAGAGGACAACAAAACACACACAATATTAATATTTTTACGCTTACAAATTCAATGAAAGCTTGATTCTTATTGGCTCCAACATTGCACTTTGTGTTGACGACTTTACCAAAAGGCTTCCCCAATTCAATGAGCTCTTCTTCAGTGCATTCCCATGGCAAATTCCTCAAATGGAGAACCTTGGACGGAGGTTGTGTGTAACGGAACTGTGGCTGACTAGACACAGATGCCATAGCGTGCGTAAGTCCAAACCCCTAAAACCAACAAAATAGCAGAGACACCGTTCAAGCTCCTGGGCCATCAAAAAAGGGCAACAGTTAGATTTTCCGCACACAAACAAAACCATTCATCTATCCACCCTAAATACTTAAACATTGATAACTTTTTTTAACATAAAATAAAATCCATTTGATTCGATGTTGTTTGTTTATCGATTCACTTTAATAACATTGCATAATTAGCTAATCATGATATTCATCAATTCAATATTGATTAATAACAATGTAAACAAAACAATGCCCCCATTTTCCAAATTTAAACTCAAAAACATCCAATTCAGCAAAGATGCCAAATAGAATCAACATCTCGAAGCATATGAATTGTAAATTTAAATAATAATTAGAAATTCAAACCCTAATTCCTAATTCAATTCACATAACGCAAACCCTAGAACTAAGCTTCGAAAGAAAGAAAGAAAAAGAAGAGAGGAGAGAAAAATACCGCCAACCAGGATTCAGGTGGTTGCCGGCTGAGGTGCCGGCGTTTAGCGGGTCCGTCGTCTACTGAGCTTAGCTGATTTGTGATTGGCTGGGAAATCGGAGGAGATAGAGAGAGAGTGTGTGTGATATATGTATATAAACAAAATCAAAAGAAGAAAGAAATTGAGAGGATGAAAGGTGATATTATACCGACTCTAGAGAATTTCGCAGAGAGCGATGAAATGATGGAGGGTTGGGTTTGGGGATGGAAGAGAGAGAAATTAGGAGTAGAAAGTAAGGTGATTTATTTTATTTTATTTTATTTTATTTTATTTTTTATTTTATTTTTATTTATTATTTTTTTATTTTTAATTTTTGTTTATTGACATTATTGGGGGCAGACCGCTAGATGGCTAGTGGACTAGTGGTGGCCTTGGTGGCTAATGGGTCAATTCCAAACCGAGCCACTCGGAACTAGCTAGGATCATTGGCTTGCTAGAAAGGAACTGGCCTAGGTGGATCGTTGAGATGGATTGAGTCGAGTGCAGACTATTTCCTGAAGTGTTCCTTATATATATGTGATTCATACTAAAAATTAGCCACTGTCGTGACAACCACATTAAGGGCATACTTACCAATCTGGCTCATACTCGTATTGTCTTTTAAGTATTGAGTACAACTCTCTAGTTTCTATTAAGTTCATTCTGATAAGTGTCGTTGGAGCGATGTGATTTGGCCGACTATTCCTACTCATTAAAAGACTAATAGTCGATATGAACTCTATATACCCTCGCATGGGTTTCGCATGCAAGGATACAAATTATAATACTCGTACAAGACTATATTTTCATTGGGTCTGCATATAATACCACCCCAAAATCATGGTCTTCTGCATATACATGTGTAAGTGACATCAAAATAAGCAGCCATCAATTGTGACAAATGATGAATAAAGGAAGCCAAGAGTTGCTTCAATACCATGATTCCATTAACCTATTTACTTGGTGAAGTGGCTTGAGCCACCGGAAGCACCTAGAGATTACAGCACAAAAAACATGTGCAGAAATCGTGTTTAAAATAAAGGAAAATATTATGAGAATTAAGAAGTGAAAAAACAAACACAAACATTATTTTCTGTGAGATGAAGAAAATTATTATTCGATGTATCAGGCGTATCACATACAATAATGTCCAAATTAATAGCATAGCTTCACGGTTTTAGCCCTCACATGATACTTGATAGTGGTGGGCGCCAAAAGTTCGTTCAGGGCAATCAAGAGTTTCTCTCGAGCAAGACCACCCAAAGTGGTTCAAACTGTAGCGAGACAACTTTACAATCATAATCAATTCTTATCAATCAAAAGGGACCATAACAGCCTCGATCATGTACTTTTTGTTTAGGTCCTTCCAGCAACAAGAACATCCTTATAAGGCGTAGTGGCGACTGGTAACTTGGGCTCAGGCACTTGTAATTTCCGTGTTGTAAGATTCTCCTCTATGATTAGAGGGACTTGGCCTTCTCTTTCTCGAAATAATCTTTCTTGAGCTCCTCCTCGCAACTTCTCTAAGCGTAGTCCGTTGATTTGTTGCATCTTGAACACCTTCACCACGTTCATCAACCCTCCTATGAACAAGAATAAGCTTCCGAATATTCCTAACCACACCCAAGTTTTACCCTGCACTAAACGAAGAAATATAAATGCAAAGTTCCAGATTCGCTTTTAGCTAAACTCAATTGACGACTAGGTCACTGCAAGGGCATAGTACCTACTCAATAGTAGAGCCCTAACACAACTCAATTGACAAGCTTTTATCACAGCAAGGGCATAATACCTACTCAATAATATAGCCGAACCACACCTTAAAATATACTTTTGAAATGTTACGAGTGAGGAATTTTCTTCTCACTAATAAGCTAGACCACTATACTTAAGAGATGTTCATGGCAGAGAAAAGGCTACCAGCCTACCAGTAACAGGACACCATGGTGAAATGTTATGATTCAAATATGCAAAACCTACTCAATACAAATTTTCGATGCTCATGATAAAGAGTGTGCTTACAAGTAGCAGAAGACCATGGTCAAACCATCTCGCTTGCTCACGGCTATTGATAATTGCACCCACCAAAAATAACAAGCTTCCCATCAAGAAGGGGATGTGGACGCTCTCTTGCAATATTTGAACATGCCCATCTGCTCGTTCGTAAATTTGGCAGGAATTATGTATTGAGCCAAGCATCCACAATACCGGTCCAGCAATTAGCATATTCAAGGCATGACTTTCCAATTTATAATAACCAAGCCCTTTTTCTTCCTGCAAGCAATATTCATTTGAGCAACATCAAGCATTATAGTAAAGATTCTTGTTTAGGTGCTTGTCTCCACTCGATCAACTTACCAGCAAGTCCTTTTTTTTATTTATAATAACAACCAGTAAGTCTAACACTTGACGGGTCATTCTACTAGCTATGATAGATATATCATATATAGCAGAGTTAAACAATGAGTAGTGTCTACTAGCTGCTCAGCTACTAATTCGTATTCGTGTGTTTCTAACTTGTATGTTACTTTGGTTTGAACCACACTCCGTTTGCTCTTGGCATGTTAACCAACGAATGTGCATTATCGGTCAAAATGTACGAGGATCAATATTAATTGAAGAGGTGGATCCTCATATACCTCAATGAAGGCTAGCCTAAAAGAAGTACCAATAAACCTTATTAATTACTCCATCTATCCTAATATAACAGTCACTTAAGTGGCGTTTATCTTATCCTAATGACTAATGAGCATTAGGATGCAATGACAATTTTATAATTTCACGCATGGTTATGATATGTAAGCATCGATCACTACCCCTAAAAATTTTAATGATGTTGACATTAGTTAAAGTTGATTAGCAATTGCGGAGTACATCAACTCACATAATGTGCTACACTCCCCTGATGCAATAATCCACCTCTACCTCTACTCTAGTTGACAAAAGAACATATTTTTGCATTCCATTGACAATAATTGCAATTACATACTTCCTCCGTACCATGAAAATGTTCACACTAAATTTTTTTAAGGTCAAACTTTAAAAAGTTTGACTATAAATATGTCAAAAAATATAAAGATTTATAATGTACAAACACTTTTGTTGGATTCATTTTAAATAGTACTATCGAGAAATCATAATTTTATAATTATTATATTTATATAATTATAATTATTTGCGGTTAAAATAGTGTCTTCCGTGAAAAAACTAGTGTGAATATTTTTATGGGACGGAGAAAGTACAAAAGTATGATGTTGCATTGCCACCCAAGGTATGTTTGGTGCAGGGCCGTCTCAGAGGTGTAGGCAAGAGGTGCGACCGCCTAGGACCCATCATTAAAAGGGGCTCGTAAACTTAGGAGTTTATTTATATATTGACGGTTACATTATAGAAACCACTTTTTAGTATTAATAAAAGAGTATTTTAATTTGTAAATATTTGTACTTTTTTTATAAATTTATGATTAATATTTAAACTTTAAAACAAGTTATTGTACCTTAGGGCCCTTATTTTTATTTCACCCTAGGGGCCCTAAAATGGCTGGAACGATGCTGGTTTGGTCCCATGTTCATTTATTATACTGACCTCTGTGCCTCCCTTGAACCAACTAAATGAGCCCTTACGTTTTCAGTGACGAACTATCATTCAAATCGAAATGAAAAAAAAAAAAAAAGAATAAAGTCGAAGAAGAAGGATATATACCTGAATGAAAAGAAATAAGATGGCCAAGAAGGAAAGCAAAGATCCAAGAACTTGAACAATAGGGACAGCAAACTCAACAAGAGCAAGCTGTGTATCAAACTCCATCAATGCCACCCGATAATCGATACCGGCAAGGTGGGCCACTAGATCATGGATATTCACGGCCATGATGAGAACCAAGGCGATCAGTAGAAGGACAAGCCCAGATTTGGGCTCCCTTGAGAACTGGGCCAAAAAGCCCATCAATAGAACCACCGTAGCAAACACGTAAAGCCCAGCATTCATGTATTCGGACCGGTGTCTCACTAATCTCGGCCCGTATAGCCTGCTTTCCCTTGCACTCGCTAGCTTCACCATTGATTAGTAAAGAGAGATCAGATAGCACAAATATGGTGTAAGAGAGAGATCAATTTTTTTATTTTTTATTTTCCCAAGAGTTTTGATGAAGAAGAAGGAGATGAAGGGAATTAGTCAGAATTATTTGCAGTGAAGTGAGAGGAAGACATGAGGAGACCATTTGATACGTGTCTTCATGCATGGAAGTAGGCTAATTCCCATACTAATTTAAAGTGACACGTTACCTTTTGTGACTCATTTCACACGAGCACAAATACTGTTTTGAGAGAGTTTCTACTCTAAGTCAAAATAGTTAAGCGTCATTTTAGAGTTTTGTACATACATTTAAGGAATATAATTAAATTTAATATGTAAATCTTCGTGTACAATTATCAAACGGTGAAACGGGTAAAAGTAATTTATAATAACCATCACAACATTTGATCAGAAATAATCACCGCAACTTAGTATTACACAATTGGTCATTACGCTTGGTTGAAAAACCAGTGACGCGAAGTTATTATGTATTGGATTATGATTGAAGGCCTCTAAGTTAGAATCCGGGTCAGAAGTGACGAATACGTCCGCCGCCCGATTGCGACCAGCAGTAGGCGCCTCGTCCCCGAGGGCACGTGTCGTAGGCTATGCTAGCGTGGTAGATGCATCGCGAGGACACCTTGATGTACAATTCCTACCGAGCGGGGGGTTGAATCCTTTGGAAACGATTTATATATGCAATGGGGTATTGTAAGTAATAGAGTGGCCTTGCTGCCACGATCCACTGAGATTTAGGCCTAATTGCTTCAATTCGTCTCTCCTCCCTCCCCTCAAATCACCAATTTTAGTTATGTCGAGTGAAAAGAGGTCCAGAGAAAGGAGACAGGAAACACGGAGTGTTAAGTAAGAATAAGTCGATTGGCAAAGAAAGGGGGATAAGGAAATATGCTAAGTCCTGTGGGTCCTAAGTACAAAGAAGTTCCCTACAATATTCAAAGATTCATGCCCGAGCTAGAGGTGGTAGAGTACCAATAATGTACCATGTACTAGCGCTTATGTCCCATGATGTTGCAGCGCGGCCTTTCCCATGACGCAACACCTATGACTCTTGAGCCTTGTCTCATGACGCAACACCCATGACTTATGGCGCTGCAACGCTTTGTTTATGATGCAACACTCATGTAGCGCCTTGTTCCATAACGCAGTAGTACCCATGAACCATGACGCAGCAGCACCAATGACCCATGACGCAACGAGCGCCCATGTCCCACGTCCCGGCGAGCGCCCATGTTCCACGTTCAGCGCCATGACACATGTGACATGACCCATGCCCTATGCGGGAAATCGGAGTTCGGGGACCCGAATAACCGTCCTGGAGCAACGGAGATCCTTTAGGGTCATGATAGACCCCCCGGAGAAGTTTGGGCATAAAAGACAACCGGGCCCCGGAAAGCCGAAAATCAAAGGCTATAATCCACGTTTTCTAGTCTTCCGGGAGGCCCCGAAACGAATGTGGATATTTTCGCATCACATCGCATGAGAAACGCTTTGGGGACATGGGAGGCCTCCAGAATTGGTTATAGGGTCCCTGATAGGCGTGGAAAGACGTTTTTACGGGTACCAATGTAAGGGTCGGAACACCGAGAATATGTGTGATATCGAACGAAGTTCGGGGATTCGGATGACCCTTCCGGGACACCTATAGTCATCTAGGGTCACGATAGACCCCTCAGAGAAGTTTGGGCAAAAATGACACCCGGGTCCCGGGAAGCCAAAAACAAAGACTATAATCCACGTTTTTTGGGCTTTTGAGCTGCCCCGTAACGAAGGTTGATATTTTTGCACCACATCGTACAAGACACTCATAAGGGACATGTGAGGTCCCCGAGGACAGTTATCTAGTCCTGATAGGCTTGTAAGGGCGTTCTACGAAACACTAGTGTAAGGGCCAAAACATCAAAATCATGTGTGATATCGAAGTTCGAGGATCCTGATGACCCTCCATGGACACCGAGGGTCTTCTAGGGTCATAATAGACCTCCCGGAGAAGTTTGGTCAAAAATGACAACCGGACCCTGGAAAGCTGAAAACTGAAAGTCCACGTTTTTTGGGCTTCCGGGAGGTCCCGAAACGAATGTTTATATTTTCGCACCACGTTACACGGGACACCATATGGGGACATGCGAGGTCCCTAGGATCATTTATTAGGTCCATGATAGATGTGAAAAGACGTTTTTACGGGAAACCAATGTAAGGGTCGGAACACCAACATGTGTGATATCGAAGTTCGGGGATCCGGATGACCCTTCCGGGACACCCAGGATCTTCTATGGTCATGATAGACCTCCCGGAGAAGTTTGGGCAAAAATGACAACCGGACCCCGGAAAGCTGAAAAACTGAAGGTTATAATCCACGATTGTAACACCCCCAAATTAGCAACGATTTTCTGGGAACTATCGACGTTGCTGTGCGCGACTCGACACCGCTAAACCGTCCCGAACCAGGGGAAGGCCACTGCAACATTTATCACGAAGGAGTAAATGCTAAGCAGAAAGAAAGACTAGGCATCAAAAGGAGCTTACTAAGGAACTAAACAAACTAAACATTTAATATCAGAGTTGTCTATATAGTGAGCTAAAAACCATTAAACCAAATTTATTACAACTTGCCTTCAAAGGGCTAAATCCAATAAAAAATAATCCCACGATCTATCTAAACAGAAACAGTTCTATAAACTGACGCCAACTCTACCTTCCAAGCTGTACGTCCTCAATCAACTAAACCTGCACTTTGGTTTTCGTGACGGAAACAAAATACAGAAGAAAAGAAAAGAAACAAAAGAGAAACAAAAATCATATAAACTAAATAAACGTCATCCGTACCCACTAAAAACATTTCGCAAACCTTACCTGAGATTTTAGAAGAATCTTTGAAATTCATTTGCATACGCACATGAGCATATAATCAAGCATACGCACAACGACATTTTTTTACATACAGTTCTTGTATAGTGATCATACAAAATACGACATAGACAATCCGTCTTGATTAGAGAGATGTAAGAGAGCGAATAGAACAACGATTACCCATACTGTTCATCGAAGATACAATCACGCCATGGACTTAATGACTCTAGTGTGCACATTACCTCTAGTACAATTACACGAGCCTAGAGGACTAAATAAATGGGGAATGATCCGTCCCAGACACACTGCAAGGTGTCCATAAGTAACTTGGGAATCACTCATCCCTTGAACTACACCATTAGGTGCAGTCCCGATTGCTCGACTACTCCTAGGGATCCATTAGGAGTCTTACTCTCATTTAATTCAATTCACATAATTTGCATTGGTTGACATAAGTGGTACTACGAGACCACGACTTACTAATTCATTTCATGCTCTTGACAATGAATAGTAAATAACGACGATAATGATAATTCAATACGATGAGAATTAAACATGCTTTAATTCAATAACGACGATAATTCAATAATGAAGACAAGTAATGTCTAGCCAAATTTCGGCAGCACTTCGGCAGGGTAATATGATATCCAAAAATTCACAAATCACCAGAGACATTCAACGATAATATATAGGTGCTCACGGGCACTCAATAATACCCATACCAATTAGCATAATAATATTAATAATTCGCTATTCAACAATTGTCCAACAATCATCATATGGACTAATTAATTCCCAAAATATGCTAACATCAACATGATAATTATAACTCATATTTACAGCAGTGAATCATTCTTAATAACTTTATAATAACGACGATATAATTTAATCATGCTTTGCATATTAAACTCACAACAAATTCCCAATTAGCACATAACACATCAAAATAGTTTTGATGGGGCTTTGGAAGAAGGTAGGCATGAGCGCTTACCACTACAATGCTACCAACAACAAGTATGCTCCAACCAATCGACAATAATCATGCTTGCTCGTTAGGTCCTAATTAAAAACTATTACAGAATCAGTATTAATTAAATAATAAAATACAAACAGTCACGAAATCTCAATATGATATTTTTATTAAATTCCTTGATTTATTTCAACCAATCTAGGCTTTTGAAAATCCGAATTCCAATTCCGAATGAGTACAGAAAAATAAAAATATTAAATCGAAAATACTGAAAATCGAATTAATAAGTACGAAAAATATAAAAACGAAACCCTAACTTCAAAACTAGGTCTAGGTCACGGGTATCCATGCATGGGACCCATAACCTGACCCATCACCACCACCACCACCCACTGGCCACCATGGCTGGTGGTGGTGGTCGCCAGTGCTCCGGCGAGGAGAGGAGAGAGAAAGAGAGAGTTTGCGAAGAGAGAGAGAGAGAGAGAGAGAGAGAGAGAGAGAGAGAGAACGAACGGGAGAGAAGGAGAGAGAAGATGGGTGGAGACGGGGCCAGGCCCTTCGCGCCCTGGCGGTCGACAACCGTCGTCCAGGCGGCGGCCTAGCGACGGTCGCGACAGTCCGCGACTGCAACCGCGAGCGGGAGGGGAGACGCGAAGAGAGAGGAAAAAGAAAGAGGAAGAGAGAGAGAGAGAACAAACGGCTTACCGCCGGTGAGGGAGGCTCGCTGGTGGTCGGCGGTGGCAAGGGCTGCCGGAGGAGAGGTGAGAGGAGAGAGAACCGGTGAGAGAGAGAGAGAGAGAGAGAGAGAGAGAGAGAGAGAGAGAGAGAGAGAGAGAGAGAGAGTGCTTGAGGGTTTTGGCTCAGTTTGCAAAACTGATCAACTGTCTCACCTTTTCCTTATATAGGCCCTTAGTCAACTCAAGTCAAGGACTACTAGGTTTAGGAATAAATTTCATAATTTTTCTGATTTAAAAAGCTAATTAAAACTAATTAGAAGTAATTAAAACTAATTTAAAACCAATTAAAACTAATTAAAACAATATGAATAATTCTTATTCATATATAAAACATTTTAATTAAACTCCTCAAAATTAATAAATACCATTTATGAAAGTCCAATAATAATAATTAATATTATTATGGCTTTAATTGAATAAATCGAATCCTTAAATGAATATACGATTTAATCTCCGAAACTATTTATAAACCATTTATAATACGATTTAATTTCCGAACTATTTACAAATCATTTATAAATCGATATAATAATTATAGAAAATATTGGGGTATCAAAACGATTTTTGGGCTTCCGGGAGGCCCGAAACGAAGGTTTATATTTTCCCACCACATCGTACGGGACACCCTTACAAGACATGCGAGTTCCCCAGGATCGGTTATTGGGTCCCTGATAGGTGTGGAAAGACGTTTTTATGGGAAACCGATGTAATGGTCGGAACACCAAAAGCATGTGTGATATCGAAGTTCGGGGATGCGAATGACCCTCCCGGGATACCGAGGGTCTTCTAGGGTCATGATAGACCTCCCGGAGAATTTTGGGCAAAAATGACAACCGGACCCCGGGAAGGTGAAAACTGAAGGTTATAATCCACATTTTTTGGGCTTTCAGGAGATCCCGAAACGAAGGTTTGTATTTTCGCATCACATCACACGGGACACCATTAGGGGACATACGAGATCCCCAGGATCGAATATTGGGTCCCTGATAGATGGGGAAAGACGTTTTACGGGAAACAAATGTAAGGGTTGCAAATCAAAAGTATGTGTGAAATCGAAGTTTAGGGATCCGGAAGACCCTCCCGGGACATCGAGGGTCTTACAGGGTCATGATAGACCTCCCGGAGAAGTTTGGGCAAAAATGACAACCGGACCCCGGAAAGCTGAAAACTGAAGGTTATAATCCACATTTTTTGGGCTTTCAGGAGATCCCGAAACGAAGGTTTGTATTTTCGCATCACATCACACGGGACACCATTAGGGGACATACGAGATCCCCAGGATCGAATATTGGGTCCCTGATAGATGGGGAAAGACGTTTTACGGGAAACAAATGTAAGGGTTGCAAATCAAAAGTATGTGTGAAATCGAAGTTTAGGGATCCGGAAGACCCTCCCGGGACATCGAGGGTCTTACAGGGTCATGATAGACCTCCCGGAGAAGTTTGGGCAAAAATGACAAACGGATCCCGGAAAGCTGAAAACTGAAGGTTATAATCCACATTTTTTTGGGCTTTCGGGAAGTCTCGAAACGAAGGTTTATATTTTCGCACCACATCACACGGGACACCCTTAGGGGACATGCGAGTTCCCCAGGATCGGTTATTGGGTCCCTGAAAGGTGTGGAAAGACGTTTTTACGGGAAACTGATGTACGGGTCGGAACACCGAGAATATGGGTGATATCGAAATTTGGGGATTCGGATGACCTTCCCGGGGCACCTAGAGTCATCCATGGACACGATAGACCCCCCGGAAAAGTTTGAGCTAAAATAACACCTTGGCCCCGGAAAGCCGAAAACAAAGCCTATAATCCACGTTTTTTGGGCTTTCGAGAGGCCACGAAACGAAGGTGGATGTTTGCGCACCACATCGCACATGACACTCATGGGGGACATGGCTGGTCATCGAGGACAGTTATCTAGTCCTTGATAGACTTATAAGTGCGTTCTACGGGACACTAGTGTAAGGGCCGGAACACTAAAAATATGGGTGATGATATCGAAGTTTGGGGATCCAGATGACTCTCCCCGGGCACTGAGGTTGCTTTAGGGTCATGATAGATCTCCCAAAGAAGTTTGGGCAAAAATGACAACCGGACCCCGGAAAGCCGAAAATCGAAGGCTATAATCCACGTTTTTGGAGCTTGCGGGAGGTCCCGAAATAAAGGTTTATATTTTCGCACCACATCGCACGAAACACCGTTAGGAGACATAGGAGACCCCCGAATTAGGTTATCGAGTGCTTTGTGGGTTTGGAATGACATTTTACGAGACATCGGAAGTTGACCCATAATTTTTTGGCAAATTTAAATGAGGTGTTTATCGCAAACACGTAAATTTAATTGGGGTTTTATTGGCTAATTTTCCTTGACAAAACATGGAAAAAAATCCCAGTCCCATTACCACTTACCATAGGCCACAACCAATGACAGCTCTGATAGTCGATAGAGTGGGGAGATAGTGTTAAGTAGGGATTTTCCGTTTGATCGTGTTGCCCACTTGTCCTTGTCCTTCTTCATCGGTATATTTTGCTGGTAGGAGAGTTTTTGATGAACTACAAAGCTTAGAACGGACAAGAACGAAATGTTCACGAGAACTAGCATCCGGGGAAGTTGGAAACACAAACGCTGGAAGAATTTGAGTTTGACCAAAACATTCTCTATCCTTCAACAAAACCCACCAACCCGAACATGTAACGTAATGTCTATCAACATTGAGATCACAAAGTATGCAAAAGAGGGCCAATTGGGTATTGCCCGCCAACTGTTCGACGAAATGCCTAAACGAACCGTTGGTTCCTGGAACACCCTGCTTACTGGGTATTCTAAATGGGGTTTGTACAGTGAAGCACTTAGTCTAGTTTATGCAATGCATCGTAGTTCCATGAAGCTCAATGAGACCACATTATTGACAACTTTAAGCGTGTGTGCTAATTCTAAGTGCTTAAGTGTTGGTAAACAGATACATTCCCTTGTTTTGAAATCAGGGTTTGAGAGTTTTGAGCTTGTAGGAAGTACATTGCTCTATTTTTATGCAAGTTGTTCTCGGATACATGAAGCGCGGTTTGTGTTTGATGAGTTATGTGGAAGTAATCGTATGGTTTGGAGTTCATTGATGGTGGGTTATGTGCAGTGTAATATGATGGATGATGCTTTTGAGGTTTTTATGAGAATGCCTTCTAAGGATGTTCTTTCTTGGACTACGTTGATTTCGGGTTTTTCAAAGTCTGATGGAGGTTCTGAGAAGGCGCTGCATGTGTTTAAAAAGATGATAGAGATTGGTGAAGTGATGCCGAATGAGTTTACTTATGATTGTGCTATAAGGGTGTGTGGGAGACTTGGATATTTGTGCCAAGGACTGAGTGTTCATGGGCTTGTTGTTAAATGTGGATTTGAGCATGATGAATCCATTGGGAGCGCGCTTGTTGACTTTTATTGTACTTGTCAAGTTGCTGATGATGGTAGGAGAGTTTTTGATGAACTACAAAGCTTGTCTTTACATGTTTCAAATTCACTTATTAGGGGATATATTTCAATGGGAAAAATTGAGGATGCTGAGCTAGTTTTCAATAGAATGGAAGAGAGAAATCCAGTGTCATATAATATGATGATCAAAGGGTATGCCATAAGTGGGAGGATTGATGCTTCGAAAGAGTTATTTGAGCAAATGCCTATGAAGTCGATTGTCTCGATCAATACTATGATTTCAGTTTACTCTGAAATTGGTGAAACTGAAAATGCTCGGAGACTTTTCGAATCAGCAAAAGGTGATAGGAACTCTGTCACGTGGAATTGTATGATTTCAGGTCTTGTACAAAATGATCAGCACGAAGAAGCTATAAAACTATACAGGGTGATGCACAGATTGTCAATAGAAAGAACTAGGTCTACATTCTCTACCCTATTTCATGCTTGTTCATGCCTTGGTTCTCTTCAGCAGGGGATATTGATTCATGCTCATTTGATAAAAACACCCTTCCAAACAAATGTTTATGTTGGGACATCTTTGGTAGATATGTATGGCAAATGTGGGAGCATTTCTGATGCCCAAACATCATTCAATTGCATCTCTATACCCAACATTGCTGCTTGGACAGCATTGATTAATGGTTATTCACATCATGGGCTTGGCTCCAAAGCATATGTACTTTTTCAACAGATGTTACAACAAGGAATAGACCCAAATGAAGCTACTTTTGTTGCTATATTGTCTGCTTGTGCACGTGCTGGCTTGGTGAAAGAGGGGATGGAAATTTTCCAATCTATGGAAAACTGCTATGGTGTATCTCCAGCTTTGGAGCACTATGCTTGTGTTGTTGATCTTCTTGGTCGAGCAGGCCATCTGCAAGAAGCAGAGAAATTTATCAATGACATGCGTATAGAAGCAGATGCTGTCATCTGGGGAACTTTACTGAGTGCTTGTTGGTTTTGGATGAATATGGAAGTTGGTCAGCGGGCTACCGTAAAATTGTTTACGTTGGATCCAAAATCAACATATGCTTATATCACTGCATCTAACATATATGCTAGATTTGGGAGGTGGGTGGAGAAAATGAGACTTAGGAAGAATCTGAGGGACTTGGAGGAAAAGAAGGATCCTGGCTGTAGTTGGATTGAATTCAACAATAGAGTTCATACATTCTCTGTGGAAGATAGATTACATCCATATTGTGATTTAATTCATGCAACCTTGGATAGCCTAACGAAAAATGTGAACCAGTGAGTCCAACTTGATGATGTTTCTACTCTAATAACAGATACCAATGACTCTGTTGCTTTCTGTTTCAACTGCTGATTCCATATCCATGATTCCATATATGATATCCTATGGTATGATTACTATGCATCTATATTTGCATACAGAAAGAGAGTCTTTGACTGTGATACCTTTGAGTGATGTTTTTAGCTTTTTGCATTCTGTCTTTCTGATAATAGGGATCAACTTTTCCATATACTCTATTTCTTACAATGAATTGAGCCTGTCACGTTATATTTGATAATCTGTAGCTATAAAACGTTTCTTATTGTATCTTCTCTAACGAAACAAGTTGGTTAGCACTCATTATTATCTATTTCCTGTTAAGAGGAAGATTGCCCTGCACGATTTCTTTAAAATTTGATGCCAGTGGTTGATAGCTTTAGTATTTCTGAGAAATATCATCCACTTCACTGAACTTTGCATGTATATGCAGGTCACTCATGAAGCAACCATGTTAAATGGATTGTTAGAAGTCGAATTTTCTGTCTGCTCACTTACAGTCCGGCTCTAGTGGATTATCTGATATTTTATTTGGGATGGCATGCTCATAGCTTGAAGAAAGGGTCATGAAGACTACTTCTTTCTGTTTGATTACAGAGATACAATAATAGGCAGTTCAGCTTGAGTTATGACTGAGTAGAATTTCTTTCAAACAGTTACTGCAAAGCTACTGATGTCATCCTTCACCACTGACCAGGCAACACAAGATGTGACTTTTGGTGCCAATTGCAGGTACAGAAGTACTCTCTTCCTTTTGTTTTTATTCCCCCAGTTTAGCGAGGGAGAGGGTTTGGTGACTGCAATACAAACTTCTTTGATGAGTTAATCTGCTGTAGGACTACATTCACTATCTACATTCACACAATGCAGCATATGCGTGTCAAAGGAATCTGAATGTGCCTTTTCAACTTTTGGTATCAATGTAGCCGTCAGTAACCTCTTTTGACTCCTCTTCATTTTTCTCCAAATCCCATTTGTTTGTTTCTTCCACTTTTTCTCTTTTTCTATATTTGCAGTAGAGAAGCAGTTGGAGGATGCCCAAGGGACTACCAACCAAATTAGGTGACTGCATGTAATTCAGATAAGGTTAGGGGAAGTAAAGCTTAAAAAAATTAAACCAAAAAAAGATTAAAAAATAGAACCAAAAAAAAAAGATTAAAAAAAATAAAAATTATGTGTATGATTGGTATGATAGGTTCCAATCACCTGTCTGTGCATGTGCACAAATGAACAGGTTGGATCAGGGATAAGAGAATGATAAGAAGATTCAGTTTCATTTACAAACCATTAGAAATAGATCATGGCTCAATAGTCCATAAGCCATCCAGAGGGAGCTTGCAAGGAATGAGAAGAAAGATAAATAAAATGGCATGAATTCCACACTTTTGGATTCTATCACCTGCTTCTGCAATAATGTATCCAAATAAGATGTTAATCTCTTGCAGCAGGTTCAAAGACAGCTATTTACAAAGGCAGCAAGATGACGGACAGGATGGGACTACCATAATATGTAGAACGGTAAGTTTGCATTTTATTATTTGCCTTTTATGGATTTATGCCATGGGAACAGATTGGCATTTCTGTTAGGAATGTTTTTCTTTCCTAGTTTCATATATCACTCTCTTATGACAGACGAGCTTCATGAGGAGTAAGATATAAATGACTTACCACAGCTATAAGAGGGGAACCATACATTGCTACGGATGCTACCAGCCCGACACTCCCAACAAATACTTTCCGCTCGTGATGTTCGTGGAACAGATTGGCAGAGATAAATGCAGTGATGCAGAACAGTGCAACAATAGGTAGGCTTATCGCTGCAACTTTTACCTGCTCATCATGTCATGCAAATATTTCATAATTTCTGTGAAGTCATGAATCTCTCTAATTTGATTTATATACTTGGTTGATAAGTTATATCTTAGTGATACTACATAAAATAACATGAAGCTAGATTTATATGCATGAAATGGTGAACTGGTCGACTCCTAGTAGTAGTAAGAGGGTGAAAAGCTATACAAATAGGCTCACCTTTTCCCTTGGTGAAGTGAACCAAAGGTAGATGATGATAAAAGAGGACTCCAGTAGGACACCTACACCATTAATGGTGACGACAGGGAAATTTTCCCATCCAGAGCTTACAATTGGTATGCCATACCAAGTATAAAGGAGACAGTTCAGTAGAGCAACCATGTATGGGATGCATGAAAAGTCCCGAGTGCACTTCTTCTTTACAATGGTTGAAAATGTTAATCTGGGAAAACATTATGTAAGTTATACGCTAATTTTCCCATCTTTTAATGGAGAAAGAACGAAATAAAACAAATTCAAATAAATGGTTGGGTGGAGTTTGACAGTACATTGGTGCTGCATAAAGTAACATGGAAGCTGCATTCCCTGCAAAAGAAAAAGATGCAGGTAAAACATCAACTATTTGAGTCACTCACTAATGTATAGGCTAAGTCGATTAGTAGTTTACCCATGAATCCTACAGCTATACGCAGTTTATCCCCCATGCTGTAGCTTATCACTTGATGATCGTAAACCTAGAAGGAGAAAGGGTATTCAAAGTCATGACATCTCAAAGACATATACTGAATTCAATCTGAACTGATTACAATCCTTTGCTGGATATATATAGCCAAAGAATAGTTAAAGGTGGGGCAATATAAAATTGTGGGAGCTATCTCTATGGCACTAAACATGTGTATGCAAAATACTGTGAACTACTCTGGAGCATTATCTGTCTTCTTTTAGTTATCCTAACTTTAAAGCTATAGTATATAATCCAAGAACGACATACAGAGCTGTAGATGACCAATATGGAGGGGAGGGGGAGGGGGTGTTTTGTTCTGCTTCAGTTTGAAAATACAATTTAGAGGATTAATGCTGTCACCTTAGCTGAATTTCATTTGTCAAATACATGTCCTTTAACTCTGAGTAGCAAACTGGTAATTAGGATGGAATTCTCAAGCTATGCCCTTAATAGCGGAAAAGTTATACTATGTCTATGCATGGGAAGGCAATTGTGAAGGTAGGTAGCCAGGATCCCAGATCATTGCAGTAGTTGCACAGCAAAAGAATAGTCATTTCAGAACCATGTTTTCGTAGTTTGCAAAATTGCTTAAGCTTTGTGGATCATTATGCTTTAACTGCATTTTGGCATGAAATTACTACTTTCAACATTGAACCCTTTTCATCTGCTCAGCAAAAGTTTGAGAGGGCAATGATTTAGCCAATGCAACAATCACTCTTTCCGAGGCAAATGTTTCTTCTACTTGAGTCATTTGCCTTGGAAGGAGTGATTATTGCCTTGGCAAAATCACTCCCCGTTTGAGACTAGAGCTCGGTTAAGTTAATGATTTTGAATGACTACAGCCATAAATAACTGGCTTAGCTCGGCTTGGTTTATTAAGGTTTCCTGTTTTGCTGAAAAGTCGACTAGCTCATGTATGGTAAGATAACCCGATATATAATTTGCTGTATTGGAAATCATGGGGTATGAATCTTTTCGGAAGAATTCACTCGTTGAAAAAAATACTCAGCTTTGTGTCAAGTACAACAAAAATATATCGTTGTTTAGATTTAGGATCAATGTTGAGGTGTCATCTGATAATGATAATTGGAAAAGTGATCTCCACCATTTTAAGTGGAATGGAAATCACTTTAATAGATTGCTCTGTCGTTTCTCTGTATATGAAGTCACTTGCTCCTATAATTGTTCTGTGGTGTTAAGTTGGGTACCAAAAGATGGTGCAACATTTGTTATTGAAGAGTCAAGGTAGTATATACGAGAAACAAATACATACATAAATATACAACAAACAAAAAACACTTACATAGTGCCTACAAGCGCGGAAATAGTCATTGTGGACCTTTGTGGTCGAAGGTAGATACCTCTGGTGTGAACCAATAAAAAAAAGTATACACATATGCTAACCTTCGAAGTGGAAGCCATTCTATTACGCTTTTGAGTTTGATCTTGTAGGAGGTCGGAGATTGAGCACTAGGAGAATTGAGAAACCTCGCTAGCCAAAACCGAAGCACCCTCGCTAGTCACGTATTCCTATAATCTGTTTTTATTTTAGGTTGAAACAAGCCATGAGATGCATGCTCAGGAGATTTCTGTAGGGTAGTCTGCTCATGTAGTTAGTGTTGCATTAAAAGAGAACGTTATCTCTTATTTTGTACTCCAATATAGTAGTGCTAGTGCTGTATTATAAGTTGCATTACCTGCAGAAACCAACAATCTATTCCGGGTTTTTATAAGTTCAGAATTGTTTGGGTGTGGAATAAGTGGCTCATATGCTTTTGTACCTCCTTTTGGTATGGAGAGAAGTGCTAGCTGATGAAGCATAAAGAACACTCATATCTATTCATTGTCATTTTTGATAGGTTTTAAACTGAATTAGAAAATGAAATACTATAATTGTTTTTCTGATCTTGAAGAAATGTGTCGTTCTATGATTATTTCTTATGCATGAAAGCAGCGTGGAGCGTAAAAGGAGTTGAAATGGATATACAAGCCTCAAAGAGCAGATTCACTATCAACCAATAATGAAGTAGCATGATACCAAGAATTATGCTCTTCCCTTTGTTCATGTTGTTTGATATTCTGATTTGGAAAGTCAAAGAGGTCTTAGCCTAGTGGTAAAGACTGAGGCCCCGGGTACATTAAGTCCCAAAACACCAGAAGAAATTGAACTGTTTTGGACAACGAGAGAGCGCCGAGCATCTCAAAACAAGAAGTGATACTAGGATGAATTGTAAGCAAAAAATTGCTCTTTAGGTTTCTAGCTACTTCAATATGTACAAAACAGAAGCAATTAATTGATATCAAATGTTTATATGATAATGGGCTGAAGATGAAACTATCAAAATGATTACGTTGAATTTTTGAATTTCCCTTGGGTGCTTCGTTTTCCCTTAGTTCTTATGCCTTTATTTTCCCATTGTTCTGCTTCGTTTCATTTTGTCAGAATATGCATCTAAATCACAGTAAAACACCCTTTATTCTTGCAACATATAACATGTAAATACAGACATTTCATGTCTAAGCTCTATAAACTAGTATACTCAGTTCAATAAGGGTATAGTACATCATTTACCAATTTGTGATTACAAAAAGGGCAAAAGCCAAGGAGTAAAAAAGGATATTACTTGGTGATATTTACGTTGGGGTGTCTGCAATTACAAATCCTAGCCTATAACACCAGAGTATAACATATCTATGTTTGAGGTGAAGGGTACTATGATTCAATTTTGGGTATACACAACATATAGCGATGGTTCAATGGTGACAGAAGTGTGTGGATGGACATATGTACCGTGATAACACTGTAACAGAAGCTGATCGGTGTGATTCAGTATAGATGATGACGAATATAATCCATTCGAGCTGGATGCTTAAGTTTCAAAAGTGCCTTCATTTCGTGCTTCCTAACCATTTCTCTTGAGATATTCAGGTTCCCAGCAATCTCTCCCAGTGTTCTATCTCCTTTACCATCAAGTCCATATCTTTGTCTGATCACCAAGTTTTCCTTGGGTTTCAAAGAGTCAAGCTGGAGAATAAATTGTAAGAAATCAGTCGCAAATCAACACCTGTATGTACATCCAAACACACTAGAAATTGACAAGGTTGAAGATGAAAGGCACTTACCACATCATCAAGGGCAAGTCTAAGAAGAGCAGGTTGCCTTCGCTTGTCGCCTCCAACACCATCAAAGTCAGTGATCCCATCAATGAACTCTTCTTGTGTGACTTGATGTCTAGAATGCAGGGACGCGACAGAATTTGAGGCTCTCATCACTTCTCTATATCTTTCCGGGGAAATTCCTACTTTTTTCAACACCTCGTCTTCTGTAGGCATCCTCTTGAGCTCAAACATCAGTTCTAGTTTGGCTTTCTGAATTTCCACCCTTACCTGCAGTGATTAACTCCTTAGACACTTTCAATGACAAGTCGATTTTGCAGACAAGCGAAAACTCTTTCTTATGCATGTAAGCAAAAGGAAATCCAATCATCAAATTCACTCAACTTCATATCAACTGCAACTATTCTGACCATTAATTGTTAGATATAGCAGTTTCTTAGTGCCTTTGGTTCATCTTACCTGCCCCTACATCTTAGCTAAGCTCATGGACTTGCTATATACTTCCATTTTATCCTGTTCAATCAAGGCACAACATTCTACAAGATCATGGGCAAAGATTACATAGCTTTCTTTTCCCATATTTTACCTTCTTCCCTTTTGGGGTTTGGTTGTGGGGAGGGGCATTCAGAATATAAAGATAACTTGTGAAATTATTCAACTCTGCAGTTTATATGACAGATGAAATGTACAATTCATTGTTTCTACAGTTAAGGACAGTGAATGTTATACAGGGGACTAAGTGGTAGGAATGCTTTAAGTGGCAGAAGAATTTACTAATTGTCAAAGAAGTGAACATACCGATTCCAGACCAAAGGAGACGCGAGTAAAGCTTGACACAGTCATCGAACGAATGACGGCATGCCTTATCCAAAACAGAGCATATGTTGAAAGCCGAAAACTCCTCCTTGGTTCGAAGCGATCTATAGCAGTAATCAGACCCTGAACTCCTGCTTGACACAGGTCTTGAAATTTCGGCCCATTTGTAAAATCTTGGAAATATTTGTTCATCACAAACAGCACTAATCTCAGGTTATGCTGCAAAATTACAAATGAAACAATATGAAACATATTTCTCTATTAGTAAAAGCAGCAACCATAAGATTGCTAAAACAAACTGTATCACCTTTGTAAAGAAGGTGAAACTTTCGTCAGGTGTTCTCATAAACAGTAAGGTTTCAGCTCTTTCCAGAAGAAGTGGCATTACAGATATATTTAAACATGGGGCATCTCTGTGTGTTGCGGAGAGCACATCCATGCTTTACTCAAAGAAAGGAGGTGCAGCCAGAGGAAAAAATGAAAATATAAAGGTGGCCTATTTAAGTAGTTTACACTACTAAAAACTGTCGACTCTTTCCCCCATGACATGGCAAAGAGGTTTTATGTAACCAGAACCTTTCCTTACTACTGAACACAGAGAGGAGGTCTTCTCTCCTATATTAGTCGCAATGTTCACTTGTTGAAATGTAAAGCAGAAGACTAATGACCACGCCTAAATTTTTAATAAACATACTACGAACGAAAATTCATACACGATTAAGAGCTTTACAAAAGGAGAGACTAAAAATGGAATTTACCTTAATCAATTTGTTTCTTGCAGCATGACCAACCTCCATGTGTCTTCGAACTTGAACTACTGTCATATTCATTGCCTTTCCTAATTCAGTGTCTGTTGGATCTCTCTCCAATTCTCTCTGCAGGTTCTCCTTCACTTGAAGTAGGGCCTAAATTCGAGGAAAACCTAAACAATCACTAATATGCATGGCGGTCTGTTTTAAACCAACAAAAATAAAATCCAATTTTCTTACATCAATATCTCAAAGAAAAAAATCATACCTTCATTTGCTCCATCAACTTGAACAACCAAACATGCTCAGAAGATGGAAGAACTGGAGGAATTTTCATCTTCTTCCAGTCCAAGCTGACCAAATCAGTCGAGGCAGAGTACTCCCTTACAAGCTCCTCTATTTTCTCGTCTTCATTGTTAATAGCTCTCTTCTTTTGTATCAGTGGAACTGCTTTTTCGTCTTTACTCCTTTTCATTTCAATTCTTTTGTCGAGGCTCAACCTTGCTACCTTGCTCATCCTGTTTCTCACCACACTACCAGTACTTCCTTTCTCTTTTCTCTCTTCAACTTCAGTACCCTTCCTTCTCCTTCCTTGGCTTTTTGTTACCACATTGTCGATGTTCTCTGCGTCAGAAGCATCTATAGCAGGACTAAGTTTAAAAATGTTTTCAAGCTTGGCTGCAGCTTCAAATAAATCTAGTTCGGCAGCACATGGGGAAACTTCTGTTCTGGTAGCAGCTCGTTTAGTAACTTTTGAAGGCTTAGTAACTGATCTGAGTTTCTTCTGATTTTCCTTCCTTGTCTCTATACCTAGCCGAAGAGGGGCTGTACTTTTCTTTTTATCTGCTTTGAATCCTACAATTAATGGCTTCTTCAAAGTAGGTTGATGAGCTGTGATTCTTCCGCTTAATCCCAAAGATGCCCGAGAAGCTGAGCTGGAAACAGTCACAACTCCCATACCAGCTTCCCCACTAAATTGGTTGCAAAAGCAGCTTTACCACAGCACAATTACTGCAGATAGAATCAACAGTGATTATTAGAATAAGACCATGATTGATATATGATGATCATTTTCAGAACACACAAAATAGTAGATATGTTCTCTTTTAGCATGCCATATTTGACTTCAGGATAAGATCAACTTGGTTAAATGTCAATCCAAAAACAGAAATGCTGGTGTATACAGGACAAGGTGCTCCGATTTCAGAGGCTTTCATTACGAGCGGAAGAGAAAACCTCTCCGTGTACAAAATGGCTGTTTTTATTGTTTCAGTGGTTAATGGCTGTTTATTGTTTAATCAAGAGAGTTTATTGTCAACATATATAAGATGCATAAATAAAAAAGTCATACTTTCTTTAACAACAAGGACGATCATACTGAGCATTGGCCCCTTGAGCCACAACTCAACAAGGAGCAAGACACGCGACTGTATACACATTTCAGGTCTACATTCTCCATCTAGATTGTCCTGGGTAAAATGAACCATTTGTGACAATTGACCAATCTTAAAGTGAAAAGCGTACTCAAGATCATAAGGTTGATGGGATCAATTCTGTGGTCCTTCCCTCTATCTTTTATACAGAGCTTATGTTCACCTGCCATTGGCCGTGGGACAGAAGATGTGTTTCTTCACAATTCATGAGATATAGAGGTCTGAAAATTGAAGTATCTATCCAAATCATAGAAGCAAGCTCAAAAGGAATAAGGCACCAGCACTGCCACCTATTCATACACAATCCTTGGGAACAAAAAACATTAGCTAGCCACCTCCCTTCATTTGAAATGCGTCTTCTAAAGCTACCCGGACACACGCTTAAACAAGGTTCACACCTGTTTAATGTATGCAAACATTACAGTTGCATGCTTGCATTGTGTTGGTTCAACATAAACCTTAAGGCAACTATCTAAAAGCAAACCTTCACTGATGCACAAAAACAATTGGAAATTCACTACTAGTTATTTTCAGCATCTTATCCTCTTACTATCTTTTGTGCCCATCTTCCAATTGGATAAATTGTTGAAACCAAATTCAAAGTAATTTTTTTTATGCCCCTAGAAGTGATGATCAATTGATCACCCTCTTTTCTACACAAGCAGTTTGGCAACAGACCATAGGTAGGGGATCAAACAAAACACTAGTATTTAATTACAGGAACTAGCTGAAAACATACTGTTTAACAGATTAAATGATTAACCATGATTTAGGGTTGCTCAAGCTTCCAATAACCAATAACAGTAAGAAAAAAGTAAAACAAATGAAAGCCCACAAGCTAAAATTTTCCCCAAGCAACAATCAGGTAAAATTAGTCACTTGGTAAGCTTAAAATCATCAACAATTATAATTAAACATTCGAATATCCACAATAAACTCAAAAAAAAAGTAACAGAAACAAAAACAAGAAACCTACCCAGAATCAAATATGATAGAAAGCTTCAAAATTGGAGACTTTGAGCGATTTTTCCAACCTGGGCAAGGAATTCACCGTTAACCCAATTGCAAAAATGTGATCTTTGATCAGTTTGATTTGAGCGAGAGTGAAGTGAAGAAGATTCCTTGTTTTTTTTGAAATATAAATATAATGGCCTTACCCGAAAATATAGAAATAAAAACTCTTTTTGTGAACGTGAAATTTTGGCAGCCACAAGCCGTTAGGAGAGAGAATAGAAAGAAGGATCTACTGTCAATTTGGCGGGGGCGCTTTATACTTTTAACGGTGAGAGATTAGGGAATTCTTTGATGACGTGGATGAATTTGAAGTATGATCATACGTGGCAACATTGTAGTGGATTGTTGTAAATGTTTTTGTGTGTTTTCAGGGTTCTGGATGATATTAGTGCTACGTGGGTAAAGCTCGAAAAGTCTTTTTTTATATAGTTTGATGAAACAAATTTTCATTTTTTTTTAAGTGGCTTTGGGCACCTTACGTTGCCTAATTACAACCATTTGAAATTTCTAGAGCTTTCCATATTTTTGGGTCAAATTATGGAAACATTGACCAATTAAGGTTTGCATCCACAAATAACTGAGATATTTTTTTGTTGGCTTAAGGTTTCATCTGTTGTTATTCTCTTGTATACAGGAGGAATTTTGAAAATTTAAGTATTGGGGAAGACAAAAAGAGAGTGAAAGAGAGAAAAACACAATTAGGACTTGACTGCAGAGCATTCAAACTCATTCTGCTATATAAAGAACATATTATTGATGATAGTTGAGGGAAGTTAGAGTAAAACAACACTATCAAGAGGTAGTGGAGAAAATCAAATTGAATACAAATAGTAATATCGTTATTACTCCATGATTATGAAGGAAGATTATATCATAACCTACAAATTAAATGCAAACTTTGTTGGAACTTCCATTCTACTTGAAAAAAAACTCAAACCTTCTCTCTGTTCGCCCTCTAAGCCCTAGCCTCCATCTTTATAGTACTTTTTCAAACCGAGAATGCATGGTTAATTTTTTTATCATTCTCGGCATACAATCATTGTTTTTTATTATGTACTTTTCTTTGTTGCTTGCTATAGGTTTTGAAATTTTTTGGATAGTTTAATTAAGGTTATCTCTCCGTTGGTGAGAGTAATTCTATATATCCTTGCTTTTTATGAAATATTTAGTCGCTTTTATTGTAAGAGTTTTATGTTTTTATGGAAATGAAGTTAAGAATTTGAAGTCCATACATATTTCAACTTCAATGAATCTATACTAACAGTCGAGTAAAATATACTTACTAGCTTCAAGGTCGTCTCCACTTTACATTGGTTGTTTCGTGAACTATTAAACCCATATTGGTGCTGTATAAGTGATATAATTAATAAACAGTTTTTTTGAACCATATAACATTTGTCATTCATTTTTGGCTATAGAAACTGAAAATTGCTAGTACAATAAGAAGATTAAACGTAAGACGGTAAGAGTAAGATTACGCTCCGTACCTTGAGACATGCCGTTTTCTGTTATGTCCTAAGATTCTTTCATTCATGATCAATCTTTTTTTTAACGAGCATATAATATATATGATTTTTTTTTTTTTGAATGACTATTCATAGATCTGGATAAGATATGGAGATGTGTGTGTAGGACACATAAATTGTGGATGAGGGTCCTCAACTCCTCACTCCTGTCTCTGCGCCAATTTGGCTTCAATAAACTAAGGGAAGAGATGCGCTGGGTTTTAGCTAGCTAGCCTGATTACCACAAAATGACAAATAATTCTGTACTTTTATTATATCTTAATTATGCTTGGTTTTAGTAATCAAAGATAATCTAGGGAGACATTATTGCATAATACTCTAATGAGGGATTACTTGCATTTATTTAACATTAATTAGTAGCATTAACCCTAGAATTATAATTGGAGCATTATGATGATCAACATAAGAAGGAAAAGAAAAAACATGCGTGCAATAATCTTTCATTAAATCATTATCGATCTCATGTTGTTTTTACTTTTTACCTTAGCTTATTCATCCGATCCCTAGCTGCATTGGCATATCTAAGTCTTAAGACTAATTACACCCACGCAATAATAAGTAAGGGTCTGTTCTCCCCAACTGAAAAACGTTTATATTTATTATTGAAAATTTATTTTTGTTGAACTTTGTTGAACTTCGTTCAACTTTGTTTATTTTTGTTAAATCTTGTTGATTCAAGTGTTTTTTATAACTAGTTTGTATATTGGTTTGTTGAACTTTGTTGAACTTTGTTTAACTTTGTTGAAGTTTGCTGAAGTTTGTTGAAGTTTGCTGAAATAAACAGAAATAAGTTGGGGAGAACAGACCCTAAGTAACCTTCCAGTTCTAAACAGTGACCCCATTTTTTATTTTTTTTTTTGTGAATTGGCCTCACAGAAGACTTGATCATTACCATTTTTACCGCCTCACCTTGAGGCGGCTTCTTAAGAGACTTTTTGTTTTTAAAATGTGATTGTCTTCTTTTTCAGATAATACAAAATAGTACTCCGTAGAGTATTTGATTCGTGAAGTAAGGTGTGTGGTACTCGTCTTAAGCAAGACCATCTAGATGATGTACGTAGTACAACTAATACGATCGAGTAGTGTCAAAAAGTGTGTGTGTGCCATTTTCTGTCCTCAAATTTAGTGTAATATTTAGTTTATGCATGTCACTAATTGTGAAAATTACACAAATATAATTTATTACAATATTTGAAAATTACTGTGCCTATATCTTCTGCCACAAAATCTTTTATGAAGCGGTTTTAAGGTGAAATCTCTCATATAAGTATCATGTGATGCCAACGTCGTTTTTGTATTTTATTTTCCAAATATTACAAAATAGTAGTCCGTACGTATTACTTGATTCCTGAAGTAAGATGTGTAGTACTCGTCTTAATTAGCCAAGACCATCTAGATGTAGTACAACTACGATCTAGTAGTGTCAACAAAAGTGTGTGCCATTTTCGTTTTTGTTTCTCCCAATTCAATAACATATTCTACTTCCAAAAATGTTCCCTCCTAGATTGATGAAATAATGTGTCCACCACCCCAAAATTTAGAAACAAAAATAAATCAACTAAATTAAATAAACTAATATAAAGTTGAGAGATATTAGTGGAGGTGGATCAGCTGGCTGTTCTGAGTGGCTGACTTATAAATGACAACGTAAGCAAGGGTTTGGAAGGTGACGTCACATCAGCTCCAGCCCATTAATTGTTTATTGATCGAATTAATTAAATTAAATTTACATTCATAATTATTGGCATTATTAATTAGTAAGAAAACCTCTCCATCACTTGGGGAGTAACAAAACGCGGAATATAATTGTGAAATCCGTCAGTTGGTCACAGTCAGTAAGTCCATGAATTATTTGATGGGGTTCATTTCATTTCATTTCGTTTAGATTAAGATTCCCTAAGATCTGACTTTTCCCCTTATCTTATGTTTTTGCTAAGACCGCGTTCTTATTCCCATTGAATTTCTATCTCACAGGAGAGAAAGAGATGAGTTATATGAAATCACAATTTTTGAGTTTGACCGTGGAAAATCATATATTATCATCTTTAGTAGTCACCGTGGAGGTTTTCGTACTCCACCAAACGCGGTCTTGGCTCGACCCTTCGGCCACCAATCTCCCTCCTATTAGCTGCCTCTTCTTCACAGGTTCGTCAACTCCATATATATTTTCATCGAGAAATTTTCTAGTGTTACGATAACATTGTTGTCGTTTCTCTCCTCCATATATCCCTTCACATTTACTACATATTGATCTCTTTATTTCAAGGTTAATTGGTGTTCTTTTCTACATACTTATTTTGGGGCAACATATGGTCGAAGTTTTTAATTAGATCCAACATATGCACTTCCCCTAGATATACTATGAATTTGCAATTTGCAATTTGAAAGTTAATTGGTTGGTACTTGGCAGCATTTTTATTGTTTTCCGTTTGTTGTAGGAACATTTCCCTTAAATAGTAAACTCTACTAATTTGCAACTTGCAACTTGACACTCTTGCCACCTTCTATTTTCAGATTTTATACTATCCCATCTTTTGTATGTCGAACTAAAGGCATTATTGGGATGCAAAATCTTTTCTACCAAGATTAATTAGGCATAAGACAACGCTATAGGAGCCTTTTTTTCAAATGGAGAATGGTAATGGGAGTACTAGTTCAGCGGTTCAAAAGGGGTTATTAGTGAATGAGCTAGCTCATGGGAGAAGTATTGCCAAGCAACTTCAAGAGATTTTCCTTAAGGAGCCATCCTGCTCCTCGAATGGAACGCGTGATTTGATGATGCAAAACATCTTAAACTCGTTTGATAGGTCTATTGGGATTCTTCAATCCAATCTTAAATGTCAACAACAATCTCAACAACGAACAGGTACTGAAAGAGCTGATTCTCCTAATTCTTTTAGTGAAAGCCCTAAAAGTCAAGACTCTGACGGAGATTCTAAAGATCTAAACCTGAAGGACGAACCCAGAAAGAGGTAATTAACTTTTAACTATCTAGCTACATTCACTATAGATCTACTTTAATACTCTTGCCAAATTTACTTTTGTAAATCAATAATGGAGAAAAAGAAACAAGAAAGTAACTATATGTGCTACTTTTTCTAAATCATTAGTTACCATATACTAGTATTTTAATTCAATTGCTCTTATTGTGATGAAAAGTAGAGTTTGAATCTTACTCTTGTTTACATGATTGCAGAAAGCTTTTGGCTCTAGAGACAAAGAGAGTGAGAGGTTGTTCACGCACAGGACTTGAAGGACCAGTTGAAGATGGTTATAATTGGAGGAAATATGGACAAAAGGACATTCTTGGAGCCAAATTTCCTAGGTAACTCAAGATCTTTTCAAACCTCCTTGATCTCTTCAAATAATCATTCTTTTTTGTTTGATTTTGCATACAATTAACTTGGTTGTCTAGGCATGTAGTTATTCAAGTCCCTTTCAAGTTTCAACCATTTATATATATATATATATATATATATATATATATATTCTCTCAAGCTCCTCATTCCTTTGTCTTACCTATTATCTCATCATTGCTCACTTTTGGTATTTCATGGGCATGTCACTATCTTTTTTGGGCACCACTTTCATTTTGATGAACTACTTTTTCTTTTCAGCAAAACAGGAACAAAAAATAAAAATAAAAATCCGAACAATCATGTAAGCTCACCCTTATGGACGACGTTCTTGCTTCATTCATGTCTTGTATAGTTAGTATAGCGCATCCAGCTCTTAATTATTAATTAGACCGGCCGGTACCATGTTCTTGTCTTCTTGAGTAGATAATTTGAAGAACTCTCATGGAAACTCCAAAAGCTATAACAAGTAATTAGCTATCTGCATTTGTAATGCAGCTCTAATAATTGGAACATGTTTCTTATAATAAGGTTTATGTTGAACTACTAATGCCTTCAATTCTCTATATATAGTTGATGAACAACAGTACTGTATGTGTACAGGTCATTCTTCATAATGGATGTAACACTGTTCTGAGTGACTGATTAAACTTCAGATAAATGGGTAATCTATCTCATAATAATGTCTTATATCCACTTTTGGATACTAATTAAATAAGCTTTAGCTTGTAAAATAATCAAGTTCTCAAAACATATGTATGCATGCAAAAAAAGATAAGAATTTGGTTTCTAGCTAGAGATTGAACCATTATCCATTGATGTTTGGGGTTCATATGGTAGACCGTGTAGAGGTATGGTAGGCACTCCAGAGCTGCTGCAAAGCATATATATATATATAGTCACAAGGCTATCAAAATTAAATGATAATCATGGTGCTGTAAGGTATGATTTTCAATTTGTTTGTGATAGTTCTTAGGTTCAACATTGATCATAAGATTTATTACCACACTTTTATTCTATAAAATGGTGCATTACATTGTAATCACCATTACTCCCAAGTAAACGAGCCTTAAGGTTGTTAAAACTGATCTTGTGCAGTGGTGTACGGTGTACACCAGCATCAGACATGCAGATCAGACCTCATAGCTATAGACTAAGACCACGCATATATGCAATATATATCCATACAAAAATTAGACTTCCTATAAATTATATGATCACTGCTTAAATCACATGAATTACTTACTGTATGTATGTCGATCAGATTCTGTCTTTTACTGATCTCTATATATGAAACATGACTACTACTACTGTTTTTTCCCTCACATTATCAAGATTTTTCCATATGAGTAATTAACATGTGTGTGTATGCAAACTCTTTTCTTAATTCCTTTTCTTTTGCATTATTATTGTTTCTCTTATTCTTTTCTTCTTAAACGAACTTAGATTTGGGGCCTTTCAGATACCTTTACCCTATTTAAAGCTAGCTAGCTGTTTTAGTTCATATGACAAGCTAAGACACAAGAGTGCTAATTTATGTTGATGAATGTAGGGCCTATTACAGGTGTACTCTAAGACAAGTGCAACGGTGTTTCGCTACAAAACAAGTTCAAAGATGTGATGAGGATCCTACATTCTTTGAAGTCACTTACAGAGGAAAACACACATGTACTCAAGCTTCTTCCTCCTCCCTCCTCAACCCTAATGACATTAAAGTAAAACCCGAACCAATCGAAACCCTAATCCATCATTCAAACCACCATGAATCACATGAAACTATTTGGAGCTTCAAAACTGAACCAAAAGACATCAATAACATTCCTTCTTACAATACTAACAACAAGCTCCTCAATTCTTCCTCCTTTTCCTTCTCTTCCTCACCAAACCCTACTACAGTTATTACCACTCAAAAAGCTCCAGCACAATTATTTTATAACAGTAACTTAAATGATCATCATCATGGTAATTTTTCTACTAATACTAATACTAATACATACCAGCAATCTTCTCCAAGCCTTATTATCGCGAACAGCTTCAATAATCAGCATCCTATTCACTCACAAGGTGATTATTTGATGAGAGAAATGTCCAGTACATCAGCTTCTACCTCAACACCAACTAGCTCTCCAGCTATTGTACCAGATCCGGAGTTTTTGTTTGATCAAGGTGAATTTGACCACAATTTCATGTTTGGCAGCCCAGAGTTTTTTCCATAATAATGCCTTCTAATTAAGTAGGACTATTGAAATTTTTGAGTACGAAATTTGTTTTCCTAGAAATAGCAATAAGGAAAAGATCAAGGCAACTGACGCACTGAGTATTCTGTTATATGGTACTGTTTACTGTATCATTCTTCAAAGGGTTGGTAATTATTGATTGTCTAACAATTTTGTATGACGTAGCTACAATTTTTTTTTCCCTAAATCAAATAAAACGAATCATCCGCGGATGACGATGAGGTTTGTATATATGTTTTGTACTTCATGCAATGCAATCTGAAGATGATATAGTGATATACAATTCCTTCTGAGAAATTATTAGATGGTCTGAACCATGCCTCACGTGGTGAGTTTGAGTAGTAAGACTCATTTATTTTGTGAGCGGTAGAAGCATTGGTCTGGGCTCTCTCGGATCATAATGTTTTGGCTCTATACATATTTAGTATAATACTACTATATATGCCAAGGAAATGTGATTGGATGGAAAATTTGTGGGAAAATACCTTATAAAAGATCTATTTTGTGATTTATAAGTTTATAATTTACATGTAATTGGAGTCTATATACATCCTATGAGTGTGTTTGCTAGAGATGACCTTACTAGAACTGAACTGAATTCAACATTACTAAACTAAATACTACTGAACTGAACTCGACACAACTGAATAGAATTGAACACAATTTGATATGTGAGACAAAACATATGTTTTTTAACTCAGCATCACTGAACTGAACTGAGCATCATTTAACTAAATTTGAAATCACTAAATTGACACCTGAACTGAACTGAATGTGTAAGCTCTAACAAATGTACCCATATTTAGATTGTTACATAAACTTCTCTAAAAAAAAGTTTGTTACATAAACTACCATATCTTTCATTCCGTTGGCATTTTAGCTTCTTTAAGAGATTTGCCGTCATGTGAGTGACTAGGGAATGTAGGGATAAATAAACTTCTAAATTTTGGACCTCCCATGACCTCGACCAGTTGGAACCAGTCAGGTCCTCAATCCTAAAATTTTTAACTTCCATATTTCTTTTCCTGCCCGATTCGGTGTACAACCTGAATAGATTTGTTTGGACAGATTTCAAATCGGAATCTCGAAGCTGAGAAATAAATAGTTTTTGTTGAATGTAATTCATTACCGTAAAATTTATATTCAGCATTTAAAATGATACAATTCGGACATGAATACATCAGTAGGTTAGACCTTCCAAACTAAAATTTGGCTCAGAAGTTTTAATTATCCGGACCAGAACGGCAGAACCCTGATAAGCAAGACTGGTCCTAAGTCTTCTGAAGAATAGCTTGTCTTGTGTGGACTTAGTCCACCGTAAACCAAATGGTGAATTAAGGATATAGTCCAAATCTTTTAACAATATGGGAGATAGTTTTGAAAAAGATTTAATCTTTAGTCCATCGTAAACTGAGTCCACACAAGATATTGTACCGGATGAAAAAGGGAAATGAATGGCGAATAATGTTGAAACAGTGGGTTGTAGGACAGCAACAAGCCCAGAGCGATTAAATCATTGGAGCCCACTTTGTCACCAAGTACTCAAGTAGAGCCAAATCTGGCCCAATTTTCCGTCCACATACAGTAATAGAAGTATAATTAAAAGTTGGGCCCTCAGAGCTCCGAACGATGGTATGAGCCCAGACCAGTAAACAAAAGAGCTTTAAAGTTGCATTGTGACTCACACCTGGCAAACGGGTTGGTCAGGTCGGGTTTCTGTCAGTCAAATACGCGTCGGGTCAAATACGGATCGGGTTAAATGTGGATCGGGTTAAATGTGGATCGGGTCAAATACAGGTCGAATACATCGGGTCAAATACGGATTCAGTTTTGGGTTACCCAACATGTTTGACAAATATTGTCTCACAATATTTGGGTTCGGGTCGGATCATTTCGGTCTCGAGTCAAAACGGGTCAGATCATTTCGGGTTTGAATCTTATTGGGTCGGGTTTCGATCGGGTCTGTGGCAGATCGGGTTCGGATCGATCATCGGATCGGACAATTTTTGCCAGCTCTATAATAATTGTGACTATGGTTTTTTTAGCTAACTAACAAATGAAGTTGTGACATCTGATTGTGATTGTGAGATTTATATGCATCCAATCCAACGGTGACAGTAGTATAATCCATTTTCGCTTTTAATTTATTAACAAGCTTTTGGTCGGTGTTTGTAAATTGTGATTGTAATGCAAAATGTCTCCTATGAATCCGCCACACACATATCAAAAAACTGTAAAATTTTCAGGAATGATTTCATTATTCAATTTTTTTTTTCTTTGAACTGAAAATATTCGAGTTGTATTCCCTTGAACTTATCTTATTAGTCCAATTTAATTGAAATGAAGACATTTTCTTAAAAAAAAAAAAAAGGTTAACTTTTGGTTTGAAAATTTAATGAATAATTTCATATTGAAATTGAACGCCAATTATAATGATTGGCAAATATAAAACATGCATAAAATTTCAAGACAATTGGAAAAAAAAATAGGATTTTTTTTTGAAAACTACCTTCGTTTTTGTACTTTTTTTGGGAAACTACCTTAGTTTCTTAAATTTGCGGGAAACTACCTTCAATCCATTTTTTTTTGGGTCAAAGACTACCAATTGACAGAATTTCGTCTAACAAGGTTAACTTTGCTAGTAAAAGACCTTTAAGCCTCTCACTTAAGTACATTATCTGAATTTATTAATTTCCTCTCCCCTCTTTGACCGCATTGACTCTAATTTCCCCTCCCCCCTTTTCATTTCTTATCTCACTTTCTCTCTCTTCTCTGTTGCACCATTTCTCTCTGCTCTCTTATCTGATTTTTTTCTGCCTTAATCCACCATTGTTGGACCATCAACAACTTGCAGAAAACAAAATCATATTTGTTCAGCCTTGATCGTTACACAGAGCTTATAATGTTGACATTCTTTATTGTGAAATATCACAAAAAGATCGTGCCCAACTTAGTCGACTTGGTTCTAGATTCATATTCCAAATCAAAGGTAACTAAAACAAGAGAGAACAAATGTACAGATTGGAATCTTGTTATGGATTAAAATAAATTAAAATTACTTGATTCCTTCTCCTTAAATGGGGTCAGCTAAACTGTTTACAAACCCCTTATCCTTTATTAGGGTATAGATAACCTAATTAATACCAAAAAGTAAGTATAACATGAAGAAAATGATTATTTACACCCTCTTTTGATTTATTCACATACCATTTTTTCTAAATTTCATCCCAGAAGCCACTGATGATAGAGCTCGAAGCTGCGTCCATGATGGTGATTAAGAGGTACCCAGATGCTCAGAAGTTGTGATTTGTCAATTAAAGGCCTTTTAGAAAATAGGTCAAAATGTCGATCGAAATGGGGCTTTGGAGATTACTGACATGTGACAACAAGTAATTTTGTGTCCATCGTGGTAATGTTGATCGCTTGAATGAGAATCGTGAATTTTTCCCAAATTGATTGGTTAATAGTTTGAAGAACAAATTTGGGATTTCTAGATTTTTGTTGAAAATGGGGATAAATCGAATCTTTGATTTCATTAATTTTCAACAGATTTGGTGAAGCTGGTGAAGGTGATAATGGCGGTGGTGAATGGTGATGAATGTGAAAGATGAGGGAAGAAAGAAGATGAGGAAAATTGAATTGGCCGGGAAAAGGGAAAACAGAGGGCAATGTGAGAGGCACGGGGAATTGAGGGGCAAAAAGGTTAATAAAAGTCAAAAGGTGACTAAAGTTAACTCCGTTAGTGTTTTTCCGTCAATTGGTAGTCTTTGACAAAAAAAATAAAAATGGAATGAAGGTAGTTCCCCGCAAATTTAAGAAACTAAGGTAGTTTCCCACAAAAAGTACAAAAATGAAGGTACTTTTCAAAAAAAAATCCAAAAAAATAACCAATTAATTCAAAATTAGGTAACACTAGTATATAAAACTTGGCGTAATTCGCATTGTCTATCAAATTATCAATGTTATTTATAAAGCACAACTTCCTAACTCATTCGTTTTCCACCAAAGCTCGTATGAGGCGGCCTCAAGGTGAGACCTTCTCTAACAAACATGTTATCATACTTATGTCATGCTTGGTAATAGAGGGAGCGTCACCTTGAATCGGCCTCACAGAAGACCTTTTGTTCTTTTTCATAAATATAAATTTAAATTATACCTTGTTTCAAAATCATTGAGTTCATATCTACTTCGACCCTATACAATAAATAAATAAAAAATTCTTAATTTTTTTTTCCTTGAATTCGATCAAACAATAAAATAATTGCTGAATCCTGTTTCTGTCTTTTTCTGATGAGTACAATGCAATCATGCATGAATTTTAGAGACTGTGAAATACAGGCGTGACAGAAGGAAATGGAGGTGATCAAATTAGAGGATCGAAGTATGGCAGCCTTTTCTGATGTATGGCATTTATGTTGATTAAAACTTTTGCTGTAATAATTTGGACCACCATTACAATTAAGCTTCTTTCTTCTAGCTACTTCATCAATGGACCACTAATATGTTTGTTTCTTTTTTTGCCTCTTTTGTCCAGCAGTTTACAGAAATATAGTAACTTCATGTTAATGAGACAATATTGTACGATTGCAATTGCAACGTAGTTCGGGCAATTTTGAGGTTGCTTCCTGCCCCGACAAAACAAAACAAATTTTAAAAAACAAAAAAATGAAAATTGAGGTCAAGTTGCTCTTACAATTATTGGTTTTTGTCTTTTTCATCTCTGTTTTCTATTTTTCATTTATAGAACTTTTTCAATCTCTAAGAGGTGTTTTTTGTTTCTTACTGTAATTTTTATTTATTTAGTAATCGAGATGATTTTCAATTTAATTTATTGTAGAAACTATTTAATTTCTCATAACATAATATTATATGTTCAGTTCAATTCAGTTCAAGTGAGCTAAGGCTTTATGTGATTTACCTTAATTTTACTTATATTCAGTTTAGTTTAATTCAGTCCAATCCAGTCCAGTTCATGTGTAATTTTATCACTCATATAACCTTTTATTCCGAAATAATTTCATGATGATAATTATATTATCGGAAAAATCTCAAAGCATACTTTCAAATGAGTCCAATATTGAGTATGTTTGAACGAATTTTAAATGGTTAATGGTCAAGTTTAAAAAATCAGATCAGTTCAGTTCAGATCAAATCAGTTCAAATCAGATCAGTTTTATCCAGGTGAATCAAACGGAACCTAAGGCTCTGTTTGATTCACCTTAATTTTACTTAAATTCAGTTCAGTTCAGTCTAGTTTAGTTCAGTTCATGCGTAACTTTATCACTCATATAACCTTTTATTTCGAAATAATTTCATGATGATAATTATATCATCGGAAAGATCTCAAAACATACTTTCAAATGAGTCCAATATTGACTATGTTTGGACGAATTTTAAATGGTTAACGACCAAGTTTAAAAAATCAATTCAGTTCAGTTCAGTTCAGTTCAGATCAGTTTTATCCAGGTAAATCAAACAGAGCCTAAGTGTTTAAAAAAAAAGTAAGGTAAGTCTAGTAAAACTCACCAATTCATATGAACCTGGAAATCATGGTAGCCTTGTTTCTGATAAACAAGAAGAAGAACGAAGAAGAAGAAGAAATGTCGTAGCTACGGCATCCATATGCTTAAAAAAACTTAAAAGAGTTGTCTGCATATTTTAGCAGGTCGATTCAATAAATCTCAAACATATATATATCACAAGAAATAATTGATCAAAAATCATTGCTTAAATAAACTTAACACTATAGTAACATCTGTACCAAAACTAAAATTACAAGTTTCTCAGAAAAAAAAAAAGAAAAGAAAACAAAAAGTACACAAAGCAACAACTAACAAGCAAGTATCATGATGAACCAAAGCAGCTACAGTTACATGGTTTCAGGAAAAAACAGAACAGAAAAAGAAATTAAGGGAAATACTGTTACAGGTTACAGTAGTGTTACATGATCAGTCAAAATATATATGCATGGTAGTAAATGCCAGTCCTTCTCCCAACATATTACTGTTACTGAATAACAATCAGGGCAGAGAGAGACTGATGAGGGAGAGAGGTGAATGAAGGTTATTTCAGCAATTGATTGATTTTTATCATTGATCTTTTTCTTTCCATTCACTTTTCTGCTTCTGTTAGCTAGGGTCTATCTAATTAATTAGAAGTGGACTTGAGCAGAATGTTTGTTGGATCTGATGAGCAAGCTCCTCAGCACTGAGCTGGCATTCAATTCCAATCTGCACAAAAAAAAAAAAGAAAAAAAAAGAACATAAACCACACGCACACTTTTATGATGTTAATATATAAACATCAACCAGCAGGTCTAATTATTAATTTGAATGCAAGATCACTAAACAGATTTTATGTGTAAGACCTGCAAACATAAAATCTTTTCAGAACTATTTTAGATTCCCTTTTACTCATTTACTACATTCATTGTTTCAAAGTCATCACAAGCTAGAGTGAGTAAGACTACATAGAGTATACTCCATCTGTTCCAAAATCAGCTTATTCGTATTTGATTATGCACCGTCTTCAAAACATCACTTTGACTGTCAATAACTATAATTATAATGAAAAAATGAAATCTAAAAATATATAGGACAAACAAAGTATAGTTTATTTGTGGGAATTAGTATATGTTTCATTATTCTCATGCTTATTTTGATTCCTCTCTATCCATGTTTCAGAATGACATGCACACATTTTTAGAATGACATGCACATAAGACAAATATGCAAGAAGAATTGTGCATCTTAGCATTAATTTGCTCTACTACCTTAATAGTAAAGGAGTTCAGCATGGTCTCTTCAATGGTGCTAATGCTGATGCTAAGAATCTCAAGACATAGATCTTCAAGGGCAGCTATTATCTTCACAACTTGTCCAGGAATTCGAGGAGAAACCGTCTTAACAAGGACATTAGGGCCAGAAAACTTCACCTCAACCTCAGCCAACGGGGATCTTGAGTTAGCAATAAGCTCATTAGCGACACAATCGTTAATGGAAGAGCTCGAAGAAGAAGGAGAGAGGTCAATTGGAGTAGGTAACGTAGGGGAGATGTTACTTATCCTAGACATATAAGGGCTCCCTGGTTGAGGTGTTCTTGGACTTATCGGTACGCTAAGTAGCCTAGGACTTAATGGTGGTTTTCTAGGGCTAAGTACTGGTGGTGAAGGTCTAGGGCTTGAGACATTAAGCCTAGGACTAAGCACGTCGCTGTAAACCTTTCGTGTTTTCTTGGCCTCGAGTGCTTGAAGAACTTGTTGCAACTCGTTAATGTAATCCACAACTCCTCCTATTATGGATGCTTGATCTCCCTGTCGACAACAATCAAACCAATTATTAGGGAATTATGGTTGTAATTGTGAAACATGTCCCACGACGACCACTCAGTAGCATATAATTTGTGGGGTATAACATACCGTAGTTTATGCAACAACTTAGCATCTAAGGTTGCCCCTATCAATGAAAAGGCAAATGTCCCTTTCCTATATATCTTTGTGATTGAAATTAGTAACAAAACTCTTAAGGGTATTTTTTTTCTGATATCCCTTGGAAGATGGATTTATAAAATTTTACCATTTTCCAAAAAATAGAATAAAAATAAATTAGTAACAAAATATTGTTATAGTTATTTTCTTTTTTTTTTTTCTTTTTTTTTTCTTTTTCTTGAACCAAAAAAAAAGCTAACTGTATTAGGAAACTAATAGTAGTTGTATAGGGTGTGTTAGTGACGACATCAGATTGTAAGGTTACAAACAATGAAAGAAATTTTTATTTATTTTTTTCAGAATAACAATGAAATCAGAAGTTGTATTTTAACAAAACCTATCAGAATATATGTAATTTCAGACAAGGAATCAGTTCAAAACTTTTACAAAAGGGGAAAAGCTAAGACTTATAGAACACACTAGACAAACTAATTAAGGGTCCATTTAGCCTAGCTTGTTTTTAGTAATTTCAACTTCTCCGATCACATCAGAACCTCTTTTTCCTCTAACATAACTTCTTAGATGTGGAGGCAAATCGCCATGGTTGATGTGAATGGATGTTAGAAATTAGATGGGGAAATTGAAGTACCTAAGAGTTACGCGAAATGAACCCTAAATAAAGCAACTAATTAACAACAAAAATAGCAAGAAAAAAGATACTCCGTAAATTATTTCATGATTCGGGACCACGTATATAGTCTAAAGAAAAAAAAAAAGAAAAAAAAAAACTTACTCTTTTGACATAGAAGCAAGGCATGAGAGAACGCAAGACGGTGAGATGCTCATTCATTTGCTTCCTACGGTTCCTCTCCACCGCGATGTGAGAGATCTTACTTCCTCCTTCTCCTTCTCCTTCTCCTTCTCCTCCTATGCCTACGACTCTCGTCTCTTCATCGTCTGTCGTTGTTGCTATCTTGGCCCTCTTGCTCTTGGGTTGTTCAGCACCTTCACCTTCAAGCTCGACCTCCAACAAGTCCGGGAGCAACAAAGCATGCTTTGTTGCTCCATTATTATCACCGGCGGGTACGTCTTTTAAACCCTCTAAGGCATCAAAGATGCTAAAGAGGTCATCCGGTGTGGCGGGCAACCCGGAAAAACTAGGGTTTCCCACTTCTGGATCGGTGAAAAAGTTGGATATACTGTCCCCCATATTTTAGGGTTTCCTCTCTCTTTTTTTTCTTGGGAGTTAATTTTTTTGAGGGGAAAAACCAAGCAAAAAAATGATGTGAAAGGGACTGTGGAAAGGGCTATGCTATCACCATCTAGATGATTCTACATACACTTAGCATGTTTCGTTTTTTTAGGGAATTACATGTGAGTTAGGGAAATACTACAAACATCAAATATTGAAATATATATGACCGTTACTATGGATTTGTAGGTAGCTGCAAAGTGCAAAGAGAGCCGTTTGTGGAGAGAGAGAGAGAGAGAGAGAGAGAGAGAGAGAGAGAGAGAGAGAGAGAGAGAGAGAGAGAGAGAGAGAGAGAAGGGTTTTGAAAGGAGTAGATGAATTGATGAAGAAGGATAATGTGAGAATGGGGAAAGAGAGAGGGAGAGAGAGAAGAAGATATACTAGCAGTGTGTGAGCAGTAATAAATTGCCATAAGGACAAATCAGGGTCCACGGTATTACTACCGGTCTTTTCTTTTTAATTTGGAAATTTAATGATATTTCAATCAGAAGCAGCCAAATCAAAATGATGCAAATACATGATTCATTATATAGATCAAACAGGGTCACTTATGACTTAGCTTATTATGAGCTAATCAACGCAAGAGAGTGTGGCTGAATGATAGACACTCATTCATACTTAATCAAGGTTAAGGATTTGTTTAAACGAATCTCGCCTTGGGTATGGAGCAATCTTAAATTTATTGGCCAACTATCCCACCCTATATGTAGTGCCTACACGTTAGTTCGGAGAGATAGTTACTGTAAGTCTGTAGTAGTCGACGGTGAATACCCTTGATGTAAATCAAAAAAAACATATGACTTATGAGCTCGATCTGATGGGTAGAAGAGCTCGTCTAGGGTTGGTCTATATATTTGAATCATCCTATTAAAATTTCAAAATGAATGACAAACGATTCATACGATGGACCAAGTTCATACAAAATATGCTTAAATTTATTAAGGACAAATACTATGTAGAATTTCATATGAATAAATATAAATTCTCAAGCTTAGGCGAAGTAAAAGAATTACAAATTTAGGACATTATTAGGGTAGGTTCCTTGGTATCTATATATATATAGCTCATAAAACATTCAGTTTAGTATGTGTGTAAGAGAACCATCACCATCAAGACGTGGGGATTAATTAAAGAATTCTGTTGTGAGGTTAATTCCTTCCATAAGAGAGTCTCGTGAAATTAAAGAATTGTGTGGAAATGTTCTCGTTTGCTTCATAGATATAGTAAATTGTTTTCTCTTTCTCCCACTCGTGGTTTTTCCCTGAATTCGGGGTTTTCCACATAATCTTATATCATCATTCTCCTATATTGTTAATTTTGTTTTTTCCAATAGATTTGTTCTGTATTAATTGTCTTGAATCAATCACTCCCTAAAATTAAACAGAACTAAGTTCCTATCAAATTGGTACGTAGTAGAGCGAATTCAGTTATAACAGACACCCAATTCATATATATTCGAGTTCACATACAAGTGATAGGAATTCAGCTTAGGAAAAATAGTGCAATAACTAAAACCCCAAACTTTTTTTGGAAGTATAGTCCTAGTTCCTCTATGGATGCATTTTCCCTGTGTTCCAACAAATCCTTAATAAAGAAGCTCCCTCGCTTAGGAATGACAACCCCATCCGCACCCGATGAATATCCATCCATCCAACCCGTTATAAATGGATATGGATTGATGTAAATGGATATGGATATGGATATGGATGACCTTTACTCATCCATTTATCCACTACCCGATAGATATCCATATCCATATCCATATCCATTTATTTTCTTAAATTCTACATTATTTTCACAAATATACTATATAATTCTTCGTTTTGTTCAACCTTTGACTCAAAAATTAAAACGTCCTCTATTTTAGGTGGTAGAAACAGGAAAGATGATAAAAATTTAGTCGTTCAAACTTATTCTAATTAGAGAAATTCTTTTGGTTATAAATGTTTTTCTTACTTGATTATTTAATTTAAAGACTTACGCTACATGTTTCATCAAAAGAAAGGCGAAAAAGTTTATGTGCATGTGTGTTATTGAAAATTTAGAGAGACTTATTTAATATCCAACGGACATCCAGTTATCCACTTCATCCACGGATATGAATATGGATGGATGATTTAAACTTCAAATAAATTGATATAGATATGGATATGGCTCCACCCCATTCATATATCCTATCCATTGACATCTCCCTCGCTCATTTAAAACGAAAAAAAAAAAGAAAAGAAAGAGAATAATATTACAAGACTCAAGCTTAACGTCTAGTGGATTCATGATCAGTCATCTCAAGTCTCAGTGAAATAGGAAGCTAATCATTTCTATAATTATGTGTACTCATCAGATCAGATGAATCAGAGCATCAATTGATAAGATTCTTCCAACCTTTATACTTAAATGATGAGACCGCGGTATACCTTTTCTGTTAGATCATCCTATGACTTATATATGAGAAGTAGTATTTAATTCATAACTAATGATTTCCAAAACCTGGACAAGACATTGGTCGATTTTGGGTACCTTGTAGTTGTAGTACTCTTTTATATGGTAGCCAGACTAGCCACCACTAGCCAGCAGCCATGGCCCTTACAATGCAAGTAATACTCAAAGCGAACCATAAATATGACAAGACACTGGACAGCGATGCACTGATGATGGTTTTAACGGTCATCGGCCTACTGTTAACTTAAGCAGCTTGTTGGAGTATGATACTCCTAATCATTAAAACATCTCTCGATTCTTCGCAAACTAACATCATGTACCCTTAATAGCAAAATCAAACTCAAATTGTTGTAAGTTAACTAACATGAAGTTCCCTTATATCAAGGGAAGCTTATTAATAACTGAAATACATTTGTATTATTGCTTTCAGCTTTATCATGCGAAATTCATTGTCACACATATAATAATAATTAATATATATACGGCGTGTGTAGGTGCCTTAAGTGAGGGAAAGTGGCGGGCGGGCATTAGGGCAAGAGATTGTATGCATAGAATCATATATTCATACTATTTATGAACTCGATCACTGCATGCAATTCAGAGCGAGCAAAGTGAAAGGTCTCCCAATCAGAGCCAATATGTATGTATAAAGTATACTCCTTGTCAAGTGGGCCTTGTGACATCTTTAATGTCGTCTTTTCATTTTTCTAGACACAAACCTAAACATGAACAATTGCTTCCACCATCATTTGGTTTCTACAGGACAAAAGGTACTGTAATAATATTAATATTGCATGTAAAATTACATCCACAATCATAAATTGAAACTTATGATCATCAAGTCGTACACAATTGATGAGTTTTCTCTCCCATAAGCAAATTAATATATACACATGCAGTGTGGCACCTTGGAAGTTTCTCAGTACCATTAGAAAGGAAATTAAGTATTTCATTTTAAACATGTTAGAGTAAGGGAGGAGTCTGAGGACTCCAGTCCCATATTCAAATAATTGAGGAGAATTTTTTTTTTTTTTTTTTTTTTTTTTTTTTTTTTTTTGTAGAGATAAGGAGGGCAAACGCCCAATTACATAGTGTTTGATAATAGAAGTTGAGTGGATTACTATCAATAATAAGGGTATTGGTCTAGTGATTCCAAGTTTACTCCCAATTGATTTGGTAAGGCAAGGTCATGGGTTTGAATTCTCATTCCCCCCCTGCCTTGTGTCTGCTGTCTTCTATGAACTATACTAGCCCCTTGTTGGTCCTAGTTAGTTGACGGGGTCAGTGTTTGCGCTGGTTGTTCAGCTAGTTTGATATGTTCGCTATTGAACACGAGAGTTCGAACATGTATGACGTAGCGGGAGGTGACTCGATCGCCATTCATCACTTGCATCCTCTTTTTAACGAGCAAAAAAAAAGAAGTGAAGTTGATTACTCCTCTTATTACAAATTTGTTTTAGCAAGGATGGAACCTCACTGAGCTTGTAAACAATCTAAGAGCTCATTCTTTTAAACTGAAAACTGGTAACTGGGGGCAACTGAAAAATCGATCTGGTAATCGGGAACAATTGGGGGCAACTGTAGGTACGTAGAGGCCATGTGGCAATCGAACGGATCAGGTCGGATTTGGATCGGGTCCTTTCGGTTTCGGGTCATTACGAGTTCGGGTTATATTGGGTCAAAAAAGTGATCGGGTCGGGTTGGGTCGAGACGGATTGATTCGTGTTTATGCTGATATCGGGTTACAGGTCAACTCGGGTCGGGTTAGTTCGGATTTCGGTTAAGTCGGATTCGGGTTAATTTGATTTTTGGATCATATCAGGTCAAATTTAATTCAGGTTTCAGAATATATAAAGTCAAAAAATAAAATAAAATGAAAAACTCAAATTTATGTCGAAATTTTCAATAACTAAGACTATATGTATGTTTATTTTGGGTTTTTTTCAATCATTTGGAGTATTATGTCATTATCAACTGGATATACTCGGGTTTCGGGTAGAATCAGTTCGGATGCATCTCTGTTTCGGGTAAGTTCTGGTCGGGTGTTATCGATTTCGGGTCAATTCGGAGAACGGGTGTTGTCGGATGTCGGGTTGGATCAGGTCGAGTCGGATCGGTTTCGGATAATGATGATACATTTTCAGGTGTCGGACGGGTCGGGTCGATTTTTGCCAGCTCTATCTGTGAGTGCCAACTAGAGCTGCCGGTCAGGTCGATTCGGGTCGGGTCGGACTCATTTTTCCCGGTTGAAGTATGTTTGTATACAAACTCTTAATGGGCTCTCAAGATATGAAGCCAGTTTTTGTCAGTTTTTGCCAGCCGGGTTCGGGTCTGGTTTCCGGGTTTGGCCTCTTTTTATGCCTATTTTAGCGAGTTTGGCTCGGGTCCGGTCGGTTAATCTCATTCCCCCCGGTTTTAATTCTTTTTTGTGTAATATTATTGTTAGCTTTTGAGCAGTTAGGTTAGTTTTTTATCGGTTTTTTACGGGTTCAATTTGGGTCAGATCAATTTTGACAGCTCTAGTACCAACTGAAAAACAGTTGAAAAGATTGAAACCAAAAGAAGTGACTGGGGTTTATAATTGTTTATTTATTTGGAGTACTACAAAAAATTTCTAGTGGGGATGAAGGAGTAAATGGTAAGAGTTTTTTTTTTTTTTTTTTTTTTTTTTTTTAATCTTAAATGGTAAGAGTTATTGAATGGGGAGATTGATGAAGAGAATGAGTTGGGGCTGAGACAAAACTGCAAACTGTCTGAAGGATTGATTAACAAGTCTACGTTCTTCTTGAAGGATCCTCTTCCCCGCTTTCAATGCGCAGACACGGCATCTTCGTGCCCACGATGATTTCCCCTGCTGCATCATTACCATTTTCTATGTCCTACGAGCTACGACTATTATTTTTGCCCCTTGTTTTTCTTATTATAGTATTTTAACCTAAGGTTGTAAAAAGTCAAAGCATAATGTTGTAAAAAGTCAAAGCATAAGGTTGTTTTAAAAGGTGAATTAGTTCACAAATACTTATATAGGATAGTCCCATGGTAATTTTTAGTGAGACAAAAATCACTTTTTTTTTAGTGAAATACTGGTAAGAGTCAATCCTTATATAAATGATCCCTACATTTTTAAATACCTATTTTTCTGTGAGTTGGTCTCATACAAGACTTGTTTGAACTAGTTCAAAAATCTAAAACCAAGCTACAAAATCATAATCAAATCCCTTGCTTTACCAATCCATCTGCAACTAGGGCTGTTCACCGGTCCAGACCCGACCGGACCGGTTTGTACCCGGTCTTGGACCGGACCGGACTGATTTTTTAAAAAGAGCTCAGGATCGTTTTTTTAACTTTCCCCACCACTTACCATTCAGTCCAGACCAGACTGTACTTTTAGACCGGACCGGACCGAAACCCGGTCTGACCGGTCCAAAAGCATGACCGGTCTGAACCGGTCCGATCTTGACCGAGTCGGTCCGGTCCGATCCGGTCCAAAAATCCGGTCCGGACCGAATGTTGAACAACGCTATCTACAACTGCATTTGTATTCCTAGATCTATGTATAATGGAGAATTTAGGTCACCACTCCTTAATTAGTACATCTAAAAAAATTCAATTCAAATCGATCGATCTAGTATTCTAAAAACTCCATCCTTTAAATTACACCGCTTCACAGCAGTTGCTGAATCTGACTCAATGATTATATCAAAATTAGACAACCACAGTTTAATCTGGACAAGGTTTCAAAAAAAACAAACAAACAATGTCCACTCTGAGTACTCCCATGGCTTATTCATTACCAATAATAGTAAAGTTGATTGTTACTTGGCATAAATGCCTCAATAATTTTTGTCCTTATACACAGTGCAACTACAGTTTTCAATTCATTTCATGTTCCAAACACCAATTTGCATATTTGTCTGTCGTACTCCAATTTTGTGAGACGCTGCTGCGTTACAATAAAATGCCAATACTCTCTTTCTTTCTCTCTACCTCTGATCTACTCTCTCTTGAATATGAGCTTAGAATGAGATGATCAAATAGTGGCAGAGCTAAGTGAGTGGGCAAACTTGGAAATACTAGAGATTAAATGCAAATATGCAATAAGTTAATTAGGGGCTGGGAAAGCTGAACAATACCAGCTTTCTGCATAGGAGTTCGTTTTCCATTAACATAACGGAAAATGTTTGGTTGACCCATTGGGTGACAACCCATCTCACTTTGTCTCTATCTCTCTCTTATAGGTGGGTTGCCAACCCAGTAGATGAATGTATTATTCTCCTAACATAAAGAGTGTACACTATTTTTGGATCTATCAAAACTAATACTACTCTTTCCTAGATATATAAAGCTAGGGATTTTTGTGAACACTTCAAAATTTAATTCTGATTTTTATAAAAGAGTCTGAATATAAAAACATAAATTAGATATAGACCTATATAACCAACCAATCGCCACCAGCTACGTAAGTGCCAAACAAGGCCTATGTGATTGGACAGTTACAGTTAGACAAGCCAACCATGAACAGTAGTTAAACAACAAATAGCTTGTCTTGTATGGATTTAATCCACCGTGCACTAATAAAGACACTAGTGCAAATATTTTGAAATATGAAAAATAATTTAAAGATTTAGTCAATTGATCCAGTGGCGGAGCTAGGGGGTGTCAAGGGAGACCCCTTGCTCCCCCACTCCCACCAAAAATCAAAATTTTAATAGGGAAAAAAAAAAAATATTTGATAAGTATATTATATCCTTATTTTTTAAAAATTTTGTACTCCCATTGCCACTCCTCTGATTCCGCCATTGAATTGATCCATGTTCACCCGGACCAAGTCCACACAATTTTTTTTCAAGAGAGGGGTGTAACCAGGAATGAACCAGAACAGAGATACTAGTTACAAAAAATATTGACAAGGGCACAGCAAAATGGACAGGACAAAACATACAAAATGTAAAGAAACAAACTACAAAGAGTGCTATGATAAAAGCAAAAAATAGGAACCATTTATTTTTACTTTATTCATGCTGTGCACAAAGACTTCTCACTATATGAAAGGGCCAACCAAAGCAGTCGGAAAGAAGTAGTATTAAATTCCCCTCTCCTACCACATACCACTAGTAGAAGCATTTAAATTAAACCCACAAAAAAAAAAGGGGACAAACGTTGAAACACGACATTTTATTTAAATTTTTATTTTTAGCTGAAGGTGGGGTCCCTAAATCCAAGCTTCATTCATAACATTTTCTGATAACACCATTTATTTATTTATTTATTTTTTGATAGTAGATAACACCATTTATTAATACCACGAAAATATTGAGTGAGACATTACTCCACATTTAAACTTACCGCCATTATGAGTTATGACTCTTCAAACGGAAAACAAAACAGAATTGGAGGGGGATCATATCCTATCACAATTAGGAATTTCAGTTTCTGCCCAAAAAAAAAAAAAAAAATAGGAATTTCAGTTTCTCAATCTTGTTAAGTTGTTATCTATGTATTTACTCATTCCGTCCCATAATATAGATCATTTAAGGTTTTTGCACATGAATCTATCTATTAAATAATCTCAATTTTAGCAAAAACAATTAAACTTGACTAGTTTACCTATTGAATTTAGATTTAGCAAAGAAAATGAGCAATTAATGAAGTAATGTGAAACAAGGGTAGAATGTGTAACAAATAACAAATACTTTGTTGGAACTCTAAAATGACTTATAATGTGGGAAAAAACCAATTTTCTAAAATGACTTATATTATAGAACGAAGGGAGTATATATTTAAACCCTCTTCTTTTCATCGTCTCTATACTTTATTATGTTCTGTTACGTTCCATTCGGTTTTGTTCTACATGCACTATATTCAATTCGTATAATGCAACCTATTCCATTGAATACCTTACGTTCCGCATCATTTTGTTTAAAAATAACATGTTATGCATAAATACGGAGTATGTACCGTACCATTTTCATGTTAGGGCTCGTTCTTTTCGATTGGGAACTGGTGACTGGTAATTGGGAGAAATTGGGCAAAACTGAGAAAAACTGATAAGTCTAACTAGTAACTAGAAGAAACTGGTGAAAACTGGATCAAACTGGACAAAACTGGAAAAAGGTGGAATAAACTGAAAATTTCATATTTTTGAGTGTTTAACAACAACAACAACAACAACAACAAGAATAATAATAATAATAATAATAATAATATTATTATTATTATTATTATTATTATTATTATTATTATTATTATAAGGACAAATATTAGTCAATGCATATATTTATTTTTATATTTTGATATAACATATTGTATATTTAATTATTATGTTTAATATGTATAAATATAAAAAAGGGTAAAATTGGAAAAAACTGGGCAAAATTGGGTCAAACTGGGAGAAACTAGACAAAATTGAGGGAAACTGTTTATTATAACTGGTAACTTAAAAAACTGGAGAAAACTGGTCAAAAGTGAAAACCATTTGAAAAGAACATGCCCTTAGTAAAAAGTGAACAGGGAAAACCCGTTGGCCGACAACAATTACATGAGGTAATTTATGTCATAGTGTGTGCGAATTACAGGGATGTAAAATCGGGGAAGCTAAGAACCTAAGACTCCGGGGGACTTTGGTGAATGAAATGTTTGTGTACTGATTGTGGTACCCACCCAAACTTCATTGCAATGTTCAGATCTAGAGAGTCCACTACTTTATTTTGTTTTAATTTTTTATTATAGGGTCCCCCCAGCGACCTTACTCTTTGTAATTGCTGCGAAGTGTGAACCCTTGGCGTTAGCGGAAAGGGATAGCTGCGGTTCAGCTACTGAAGCCCACTACTGCATCATATGAACAAAATCTACTTCATATCTCTGTGAAATAAATGAATGTACTATAACCATTGCCCTATAAGGCCATGATCAAATTCATGGACAAGGATGAGTATATTCCAACTTTCTCAAAAGTTACGGCCGGTAAAATGCACAATACATGTACACCATGATTTGAAGTTTATGTAATACCCCCTACGTTCCTTATTCTTCTCTACATTCGAGCAAGCTAGAGGATAGCACATGATCCTGCTCTGCGCCAACTTTTTTTTTTCTTTTTTTGGCAGAAAGATAGACAAATCTAAATATATCCTATGGCCCTAGGAGTCTAGTGATGCCTTGTGTTCTTGCCACATTGGCTAGACAATGGGCGGGCTTTACTATACTGCTGTGCGCCAACTTAATTATATACTTCCTTCGTAACGCATTCATGAAGACGGTAAAAAGAAAAAGGAAAAAAAAAAGTTTCAACTCAGATCTCCGACCTGTTTTTGGAAAGACTTAAGACTAATGATGACATGAAAAGAAAAGAAAAAAAACAAGATTAGTCTTCATCATGGTGAACAAGGTGGGGGAATGTTTCAATTCACCCTGTTCTGTCCATTGCATTGGACAAGGTCGTTAATTTTCAGAAGAAAAAAAAAAACTGAAATGAAAAATGAAGGATCAATCATGAAATGCATGGTGTGCCCTCTCAGGCCCTGTGCAATGAATGAATAGATGGATTTAAATTTTGAAGACAAAACTAGAAGACGTGTAATAGCGATGTTGTTGAAGGGTTGATGGTGACAATTGACAGTTTGACACCCCCTGTGTTGGGGGCAAATTGCAAATGCCAAATTGCTAGCAACCCCTTAACGGCCTTTGGTCTTTGGCCCACTTCTACAAGATGCTCCCAAAGAATGTCCCTCAATAATCTAGTAAATTGCTAAATACCGCCCCTTTTTACCACCTACCGTCCCCCCAAATTCCAATATTACCCTCACTCACTCTCACTCACTCATCTTTCCTCTCTTCCTCACTCTCACTCATCCTTCCTCACTCACTCTCACTCATCCTCACCACCACACCATCACACCGGCAACCACTCACAGCACCACCACCACCACCACCACCACCACCAACGGAATGTCAGGGGCTAGCGGCAGCGGCGGAGGCTTCGACGGCGAGGGAGGCGGCGACCGACGGCATCGCGGGGGGGTAACTTTTCGAATTTTTTTTTTTTTTTTGTTTGAATTGAATTTTTTTTGCCTTGAATTGAATCGCGAACTTATGAATTGAAGTTGTGTTGAATTTTTTTTTTTTTTTTGTGACGATCGGCTGCCGATCTCGACTCACCCTTGGTGAGTCGTCTGCCGATCTCGACTCGCCCAAGGGTGAGTCGCCGGTCGCAGACGACTCACCCTTGGTGAGTCGAGATCGGCCGACGACTCACCCAAAGGTGAGTCGCCGGTCGCAGACGACTCACCCAAGGGTGAGTCGAGATCGGCCGACGACTCACCCAAGGGTGAGTCGCCGGTCGCAGACGACCGACAAAAAAAAAAAAAAAATATTATTATTATTATTATTATTTATTGTTATTATTATTATTATTATTATTATTATTTATTATTATTATTATTATTATTATTATTATTATTATTATTATTATTATTATTATTATTATTGATTATTGTTTAATTAATTAAAAATGTGCATCTAGCCGTCGCAGCTGAGTCTTTCATTAGTTTGATTCCTCCGGAGCAAGCGGAAGGTTCTCGATCGATTATGGACGAGTATATGAGAGATTGGCGGGCTGCCAAATGATGTATTGACCCTAGATGAATTTGTTATATATTTATATAAGAGTTTCATTGTTATTGTTATTTATTTATTTGTGTTATTGTAATTTGTTATTTCTTATTGGTTGGAGTCATCCCCACTATCTCAAGAAACGGCATCTTATACTTGTTTGTTTTGTACGTGGAATCTAAGCCAATCAACCAACGAAAAGACCGAAGTAACTGAATTGATGTAGGGTGTGCCATGAACACGTGAGTTACCTCATTAGTAGCTCGGTCGGCTCTTGTCCAATGTACGTACTTATTCTCCACAGCTAAATGATGAAACTGACCAATGACATCTCTCTCTTCAAAATCAAGTTTCCTTATACGATCTCTGTGGTTGTACACATGCCGTCTAGTTGCATTGTCCTCGGGAAATTTTTCCTTAATAGCGGCCAAGATAGCACATGGCTTTGTTTGTGCCGAAGTCATGTCACGAACGAGTTTCTTTGACCCAGGACTAAGACCACTCATCTGACGATATCCCTCAGGAAACACAACAAAGTCATGGTTGTGCGTACCCCTAATCCCAGGCAATGTGACAATCATCCAACTACTGGACCCATACACTTGCCGAGCTCTTAACTGGAACGTACATTTACAAGCTTTTGTTTTCGATTTCTTCCGAGCAGCAGTATCTAAGTCTCTTAATTCCCCTCTGTAGCGTTCACCTCGATTGCATTTTAACAATTTTACGCTTCCATTCTTCTTGTGTGACGAAATTATCAACTCAAACCCGATAGTAAGGGCAATTTGTTTTGCCCAATTAATTGCATCTGTATCACTATCAAATAACTCATCAGTGACGAAATGCGTACTGTAATCAACACCATCACCACCGAACCGCTCCAAAGGAACCTAACGAAAACAACGAAAACAATGTTAGCTTAATCCGTTTGGACCATGGAAGAAACAATATTAATAATAACAATAAATAATAATAATAATAATAATAATAATAATAATAATAATAATAATAATAATAATAATAATAACAATAATAATAATAATAATAATAATAATAATAATAATAATAATAATAATAATAATAATAATAAATAATAATAATTAATTTTTTTTTTTGGTGTCGGTCGTCTGCCGATCTCGACTCACCCTTGGGTGAGTCGTCCGCGACCGACGACCCACCTAAGGGTGAGTCGTCTGTCGATCTCGACTCGCCCAAGGGTGAGTCGCTTGTAGCAGACGACTCACCCTTGGGGAGTCGACAGCGACAGACGACTCACCCTTGGGTCGGTCGTCGGTCGCAGACGACTCACCCAAGGGTGAGTCGAGATCGGCAGACGACCGTGCAAAAAAATGCGCAAAAAATTTTTTTACCTCCGCCACCGTCGACGGCACTTCCTCGTCGCCGGCAGACATCCGATGTTGATGAAGGTTGGCTATGAGAGTGGGTGGTAGAGAGGGAGAATTGGTGTGAGAGTTAGAGAGGGAGAGGATGAGTGCAAAATTTATAAAAGGGCAAAATTGGAATTTGGGGGGGCGGTAGGTGGTAATTTAGGGGCGGTATTTAGTAACACCCATAATCTACCCCCTTCTTCTTTTGCTCCTTGCAACAACTCACAAACAATACTCCCAAATAAGAGTGTCTTCCTTTTCTTTTTTTGCTACAAGGACGCATACAATAGCCCGCAAACTACAAGCATCGGGCAAGCCAACCCATCTTAGATAGGCTGACGAGCTCAAGCAGAAGAGGATACCCTCCCTGCAAAGAATAGTAGAGGAGTTTTTATTCTCCCTACAAGAATGAGGATTACCCCCTGACCACTGGGTTGTGAAAGTGGGGTACTTTACCACTTGTGCTCCCACCTCATCCTCAAATAAGAGTGTTCTGAGGATGAGGTGGGAGCACAAGTGCAAATAAAAAATTACGTGCCCCACTCTCACAACCCAGTGGTCAGTAGTTCAAATCTTCATCCATACAGGGAGAATAAAAACCTATTCTACCTTTCTTTGCAAGGAGGGTCACCTAGTCCATCAGCCCATTAAAGATGGTGATGGACTAGCTTGCCCGCGCATCGTAGTTTGCAGGCTATTACACGCGTCCTTGTAACAAAAAAAAGATAACAGTATCTTCTTTTCAATTTGCACAACAAATGTCGAATTCAGTTTAGTTCAAGTCTTTTATATACTATTTCAGTTCTATTCAGGTCGTGTCAATTCAGGTCATGTCAATTCCGCTAAAAAGCACACATCCTAAGCACAAGTTAAGCTACATATTGAAAACTAAATAACTCTACTTAGATTGTGTATGGTATGCCATTCTAGCTTCTCAGCTAGCTTATAGCTTTTGAAAGCTACCAAATAATCTACTTTTGAAAAAAATAATGGTGTACTAGAAAGCAGAACACCAATTCAGACCTTTGTTTACTGAGAACTAATGCTCAGATTTCTCAGACAAAATACTACTTGGTCAGTTAGCGGTTTGGTGCTTGACAGTTGACAGTTGACACTTGACACAGCCAATAAATGACCAAACTGATTAGGATAGTAATCTAGAACATAATGTGCTCCTAGTTTCTTATACAGGTCATACTCTTCTAAGAGATTACAGACTTAGTCTTACAGTACTTCACAGCTAATACCAATGGAATGTTGGATCCAAATAAATAAATCACATTAAAAGTTATTGCGTATATTAACTAGCTAGGCATTTACCTCATGATCTCATAAATTCTGCAAGGAACATAAAAGTTAAAAACCCAACCCACCAGGCTTTATAACTTGAATGAATGTTCTCTGTCAGGCGCTGAACTCCTCTAGGATCTGGCAACACTCAGAATCCAAACGGTAAAAAAAAACCCAGGAAGGAGAGAGAGAGAGAGAGAGAGAGAGAGACTACAGCATGCAAAAACAGCCCAAAAAGGGCAATGACTGCATCTGCATTGCCATGATTGCAAAAACAAGTTCATGACATGCAAGGATTTCTATCATGAAAATGGAAAGCAACTGTTCTACCTATCAAACATAAAAGTGGCAGGCCTTAAACCTCACCAATGAAGTCTAAGTTGTGTCCTTCATGCCTCATCTACCACCCAAGACCTTACTTTGTTTTTGGCACGAGGGATCGTAGTGCAATTTTCGAGAAATAGCACTACATCTCCATGCACCGGATCCGCCTTTGCAGGGGGCCTGTATGTCCCAGATGCCTGGCATCCCAATTTTTTTTTGGTTAAAACTTAAAAGAGCTCTTTGGATAAAGAAAAGAAAAAAGCGAATCTCTCTCCCAGTCAGAGCAAGCAAGGATTAGCCCTACTCTCCATTAATTGTACATACCCTAAATTTCGACGCTAGCAACTACGATCGAGAAGCAAGTCCTAATGGCACATATGGATCAAAGCTAAGCCAGAGTATGAGAGTAGGGCTGAAACAAAAGGGACTCAAAGAGGTTAAATCGAGACTATCCTTAACGTTTCACCATACAGAATAAAAGAACCAAGGTTGAAAGAGTCAGTCCTTCAATAATTTGGCACATAATATCACCAATTACGATTTTTTCCTGCTTATAATATCCAGCCAAGTCCATGTTGCCCAAAACCTATTGCTACCCATGCTTACCCTGTTTCAAGATACAGTTACCATGTCTTGAACCAATCATCACGAAATTATAATTAAAAAACCTTGCTTCGCAAGTCGGTTAGATGAAAATTGAAATGTAAACGCACTAACCCCATTCCCAGGTCATAATTTAAAAACCCCAACATCGGAACAAGGCTCAACTTCAAATAGGCCCAAGTAAAACAAATTTGCTAAAGTTACTAGGCAAACAAGTAGTCTTCCTTCTGTTAAGTAGTAGTTTTCCTAGACATTGGGTTTGTAGACATTGGGTTTGTAGAACCAAGTTAGCAGTAAAAACTCACTCAAGAGCTTGAAGAGGTCCATTACTTTGCCCTTCAAGTTAAATTCAAGATATCAAATTATGGATGATGTCCTTTGACAACAGTTTCCCTAGCAGCCTAACTGATAAATGCTCCGAGCTAATAATAATGTGGTGAAGGAGGCTAAAGCAAGGGTGCATTTAGTATATGACCCATGAATCTGCAATATGCATGTCTAATGTTAGAACACGAAACCAGCTATCTATTTGCACCCTGGGTCATGACCCCAGAAGCTGCAAGTGGCAAGTAGCAACAGTCGAGAAAACTGCTACAATTATGTCACTGCAATAACTAAGCACCAAAGCCAGCTACAGCATTCACTGGAGTCCAATATATTGCCCAAGAGACCAACCCCCAATGTGTTAACTTTTTGCCCCACGCACCCCCACCCAAAAAATGATCATTTCACCACATTTTTGTCACTAATTAAGAAAATGATACAGTACAAGTATTCAGACTAGGGAGTTTGGTTTTGAAGTGTTCTCTTATAACATCGCTAGGTGTTCAAGAGTTGGATGGAAGTGTGCTGAGTCCACAAGTTGGTTTCTGCTCCCTAGCTCAAACCTTTTGCCATGGGATGGGGAGAAAAAAATTCTCTCATTTGAGCAAAAGGGGTTCAAAGGACTAGCCACAGATTCCTCAAGAAAAGAAAAACTAAGATAAACGTTACAAAACCACTTTGAGCCTCCTAGCAGAGTAATTCGCACGTTAGCCAATCCCATGAAGAACCTGATAATATGCAGCACATGAAGGCCCACTAAGCTTAAAAACTTTTCAGATATGCCAATTTTCGCATAGCTGAAAAGCTTAATCTCTGAGTAAAGCTTTTTCTGTTCCTATCAGCTTTCCAACTTTGCATTACAACTCAGAACGGAAGCATATTAGGTCCCAGATGTGAAATATTGATGAAACAACATCACATCCTCACATTCGGCTCTAATACCAGTAGTAATCCCTTTTCTTTTTTTAAATACTATGGATATCCGGGCTTTGCCCAACTAATCCCATGGACCCTACACAGATTAAGATTACTAACCCTCACACCCCCTACACAAATCACTATTATCATAATTAATCATTCTAAGCTATATATAGTTTTGATTTTTTGATAGAATTAAGGAATGACGCAGCTTTTCCACATCACTGTAACACAGTGTGCTTTGCAATCAATGTGGATTTTTAGGACTCCTAAAGGATAAGTTTGAAATTGTAAAGACCTTGAGAAAATAATTGCTTGGGGAAAAATAATCTTTCAGCAAATCACTCTTTTTCTGTGTTAACAAGTAGAAGGAATTATAAATCATCACCTAATGAACCTCATATTTCATATAAATCAATCACCTTCAATTTAGCAGACAACAGCAGGGATTACAACAGACAAAAAAGAGTACTGCAAAACTACAGAGGAAATAAATTTCAAAACAGCAGCTTAAGCGCAGACAGAAGCTAATACAGATGAAACTATATGCAGAGATCCAGTAGCTACAATTATACCTGATTGCCCCCCTGTTCTTGCTTTGAGAATTCTATGGCTGGCCCTCAAGCAATTTGGTAATGAACTTTCCGCATTCAGCATCATTGCACTAGAGTTGACAGTACAAGGAACTGATGTATCGAATGATTTTGGATTATCAACATTACCTTCACAAATGAATTCAATACCAAGCTCCATGCATGCTTTGCTCCAGCTATCTTCCAAAAGCAATGCTGAAGCAGTTCGGCATTTGTCTCCAGCAATATCAACTTCTGTGAGAAAAACAGCTTCTAACTTTAGACCTGAAAGTTCATTAAGATTCAAATTAGAACTACCTTCACGTCACAGACCTATAAAAGAACACACAAAACTCGTGATACTTAGCCAGAAAAAGGTAACCACAGAGAAAGTTGTTATTATTTGCCAGCATAACCAGCTTTCTACAAGAAGAGACAAAATTAGGAATGAAGTGACGAGAGACAAGGTGGGAGTGACCGACATTGACAACAAGATGCGAGAGACGCGACTGAGGTGGTTTGGGCATGTTAGGAGGAGACATCAAGATGCCCCGGTGAGAAGGTGCGAGAACATTATACTTAGGGATTGTAAGAGAAGAAGAGGGCGTCCGAAGAAGAGTTGGGGAGAGGTAATCAGGCAGAATTTGACCCTTTTAGAGCTTACCGAGGACTTAGCCTTAGATAGGAAAATTTGGCGTAGTAGGATTCGTATAGAGGATCCTCGATAGGCTATACTTGTGCATTGCCTAGGAACTTGAGCTTGCGGTATCTTTCTAACTTGTAGTTGTTTTCTTTGTTGTATCCTATTCTTGTTAACCTTATTTTCTAGTTTGGTTATGCTTTCTTCCTCTCACTCTTTGGCTCATTCTTTATTTTCTTTCCTATTGCATGCGCTTTTGAAAAAAAAAAAAAAAAAAAAAAAAAAAAAACGTGTTTTGCAAATGGTTTTGAAAAAAATAAATAAATAAGTTCTTTGTGGGTCTTTCGGAAACAGTCTCTCTACTAGGTGACTAGTTAAGGGTAAGACTACGTACATCTGGACCTCCCCAGACCCCGCCCTAGGCGGGATACTTACTGGCTTGTTGTTGTTGTTTTTACTGAATAGCAAGTGGTCTTTTACTAAAAAAATGAGATTCATCAGCCCCCTTCAAAACATTATGTAGTCTTCACAACCAAGTGTCTGTGTACCAGAACCATGTATTACTATCACCACTGTCCTCTAAAGCCTAAGAACAAATAATGGAGAAAAATAATGAGCCTATATACTCACAGAAGACCATATTCTTCCCCAGCAGAGGACGCTTTTAGATTGCACTAAGAGAAGAGCTTATTCCCGTTGCTTTGTCGCTCATGACACCTATACAGCTTTACCTTTACCTGATTTGACTGCTTATCGGGGTTGGGAAGACAGAATACCCTGTTGTCATCTTTTACTTTTGTCTCATCAACTTTGTCAAATCCTACTATAGTAGACTTAGTTTCCCTTTTGCAGACAGGAGGGGGCCTACTAGTAATCTAAGGTGGATTCAGGTTATCAACATTCGCCAAACACATCCCGGCCAAACTCATACGTATGAAACGCTAATTACCATTTATTGTGTTGTCATTTCCAAGCCTGTTAAAACCTTAGCAAGCTACATCACATTTTGGAGGAAAGCATGACCAATTTGTATAAAATTCATCTTTCGCCACACCATTGTCTCTACATCATGTCCCTACTCTGATTGTCCTCATATAAGAGAAACTCACTTAGCCACTAGTTGCAATCCTATCCTATGTCATCATCATATAGTGTTTTGCTATTTCTTAAAAAAGGAAATACCTCACAGTTCTGATAGAGAGTTAGACTAGAATGCAAGAATGAATCTCAAAAAGGTATGCTCTCGCAGTCAGGATTGCTTTTTAGGTTTCCAATAAAAGGTATTTATTTTTTTGAAGATTCAAATCACAACTTTGATTTCTAAGTTTAGAATTAATTCATCTTTCATACAGATAGAGGAGTAACCTGACAAGAGTTCCCTGGCAAAACCAATGTGATCCTTGTCACTTGCCATCGCAACCACAAGGACCAACCTTATGCCTTGACATGCCATAGAAATTGTGTTTGTCAACGCGCTGGCAGATTCTTGGGTGTGGGCTGAAATCACAGACAAGACAGATACAACATGATAGCAACTGTTAGTACATAACACATGCTAAACTCAATGACCACCATAAAAAGAAGGGTGGCTCCAATCAAATGACAAACAAACTATAATCTTAACCTATGTATGGCTCTGAGCTCTACAATTCCACAGGCATCCAAATGACTTCAAAACAACTAAGGGATCACATACTGCAGCTATGTCATTTGTGTAAGTAATACTAGGAGCTGTCTTACTCAGCCTGGTGCTTTTTCTATTTTTTATTTATTTTGGAGGGGAGAGGGTTCAAATAGATAAGGATACTACTTCTAAATCTCTTGAATGGCCAACAAAAGGGTAAGAAGGAAGAATAAGAACCTCGTGACATGCATGCAAACATAAATTCGAGAAGGGACGAAAACACCCTTGTCATCATCCATCTCCATCACCACCACAACCAAATTACAAATGTCTGTTGGACTACAGGCAACCATGCCCTCACCACTTTTATCTTTTTGTTGTCTACATCTCCTATTGTCGGCAAAGAACTGATGTAGATAGCCCATGTAGTGGGTTTGGGGCTTTTGGCTTGTTGTTAGTATTGTTGTCAATATCTCCTGTTCCAAAAGGAATCTACTAACCCCCCCCCCCCTCCACAAAAGGAAATGAGATATGTGGACATTTGCCCACGCACAGGAACACAACCACACGAAAGAAACATTTAAAAAAGGTGAAAAGCCTGACTATGTGTCATTTCCTTGTGTCATTCACATTTGACTATCGTTTCCACATGTCAAACATAGGCCACAACACCTTGAATGATAGTCCCAGCAGTGACACCATCTTGGCCACGGCATAAAAAGATTTAACACATATCCAAGTCCCTACGAAAGCAGTTTCACAATTCTCTCCAAGTTTCCCTCAATGCCGTAAACATCCTCAGATTATATACAAATGAGTAACGACTAACGAAAGGTAACCTTAGTTCATCATCCTTTTGCATTAATGTCTCTCTCAAAATGATGCATAAAATTCATCATTCAATTCACTGGGATATTGGAGTTACTAATTGAAGAACTGCCTACATAAAAAGATTGACTTTAGGTGCTACTGCCAGTTGCAAGCTAAATGGAAAAAAGCAGAGATGATGATGGGTACTGGTGCAGGTTACGAGATCATAAACAACAAGGACAAAGCAATAGGCAGAGTTGAGTAACAGAAACATTGGTAGTGAAATGCTAAAGAGATTGGTCTGTTCTCATATCTAGTTTACCAATCTTTTTCCGACACACAGAGATCTTGGGTAATTCTCACCAGCATATATAGACTGAAAGAGAAAGCAATAGGTAGAACAGATTTTAGTACCAAACCTCCATCAAGCAATACCATTGACCCAGATAGTCCTAGTGCCTCTATTTCCTCCTTTTTCAAAAACTGGCTTCTTCCAAGCAATTGTGTGTTCTCCAATGCAGAACGAATAGATATGTCAGATATTCTCCACCCTGACACAATGAGTAGAGGTAACAAGTATTAGAAAAAACCCAAGCAAGTAATACATTGAAGCAAATCTCAATTTTGTTTGTCAGCTTTAAAATGTCATCCACATTCCAGAGGAAGTTAAGGGTGTTTGATATTAACATATACATCCTCCAAAGCGTTAATATTCCATAAGAACTCCATAAGTTCAGAACAATATTTGGTGGCAAAATCACAGAACAATTCAGGCAGTCGCTGCTTTGATTAATGGTTCTCATCTCCTATCAGTCTCGGCAAAAACAGAAGCACAAGAAAAGCAGACATAAAGCTAAACCGTCTGATACCAAACGGAAACCGCCCCTAAAAATGGACTAAATTGAATGTAAACATCTCTGTAGAGAAAAGCCTGTTCTGGCAGGCTATTGTTTTGTATTTGGATTCGCCTCTTGCAACTGTCAGGCGGTAGTAGTGGGAGGACCGAAGGATTCTTCAGGACTTCAGGATTCTGATTACTTTAGGCAACTAAATGGCGCTTAATAAAATTAATGTCACTTTGAAAACAAGAAGAAGACAAAAGCATGAAGCCATGAACAAGGCCGTAAGATATGTGCAAGTCACAAGAGAACCATCACTATGCAGGAACCAATATATCAAGCATCAAATCGTCAGCAAGGATTTAAAATCACTTATGAATCCATAGTTTTCTATCTCTGTTGTGCAGGGAAGAGTAAGAAGTAAAAATTAGAATAAATGGAAGTCCTCACCTTGATCATGGAGGCATAATGCCGCGCACGTTGCAGTAACAGCATTCTGAAGTTGGTGATGTCCAAGCATTGATAGATTTACATCATGTAATTCAATGGACTGCAAGCGATATGAGACGGTTAGATGATGATATAGACAGAAATACCAAATAAATTTTTATCTAAAATATCGCCTATGGTCAACACTCAACAGCTACCAAGGTTGCATGGACATGAATAAGGACACTACCATGGATACAACATAGACACAGCACCATTTATAGAGGATAAAAAACCTAATGAATGTTGTGTGGTGTAGTCGATGTCGCGTTCTGTCGTGTGGTGTCCCAGTGTCAGACACGCGACACAGCACCAATTCAAGGTGTTCCTGGTTCATAGGCCAACAATTTACACACGTGTCTGACATACATATATCAATAAATGCCACTTCTATGAGTCCATGTCAGGTCAGACCATTCAAGGGTCTAATCACGACATTCTCTCTGCAATTGCAGAAATAAGGCCACGACATCAAAACCCCTCCCATACCCTGCCGTAGGTAAGGCCTCCAGAGAAACGTAGGGCTAATGGTAAGGTATGGTGAGGTCCATAGCTAAGACTGACTAGCCCTAGAAGATTTGTGCATGAAGCACATACCAATGGTGCATCCTTCTCAATCTGAATCAGTATATCACAAGACTGACGCGGTTCCCCATTGACTTGCTCAAAACCCTTGACGATACTTCTGCTTCCATAATCAGATGCTAATACCACAGGCGAGCACATCGATAAAGCTTTATTGCGGATAATCTTTTCAATGTGAGGAAGAAATGGGCCCCCGAGAATTACCTACGAGGTTGAATCAATGTGGTTTGAAATTGTCATATTTGAAATCATCATATCACATGAGAAGAAAGCAAAAAAAGATTGCACGCCGTTTCTCAAAAAATTAGTTCAAAATAGAAACTCAGGAAAAAGTAATAAAAGTCACAAGTCACAGCAGTTAAAAAATTAGCCAAACATCTCAACTTTGACCTAAGTTCCTAGACTCATTCACATTCAAATTCAAGGTTCTATAAACCACATAGTTTCAACTTGCAAAAGCTACAAAGAGAAGAAAAACAAAAGTCATAAAAGTCACAAGTCACAGCACTAGAAAATTAGCCAAACAACTCAAGTTTGACCTATGATTCCTAGAGTCATTCACATCCAAGGTTCCATAAACCACATAGTTGCAACTTGCAAAAGCTGAAATGACCCTAATAATATATTTAGTGAATTATATGCAGCTGCAGCAAGTTCAAAATAGAAACTCAGGAAAAAGTAATAAAAGTCACAAGTCACAGCAGTTAAAAAATTAGCCAAACATCTCAACTTTGACCTAAGTTCCTAGACTCATTCACATTCAAATTCAAGGTTCTATAAACCACATAGTTTCAACTTGCAAAAGCTACAAAGAGAAGAAAAACAAAAGTCATAAAAGTCACAAGTCACAGCACTAGAAAATTAGCCAAACAACTCAAGTTTGACCTATGATTCCTAGAGTCATTCACATCCAAGGTTCCATAAACCACATAGTTGCAACTTGCAAAAGCTGAAATGACCCTAATAATATATTTAGTGAATTATATGCAGCTGCAGCAAGTTCAAAATTATCAAGGATTACTAAATATCTCAATCTTGTGCTCCTACCAATAAAAATTATTTACATCAACCTTAACCATCCCTCCATTCGAAAGCATCCAGATATCAATAGAGAATAGTTTCTATCATAGGTTCATATTGACAACAAAAAAAACTGCTCCTAACATGTCACTAAGATCATCTTTGACTGCATCTTGCACAGATAACCACAAGAAGGAAGAAGCACCAAACTGGGCGGTCAGGCTTGATAATTCCAGACTTTGCCAATGCTATGCTTTCCAAGGAACCACCAAGAGCAGCCAAATGCTCCTTCCCTATAGTAGTTATGATTGCTGCTGAAAGCTCGGAACTAGATACGACATTTGTAGCATCCCTTGCTCCTCCTAACCCAGCCTGGCATTCAATTGACAATTCCACTATAACTTACAGCCAAAAGCTGGTTGTACGGGTATATATATACAGAAGTAAAGAGATAAGTAATGGACCTCAATAACAGCAATATCGACATTCTGATCAGCAAATAATGTAAATGCTATAGCCGTGAGGACCTGGAGAATTTCAATTTTTCAGTAAAAACAAGCAAATATAGCAAAAACTGTTCCGAGTCAAAGTGGTCCAGTCCAGCTCATGTAACATACGAAAATGACAGATGTGGAGGAAACACCTCAAGTCAAGGATAGATAAATGGTGCCAACGCAGTGAGGAACATGCATAATACAAGAATTTACCATTTCAATAAGACAGCTCATACCTCAAAATGACTTAAGTGTCCATTCTCATGTACCACAGCCTGGTCAAGAACCTTCTTTATCTTTTGGAAAAAAGAATGCAACTCATCTCTGGATACTGGCTCACCTCGTGCGCCCAATGACATACGCTCCCTGATAGTTCGGATATGAGGACTGCTCAAAGAAAATGAGACCTGTGCTGAGGACAATTTAGTGTGTAAAGAGAGAATTGCAAATGTGACAAAGAGCTGCTAGACCAATTATCTACAACTTTTGGAAAAAATGAACAAAGACAAAGAAAAATAACCTTGTATAACAGCCAACAGAATACCCCTCTGCCCTCAAAATATTGGACAGGAATGCAGCAGTTGACCCTTTGCCCTTGGTCCCAGCAATGTGAACCACCTGCGCGAGTTGTCAAGTAGTCACAGACCACAATCTTATCAGCAGACAAAATAAAGTTTCATGAGAACAGAAAATATCAACATTTGGGGAAAAAATAAAGCTGAGAATGCTCTTCATATTCATAAGTGTTCTTTTCTTATCATACAAAAGGAGGGAGCACACTTATTAGCCATCTGCAATCAATTTGGTAGTAATAAGAATCAGAATGCAATCACATTTTTTTCTGGCATGCTGATACTGTTAAACTGCAAACCCAAATTTGTACTGCAATTGCAGATCAAGAAAAGAGAGTTTCTACCAAATCAACTTGGACTAATTTGACATGCTAACAATTACAAGTAATTGATATTTGATACTGCACCTTATGTCTCTATGAAAACAAAAACGAAACATCTTCTTTTACCCACATAAACAGCAAGTACTGAACCTATCAAACTATCGTGATTTTCTCCTGTAGAGGAACATGGAAATGAGGAACAGCTTCATAAGTCATAACTAATGCTTCAACTAGCATTGAACAGCACGTTGATACTGAAACACGGGCAAAAGGGGAATGAAAGAACAATTGGACAGAGTAATAAAATAAGTTGGCATGCTTAATTCCTCACACACTGACCAACTTCGACATGTGATCCCTCTCCCATTCTCTTTTTCGCTTCTTTTATCAAAGTCAACAGACCTAATGAAAAGAGAACAAAAACCAAAGAAGTTAAAGGGGTAGTGGAAAGACCTTGTACTTTGAAAGCGGATTACCAAGACGAAACAAAAGGCGCCTCATCCGACCCAAATCAAACCCATCATCTGTATCAGTGCCAGCATTCTCCGGTACTCCTGATTTTTCATAATTTTTAAGACTATCCAAGTACTCTACCAACTCACTCGTCTCTGGGCACTCGACGGCTGCACACAAAGGTCTCATAGACCCCACTTTCACAGTTTGTAACATGGAAGAAAACATCAAGTTTTTGTGTTGCGAGCGCCTAGGGAAACAATGAAGAAGACTAAACTTTTTCATATTGCTCAAGCCTACTATACCAAACCGCACACCATATAAGAACAGGATGTGGGATATTCATGTTGCATTGATAGTCATGGTATTCGCGCAATTCGCTCTGCTTCCAAAGTGAATACAAACTGCACAAGCCATTATCCGTATGTAAAAACCCAGAAGGTCCAAGAAATAATATCCATTTCAATATAACTATATGAAACTTCCCAAATTGCACAGGGAAAAGAATTAAACGAAAACACACAGCATTCACTGGTGTGACTTTATTTTTTTATAAAGAGAAAGATTTTATAAAGAAGTATCAAAGAATACAGTAGATGAGGACAAGAAGTCCTCCCAAGAGAAACTAATTACAAATTAGCCCAATTACGTTGGATTGTAGTAATAGAATGACCCCTAAGTGCCCCTGAGGCCCTAGCCCATAAAGATGCTAGATAAGTGACTCTATCCCAAAGAACATGATATCTACGAAAACATGATTTGCATACAGAGGCATTGACAAGCAAAATCAAATGAATAGTACCCACAAAATTTAGGTTCAGTTAAAACCATGTGATATCTAGGACACAAAAACTCATATGAGGCGGCCTCAACGTGAGTCGCCTCAAACAAGCATGATGTCATGCTTGGTTATACATTGTGTATCTAGAAGGATGATTTTTATACTTGATAACATTATGTAAAAGGTGGAGGGCCATCAAGATTGTACATAAAGAGTTGCAAACATCTGAAGAAGACTAAATACATTTCCCCTTTTTTTAATTTCTACTTCACCATAGCTGACAATAATCCGTTAGTAAAATAGTCAAAAATCAGAGATGCTAAGGAGTTTAGATAGTGCTCAAACTCATAATTTCATAAGTATACTATAAACATTATACAATGAGTAAAGCATCTCAGGGAAATTTTATCGAACAGGTGGTGAACATAAAAGTGAGTTTAGCAGCAGCAATTATAACAAAATGTAATTTGATTATATATTTATCCATTAATCAAGCTTGCGCCATTAATGGCAGTCTCTCACCACTCATTTCATCACAAACAATTAAACTTTATACAGTATCAAAATCGAAAAAATGAAAATTTGCTGAATGAAAAAGAACATACAAATTCAAAACATTTCGTAACAAATTAAATAAGTAATCTAGTCTAAAATTACCTCACATTCAAATTCGCCTTTCAGAAATGTGCTTTTGCCGTTCGTTGCCGGCGATATGTTTGAGAAACGGTTTTTTCTTTTTCTTTTTTCAATCGAACTGTGTTGACTGTTGAGATTTGAGACACAGTTTTTTTTTTGGGCTTCAAGGTTCTGGGCCCAGAGGCCCAATCTAACCCAAACAGGTGCAACGTTACCCAAAAAAAGAAAAAAACAACAATAGGACCTCGAGTTCGGATAAATACGTCCTCTTTTCATAATTTTTTCTTTTGGACGTTTTTCAATTTTCTGACTCTCTCTCTCTCTTGCTCTCTCTGTCCTGTACGACTGTAACTATCATCAATTCATCATGCACAGGAACTGAAAGGCGCCATCTTGGGTGAGTTTTTTTTTTTTTTTTTTCGTTTTACAATTATGTGTTATGTATATATATTGGGTACTAAGAATTCTTTATTTTGGGTAGTTGTATAATGTTGATTTGGTTGCATCATTCTAGAATTTAATTTTTTTTTTATTTTTTTTTTTTTGTGCTAATAATGATATGATTCTTGGTGAATGTCCTAGGTGTTTGCTGTGTTTATGCAATACAGTATATGGTAGTAGGAATTTGTTGAATTTAATGGTGGTGGGATGCTAAGTTATGGACTTGAATGAAATTCCAGTGATCACATGGTAATTAAAGTGGAATTGGAGGACAAAAAGTGGGAAATATTGGTGGTAATTTTGGAAGAGAGTTAGGAAATCCTATAGAAAGTAAGGATAGTGAAGTTGTTGAACAAAGATGTAGGGAGTCAGAAGAGAAGCTAATTAAAGTGGAATTGGAGGACAAAAAAGTGGGAAATTTTGATGGTAAATGTGAAAGGGAGTTAGAAGATTCTAGAAAAGGTAAGGATAGTGAAGTTGTTGAACAAAGATGCAGGGATGTAGAAGAGAAGATATTGGCTCTTGAACTGGAAATTCAAAACAAAGTTGTGGACTTGGAAGGAGTTAAGGGTAGGATTAGGGTTTTGGAAGATGAAAAGGTGGCAATTGAAGAAGATATTGAGCGTTTGAAGAAGAAGAAGGCCGCTCTTGAAGGAGCTAAGGTAGGTGAGATGATGCGTGGAGGGGAATTTGTGTTCGATGAGGATGAAGATTCTAAGGTTGTTCAGTTGATGATTGAGAATAAGGTTTTGAAATGTGAAAAGAGTTGTGCGCTTAAAGAAGTCGAGGATTGGAAGCAAAAATGTAAGGAGTTGGAGTCACGTGTGATTGAGTTGGAGGGGAGATTGAGGTGTCAGGGTGTTGATCGCACACTAGTTAAAAAGGAGGCGGCTATGAAGAATAGTGATGATGTCCAATTTTCGGGAGAAATACAATTGGAAGGTAATGAATATCTCGATATCACACTTCTCTGATCCTTTCCATTGAGGTTAAAGTACATTTTTGCTTGCAGTTAGGTATTACATGTTGTTGCTTATCTATCATGTACAATTTCCTCGCTTGGCCAATGTGTGCATGTCTATATGTTCAAAATGACTGGCTGGTTTTGCATTGTTTTTTGAGGTTTTGGAATTTTATGACATTTGTAAACCTTGGTTCAAAAATGGGGATAGAGCAATGTTTCTTGTTAATTTACTGAGAGTCCAATTGGCTTAATCCTTAGCATCTCCAATTTCAGCCTTGTACATCCCTCCAAAGAATGGCCGCAGTCGAATGTAGCACTTAAACTAAACAGATCGTAATGCTTCTTTGTATCGCATTAGCTAGTATTTTTCATATGGTGAATGTGATGGAATTATGTGTCCTTATTAGTGGTGCTTTTGCATACTGTAAATAAGTTGAAAAATCTAGTCCCTGATGGTTTCGTTGCATACTGATTCTATGTCAGGAACACCCTGCATAGGGACACCACAAAACCAGTATGTACTTATTCAGGGTTCTCAAAGGGTACAGCCCAAAACCCATGTTAAGAGACAACTTATATTTCAAAATGAGAGAAGCTGTGACAGGAAGATTGCTCCATCCACTCCAGCCGGAACAACGTCTTCCTCTGGTGTTCGAATCGATATAATTGACAGTGATGACGAGCCTGATATCCCTGAGAGACAGAGGTCCAATTTGCGGAGCAACGGAACCCCTTGTGTCACTCCTGGAGTAGCTGTCGATGGAACAGATAGTGTTTCTGATCCGGAAAACACAATTGGTTTCCAGGAAAAGCTCCCTTGTGTTGAAAGACTGAAAAGAAAGCGAGGTCCTAAAGTGGTTACGAGTGATGATGAGCATGAGGTTGAAGTAGCTATGCCCAGGAAACGAACATTGAAAATAGATAACACTGATAGTGGTGGTGAAGATGAGGATCGTATTAGACCAATAAAAAAAGTTCCTTACGGTGGTAAAACTGATAATGAGAGTGATGGTGATGATGATGATGATGATATTCCAATTAGTCAACTCAAGATGAATCTTGCTCAAGGTTCAAGTCAATCTGCTGGTTTACACAAGAGAAGTTTTTCTGGTCTTCAAACTGATAATCTTACTGCTGGTATGATTCATCCTAGGAGACGTCTTGTTAAGTATAAACGGGTTAAAAAGAGATCTATAGAAGAGGAAAGTGATGATGATGGTCTTGAAAATCTGGCATCGGGGAATATGAAAGATGCTAAGTTGGAAGAAGATGGTTCAGACAGTGATTCTTATAGTATAACTCATTCGAGGAGACATCTTGTTAAGTCTAAGCAAGGTAGAAAGAAAGGTAGAGCACAGAAAAGTCTTAATGGTTCTGAAAATCTGGCAATGGAAAATGTTGAGGATGATAAGTCGGAAGAAGATAGTTCTGACAATGATACAGGTAGCTTGAGCAGTTTCATCGTTAATGACTCTGATGTAGAGGATGATGCTGAGGATGTAGAAGATGATGCTGAGGATGTTGAAGATGATGTAACAGAAGAAGATGACACTGGTGATTCTTATGAGCCAGAAGATGCATCAGACGATAATCTTAATTTCAAAGAGATCATATCTAGATTTCAAAGCAGAAAAGATCCAAACTCAAAATGGGTTTTAGAGGGTGATATGCTCTCTGACTTTGGTAAGGATCCTGAGTTATGCATGAGGGCTGTATGTGCTCTATATCGCCAGCAAACCACTGAAGAAAAGTCATGCAAGGATAGCATCATCCTGAATAGACGAGGCTTTAGCAAATTTGATGCACCAAGGTAAATATTTGCATCTGAAACTGTAACTTTTAGATATCTACTTCAAGTAGCTAAGAAATAATCTCAGTTAGCACTTGCACATCTGGTATAGGAGTTTGACTTCAAAAAGAATGTGTTTTCTTTATTGATAATCATCAATTCATCATCCTGGGATAGTACAACATTAGAATTTACTACTCACTGTAGGTGTATAAATTCCTCAAATAAAATATATATATTGACAATTTGAAAAAGGTGGAAGTGTTGGCTCTTGATTTTATCAGAGGTGCAGTGATTGCTTTAGTATTGATGCAAGGTCTCAATGGATTGATTGATTTATGCATATACCTGATCAATAGGGGAACAGATTTGGGAAATTTTCTTACGGGTGGAGATCCAAATGGTGATGTAGTGAAAACCGTGGAGGAGTTGCAAGAACATGATCCCAATGGGCTTGAAAAATGCTGCACAATGGCGAAGCACTATTCAAAGCAATTGTTTGAGATGTACGAGAACGAAGAAGACCCATTCTTCCCCTAATTGTCTTCACCAGCTGAGGCATATCTTCCCAACAGTTTCAAGTGTTTCAACTAGCTGGTGTTTTTGTGTTCATCAGTTCATGTTTAAACTACCAAAGTAAATATAATGGTGGTGGTTTACTGATGTTGCTAACTTAATGTTCCTTGTCAACGCTTTACGGGTGTTGGTACTTAAATGGTCGTTGCCAATGTAATTTTTTGTGTTTTGTTCTCAACCGTTGAGAAGGAACCTAGAATGCAGCTGTGTATATTTGTATAGTGTATAACATCCTCCCTTGTAGCGCTGTCCCCTTGCTCAATGCTCATGGAAACTCGTTGTCCGCAGTTGGAAAATATTTGCCTTTGGACGACAAAATTCATTATTATTACTATTGCAAATTGCAATCATTCAAGGTTGAGGATTGTCTTTTAATACTAGTGTGGACTATGTTGAAAACTTTATAAAGGAAGCAATTCGTATTTCCTACACCAAATCACTCAAACAAGCACACATGTAAACGTTACAACTTACATACCAAGAGGTTTTTTTTTTTTTTTTTTTTTTTTTTTTGGAATAGAGGAAGGGCAAGCCCTGGTTACATGAAAATAGTACGTGGAGTAGAGACGCTTAGCACGTCATAAAACAACAGCGGAACCAAAGGATGTGGTCTTGCATCCAATACATGTTCGCCTAAGCCCTAAGGGATAACACGTGTTTGCTTCTCGATGTATATGTTTGATCGAGTAGTTTGCCCTTGTGGGTTGGAATGGGAAGGGGCGTCATTTGTACACACAACTCTAACCCAGTCCGAGATAGATTGGCCTCCTAAGCCTAAAAATAATTGGGTTAGGTGGTGACCGGTTCTTACCTTCTTAAAAAAAATTACCAAAAAAAAATTAGTGAGTCTTGTCACTTGTGTGAGATCAACTTACAAAAAGAAGGGATCACTCTTTAGAATTGTTGGGGTCACCTATGGTGAGCAGTTAGGGCTGTTCAAAAAAATCCGAATCCGATCAAAAAATCCGAAAACCCGAAAATCCGATCCGAAACTATCCGAATTATCGGATATCCGAGATTTCAGATATCCGAAAATCGAATACCCGGCTTTTCGGGTTCGGGTTTGGATACCAGTTTCTGAAATTTTCGGATATTTCGAATATCCGAAAATCCGAAATAAGGAATAAATAAAATAAGATGTGCTTATATTTCATAAGTATACGTTGTAGCTCAGTGGTCTGTAATTTTTTTCTACCCAGAAGGTCGTAGGTTCGATTTAGATCGCCCATGACCCACTTTTTCTTTTTTTTTTTTTTTTTATCATCACTCCATTATTTAATTTTAAATACTATTGCATGACAGCTCATTGTAATTTAGCAACCCACTAAGGTACAACTTACAAGTCACCTAACCCCCCAAATCACTCATACTCACATTTTACTCTGTAAATCATTTTCTCAACCGGCTCTGAGTCCTCTGACGGCTATCAAACCGCACAGTTGTTCTGCCTCCTCGGTCATCCACAACTACAACACCACCGTTCTCCGTCAACAGAACATCGACTTCTCTCTTCTCTGTGCTCTCTAATCTGCGGATCCCATTGTTGCTTTCCTGGCCTCTCATCCCCGTCTTTCACCATTCAGATTTATGATTTATTGTTTGGTCTTTTACTTTCTTTCCATGATCTTAAGTTTGGTCCTTATTTTTTGATTTTTGTACCCATTACTTATCGATTGATTCCACCATATCAATCCAAAAGGTTGATTTTAAGCAAAACACTTAAGTGCTGTTGTAGCTTCCGGCTATCCATTTGAGATAGCAACAAAATTGACCCTTTCTATTACTGTGGAAAAGATTTCGGATATTTGGATATATCCGAATTCGTACCCGAAATTCCAGATACCCGACTATCGGATATCCGAAATTTCGGATACGGGTTCGGATATCGAAATTCAATATCCGAAATTTTGGGTTTTGGATATCCGAAATTTCGGGTATCCGGATATGAACAGCCCTATGAGCAGTGACCCTTATTTCATTGAAAGGTGACTCCGTCCTACCAAAAGTTATGTAAATACCGTTTTATAGAAGTTTTTTTGAAAAAAAAATACAACTGTAAAACCCAAAATAAAATGAAAAAATCACGTGCCTCGCACGGGATATCGAGCATTAATAAATAGCCCGTAGTTTTCATTTCCTTTTCATCTCTTTTGAACTCTCTCTCTCTCTCTCTCTCTCTCTCTCCCCGGTAGGCTGTAACTATCATCGTACAGAGGAAGGCTCGCAAGCTTCTGTGAGTATTCTATTTTCATTTTATTTTTCGTTTCAAAAGTATGGCTCATTTCGAGTACTCAGTAATTCTTCCTTTTGATTAGTTACTGTAATTGTTTTTGTTAATTTTTCTAGAATTTGTATTTTCTGGGGTGCTAATTACGACGTTATTTTTGGTGAATTTCCTAGGTATTTGCTGTTTTTATGCAATACAGTATATATACTAGTAGGACATTTCGATTATAGAGTTTTGGAATGCTAAATTATGGATTTGAATCAAATTCCCAGTGATCACATGGTGGTTAAATTGGAATTGGAGGAGACAAAAGTGGAAAATTTTTATGGTAGTTTTGGAAGGGAATTAGGAAATTCTAGAAAAAGTAAGGATACTGAAATTGTAGAAAATGGATGTAAGAAAGTAGAAGATGGGCAATTTTCTCTTGAATTGGAAATTCAAAAGAAAGTTATGGACTTGGAAGGAGTTAAGGGTAGAATTAGGGTTTTGGAAGATGAAAAAGTGGCAATTGAAGAAGATATTGATCGTTTGAAGAAGAAAAAGGCTGCTCTTGAAGGTGCCAAAGTAGATGAGACGATGGGCGAAGAGGGATTTTCGTTGGATGATGGGTGTAAGGTTGTTCAACTTAAGAACAAGGTAACAATTGAAGGAACCCCTTTTGTGGCTCCTGGAGTAGTTGTCAGTGGGACAGATGTGATTTCGGATCAGGAAGATACAAGTGGTTGCCAGGAAGAGCTCCTTTTTGGTGAAAGTCCGAAAAGGAAACGAGGTCTTAAAGTGGTTACGAGTGATGATGAGCATGAAGTTGAAGAAGCTACGCCCAGAAAACGAACTTTAAAAATAGAGAACAGTGATAGTGAGGGTGAAGATGATGTTGGTATTAGACCAATAAAACAAGTTCCTAATGGTGAGAATATCGACAATGAGAGTGATGATGATGATAATATTCCAATTAGTCAACTCAAGATGAACTGTGCTCAAGGTCCAAATCAATTTGCTGGTTCACGCATGAGAAGCTATTCTGGTCGTCAGGCTGGTAACGTTTCTGTCACTGATGGTATAGCTCATCCAAGGAGACATCATGTTAAATTTGAACAACGTAAAAAGCGAGGTAGAGCAGAGGAAAGCGAAAATGATCCTCAAAACCTCTCAACAGAGAAAGTTGGTGATGATAAGTCGGACGAAGATGGCTCGGACAGTGATACCGGTGGTATAAGGCGTCCAAGGAGACGTCTTGTTAAGTCTAAACAAGGTAAAAAGAGAGGTAGAGGAGAGGAAAGTGAAAATGGTCCTGAAAATCTGGCAACGGAGAATGTTGAAGATGATAAGTCAGAAGAAGGTGGTTCAGACAGTGATACTGGTAATAGAACTCGTCCAAGGAGACGTATTGTTAAGTCTAAACAGGGTAGAAAGAGAGGTAGAGCACATAAAAGTGAAAATGGTCCTGAAAACCTGGCAGTGGAGAATTTTGAAGATGATAAGTCTGAAGTAGATGGTTCAGACAGTGATACACGTAGCTTGAGCAGTTTTATTGTTGATGACTCTGATGTTGAGGATGTTGAAGATGATGTATCAGAAGATGATACTGGTGATTCTGAGCCAGAAGATGCATCAGATGATAATCTTGATTTCAAAGAGATCATTTCTAGATTTCAACGCAGAAAAGATCCTAACTCAAAATGGGATTTAGAGGGTGATATGCTCTCTGATTTGGGCAAGGATCCTGCGTTATGCATGAGGGCTGTATGTGCTCTTTATCGCCAGCAAATTAATAAAGGAAGTTTATACGACGAGGAATCCACCTACCACCATGGTCGAGGTTTTAGCAGATATGATGCACCAAGGTAAACATATGCACCCAGAATTTTAGTCTTTTGATATCTACTTTATGTGGCTTATTAATAGTCTCGGTTAGCGCTTGATCATGCTATTAGAATTTTACTTTAAAAGAACATGTTTCCCATGTCCTGGGAAAGTGCAAGATTAGGATTTAGAACTCAGGAGGTGCATATGTTCCTCAAATATGATGATGCGGTCATATTATGTTTTCTTCTTTCTCGCACATCTTAGGTTCACGAGTAAATTGGTGTTGCTTTAGTTAGGTTTGTTGCTCTGTTTAGAGAACTTGTCAAGTGGTAGCTCTTCACTCACCTGATTATGTAGTCATTGCTTTGGTATTAATGCAAGCTCTTGATGGATGATTGAATTGTCTCTGTACCTGATCAATAGGGGATCAAAATTGGGGTATTTTCTTACGCGTGGAGACCCAGATGGCGATCTGGGGAGAACCGTGGAGGAGTTGGAAGAGCATGATCCCAGAGGGCTTGAAGTATGCTGCACATTGGCGAAGCACTATTCTAAGCAACTGTTTCGGATCTACAAGAACGAAGAAGACCCGTGCTTCCCCTGATGGTGTTCACCAGTTGGTGCATATTTTCTCAACTGCTTCAAGTGCTTCAGCTAGCAAGTGTTATATACGTATATGTTCACGTCTGAATAAAGGTGGCGGTTTACTGGGTTTTGCTTATGGTTCTTGCCAATGCTGTTGTTGTTGTTTTTTTTTTTTCCTGTTTTCAGGAATGCGATGGGTTTGGACCTTTTCATAACCTTATATGTCCTTGCCAATGTACATTTTTCTTGTGTCTTTTGTTTTAAACTACTGAGAAAGATCCTAGTATGCAACTGTATATATTCGGATAGTGTCTGATATCTTCCCATGTACTGTGCTATTATTGCTCCTTGGAAATCCTTGGGAAAACTTGAATGTGAATATTATTGTATGGGCAGTTTGTTGAGTTTCAAATTTTCCGCTAATTTGCGTCATGATTATTTGCAAAAATCTTCTTGGAAGCTAAGTATTGACAAAAGAATAAAGAGCTAAAACCCAGCTAACAAAATGGCAAAGAACAGAATTCTACCAAGAAAGCATCAGCTTATCCTTAGACAGAAATGAAATTTTAGTTCTTCAAAGAATAGGGTTTCTGCAGCAGAGCATGGGATAAAACTTACATGAATACGTTAATACAGTAACTTATAGGCACAACAAATCTGGAATTTTTTTAATTTCAAATACGTCTTTCGGTAAATACTTGATAGATACAGTTTAAGGGGTAGAGATCAATTACGACGACACCCTTGTCCCTTTTAGTAACCAATCAAAAACCATTATCTCATTGATAATTTTGGAGTGATAAAAGTTTTTGTGCTAATAACAGATTAAATTCTCTTAACTCAAATATCAACCCTATCATGGTTCCTTAATGTTGGGGAAAACTACGGTATTTACCCACAATCACAACAACAGATAAACGGAAAAATAAAGTGCAAGAACCCAAAAACAACACAAACAATTTTACGTGGAAAACCCCTCTCAATTAGGGGAAAAAACCACGGTGCGGATCTCCACGCACTAAACAATAATCCACTATGATAATCAAGAGTACAATCGGCAACAATCACAAGATCAAGCAACAAGTAAACAAACTATCTTTGGTATTAGTACAAATTGACAAACTCTAACTCAATTTGGTACTCCCACAAAACCAAAGATACACCCACAAGTACCTGTCGATGACCGATCCGAATACTCCGATTACCTTCACCCGAACAAGCCGAATCAACCGTGAACTGGAACAAACCTATTTGGAGAAATACTCTATTTCTCTCACTCTTTGTTTGTCTCTCACTCACTTGGCTCTCACTCTTCTTTTGGTTTGTTTCGGCTCTCTCTCACATACCGTCCTGATTTTGTTTGCTACGACTGTTCTTTTATAGTCAATCAAAGTTTTTTTTTTTTTTTTATTATTTCCAATCATCAACTATCTTCTTTCAATACTAAAGAAAACCAAAAGGCTAAGACCTTTTGTTTTCCCAACCTTTTGACTTCTTTTCTTTTTCTTTTGTTTTTCTTTTCTTTTGTTTTATTTTATTTCGTTACAAACTTAAATAAAATAAAACACAACTTAATAATACTATTTGGTATTTGGGGCGTTACCTCAACAAATCCTCCCTCGACCCAAATCACCAAATACTTCCACCTTGTCCGAAAAACGGACCTTCTTCTTCACGGTCTTGCTCCTCCCTACGCAATGACCCTCAACATAGCACAAGTTGTTCTCCGCCTTCCTCCCTTGCACAATCAAAGTAGCACCACGATACACTTTGCACCACCTTCCCGTACCAATGTATCTACACCCTTGCGATGTCAACTCACCCAACGAAATCACGTTAACACGAGCATCGGGTACATACCTCACATTGTGGAAGGTTCTAGTCACACCACCATGGAGCTCAATTCGGATGCTACCCATCCCTTTCACCTTCAACTTACCACTCCCCATGTTGATGTCACCATACTCACCATCTTGGCACAAAGTATCAAACATAGCATGGTCTCTACAAATGTGAACCGAAGCGCCGGAGTCCAACACCCAACTCTCTTGGCTTTCCTTCCCCTCATTGTTACTAGCCAAGAACAACTCTTTATTACCATCACAAGACATAATTACATTAGAGGAACCGCTATCATCATCAATTTTGGTCTTACCCATCTTCTCTTGCAGCTGCTTGAAACTCTTCAAATCATCTCTCATCTTTGGGCAACGACTCTGAATATGACCCTTCTCACCACAATAGTAACACTCCACGTTACTAAAGTCTCTCGCGCGCGACTTCGACCTACTTCTCGGGCCACCACCTCTTCTCTCATGATTCCTCCCTCTCTCGGACACCTCCGCAGCTAGTACTCTATCTCCTTCATCACTAGGAGATACACCATCAACCTGCAACATCATCCGATCATTTTCTCTCAACACTGTCATTGCTTCATCTAGTGTAATCTCTGTCCTCCCTACAAGTAATGTCTGCACAATTGGCCTGTAGGACTTAGGTAGTGAAGCCAACAATAACAATGCCTCCTCTTGATCGGAGATCTTCTCATCTGCATTTCTCAACTGACATACTAGCTGGTTAAAACTGTTAATGTGGTCCTGCAACGCTGTACCTTGCTCCATCTTTAGCTGGTACAACTCATATCTCAAACAAAGCTTGTTAGTCAGTGACTTTGATGCATATACACTCTGGAGCTTATCCAACAACTTCTTTGGATCTGTCTCAGTCAAGTAATTATACTTGATCTCCGGAGCCATAGCTAATCTAATAGTACTGACAGCTTTCTTCTTCTTCGATATCCATTGGGCATCGGTCACCTCACTAGGCTTTGTCTCATCTAAAGCCTCATCTAAATTTTGTTGAACCAACAAATCCTCAACCGTACTCTTCCACACAGTAAAATTAATTTTACCATCAAACAAAGGGATTTCAAATTTGGGCACACTACCAGACATGTTACTTGCACAAAATAATTCCTCCTTCAACAAATACAGTAATTTTCCCACCACCGATCCTACAACCAAAAGCTCTGATACCACTGTTGGGGAAAACTACGGTATTTACCCACAATCACAACAACAGATAAACGGAAAAATAAAGTGCAAGAACCCAAAAACAACACAAACAATTTTACGTGGAAAACCCTTCTCAATTAGGGGAAAAAACCACGGTGCGGATCTCCACGCACTAAACAATAATCCACTATGATAATCAAGAGTACAATCGGCAACAATCACAAGATCAAGCAACAAGTTAAACAAACTATCTTTGGTATTAGTACAAATTGACAAACTCTAACTCAATTTGGTACTCCCACAAAACCAAAGATACACCCACAAGTACCTGTCGATGACCGATCCGAATACTCCGATTACCTTCACCCGAACAAGCCGAATCAACCGTGAACTGGAACAAACCTATTTGGAGAAATACTCTATTTCTCTCACTCTTTGTTTGTCTCTCACTCACTTGGCTCTCACTCTTCTTTTGGTTTGTTTCGGCTCTCTCTCACATACCGTCCTGATTTTGTTTGCTACGGCTGTTCTTTTATAGTCAATCAAAGTTTTTTTTTTTTTTTTTATTATTTCCAATCATCAACTATCTTCTTTCAATACTAAAGAAAACCAAAAGGCTAAGACCTTTTGTTTTCCCAACCTTTTGACTTCTTTCTTTTTCTTTTGTTTTTCTTTTCTTTTGTTTTATTTTATTTCTTTACAAACTTAAATAAAATAAAACACAACTTAATAATACTATTTGGTATTTGGGACGTTACCTCAACACTTAATTCATTCCCTTAAAAAATTGCTTCATTAGCGGAAATCACAAGTATAATGATTATGCAAATGCAATTTAAGTTAAGATTCAGAGATGGATAGATAATGATAAAAGAAGGAGCTTATTCATTCATTCTATTTCATTTGGAAAAACATGACATAAAACAAGAACAGCATAGTGATACTCCAAGTTAGTTAATCTCCTCTTCAGAGTCACAGTAGCCACGAAGAATATCACCCTCTTCAGAAGTGAACCCAATAGCAGTCAACATGGCAGGCCAGCAATGGTACTCGATGACCCGGATGGCCTCACAACAGGCCGGACCCAAATACGTCTCTCCGTCATAGAAGAACTGGATCATCTCACCAGTACAGGCTTGGAGCTCCATCAGAGAAGCCCAACAGTTCACCGACTAGCCTGCTTGATCAAGCTTCAGCCTATTCACCATGGAGCCCATATCTGCAGTATTTGGAGGTGGGGTTCTTGCCTGTGTGCTTGTGCATGATAAGGAGATGATCAACACCAAAAAAAGATTCAATTTCATGAACATTTGAGCTGCCATTATAATATGATATTCAGTTTCAGAAACTCAGATATATGTTGTAATTGTGTACTATGAAATGTAAGTGGAATAGATTGATAGATAGGAGAGAGCCTGCAGAGCATATGTATATATATAGGCAATATTTACGTTATGGAGTGAAAGGGAGATGAAAAGAGAGAGCTGATAATTGTCTTAATTTAAGGACCAGGGAGATGAAGAGACGATCATAGCATGGAGGGTAATCACTGTTTAATTAAGCTACTAATTGTTGGGCTTTTCATTTTCTTGATGCTTACACTGCCTAACCATATTTATGTCTAATGACAAAACGTCAATTAGATGGGGGAAAAAAAAAAAAGCACCCCATTTAAATAAAACCCATGGTAGAAAACTAAATTCCAGTTGGTCGTCAACTTCGGAGTCCATGGAATTAGTCGGACAAAGCCCGAATACCCATGTTATCACAGAAAACTAAATTCCAGTTACAGACTTATCAGTAATTGTTCGTTTAAGATCTTGAAAGTTTCAGAAATGGAGGGTTGGTAATGGTATTGCAAGTCATGACTCATGATAGCGATGTTATATTTTTCAAGTCATGCTTATTTTCTGATGTTTCAAGTTTCAACCATGTTCAGATGATCAGATAACATAGAACAAACTAACTATTATGGATAACCTTTCTCACATTATTACACAATGAATCTCCCAATATAAACAATAACAGTAGACGATAATTTATTTATTTTTATTCGATGGCGTACTGGAGATTGAAAACTACAAATATGTACAATAGACGTGTAAAAGGTCATGAATGAAGAACTTAAGTAATCTCCATCACAACTAACAACTGGTTCGTTTTCAGAGACATTTACATCACGAAAAAAAGGTACATTACGTTGCCGATAAGCAGCATTGCTTGCTACTTGAACGAAGCTCGTCAGGAATGACAACCACGCAAATAGCTAGAGGATGAGCAGTAGTGGTATTTAGGGCGTGCAATCAGCAATGAAAAAAAGCCAAGCCATTCAGACTATCCTGGGTACACCAATTCTGATTGCGAGTCCATGCCAGAATTCTAGGTTGATTGCTTGCTCAAGCTGTACAGACTTTCTGTCCTCGGGCACTCTTGACCAAAGTTTGCCATTGGAGCCTTCTTTGGGCTGTCAAATACTCGAATATACTAAGCACGGATACTCTGCTACTCTCCATTAATTGCACAAAACCAGTTAATAAATGCACATAGAACACTAATTAACCATGATCACACTTGCTGGGAGATCGAGAAAGGGCAGAGAACTTCTGTCGTGTGCATAATGTGCGCATAATGACTTTCATTCGACTCCATCCCTAAGTGCCAGCAAGGTTTTCTTCTCATTTCGTAACTAGTGAGGTAACCATTTTGCTTCAGAAACAGAATCTTATCCCTTTGGTATCTGATTAACTGACAATGCAGGCACTGGACCAGCACGACAACATTCCTTATATCAGGAGGTAGTTGATGCCCCCCGCTCACTGCCAAATCATCTACCAGAAGTTTAAAAAGAAAAAAAAAAAAAAAAAAAGCAAATGAACAGTTAATCTAGATTTCAGCCATGCAAAACATACATATGTTAAAAACCAATATGAACACACAAAAATCCAAATTCTATGCAAGGTCTAATTGAAAACTATACTCCCTATTAGCTCACAGAGTCCAAACTACACACATAGGCATGTACATAAAAATTAAACATAGAGATATCCGAGTGCCCACTTCAAAATCTCATATGCAGCACCTCCCAGAAAATAACTGAGAAGCCAAAATTCTACCAGATCCATATACTCAAAAGGCCATAGCGACAAACCCTGATTACAAAACTCAAACCCAACTGCACTTTCAAAGCATTTGTATTCCTTGATCAAACGAAGGATACATCCGAAACTTGATGGATTCTACTAAGCAAACCAAGCTCATCACATCACAAAACCCTAAGTTTCCTAGTCGAATAATCCCTCACTTCTTAATGTTAGTTAGTGCTCAAAAAATTGGTGGAATGTTTTCCAAATTTTTAGTAGTGGCTGATTGATTCAGTGCTAGTAGTGTGCCATGTTCCCACATTGTCCAGTAGTTGGTTTATATTTAGCTCGAGTTTCACTTGATTCAGCATATAAATAGGTATTAGTTAAGTTTGTTTAATCAATTGGCAGTAAAGTATTTTGTTTACCATGAGCACTTGCCGCCCCCCTCCCTCCTCTCTCCTCTCTCTAAAAAACCCTAACCCTATTTTTGTGATCTAGGGGCTGCCATCAGCGAATCGCTGATGGTAAGCCCCAATCCTTCTAGTTTCTTCGTCTTGTTTAGTTTTTCAGTTTCGTTGTTGGGAATAAAATCAGTCTCTCCTCTCGTGAGAGTTAGTTTGTCCCAATTTTTGGGTATGACTGTCTCTCCTTTTGTGAGAGTACTGTTTATTTTCTATTTCGTTATTCATATGGCGGTACTTCAGATCATCTTCTTCAAGAGGCTTTCTACGATGTCAGATTTGTACATTCAACAAAGCTATGACGACAAGGCCCTCCGCGAAAAGGCTGTAATATGGAAAACAGCGATTGAAAGGAGACCATTCGGACTCGTCGAATCTACCATGCTAAATAGCTTTATTACTCGAATGTTATTTGATGTTTTAGAATTGCATCTTGTTGTTTCTGATTTTGTTTGTAGATATCGTATGGCTTATTATTATTAATGAATTTAATTTTCCCCTAAAAAAAAAAATATTTTGTTCACCAAAAAGCCTTTGCTTCTTCTTTGTCATTCTTAAATTTCTCCAACACTTAACCGGTTAACCCAATTCACATCCACCTCAATAAAAAACAAAGGGAAAACCTAAACGTTCGAAGAGAAAAACTTCACCTTTGGAGATATGGGGGTCTAAACCTGGTGAACCAACTCACCAAACCGAGCTCAATCAAACTACAAATTGACGTAAAAATCTAAATTCCAGAGACAATAACTCCATATATTTCTCACAGAGTTCAGCTCCAACTCATTTCAAGTGGTTTCCGCTGCTCAACAAGTTGAGCCAATTTTTATTTTTTTTAGATAACATGGGTATACAAGCTTTTGCTTGACTAATCTCTTGGGCCCTGAAGTTAACGACCAGGTTAACCTCGAGTGGCCCTAAGGAGACTCGAACTTGGGACCACTGCAATAGATCTCAAATATCTTACCAACTGAGCTACCCTCTCAAGGTTACGAGTTGAGCCAATTTTGACCAAAAGAAACAAGTTGAGCCGTTAAAAGATAACTTCCTAGACTTGACAGACCCAACTCATCAAGCTAACCTCAATCTCAATAAGATACCAAAATTCTTAAAAATAAAAAATTACAACAAAAAAGCGCACACACACACTACAAACAAAAACAAAAACCCGACAATTGTAAGTCAAATTCTCAAAAAAAAAATAAAAAAATTACAGGTCAAAAATCCTCCACAGTTGAAAATAAAAGAAAATTACAAAATGCCGCCATGTTGGCACTTTGAAACTGACATAGCAGTATTTACACCTTCAACTGCGTTGACAGAAGCAACACTGAATTCTAGCACTCATAGTGGGGCTGAAGGCTTACTAGAAATTAGTGACAAAGACGAAAGCACGTTCAATATACTTTCATGCTACATAGTGTACATACCACTCAAGAGGCCTATGCCATGATCATTGAAAGTTCTATTGCCATCATGCTCTCACCATCCTATTAAGCTACTATATCCAGATGAGAGTTGTCTAACATATTTCAGGGAAGCAACATAAGAGTAATCACATGCACGCACACATCACAAAAGGAGCAAACATAAAGGACCACTACAATCAGGAAGAAGATTACTAATCCAAATTAAATGACGAACAAGAAAATTACAATCAAAAACCGCACGCGCACACACACGGAGCAAGTATGAAGGCCCACTATGATTAAGGAAGAAGAAAATGTCAGGGTAATTTAAGTCAGCAATTGAGAAACACTACTCAAAAATAATGTCTGCAACAGTCAATAGATATTGGCAGGGGGCAGGCCACTGTGATTGACGAAGAAGAAAATAGAAGGGTAATTTAAGTTAGCCATTGAGAAACATTACTCATAAATAATGTCTGCAAGGGCTGCAACAGTCAATAGTAATTGCAGGGGGCCAGGGCCACTGTGATTGATGAAGAAGAAGATACCAGGGTAATTTAAGTCAGCAATTGAGAAACACTTTTCAATAATAATGTCTGCAACAGCATTAGATATTTGCAGGGGGCACCGTAGAGACTGGGGCTCAGTTGGTCCCCCATTCTCAGAATTTATGTCATTGCACCCTAGATTATCTTTCAATATTGAATACTGACCCCCCATTATGAAATTTCTGGGTCCGCTATGTGCATATTGAACATTCGGGTGCAAAGAATTCAAAAACAGTCATCACTTTCAATAAGATATGACGATCAAATAACTACAGAACTAAATATTACATAAATATTACATAAATCTATGCAAGTTCAGAATGGAAATTCTAATTTAAGTCATGTGCGTATGCTGCAGAGACATACCTCTATATCCAGTCCAGCAATGCAGCTACATCTCCATGCTAATTTCCACAGCCATCCACTGCCATATGAGCATAGACAAAACGCAAGGAGGGAAAGCATCCAAAATTCCAAATAAAGAAGCTCCAAACACGTTGTAGTCAGAACTCTTGGCACATTCACAAAAGGAAGGCCGGAGGCCTGAGCACTTCTAAAATTGTTGAATGAATGTATCTTTGCTTAGTCATTCTTTTTAATACTTGAATACGTGCATATTCAAGCAAGAAAAATCTATACTATTTCCCACCTGAGCAGACACAAACAAGATACACCTTGCAAGCACCAAAAATAAAGGATTACTCAAATACAGTTTACCTTCAAGAATTTACTCATTATAAGCAAAAGTGAACTATAGATACGTACCGCAGGTTCACATCCTCAAATCCCTTCTAATCTGTCACAGTTCCAGTAAACCGGAGTTTAATGTGATGCTGTGATGTTTACTTCTATTTCTGAATCATACCATCTATATGGCAGTGAGAAGTAGACATAAGAAGTCTGTTACTCTGTTCTATTCTCATGGTCTGAGAAGCTTGCTCTGAAGCAACTTTTATAACACTCCCTTAAAGGCATAAACTTAAGGATGATGGAACAGAATCTCAGAGCAGACAACAACACAGCCTCCTCAGACCAAAGCATAGCAGTATCAAGTGACCATATTCAAACTAACACGCAATAGCTTCTTGGTTCCCCTTGTCAGCATGAAATTGTAGTAATATAAAACCCAATGGCACAATGCCACACTTCAACTATCTTGTAGTTTACCATCAATTTCGCGCACCAATAGCTTAGAATTATCCACAAGGCGTTTACTTTCACAAACAATAAAACTACATAGTTCATGGCGGGGTTCTGGCTTTAAAGACCCCAACTGAGTAACAGGATTTTTTATACCAGAACCTGACTTTGTATACACCTCTTTTGCTGGCTGGACATGATTCCACCAAAAATCAGATAAAGCTATCTTTAGATTTTCCCAGTATTCCTCATCTCGATAAACTCTAAACAAGCTACTTCCTTTAGGAGTCCAAACATAAAAATCCATCCAATCCCTATCTAATATCTCCATTAGACCTTGTGCCTGTGGCATGCAATGAAGAGGGATCCTCTTCCAGGGGGAAGCTCTGCTCATATCACCATCAAAAAAGGGACATTTTATCTCCAAAGCTCCTCGAGATGGCAACCCATAGAGCATGTTTTCGACAACCCCATCAGGTGAGGCAGCAAGCCAATCATCTTCCGGGTTCCTCTCACCATGAACCTGAAATTCCGGAAACAACACAGCATTCCCAGTAATTAACTTGTATCTTTCCAGTGCTTCTTCCTCCTTGATGTTATTCCAACAAGTAGCCAAGTTACCAGTAAAGGGATCAATAGCTCCAATCTTCTCTAACCATAATTGAACTCTCCTTCTCGGCCAAAACCCAACAGCAGTACTGAAAGTGCTGGCAGTGAGCTTATTCTTTCTTAATTCCTGCCAATTCTTGAACCAATGCTGAAGTGAACTGGCTTGAAGAACAGAATACTTTTCACCTGACACAGCTTCTGGAGAGGAGAATGCATAGTCATGTCTGTTTCAATTTTGGCAAGGTAAACACAAAGACATATTTAGAGCAACCCCAAAATCCATGCAATACAGAACCCCCACATAAAAAATAAAAATAAAAAATTGACACTTTTCTTATTCATCCTGAAAGATTGCATTTTTAGTTAAGACAATGAAATGGGTATCGCAAGGTCGAACCTGCAATCGTAATGGAGGTCCCTTATCAACAAATCCCTGGGGAACTGGCTACTGTATCTTCTTTGATAACCTCTCAATAGAAAAGGGTTGTAAAAATAACTTCTTACCCTCATTTCCCTGACCCCTACAATATTTGAGAAATATATTATCAGCTAGTAATTCACTAGACACAATTAAGCAAACATCCATAAGACCATAACTTGGTCCATTTCAGCTAGTAATCCATAAGCAAGCAACATTCTCATTACTTTTAAAACATCAATAGTTTCAGTTTCAATACCCCTAATTTCTAATACCTAAAGTGAATCACTTTTTCTTCTATTTCACATAATAAGCAAAATTTGACTCTATGTTCCATGAACAGAAAATCAACAATCAATTGACGAAGATATACAAATTTGAGGCATCAATTGAAAATATACAAATAAAAGGGTGAAACAAAAAGGGGGTTTAGTGGGCTAAGAAAAACGAATTGAGAAAGAGAGAACACGTACCCAGATGGGAAGGCAGTTTGGCACAACTTTAATGTCCGCCAAGTGTTCGATAAAATGTCTGAAAGAAGTCAGCCACTCAGGTTTGATTGTGAAGTTGAGAACTTGGGAGGCATCGCGCGGGGGTTTAGGAGGGTTTAACTTTTAAGCAACTCTCAGACTCAGCCACCCTTTTCTTCCTTGGGTGTTTTTTCTTTGCTAAGTTTCATTCCTACCCGACTACCCGGCCCGTTAACCCGTTCATTTTATTTTTCTCTTTTCTTTTGTGAGTGGCTTTATTTAGAGGGTAAGATGAGAAATTGAGAATGGAACTCTGGGGACATCCTAATACGAGATTTTATGTTTCGTATAATAAGTCTTAATTATCCAAGTCATTCATCACAATCACAATCACAATCACAATCACAACGTACACTTACATACATACGTACATATGACCTAAATAAGGCTAATTCATTGGACAATTTACATTTTGATGAATGAAGTTTGTGAGAAAGTCATTCACAAAAATTATATCAATGAGATATTAATAAATCTTCTCAAAAGAAAAAATGAGATATCAATAAAATGCCCTGATACATCACTACTATTTCACTACCCATCGAGACGTCTCACTAAATATTAACCGGTATTCAAATTACATGTCTCCATCCCCATTGCAACAGAGTAAACGGTAAACAGACTTTAAATTGAAATTTATGAATCAAATCATGCAAGACTCTTTCTAAAATCTTTTTGGTTGATCAAGTATTTGAGTTGTAAGACCGCCTAACCATAATAGAAGAATCCACGCTGGAACCAAACACAGCAAATGAGCTGAGGAGAGAGACAGAGAGTAGGGATAACCAAAATCCAGAAGACAGGGGCCAAAATAATCCAACAGAATGGCCACATGGCTAAGCTCTCATCCCATGTGCTTTCCTTTAGTTTTTTGGCTGTTTTTCCCCTTTAGTTTTTTGGCTTTTTTTTTTTTTTTTTTGAAAAGTTATTGGCAATAATAAGACTCGCTCAACAATAAACATGCATCCTATAAAAGAAAAACAGTAAGATTCATCTTGAATATCGATGTTGAGTAGGTATGCTGTAAAATTAACTCATAAGGGTCACTTATTATGAATTCTGACCCTTATTTCAATTAAACGTGATTTTTTTTTCACCAAGAGTTATTGAAAAATTGAGAGTTACTGAAAGACTGATTTATAAAAGTTTTAATAGATTGAAACAAGGTCAACATTGAAGATTCGAACCTAACACAAAATACAACCTTATAATCTAAGAAATTGAAAGCCTTAAGGTGATATCATTGAATGATGAATCCCATCAAGCATATGCTTTTTGTAGATTTCCAAATGAGTTTTTTAAATCTAATACATTCTCTAGAATAATTAGTATTCGATTGTCCTCTTATCTAGTTTCAATATGCTCATTATTACTCTTGACACCCTTGTGGCCTTATCTAGTCTATCCTAAGGTGAAGAGTGTCTCAACTAATATTTGTCTTAGACGTTCACTCTCTTAACTATGTAGGTATATGGTATATCTTATTCCGCACCCACGCTAGTAAATTATGTAGAAGTATCCTAGATAGGTTATTTGTATTTTACTGCTCAGTTAAAATTATTGTGAAAAGTTCATAAATCCATGGGCATCTAATTGATATTGAATAAAAAGTAAATCATAAAAACTTCTAAAGGCGATCTTTATATAATTTTCGATAATACGAGCGTAACGTTTAAGTAAAACAAGGGTCATGAATAACCTGTAGGCTCGAAGTTCAAATCCACCATTCCATAATCCATAGGTGCTCAGTCTTCTACTAGGCAAAGACTTTGTTCACTTTTTTTTTTGATAAGGTGTTAGACTTAGGAGTATCAACTTATCAAAGGTATAATATCATTCATAAAACAAATTAGTAGACTAACGTATACTCCAATAAAATTTTCCATTTTAAAATTTAGACAAACATATATGGACAGCCCTATACAGAGTAAGAATGAATGGACATTGGACCCCCCACAATTGTCTCTCCTTTTCCCTCTCTCAACCCTCCAAAAATCTCATCTTAGTGGTCTCCCCGTTAAAAAAGGGTGACATAAGACAATACTCACTATAAGACCCTCTCTCAATCCAGCCCATGCTTCTGTGCCCTCATTTCATTTCCCTTTGACGCAAATTATCAAACAGTTGGTGTGCTCCTCAGTTCCTCCCTTCTTTTGTTTCTCTCTCTACATCCTCTCTCTCTCTCTCTCTCTCTCTCTCTCTCTCCGGGCGGCGGCTCTCTTTTCTTGTAAAGAGAGGGAGAGGCTGTAGAGATCCAGCATTTTCACAGCAGAGAGAAATAAAGATTAAAAAAAAAACTTTAAACAAACAAACCCCTAAGAAATTGAAAAACAGAGGAAATAATAATGGAGGCAAGCAAGGCTTCATTTGTTGTGTTAGTCATTTTCTCCCTCATTTTTGCAATGGCTCAGGCCCAAGGTCCTGCTCCTGCCCCTACCAGCGATGGTATATTTTCTCAATCTCTCTCATCATTTTTTTTGTTGGTACTTTCTTTTATATGATTTCTGCATTTTTGTCAAGAAAGATGTGAGCTTTAATGGGGTATATGAATTTTTAGTATATTTGGGTATGTGGGTTTTGTTTGTTTTCTGCATTTCCAAGAACTAGGGAATAGATTGGCAAATGGGTTTTCCGTAGATCCGACCATTGATGTTGATTTTGTAGAATGTAGATTACGTGCCGTAATCAAATGGTTTTTGCTTAATGTGTAAAGTATTTGAGATTATGACATTGTGAGGCTCAATTAATTGGTACCAACATTTTATAAATGTGCCTGTGAAAATGTGGCAAATTGGTTCTGTGCCTGTTTGTGTAGATCTATGGAAGTAGACGGAGATTCTTTAGAAATTGAATGCATTGACCCACAATCTGAGATTCTGATTGATTAATATCATTATCTGAAATGAAATGAAGGATTTTGAACAAAATGACTAAAGGAATTGCAGCTATTGAAGATCTTGTGTTGTGTTGATTTGTCTCTCTTTTATTTCTAGTATTTCTGATTTGACTACTTGACTGATCTGATGATTGAGATTACTTTTCAAAGTAATGACTGCTGATTGGAAAGTCTAAAAGAGGGAGAAAATCAAAGGGAAATTTTGTCAAAGGTGGTTGATTTTCATAAGATAAAGAAGCTCAAACCTACAGAAACTTTTATGATGATTTAGAGAGGGTGGGTAATCAACAAGATTATTATACCAACTGAATATGAGATTAGTTTAAGGTCTCAATTTCATTCAAGTCTCATATGCTACATTATGAGTTAGGGGGGGGGGAGAAAGTGAGAGGAAAATTGTATAGATCATTCAGCTAGCCACAATTCAGAGTTTTCAGCTGCATTTTGATGAGCACACAGAAATTAGTAGAGTTTTCTTTAACTTCTACAATGTTGATAACCCTGCTTAATTTTTAGTCGAGACCTAAGAGATATGCTTATATAGTCACCTTTTTTTCAATTAATCCACAATCAAATTTATTTGTTGATGAATGAACCCATTTTGTGGTAAATTATGAATATTAGTTATTCATGCACAGTAACTAACTTTTTCTTTTTTGAATCTGGTTTTAGCAGGGACAAGTATCGATCAAGGCGTAGCCTACATATTGATGTTGGTAGCATTGGCTCTAACATACCTCATCCACTAATCTTGCAACCATGAGAGGCCTCACCATCAGCAACTTTCACCACCTTGAAGGAGAAGTGCTCCTAATTTTTTTGTGTTATTTTGTTATGACATTGTGAGAGTGGATGGGGTTACTATTTGCCAGTTTCCCCAATTGATGCTTATAGGGTATGATTGTGCTTGAATAGGAAGAGGTGTATTTTGAGCCCTTCTGAACATGGTGGTGTACATCAGATTTGGATAAGATGGGTGATTGTGACTTTATTTTATTTGCACATAAATTTCATCTTATTTAGTAGTATTGCAGTAACCTCCATCTCCCTCTCCCCGTCTTCTCCCGCGCCAACCTCGGATTTATCTCGTCAATCGTATTCGTATCTCAATCAATGAATCGATGTGTATTCATGTGGGAAAAATCTTTTTGATTGGTTGTCATTCCTCCCTTGAAGTGGATGGTAAGCTTATTTGCGCTGGCAATGTGAATGCTATGGGTTCCCTGTCACATAAGTAACCCCTTGAAATAAGTAGGGATACAGTTGCCTGTTCTTAAGTAACTGTCAATGTGGCATTCTAAACGGCTTTTCTTTGCTGTGCTGGGTCACTGCAATCAGGAACTACCATCAAATCCCTGAGGAATGTCTAGTTGTCTATGAATCACCTTGCCAACTATCAGAGAGTAGACCGTTGGAATAAGGATGAATGTTGAGCACCAAGCTCGTATCGGATCGGATGAAGACATGCCATCGTATTGTATTAGAAGGTTGCACCAAGCTGTAGCTTCGTCTTTGTGGCCTTTTTTAGACGCAAAAACTTACGAGGCACAAAGTGATATCTTTGAGCAAAAAAGTGATATCAATGTACAAAAGGAGTGGTTCATAAGAGAATTGTTGTATTGTAGATGGCTACAGCACATGCACTCTCGTTACAGCAAATAATATCACTTTAGTTGACAATAAAATAAAGGAGGTAACTAAAGCAATTTAGAGTCTTTTGAGTCATCAAGGTGCAAGGATGACTGTTTGACCCATGCACTAATCTCATAATGAAGCTGTTGCACACAAGAATTTGCTCAATCCTTTGACTAAAACTGGGAGTGGACAAAACGTGAAGTTTAGCCATAACTGCGACACTCATAGCTTGTTCGGTTCAATTCAAAACGAAGGGAAAGGGGGAAAAAGTGATGGGAGATATGTAGCTCCTAACGTTTCGTAAAAAATTAGTCCCCCCGTTTTAGAAAGACGTTAATATTTGTTTTTTGAAGGTTCATAAAACTCTCATTCTACTCGTTCACCATATGGGAGGAATTTCCTATAAGAAAGAAAAGCAAAGTTGAGGTACTCTGCTTTGTCTTCCACCCCAACATCATAAATAAAGAAAAGAAAAAAAGATGCTGGACAAGAATGAATACAAGCAAAACGGAGACTTGCCCTCAGCAAAAATTCTCATTTATGAGATGGGAGTCTTATTTCTACAAAATTTTGCTCAGCCTTTAAGAGGCAGACCTAACAAATAACCTGACATGAAGATCACGTCTTAACCCGACCTAGAACGCTAAGTTCCAGGGTCTACAACAATGTGCTTCTTCACATGTGACAATGTGACATTATTGTTAACTTGAGAGACTGTAGTCTCAAACGCCAAGTCACCAAAAACTGCACTCGTCATTGGATGAGCAATCTACATACCTAGACTAGATTAGCATTACAACCTAATCATGTACTGGTGAGCTTATTATGCAATACATATTTCACAACTTCGTAGAACGAGACCACAATCCCAACAGAAGGTCCAGCACGAGCAACACGAGGACCAGCACCTGCGAAGAGTCCCCTCATTCCTCCATCCCTGCACCCAACAAAAGAAAACAGCCATCAACAATACGCTCACATATTGGTTTACCACAACATAAGACCAATGTCAGGGCAAATGAAAGGAAGGAACAGTTAAGAGTGAATTATCACAGTATCATCACCTGTCCATCTCTCCAAGGGAAAACCTTAAGCAAGAAATAAAAGGTACAATTAAAACATTCAATTTGAATAAAGAAGTCTGGATTGGCAGAGAGGTACAGTTTCTGGAACTAATGAACCCGCTTTTAATGCCACATATTGTCAGCTCCCAACACCACAGACTAACAGACCTGACGTCCTGACCAGGTAGTAAATAGATATAGTACATAATTGAGAAGAGTAGTTTCAAATAACAGCAATCATACTGGGATGAGCTTGTCCACAACTACAAGGCATTCAACCAACAATTTTATCGCATCACTGTAAGGTACTAAGGTAGACTATTCTTTTTCTTTTTTTAATTCAAGAAGGCTACTGAGATGAATTTGCAGTACTTATGTTGGAACAATTTCATTCATTTCAAATTTTATTTTCCCAGGAGGGAAATACAATTCTCTGAGCAATATAATTTGACATGGCCCAGCATTGCTTCCTTTACCAATAGAAAAAGAAAGGGCACTTAGATATAGTGATATACACACAACTTACCAAATAACTTCAGTTCTAACAACATATTTTGTTATTTTCAGAGCTTCAATAACATACCTCCAAATTTCAATAAGAGTCTGTCTTGTATTCATCCTCAGGGCCTTGATAGGATCTTTCTGGTAAGTTTAAAAGGGGAAAAAATTTCAGATGACAGGATAGGGGAAAAGAAAACAACAGATGTAACAATATCAAGCTATCCCAATACATTCATCCAAACTGTCTTTCCTGTTACAGGTTGCGGTCAAAAGAATACTTGAAACTACGGGTGTCAAAAGCTGACACGAATATAGCAAGTTAGTGTAGAGACATTCTGACCCACAAGTAACCGACTTAATTTAATGGGTTAACTGAAGGTTGAGATTTCCAACACGAAAATACGTGAAATATATAGGAGTTTTATTTATTTATTAATCCCACATCAGCAGTGTAGATAGGTAGAGCATCAAATTGTTAGAGGGTCCTGTACCTAATTCTGCTACCTTGTGCTGCGGTGCTCAGCTCACTAGCTAAATGTATAATATTATATAAGCACTCCGTATTGAAACCGTAACTAATCAAACAGAAATCTTTCCCATTTTCGTTCTCTCTCTCTAAACACTCTCTAATTAAACAGAATAAGTTAGTGATCTAGTAAAAATTCAACTACTTAGAGCATTTTAACAATTTGAGACTATCTTATGTACATTAGATATGGTTAGGGCGTTTGATTCTTAGGTAAGAAGAACATTTATCTTAATTTTCAGTTACTCCAAAAAATAGAAAGATAAATGGGTTAGGAGGTTATTAGCAGGTAACGAGTTTATTAAATGGGCCAAATCCAGATCAAGGATTTCCGACCAGTTTATTAAACGGGTTAGATTTCGGTGAAGAGATTTCGACCCTTTAACTCTTTAACACAAAAACGAACACAACCTACTTGACAGCCTTACTTGAAACTCGAATTAGTTGGTCTGTAATTACTAGTAATATATACAACATACAACAAGCACTACTGACAAAAGCTCTTGCTATCGAGCCTGTTTTAATATACAACAACGTCCTGGGTATATGCTTGGGTTCAAATTCTTCTATGTTAACTTTATTACGCTTTACTCCAGAGGAAAAATGAAATAAACAAATAAAATAGTGTATTTACATATGGACAGCAAAAGAGGGTACTTTTAATTTCAAATTACCTCTATTTGTTTGCGTGTTCTTGCTACATCCAAAGGACATGTAGCAGCAGCAGCTAAGCTTCCAGCAAAAAATCCAGCAGCAAAGTTTGACCCAAGAACAGTCAAAGCACTTGCTTCATCTCCCGATAGAGCAGTGAGTTTCCTCCTCATCTATATTGACAATGTCAAACATCTTCAATGATAAAATCACAAGGATAACACAAGTCAGACATGAAGAGACATAAGAACAAATTAAAGCTTACAGGTTCAAGTGTTGCCCAACAGATTGCTGAGTAAGGAACATCACGAGCAAGCTGTGCTCCAAGCCCAGTCCAAAGCATGCGGCAATTTTGCACTGTCTAATGAAATATAGATAAATTATGAAAATCCATGAATCGATAAAAAGAAGATAAGAAAGGCCAAGATTTCAGCACCCACAACTTCCGAGTTTTGACAATAACTCAACAGCAGATTTAATCATTTTCACGATTGATTAACCCAGAACATGATAATTGAGGGATACCAATAATATCTGGTAATTGACTAGTGCAGAAAAGAGATAAAAGCCAATTCCATCTCACAGCACAGGTCAACCAAAGAAAAAGAATCACAAACATATGACCTGCTATTAATTTTCCATCCTCATGCAGTCATGCTTATCAAACCCAACAATCTTATGACCCCGTCAACTAAGGGTCTGTTCTCCCCAACTTATTTCTGTTTATTTCTGTTTATTTCAGCAAACTTCAACAAACTTCAACAAAGTTAAATAAAGTTAAATAAAGTTAAACAAAGATAAACAAACCAATATACAAACCAATATACAAACTATCAACAAGATTCAACAAAAATAAACAAAGTTCAACGAAGTTCAACAAAGTTAAATAAAGTTAAATAAAGTTCAACAAAGTTCAACGAAGTTCAGCAAAGTTCAACAAAAATAAATTTTCAGTAATAAATATAAACGTTTTTCAGTTGGGGAGAACAGACCCTAGGTGGCATTAGTTACATTACAAAGATTACTACTAAGAAGTAAACTCATAGCATCAAGGATCCATGCAAAAAAAACTCCCGACCATATTAATTTTAAGATGCCTATGAACTTCCCAATGCAACCGTTGGGGCATTAAGTACGTCTGTTCACTTCCGGGTCTGGAATGCGGAGCGATGACCAGAGACCGATCAATCAATTCGATTAAACTGACCCACACCATATTCGTATACAATCTGGTTCACAGCCAATGTATTCTAACTTTTGAGGTTAATAGATGTACAGTCCAATCCAGCTGGGCTGTGGAATCGACCAACATCAATAAACCGCACAATGCTCAAAACTTAATAATTATAACTCATTTCTTTTTGATGGATATAATTATATTCTAATAAATAGATGGTTTTTGGCTCATTTGCTGGCTTGCTGCATAGCTCATATCATGTTGGTTCATATCTTGGTCAGCAACTCAGCATTGACTAGCAGCCAAGAATTAAATCTGAAAAAGAAGTGCAGTGTTGACCATGGAAATGTCCATTTGGTCCCCTCCTAGTCGATCAGGATTCAAGGGACACCAAAGGTTGATAATTTTGGTGTCCATTATACATCAGTCCAGTCCAGATCCAAAATGATGAGCAGATATCAGGAGAAAAGTCTCATAACCATCAATGAATTGGTGCAATGTTCCAAGGACACCAATGTAAACAAGCTCAACAGAGAACTAGTCTTGTACATTTGATCTCCAATCAAAAAGATAATCTCTTTAACAAGTGCGCATGCATAAATAAGAATTTCAAATTGTAGCAATGCTTACAAACCAGTGAGAAAAGACTACACTAACCCATAAGAAAAAAAGACAAAAAGAGGATGAACTTACACTTGCTTTGGGAAGTAGTTGCACCCACATCTGAGACAATACCAAGAAGGGTCTTCAGCACACCTGGAGGCTTCTTCCCAGTCTCCTTAAAAGCCTAACATTGAGAACATGGAAAAATCGGAAACAAAATGGACAGAAAGAATGTAAGCAATGTAAAACTTAAAAAGAAAAGAAAAAGAAAAAAAGAAGATTGTGCCCAAGTCTATATTCCAGTAAGAAGAACAATGATAGACAAAGCACCTGCATCCGCGTCCGAGCAAGTTCAATAGGATAACATGTGGTGCAAGCTAACGAGCGTGCCAAGGCACCAGCAACAAATGGGACATATGGCCCCATACTTGGAGCATTTTTGGCTACATATTCCTCCATATTTACGCGGAATACATCGTAAAATGGCAGATAAATCCCCACCTGATCCAACAGTAGAGAGCCAGGTGACTTAGCAATACTGACCACATTTATGTTATGCAAGCAGAAGAAACCACTATCCTCAATAACCTTACCATTGGTATAGCCAAAGCAAGCCCGGCATTCGTTCCTCTCCATAACCTCGATACACCTTCCTGCACAAGTTTTATTGTCAAAACTCCCAGGTGATTGAAATCTATGCAGAGACAACAATGGTATTTACTACTACCTAAAGAGTAATAACAAAAATCAGCAAAACGAGTGCCCGCAACATAATATCCATTAGAACTTAAGGATACAAACCCACTATAGCAGCCAGACGGAAAAGCAGCAGATAGCCATTTACCAATAACTCCTTCAATTCTAGCATAAACCAAGAGAGCTACTTCAGATTATAAAAGAGACTTGGTAAACACCACCAACCTGTCTGACAATTTTGTACAGAACATCTAGAGTTCCTTTGTATTGAAAGCAATCAGGAGGACAAATTGATACTGTTCCCTGAATGCCAGCCCGCGCGCACGACGGGGAGCACCTCAAGTCTGCAAACATCTGCATTGTGCAGCATATTAATTACAAACTAGTGACAAAACAGAACATGCTGGAATACCATTATCACTAAACAGTACCAAGAACTGAACTGTGAAGGCCCAACATTTATGAATCATCAACTTACCATATTTGGCCCAAAAAATGCCATGCGACTCATTGTATTGCTTAATGGATGTGCATACTGAACTCCGGCAGCTTGTGCTTGCAGCCTTGTCTGACAAACATAAGAGATGTGATGAATCAAGGGCATGCAAATTAAAATAAGCTTTTGAGACTGAAACATTGCTAGTCCAAATATGATCAGATAAGAGACTTGATGGCATAAAGATCAATAACGAATAGCACAATGGACAATACTTGACATACATAGGTCAAAAGACCCGTTTGTTATTAACAAACACAAAATCCCATAAAACCTTCAATGAAGTCTAAACAATCCACTAATGCCTCCTCATTGATGAAAAGTAAACAATAAGAGGTGCAAGGTGCAACGATACCCAAAATGATCAGAAAACCCCATTTAAAGGTAAACATACGCAAACTCCTCATTTAAGTATCCCTTTCAACAAATTCCACAACACACAACAGGATGATGAACGGAGTCAGGACTTCATAAATCATAAGAACAATTACAACCCCACACAATCACAGACTCGCAGTAGTACACCCATAGTCCCATAATCAACAAATATACATATAAGTGACAATCTGAATCAACCATTTCCAAAAACTACAAAATAAAATTCAAGCTAAAACATATTCATATTGAAGGGGGGGAAACCCCTCAAGCAAGGATAATAACAGAAGTGATCAAATCATATCAGAAATCAAAAATAACAATATTATGCTCAACTTCCTTATGATTCAACTCTATCAAAAATTTGGGCTCACAAGCCAAATGGGTCATCATCAAATGACCTTATTATTCAAACCCAACTCCAAAAAAAAAAAATATGGAAAAGTTAAACCCTTACCTTGGCAACGTCAAGGGGGTTAACAAGAACAGCGGAAAGAAAAGCAGCACCAGCAGCGGAAAGGGCATTAGTAGCAAAGTTATTCGTATTGCCATCATTTGAACGATTTTTTATCTGCGGAGATTGAGCTTTAGCTTTCAACATCTCTGACATAACAAACGTTTTCCCATCAATAACTCGTATATTTGAGGTTTCGTCCATGAATTCATTTGCATCCATTGTCACCGTTGATGAAGATGAAGGCTGGTCCATCGAGCTCATCCAACGGTTGGGATCATCTTGATGGTGGGTTGGATCAATTTGTGCCATTTTAACACTTTCTTCTTCTTTGAAACCCAGAAATAACAAAATGGGTAACTATCAATTAGGGAGAATTTGATGCCCAAAAGGCCGAAACAAGCAAAAGATCAATGGAATAATAAATGTGGGATTTTTGAGATAGAGAGAAAGGTGGAACCTTTTTGGTAATTTTAGCGTAAATATATGAGGAATAATGTGAAAGAGATCAAAAAAAAATACACATTGGTATTTCTAAAGAAGGGAATACTGATTACCGAATTGAAAGAGAGAGAAGTTACAGAAGAGAGAGAGAGAGAGAGAGGCGGAAAACCCTTGATAGCGGGCAGTAGTAGCCTAGTAGGGCTAAAACGGCCTGAAGAAGGTGACGAGATACTGTGTGGGAGAGCCGGCGTTACGGTTTACTGCACAAACTATTTGGAAAAGTCAATTTTTCTTTTTTTTTTTCTTCTGTCTTTTCTTCAAACTCTACCTTTTTTCGCAAGTTAAATACCCCATAGAAAACTTAGGTCACCTTGTGGTCCATTTCTCTTCAAAACGATTGACAAATTTAGTTGTAGTGAAATATTAAAAAATTGCTATGAAATGTTAATAAATTAGTTACAAATGTAGTTGCAAGTGAAAGGTTATACGGATATCTTTCACAAAATTTGTTGTAGTTGTAGCTGCATGATAATATTTTGCAATTGTTTGGTATCAGAGTAAAAAAAAAACATTAGTTACAAGTTTTAAGTTGTAGCTTTCACTGAAAAGCTAGTTGTTTGTGCCAAATATAGACAATTAAAAATAACACACACAACACAAAAATAAAAGGAAAAAAGGCTCTTATTGCCTCAAGATTCAAGAATCATTTCACCTTAATCAGAAAATAAGGTTCGATTGTAAATAAAGATAAGAAAATGCATCCTTCAAAATGAAATAATCGCGATGTGTTAATTGATTTCATTTGCAATAATTTTATTTGTTGTGATATGTGTAAAATCTTCTCCATATAATAGTTAACATATTCATTATTTAATTACAACATAGATATGCTCCAGTGTCTTGAAATACCTATTTTAATTGATATGCATATGTCCATCATATGTCTTTTTGAGACCATAGTCAATACTTTTGTTACTAAGGCGGGTTATTCCCAAGTGATAAGGTAGATGCCTTAGTATCCAGCATAATTGCTTTGCAAATCCTCACGCGATTGCATATTCATTTTGAATTAAATCCATCATGAAATCAAAAAGTGAATCGATTAGTCATTAATGAATGAGCTTGTTAGGCAATATAATCTATATATATATATATATATATATATGGGTCCTTTTTCGTGTGGTGACGACACATAAGCGTCTATATTGGCGTAGTGATGACACCTAGACGTCATGTAAACAAGTAAGTGTCACCAATTATTACTCACCATTATTAACCTTTATTAGTATGACAATTACAATCATTAGCAAATTGTTCAAATTATAATACAATAAAACTCTAATAATTACACAACTATGAAAATTATAATTTTTACTTCATTGGATAGGGATTGAAATGTACTTCAAAATGAGATATATATGTCCTATATTTGATCCAATGAAATTCGTAGAAGCTCTTAGCTCCTTCATTTTTTTTATAGGGAATTTTGGGTAGAAAATAAGTAAACTTTTAAGTATTAACAAGCACGTGCTATTTGCGTGGTGAGTAGTGACTTCAAGTGGGGTGGGACAGTATAAGAGGATCATAGTTGTGCTTAAGGGACAGTATATCGTCAACTATGTTGTTTACCACTTGGACTAACACTAATGCATATAAATTGATTTTTATGCATTAATAAATGATTTTGAATAGTTTTAATTTATTATGTTTATTTGTTAGATACTAAAATTTTATCCATTAAATGGTTAAGAACAATTAATATCCAAAATAGATTTTGTACAAGCTGACACTACTTGACCATGGAGAAGTTTATCCATATTTAAAAAATGAGATTTGTGTTAGGGATAATACTTCGACATCAATTCCTATGTCGCCAAACCACATTAACTCTCAACGTAAATGTGCAGTCAATGTATAACTAATCCAGAAGTTTAATTATTATCTTTATCGATTAAGAAACTTACTAAAAATAAAGTAAGATATTAAGGGGACACATAATAACTTAATAGAAAATATAATATAATAAAGTAGTATTTAGTTATTTACGTTTAGTAATAAAAAAAGCGAGATAGATAATTTCGATATTATTATGCTTATATATTTTTAAATTGTGGAACTAAATTTAGTATAATCTCATTATGAATGACGATGGTATGAAATTATATATTTTCAAAAATTGACATGTACCTTATGTACAGACCTTTCTTTCAAACAATGTATCTAATAAATAGTAGTAGTTTTGTCCTGAAATATTTTGAAAAATATTACTATTAATTTGTATCTACTTATAAAATTATTTTACGACCCCGTGCGAAGCAGGGGAATGAAAACTAGTAGATCTTATATAATTGGTTACATGGCGTGATCTGAGTTTTGAGAGTAGGGAAGAAATTAAGATCAAAAATTCATATTTAGTGGTGGAGATCAACGAAATTGAATTTAATCTAGAAAATTTAAAACTAATCTGTGTGGATAGTAAAAAAAACAAAAAAAAAAAACAATTATGGGTTAGGACCGGAGGAAAAGGAGTTGCTCTGATACCATGTAAATTAATGTGAATAATCACACACAATCCTTAATTATTATTGATGCAATCAATCCCTATTTATAAGTACAAGAGTCCTAGTGTTATGAAAACTGTAGATTATACAATCTCTACAATATTATCTAATCTAGAATATTCCTAAGATCTACTGAATAATATTCCCTAACAAAGTTGAGTTGTCATCATAGTTTTTTTGTGCCCTATCAAATCCTATTATTAAGAACAAGTTATTTTCCTATTCTTATTTTAGAGCCGAGCATAAGCGAAATTAAGACTAAATTGAAAAATAAAATTTATATCGTTATATTAGATCTATTAATAATTAGGAACAATTTCCAATAATTTTCAAATCATGATAATTTTCCCTCTCCACCTTTACTAATTAGTTATGGGTACAAGCTAAGTCTCTTCCCCTTACTTGTTGTAGATCTACACTAGTAGTAATTAGTAAACCTTATTAATTAAAGAAGCTGGAAATCGGTAACCAAACAAAAAAAAGAAAAGAAGCTGAAAATCGGAGCATTTTTTTGACCCACAAATTTAAAATGCGATGTAGATGAGTTTTAAGGAACTTCTTTGAGATGGGTCCTTGCAGTCATATTCCTCGTTTGAACGGCCACGCAAATTTGGACATGATAAAAATTGCACCAAGTGTCGCAGCCAAAAGCCACTAATTTCAAACCCTTCTTATTTCTAATGCATTTTTTTTTCTCAAATTTTGGCTGGTCAAGACAGATTTGAATGAATTTTCTGTAAATTCAGCCTGGATTGGATGGCCATTGGCCATCAACGAAAATAAAAAGGGTCAGATGTTTGACAACATGGGCATTCTGTTTCTACTCGTAAATTACAACGATGTTGTATAAGCCATACATGATGTAATGGTCTATAAATTGCCACAACACAAACACAAAATTTGTTTCTGATATTGCCAGAGCCGCACTCGTTTGCTACTCCGCTACTCGCTACTCTAGTTTCTTTTTTGGTTCACACCAAGGGTGTCCACCGTCGACAGCCGTGACTATTGCCCGCGATGGCTGGTAGGCACCTTAAAGGGTGGGACAGTTGGCCAAGGGATTTAAAGCACTCGCTACTCTAGTTTACTACAACTGCACACAAACAAAGCACAAAATTTGGCCCAAGTCCGCTTTTGAACAACTCTATAACTTGGTTTGGCATGATAAGGGCATGGTCGTGATCTACTGATTCGTGTCATGGATTGGATCGTGTAGGACAACGTGCCAACACGGCTCATATCCATCTTTAAGTCGGACCCGGAATTAATTCTGCCCACCATTATTTTGCATAACAAAGTGCACAAAATTAATACTCCATCCATTCCTAATTTTTCTTTCCATTTGACTTTTCGCGGTATTTAAAACGACACTTCGACCATGAATAATTATAATTTTACAACTATAAAATTTATAAAAATTTGATTTTTTGAAAATATAATTTAATTTAAATCTAGTAGTCTTATTTTCACTTTGCAAACTTTTATACTTTTTCTTAAATTAATGGTCAAAATTTATATACTTTATTTGACCTTAAAAAGTTAAATGGGAAGAAGAGTTAGAACGAATGTAGTATTGATTATTGAGCCAGCAAGCGGAGATTAAACCTTTGACTTTTGCTTCACAAATATTCCAAAATGATTTACTCACATTTCACATACGATACTGACATTGCAAAGTAGCATTAGTTGAATATGCTTTCTTATTATGACATATACTCCTTCATTTCAATGTGATTTCGTACGTGTAGTAAATCTTAAACAATCATTATAATGCAAATTCAACCAAGAATTAAACAAAAGAATATATTTATATCTGGACCTTACCAATTAGAGGAAATCAGTGGCACAATCACACATCATACTACTTACAGAATCACTAGCAAGACATTACTAATAATAAACCAGTGGAAATATGTGACAGTACTTTACCCAATCAGTACAAATCAGTGATATGACCTTACCTAATCAGTGAGCATTAGTAAAAATCAGTAAAAAAGAATACACCCTATATATATATATATATATATATATATATATATATATATATATATATATATATATATATATATATATATATATATATATATATATATATATATATATATATATATATATATATATATAATCACCCCTTCATCGAATCTCAAGCAATATGTCAATCTTTATAGAGACTATAAGGCATCTAGTAGACATGCATACCTCCATGGAATTTGAGCAATGGCTAATGTTTGGCATTTCTAGCTAGCTAGGTAGCTAGTAGAAATAGTTTGCCATTATTATAAGCAGAAGAGGAAGGGACTAGCATGAGAAAGAAGAGTGTGTCAAGATAGCCAAGGAGACTGCCTGCATAACCTCTTGAAAGGCTCTTGTATATATATATGTACCTTATTATGGAAGAGCATGCAAGTCATCCCTGGCTATTAAACCCACCACTCTTACTCTTCATGCAAGACCCTCCTCTTCCTCCATAGCTTAGCTTGCTTGCATATAATGTTTTTCAACAAATTTCAATGCTCCTTTATATAGCCAATCACATAATAATAATAATGCTTGATTGTCATTTGTCAGATTCTCATCATCAGCTGCCACCCATGTTTATTTTCAGCCCACTCTTCTCTGATATTTTATCCTCCCATATCTCATTGATTCTTATCTTCATTTCATTGTTTTTCTTCACTTTTGGTATAGTCATTTTCGTCTCGAATAATGTTTCTCTTTCTATTTTATCTTTCTTTTCTTAAAAGAAATGCAACATTCAATTGCTAGCTCATAATTTAATTTGTGGATCTACACCAACATACTACACGTGTCCATCCTAATTCTAGTAATTTCTTGACTACTCCTCGCACCACCTAGTTGGCTACTCTCCAAGACCTATTCTCTATAAATAAATAAAAAATCTTGTTGAAAATTAAATACCTTTGTTCTTATCCCATCCGACTAAACCCAAGATACTTCAAGCATATAGTATCCAGCTAGCTACTCTCAGGTGCATCGAAGAACCATTAACCTAAATTTTAAGTGTGAGTCACTTATATTTTTTTCAACTCTACTAATAGACCTGTTTGTTCGGATAAGACGGCGTATATTTCCGTATTCTCATTCCTTGTTCCTGTTACGACGTATTCTATATTTTAGGTTGTTGTTAATGTTAAAAGATGATAACATATTTGTCCAATTGATTTTCAATTTTAAATTCCAAAATTAAAGGCGGTATGTCAAAATGGAACATGTTCCAAAGTTGAAACAATGTCAGCTTATGGAACAGATTTTGGCTTAGGACCTTGAGCAAGGTGCACTTTGAGGTATGGAGCTAGGAGAATAATATTCCTAAAAGTACTCAAATAATATTTCCTAAGAGTCGTGTGATCTTTGAGCATCAGTTTTGGCCGCTTGATTTTGGCCCTCTTACTTTCACTCGAATATTTTGTTTAGTGTATGAGCAGTATTGGGTGAAATTTCATTGGACTTTTAGCCGGTTATTACCATCTTCAATATTTTTGCTTCTGTCGTTGGTTGAGCAGTCAATCCCTGTATGTGTCATTTTGATTTTCTCAATGCCCTGCTTTTAGAACGGGTTGCTCAGTTCTGCAATTTTAATTTGGACGGTGCTACTATTAGAGATATAGAATATCATAGATATGAAAATAATATATATTATTTTCATATCTTTGATATTCTATATCTCTAATATTTCATATCTCTAACAGATACGATTTTCTATAATAAATCCGATAATATCAAACAATATTTCTAATGAAAAAAATATATATAGGAGAGATTTACAAAATTTTCATCACATGTGCAGCATGTAAGATTTGGCATCGGTAAAGGTTTGATGAATTTTTAGTACATACTAGGTCAGAAACTGAGAATGTGAGATGATATATGGAGCTTCTTGAAATTTTTTACCAAGCGAAATAAAATATTGCGCCACAATCTGTTTTTTGTTTTTCTGTTCGATGTGCAAGAAAAAAAAAAAAAAAAAATTAGCATAAGAGTTACTCACGAGACACTAACTCGCAAAAATCTAATTCAAATGAGAAGTATTAGTGTATTACAACTCTTCTGTTTTTTTTTTTTGTTTTTTTTTTTTGAAAAGGTGAGAAAACTAAGACATACCATCTTATGAAATTGTCCTTAGATGTCCTCCTAAAATTTTAGTGAGGAATTGGTCGAACAAAGTCGACCAAAGAAGAATTATATATATTGAGAAGCTTCAATTGTCTCTTTTGGAAAAGGGATAATAACATAATCTAAAACAATAGCTCTCTTATGAGGTCGTCTCAACATGAGGCCCACCTCTATACTCAAACATGACGTCATGCTTGTTTGAGACGGCTCACGCCGCCTCATACGAATTTTTGTGATAGATCTACAATGAGTATCAAGAAGCGAGGATACACTTCTTGATAATATACTGTTTGTGATAAAATCAGAGTTTTGATCAAAGGAAGAGAATTGTAGAGAGAGAAAGAGAATGCAGAAGCTTGAGGAACAATTACAGAAAATAGCTCTGCATTTTCAATTGAATAGGATGAATTGTTTTCTGTAATATGTTACAGAAAAGCTTATATACAATTACCATGATGTCCTAACAAACTATTGTGCTGACATGGCAATCTTCTAACAAACTAGCTAACTAGTGTATTGTACTAATAATACATCATAATAAATTAAGTAATTCCAACACCCCCCCGCAAGCTGGAAGGTGGTGAAGAACACATTCCCAGCTTGGAGAGAAGTAACTGAAACTGAGTTGAAGGCATGATTTTAGTTAGAACATCAGCAAGCTGTGACCTGGTAGGAAGATAGCTGAGTTGTATCAGCCCTTCCATGACCTTTTCCCTGGTAAAGTGGCAATCTATGTCAATATGCTTTGTTCTTTCATGAAATACAGGGTTTTTTGCAATGTGAAGAGCAGATTGGTTGTCACAATGTAGAGTAACAGGTTTGAGATTAGTGACACCAAGTTCTTCTAGCAGTCTGACTAACCAAGTGAGCTCACTAGCAGCCTGTGCCATGGCCCTATATTCAGCTTCAGAGGATGATTTGGCCACAGTGGACTGTTTCTTGGACTTCCAACTGATTGGAGAGCCACCAAAAAGAACAATATACCCAGTGACAGACTTCCTGGACATAGGACAAGCAGCCCAGTCAGAATCTGAATATGCATGAAGACTAACTTCTGCAGTGGCTTTGAGTAAAATCCCTTGACCCATGGTGCCTTTTATATACTTAAGCAGATGGTGCACAGCATCCATATGAGTAGTCCTGGGATTCTGCATGTGTTGGCTCAAGGTTTGAACAGCAAAGGATATATCAGGTCTTGTATTTGTAAGAAAATTTAATTTCCCAACCAAAGTTCTGTACTGGGTTGCATCAGATAAGGCAGTACCATCCCAGTTGTTGAGCTTCAAATGCTGGGGTAATGGAGTGACACAAGGTTTCTCATGCAACATACCAGAATCTGTAAGGAGTTCATGAGTGAATTTCCTTTGTGATAAAACAATTCCTTCAGGAACATAACTTACTTCAAACCCCAAGAAATAATGCATCAATCCCAAATCTTTAATTGTGAATTCTTTGTCAAGAAAAGTCTTGAGTTTCTGAATTTCAGTAATATCAGATCCAGTCAAAATTATGTCATCAACATAAACAGCAACCAAAGTGATGTGCTCAGGTGTCTTCTTGATGAACAAGCTGTAATCAGATTTGGATTGATTGAAACCTTGCTGAAGAAGAGAAGTAGACAACTTTTGAAACCACTGTCTGCTAGCTTGCTTGAGTCCATATAGAGATTTCTTCAATCTGCAAACCTTGTTATGGGGATTAGGAATGCCTTGAGGAACTTTCATGTACACCTCCTCCTCTAGGTCACCATGAAGGAAGGCATTGTTGATGTCTAGCTTGTGTATTTCCCAATGCTTAGAAGCTGCTAAAGCAAGTATGCTTCTGATGGTTGGCATTTTGATAATAGGTGAAAATGTGTCAAAATAATCAATGCCATATTTTTGATGATTCCCTTGGATAACAAGTCTCCCTTTTAGCCTCTCAACAGTACCATCAGATTTGAGTTTAACTTTGTAAACCCATTTAGAACCTATTGCTTTCTTTCCAACTGGTAAATCAGTAAGTTCCCATGTGTCATTAGCTTGTAAAGCTGCTATTTCCTTATCCATAGCAGTAACCCAAGCAGGATCATTTGAAGCCTCAGAATACGAGGTAGGCTCAGTGTATGTGGTGGAATGCACAATATGAGATTGATGAGAAATTGGAAGAGATGAAAAAGAAACTAAATTGCACCAATGTTCAGGAATTTTGTGAGAATGAGACATATTAATAGTTGGACAAACATAATCTTTCAAGTAAGCAGGTGCATTGTGATTTCTAGATGATCTCCTAGGTTCTGCAACAGTAGGAACAGGAAGAACAGAAGAGGGATGAGGTGAAGAGGAAAGATCAACAGATGAAGAGGAATGAGAGGGAATTTGAGGAGAGGTAGAGAAAATGAAATCATCTGTGGTTGCTGAAGCAGGGAGGGTAGTGGTGGTAGGCAGAAAGATGGGTGGAACATCAGGAAAAGGAATTGGAAAAGGTGTTTGTGTGGTCTTGGAGGATATGTAATGATAGGGAAAATGTTGTTCATGGAAAACAACATCTCTACTGAAAATTATTTGTTTTGTGGTGAGGTTCAAGAGTTTATAAGCTTTCTTTCCAAAAGGATATCCTAGAAAAAGGCAAGGTATACCCCTTTGAGTGAATTTTGATCTTTTGTGTTTAAGAGAGGAAGCATAGCATAAACATCCAAAGGCTCTTAGATGGTCATAGGAAGGTATTTTATTGTGGAGAATTTCATATGGTGTTTTATTATTAATAGATTTCAGAGGAAATCTATTAATCAAATAAGAAGCAGTTAAGATGCAGTCACCCCAATACTCAATAGGAAGGTGAGCTTGATAAAACAAAGCTCTAGCAGTCTCTAAGAGGTGTCTATGCTTCCTTTCAACCACTCCATTCTGTTGTGGTGTATCATTACAGGAAGTTTGGTGTATAATACCCTTTGTGGTGTAATAAGCAAGAGCAGTAGTATCTCTGAATTCAATACCATTGTCAGATCTAATTATCTTAACAACAGCAGAAAATTGTGTTTAATATGAGTAATGAAAGAAGAAAGAACTGAAAAGGCTGAGCTTTTATTTGTAAGAAGATGAGTCCAAGTAGTACGAGAGTTTTGATACCATGATAAAATCAGAGTTTTGATCAAAGGAAGAGAATTGTAGAGAGAGAAAGAGAATGTAGAAGCTTGAGGAACAATTACAGAAAATAGCTCTGCATTTTCAATTGAATAGGATGAATTGTTTTCTGTAATATGTTACAGAAAAGCTTATATACAATTACCATGATGTCCTAACAAACTATTGTGCTGACATGGCAATCTTCTAACAAACTAGCTAACTAGTGTATTGTACTAATAATACATCATAATAAATTAAGTAATTCCAACAGTTTGGACCAGCAAATTAAACGAGGATATCGATAAAAACATCACATATACTTACCACAGAACTTCCACTTAGAAAAATCTTGTATCAAAATGCAAAGGTAGCAAAAAAAAAGAAGAGAAAGGTCTAGCATGAAAGAAGAGAGCTTGTCAAGATAGCCAAGGAGACTGCCTGGCAACAAAATGAGGATGCAAATAAATTATTAAAAAAGACATCCACCATTAAAAGAAGCAGGCAAGTCATCCTTGGCTACCAAACAATATATTATGAACTCTCATCTTCATGTAAGGCCCTCTCTTTATTCTCTTTAAATAATTCACCAAATGCAAGCACATTTAATTGGTTGCTTTGATAATTTCTCTAAAACCAGCCCTGTATTTATAGCTGAAAAATTAAGCTCATGATCATCAAATCTTGAAAGTGGATATATAACGTGCTGAATCTTATCCTTAGTTGCCTGCCTTGTGACTTCTCAATTCTCATAAAATCGATCAATTTTGTTTACAAGCCACGCAATTGTCCATAACGGGATATATTCCCTCAATAGTGCAGTGCAGTGCAGTGCAGTGTGCAGGGGCCAAAATTTTGACTCAAATAATATTTGATCATGACATTTGATATCGAATCCCCTTTGAATTCATGTAAAGCAGACCAAATTTCAACGGGCATTTCGCCTGGCTACCAACTTGTAATAGTGTTATACTGTTATATATTATCAATATATATGCAACGTAACCAATAATTGTCAATTTTATTTTCCGAGATCACATGGCTTCCATTTTTGCAATGTTCAAGCCCAAAACTTTTGGTCCGACACACGGTCATGAAACGGAAAATGATTTTCTTTTTCTGATTTTTTTTTTCTTTTTCAAGTGTTTATGTGTGCTTTTTTAATTGGGAATGCGTGTAAATTACAGTCTCATGGCGAGCCTGCAAATAACACCCCTCTATACGTGTATATATATAGCTGACAGTAGTCAGCAAGTATATTTTCCACTGAAGATGGAGACCTAACATGATAGAAGAGAGCTTGTCAAGGTAGCCAAGGAGACTCTTCATGTCTCCTATTACGTATGGAGCGAGGTACAGAGTTCAAATCCCCATAAGAATAGAATTTAAAAGGAGCAGGCAGCAAGTCATGCATCCTTGGCTACCAAACAAGCTAGCTTCCGCAATATATATATGAGTTTATTCATTGATCTGTGAAATTGCTTATGCTAGCTTCCGCAATAGTTCCATGCATGCATGGCCATGATGGAATAAATTCTTAATTTCTTTTTTACAGGAATAGTTTTTTTGTAGGGGCCTAAACTTTGACCCAATATAATTGAAAATCATTTGATCTCGATGGGACAGATAGATCATATCGAATCCTCCTGTCCACTGATGGAATTTGAAACACGTACACTTTCAAAAATCTCTGCCTTAGAATTGTGATACTGATAGTGGTGGTTGACCTTGCATTGCTTGTGGACCATTACTACATACATACACATACCACTTTTAAGTTTACAACTATTTCACTATCCATATATGCATGCATTGGAATTTGAATTCTGTTTTGAGTATATTGTAATTTAAGATTTAGTATGAATGATTAGGAATGGTGACTATTATAGTCTTGTGACGTACAATTACTTTTCCCCAATTTCCACCCCTTGGAGAAAGGAATGGTTAAATTTGGAAACTTAAATGTAGCATATATTCTATTTTAAATCTCCCTCCTCTATGAACTAAATCGGGTTCTCACTATTTTTAGTGGCAACCCAACTTAATCAATATAGTATTCGTTGATCACCAACTAACTATTGGATATAAAATGTAAAGTGATTACGAAATATGGATTATTCCGATGGAACAGGCTGGCACAATCCACCCCAGTTATGGCATGATACAACATGGGGCCGACTTGGTACGTGGTATGAACTAGTGGAATGTGGTCATTCCGTAAGCTTGAGTTTGGAAAAAATTCTAGTCACAATATAGTTCGGCCTACAAGAAAAGTAACAAAAAATGTATTGAAAAATCTTTAGGTATGAGGTGACAATGGCGGAGCTAGGGGGTGTCAAAGGAGATCCCTTGCTCCCCCACTCCCACCAAAAATCAAAATTTTTATAGGGAAAAAAGAAAAAAAATAATTTGATAAGTATATTATATCCTTATTTTTTTAATCTTTGTACTTTTATTGCCACTCTTTTGACTCCGCCACTCTGAGGTGAGGCACAGCTACAGTGCTATGAGGAATAGGTAGTGTGTTATTAAGCTGGTATATGGATGGACCAATATGGTGTATGTAGGCATTCTCTTGTCTCAGCAACACGCGGATGAATAATGGAGCTCAATATGAAAGCTGGACTACCAGCCACAAAGGCTGCTCAAGTCTCCACCAAAATGCTTTGTCTGGCTTAGCTTGCTATATATTTTCTTTTCCTTTTTTGGTTGCTGCTATTTGTGTGGCTAACTATTTTCTTTTCCTTTTTTTTTGGCTGGTGCTATTTTCGTGGCTTACCATTAATTATCTCTAAGCAGATAATTGATGAATAACATTAAAGACATCAACACAGAGTATTACAATACAAGTGTACAATATACACCATACTTCATTTAGTACTCGACATTTCGTGAATTCAATATCTTTTTTCAAAGAAAACATTACTCAATTTATAAATTGTATACAATTGTATAAGTCATTACCCAAGTCCGAGCAACGAGTAACTCTTTCTTACTCAAAATCCGATCCATACCCATTTGATAGAAAGATTGATCTCCAAACCCAAATAATAGATATAAATTCACAATTTGTCTGAATCTTAGACCCATTACTATTCAAGAACCTTTACTATTCTAATCTTAAGTATCTATGACATTTAATTCCTTTTATTTTCCCCCAAAGTATGAGGTTTAATTGAATCATTTACTCCTATTATACACCCTTATCTCTCTACCAAACAAAACAATTTGGACTCAAATTAATCATATCAGCCAATAGGATTTTAACTTGAGTTCTTATTTTTGTGTTCACAGAAAAAAGGAAAGCCACAAATAGCCTAGGCTTTGGCCCATCTAAATAACAGGCCACATAACATGAATCCATTATCCATGGATGGTTTAATCACCCTGATAGACCCAGCTAGCTAGTCCAAATTCCAAACGTGCATACCACGCCCAAACCCCAAAGCCCCACCTTCTTTCTCTCTCTCTCCTCACTTTTCCCTGTTCTCTCTCGCAATTTTCTCTCTCCTCCTTTAAACCCAAGGCCAACACAACACACAACCAAGAAAACTCCACCTTTCACAAACCCTGTCTCTCACTTTCCCTCCAATTTCGGAACCCAAATCTCTTTCTTACACTTTTTTTCCAGATTTGAAAAAAAAAAGACAAAATGAAATGGGAAATGGAGGTTGAAGAAGTAGACGCAGTTTTGGAAAAAATATGGGATTTACATGACAAGCTTAGTGATGCAATTCATTCAATTTCTCGTACCCATTTCACCAAATCCCTCAAAATTCCTGACACTTACAAAAACAACAACAAGCACAATAATAATAACAATTTCTCTGATCACAAAAATAATGGGTTTGTTTTTGTTAAGGATTATGATAAAGATTCTGCCATTGCTGAAGCTAAGAGCCTCAACTCTATTCGCACTGCCCTTGAGAATCTTGAAGACCAACTCGAGTTCTTCCATGTAAGTTTCTCTCCCCTCCTTTCTCTTTTTGGTAACCTTTTTTGTTCTATTTTTGTTGTTTGTTGGGGTTTTCAGGAAATGGGTTTGTTCTATTTTGTCCCTAGAAATTTAGAGCTCTCAATTGTAGGGTTTGTTGTTTTTCTCTTTTGCAGAATTTGGGCTTGTGGGTTATTTTTGTTGCTCAGAAATTGAGATTTGCATTGTTTTTCGCAAATTATTCTTAGTTTTCCAGCTCCAAATTGTAGGGTTTTGCAAATTTTGGTTAGGGGATTCGTTTTATTTATATTTATTTTATAATGGGAGCTTAGTCAGGTGGGTTATAATATTTATGTCTGTTATAATTATGTGAATCTGGTGTCAGGTGATGTAGCCATCAAATTGGTGCTGGCTTGTTTATTGTGATGTGTTTGTTGTTGGTACTAGTCTTTTTCTTTCTTTCGGCAACCCCTGCTTATTTAAATATTGTTGTAAAATGGCATGTATGAATAGCTGAATATGGGAAATTTATCGTTTTATATTTTAGCTAGTGAATATGGGATTGATCTGGCAATTTCTAATGATTTAAATTGTGATATTTGGATTTGGTGTCTCTAGATGCTGCTAGACAACTTGTACAATTATTAGCAGACAATGTTATTAAAATGGATGTTAGAAAAAAAAAGTAGTACTAGAAATAGCTGAGAATGTTTGCTTCAGTTAGTTTGATTGATAGGGCAATTTAATTTGCCTAAAGAGCTGCAGTAGCTTCTTAAATGAGCGCAAATGAATTTTTCCTTGCTTAGACCTTCTACAAAACATTACTGACTTTGCTACCAGTATCAGATCTTGAACTAATGATGGCATATTGCTTACTTAGATGTTGTCTTGAGTTGGGCATGCATGAATTTACTGTATTTGTACTCAAGGTTTTGATTTTTCCCCATGTGCTAGACTTCTTTAACAGCTAGGTTTGAGCCAAAAGGGTTTTCAGCATTAACCTGAATTATTTTACTTTGTACAGATCTCTAATCCTAGCTAACACCCAGTTCCACTTTGTATGCTTCAAAAGTGAAGTTCGCAGAATTGGTATAGGGCTTTAAGGTGACTGCTGGCAATTGTGTTATAACTTTAATACCTCAAATCAGGAAGCTGAAATTCCCATATTGGTTGGCACAATTCTGTATTTTTATTTTTACCCACTTACTGATGGCTACCACTTTCATCTCCTGATTAGGCGAATCCAAGAGCTAGTGGATGTGCAGGTTATGGATATATCTCTTGTGTCACTGTATTACTAATAGGAATTTATAATTAAAAAAAATCATCCTTCGTGACTAATTTCTAATGAGGGTTTACCAGATATCTCGTAATCTGCATTTAGCATAGGCGGGAAGAAGTTGCGATACGTAGCTAGGAGCTTGATGGAATGTTACAGCGAGGTGTAGGATTTGTTGGACACTTTTGAGTATAAGTAGACATGTGCAGTGTGCTTAGTCGTTGGTACTATGATATGACAGGAATTGGAGGATATGCTGTTATTATACAATCAAGAATGCAATGATTTAGTAATCCATGTGAAACAATATAGTAGAACTGAGTTTGGAAGTTCTGGAAGGCAAGCAGTAATGGCATACTTCAATCTCAATCATCAGATATTAGCTAAGAATAAGTTATTCATCATAGTTAGATATGGCAACAATCTGCTCTTATTGCTATCATGGGAAAATAAGCATGTGACACTATGAAGGGAAGGTTCTCTGTAGTGTGTAGCATATGAATGGGCAAGTAGCAACACATGAGGTTGGATTTTGGTGGATAATTGAGCAGCAAATGTAGGTTGCTTTTATAAATTAAAATATAGTTCAATCTTTCTCCTTGAGAAATGTACTAAAAAGTTCCTGGGAGGAAATGTTGTATTGTTGGTGTGTCGCAGTGTGAGAGTTATTGGAACCATTGGAGACTAGGAGAGTATGTCGGATCATTTCAATTGTGATCATTTGGGGTTAGGGAGGAAGAAATTGACTGTACAGAAAATAAGGAGGCATTAATGCACATTTTGAACTACCAAAGAGATCAGGACTCATTTTGAAAGATGGATGCTTTAGCATCTGTCATGGGGATGTTTCCAGGAAAGAAATAGGTTTGCATTGTGCATGCTCACTTTTCTTGAATGGGTTTCCATGCACTTAATATGCTTGGGGTTTTTTATTTTTATTTATGCTACAAGGGTGTGGGAAGAATGCTGGAGTGCATTCAATTATGATGGAGCCTTAGATTTTCTTGAATGTAGAATTCTAGAAGGGTTTCTCGTACTTCGGCATTTTTGTGTCCTACTTCTTCGTCTTCCTTCTAAATTTCCTGTAGCCTTTGTTACTTGTTATCATCAAAATGTACAGTGGTAAATGAGTGTCATTTTTTCTGCTGATTCTTTCAAGTAGTCCACTGTGGCTATATATCATATGTATGTCTTTTGTAGTGTTATAGAATGCAAAACCAGTGGTTTTATTACAAGGTCTCTTAATCTTGGAGGGTTTCTCATAGTGTTGCATTATAAACCTTGGTGTGGATAACAGTTTCTTGTACTTGTCCTGGTATGCTCTGCTGAAAAGAAGTTAGGAGAATCCATTTCAGTTTGGCTAATAAAAGTAAACTTACAGCTTTTTGAAATTAGCTTATGAAGCTAGAAGGGCTTGTTGCTGGAGTTCAATGTGGCATAAGGCTTTTAACATTGAAAAGTACGTATAGTGGTACAATTGGCAGTTTAACATACAATTCACTACATATTGAGGAGTAGATAACATCTCTGGTTTTGGTAATGACTGAACAATCCTTAAGAATGACACTCATTGTAATGTGAATTCTGATCAGAGGTAATTAGTGAATTTTTGGTTAGTCTCTTAGCTCCTTCATGTCCCAGATCATACTTGGTTTGTGTTCCACCCTAGAACAGGAAGGTTCAGATCTGGAATTACAAACGGTAGAATTGTCTGACATTCGTACATGAAGTCTTTCAGTACCAACTACCAATTCAGATTAATTGGCAAAATTGAATGATAATATTCCCCTGCCTATTTTGTGTGTGTACCTCCGTGTCTACGAATGTGTCATGCATTGGTTTACTGAATCCATGAACTTGCCTGGTAAACATTTTTTTACATATGCGTGCTATCTTTCTGTTGTTAATAACTTAATATACATTCATGTGGCGTGCTGAGCTTTATGTTTTTCTTGTGTTGATTTTGTTAGACTTTACAAACCCAGCAGCGTGTAGAAAGAGATGCTGCACTTGCAAGATTAGAGCAAAGCCGCATTATTCTTGCATTGAGGTTGGCTGACCACAATGGTAAAAAATACAAAGTAATTGATGAAGCAATGGATTTTGTGGGAGACGTAAGAGATGCCAGTTGCTTTGTCGGATCTGAGAATCTCTCTAATCCGAACCCTCACGCAAGTGCACCTCTTGATCATTCCATTCAACAGAGAGGGGATAACTCTAATGTTATGGTAAGGGTTCTCTTGTCTGGTTTAGATTCTGCCAAAAGAGCACTGCAACTGGACAAAGTGGGTGGGGTTATAGGGAATGCTGCTTTGTTCGCCCTTAGCATGCTTGCATTGCTGCATCTAAACCAAGTAACATACAAGGACAACAGCATGTTAGAGCTTGGTCTAAAACATGATGGAACAGGGAAGAAACTGTCTCAACTTGATGGTTCCTCTTCCACGGCAAAATTGGATGTACGGTTGGCAAGAGGGTAATATGATTTTTGATGTTTGATCTTCTTAAATTTTTATTAATGAGTGTGAGCTTTTGCTGTTTCAAGGATTTCTTTGGCAGGTTTGGTGAGAATGGTGGCATATATAGGGTTTTGTTAGTGTTTCTTGAGCTTCAAATTCTTTGATTCTGTTGTATATATCAGGCTATGAATTAGTTTTGAACTTAGTGGATTGTGTAGCATGCTCAGACAGAGCATGGATTTTCTCTCTTTGACGACGTCTGTTGTTCAGATTGTCGTGCAGTTGTGAGTAGAGAAGCAGATTCATCTTCTCCTGATTGTAATATGTTGTTGAATGTAATGTTTGCTATTTAAACTACTGGAGTATTACGTATTATGAAAATTTTGAGCTAAATGACAGGAAGATGCATGTATGCCTACTTTGTTTCAAAAAAATGTTTACAGGATTCTGTAGATATGCATAGTTAGAGTGCCAGAAAGCTGAGTGTTTTCATTTTAGGTTAAGTAAAGGGGCATTCTGAATTCTGATCACTAACCCTTCCTGTATTATTTAAACCTGTTATCTTAGTAAACAAGAATTTACAAAGTGTGAAACTGTTATTATGGCTGCTGAGTCCGAGTAACTTAAGGCTTATTTTGCCATTACTTTTGGTTCACCCGAACACACCTCCTTGTCAGTTGAAACAAGGAGGTCGGGGGATAAATGGAGAGGATCACAAGGCCATTTCTCCTTCCTATATGCAAAACTGCGGAACTGTAAGGTGTCTGAGGGGATATATGTTAGCTATAGGTGTCCATAAGAAGGCCACTTTGAAGGCAATGAGGCTGGTGTTACAACAGCAAGAGCTCTTCTTTTTGGCATGAAGATAATAATGTAGGATTACACATATTGTAGAGATTGTGTGAATTTCTAGACTTCAAAGTCATAAAATGTCGGAGAATTGGGTTTCGGAGCAATAGCTCCCCGTTATTTTTCAAATTGCTCGGACCACCTTACCATAAAAAAATATCATACTCCGTAGAATGTCAATTGATCATAATCATTGTGACAAACTAACAAGTACCTCATGGTAAAGTCAATACTAAATGGTGCATTTGGTCATACCAATTTGTTTTTGGAAATAAATGTTTTCATACTACTCCATAAAATTGGTCACATTTACAGGCTTTACAACCCGAAAGCTGAATTGCACTACTAAATAGAGAATTGCAACGCAAGTTGTTGATAGCATAGAAAAGGAAAATGAAGGGAGAAAGCATTCCTTATTATTATGAATGAGGTGGAAAAGTCTAACAAGTACCTATATAACACTTGTTGGGCAATTTACATTTGCTTTTAAAAAAGACGATATTCAAAGCAGGCATATGAATAGTGCCAGTTAAGTGTAAACATGATGAGATTGAGATTCACACATCATTCATATTCATGGCTACAGTTTGTTTGACCTCCCATTGGATCCGTTTCGATCAAATGGGGCAAACAAGCCCAAAGGTGAATAAAGGAATTAAGCAGGCAAACAAACAAACATCTTTTTTACTTTTTCATGTTTGTCAACCTTTTCTTCTTCATTCTTCAATAATATTCATCTTTTATCTATCTATTCACTTTTTTGGGTTCCCCTAATCTTTTACCAGATCCTCCATTTGAACACTTTGTACATTACTATCTTTGGTTCGGTGCGAATAAGAATATTAATCCAAATTGCCCAAGTCAAACCACTAAAAACCTCACTTCCGTCTCCATCATGCAAAGTAACTACTTACCATAAATGTCTATTTTTACACAGCTGAAATAATCCAACTTTTTTCCTTTTGAACTATGTCGGGTTAAAAATTAAAATTAAATAGGACCATGTTTTACGGGTTAAAAAGGAGATGTTGGTTTGGGAAAAGAACGTTTTAACCGTAACTTTCCGTGAGACAAGTGTCACTATTTTAGGAAATAAGGACACAAAATTATATAAGATGGTCTTTTTATGACTTTTCGTGAGACGAAGGCCGCCACTATCTAGTATCTAATAATTAAAAGGTTACGATTCATTACAAGTGACCCCCTTTTACTATGAGTTGGTCTCACACAAGATTATTAAATCATATACTACAAGAATCTTATGATTAAGTTATACATATTCCGTGATCAAAAAAAAAAGTTATACATATTCCATAGTCATTTTCACTAATTATCACATTGAGATAGACCCGGCATGATTAATGATCAACTAAATCAGTTTACTGGCCCCTATGCCCCTAATACGCTATTATCGTATCATCCATAAAATTCTCATGCGTATGATGCTAATTGTATTAGCCCTTTGCCTGTCTGGATACCAATTTGTATAAAGTTCCCAATATTCTCTCTACATGACAAAGGCATGCACTAGGAAGCTTAAGAAATGTCTTTAATGGGACCCGATCAAAAATTTGAGAGTAATCGGGTCAGATTTACATTCCTTTGCTTGCTCTCGGGCAGGTGAAATGGTGGGCCTGTTGGGCTCACATTAGCCACCCAATAAGACTTATAAACGGAATTAGGCCTATGTAAACCAAAGCTTTCAATTGAAAATGGGCCTATTTGATTGACTAGCTCCCATAAGCCCAAAATTGAGTCCTACTTATACTACTCTTTCCACGTGGTGTGTCACGTGGGAAAGATAGGTGGATTCGTCAATCGTCGTCATGCACCACAAAACATACTCCATGGAGTCCATGGTGTCAAGATTTAAGAAGCTAAGAAATTTCTTGCAACATCCTAATATCTCAAGCCTTAGGCTATGATTGATGATTAGGTCACCAAAAAATTGATTTGGTGGGTCCAAAGTAAATTTCTATGTTGAATCCTTTTGTCCTAGGTTGGAATTCCTTAAAATTTTATTTGTCACCATTTGAAGTTGGAAAGGCCAAGTCTAATTTTAGAATGACTTAGGTAAAGGAAAGTCTCGTATTGTATAAAGATGACTTAGGTCCAACTCCTATCAATTTTGGTCGAGGCAAATTTGACTTGTTTAATTTATTGCCACTAATGTAAGTCCCCAAATTTATGACCTAGCTAAATTCATTTTATTTATAATCAAGTTTTCACATAGTTTGTATATTCAGTCCTATTTTATTTCGGAGAATGATATTATTTTGACCCATAGGATAGATAACCCTACAAGCACACTCTCATAATTTTTGTCCTTATTTTTTCAAAAAATAGTTATTAAGGCAGAATACAGATAAAGAAATCAGAATTTATTTGTGCGTGTATTCTCCGTTTGATGGGTCAACCAAACATTTCTCATTCATTAAATGTATAATCATGTTTTCATCACAATAGTTGTTAGGATATTCAACTTCTCTTCTCCCTATGTCTTCAACCAAGGGGTAGCTACTATCAAGGCATGCATATAACAAAAAAGGAATGATAGATGATGATCACAATATATGGATAATAGAAAATTAAAAATATTGAATTAAAGGAGAATTGATGGTAAAGAGGCCACTTGACTAGTGGCTACAAAAAACAGTGAAGACAGTCTTAAAAAGATTTGCAGATATATAGCAGATGAACTATCTATGAGCCCCAGCCAGAGCCAGCCCCCTGTCAATTAGTGTCCACCACCATATATGATGACCAAATTAAAGAACATACATCATATACTACATGTTACTGGTACCACATACTAGTATTAGATACTCTCAACTCAAAAATCTGTTTGTTGCAGATCTATCTATCTATAACTCTATAAGCCCCTAAACCAACACATACAACAAAAGTCTTCGAACAATAACCGCCCTTAACAACTTATAAGAGATGGAAGAGTACGGATCAAATTTATGTCTTTAGGAGACTATGAAAGAGGGGACCATTTTTCATTTGGAACTCTTATGATGCTCAACTTTGTGTGTTGTCCCTTTTAAACATTGATTTTGCTTTGCAAAAACACTGGCTAGAGTTGCAACTTGTTACTTCTCCATCGCCCCATATCTTTGCTTGTCCCATTGCCAACCAATCTAAGCATCCAAGGTAACATTGCCACCTATATATCCTTAGAAAAAAAAAACAACAAAGATCATGTAAACCCTTAACGTTTCAGTTTTCGGCTATGTAAAACGTTGATGGCTTATGTGGCCGGTTTTCAACGTTGATGGTCTACGCAGCCGGATGATGAAACGTTAAGGGCCTACGTGACCTTTGTTGAAAAAAAATAGGCAATTTTTTTTAGTTCTTGTTTTTCTTTTCGATCTCTATGTTTCTTCTGTTTAATTTTATGTACGCGTAAAGGACGTAAGTAACTAATGAGTCAATGAAAATGATATTGAAACTCTGATTTTGCCACATAACAACTCTTCATTGGTTCGACTAACTTTATTTCTTCATGACTCGTGAGTCGGGCATAGAGTCAGATTGTTAATAGGGTGCCTAAAGGGAGCATAATCTCTATAATTCATAAAGACGCCCAAAGATAATTAGTATAGCATAGTTCACATGCAACATAGAGGATTCAAAATTTACACCTAAAGTTCTCAGGACATGAGCCATAATTAAGTAACAGGCCCTAATACCCCACGGTTTATAATTGTTGATGAGAAACAAAAATTAAAGCTGTGATAAAAAGTACTAGAAGTTTATAGAAAAATTTGCAGAAGGTACGAAAAGGGTGCATGAAAAAGGCTAGTAATTAGTATGGAAAGATAAATTTAAAAAATGTGGGCGTTACAAAAATGTAATCAATTAGTCGGTTTTAACAAGATAATTAAGACACCATCAACATATCATGTGAGATGCTTTGACTAAATTCATCAAAGGAGTGGTTGAAAGCCTGTTGAGGCATAAACAGTAAAGAAAAAGAAAAAGGAAAAATTAAAGCTGAAGCAGCCTGAAAGTTCTTTCACGTGCATGTAATGTGATGCGGTTGCTGTTAATTACTCTACTTACGAGTAACAGTAAACTGACTGAGCAAAGCTATAAATTACAGTAAAAATTAAACAAGATTAATTACTTTAATGCAAATAAAATATAATCAAGTGAATAAAGATAACGTATACAATAATAACTTGGGGGTGGGTCGAAACGCTCAATACAATGATTTAGTGATGATTTTGTTTGTAGATTGTAGAGAAGATCAATAGTGTCCAAACATGCCGTTACATTTTCTGGAATTATAATCACAGAACACAGTCTCTGTAACGCAAAACCATGACTATATATTATTATACATTATGTTTTTATGTAATCAATAATCATTATTATAGAGTATTTAATTTTTTATTTTGCTGCAAAAAGTGGAGTAATGATGATTTCATCCGCTCTTTCAATTGAGATTTTGAAAGAGTGCTTTTGTTTAGATAAAAAGATGGTAACAGTTTCTGTTCTCTGATATACAAACAGTTACATACCACTTGTTGTGCCCCCCTTTTGGTGGGTCTATCTCTGTTATGGCTATCCCTATCTTCTCATTATGATTCTATTCTTTTTTAGATACAACTATTATACTAGTTCTAAGTAGAGTTGGCAAAAACCGACCCCCGACCCGTCACACACCCGACCGAAACCCGATCCCAAAAGATTCAAACCCGAAATGACAATGACCCGATCCATTGTGATCCGAGATCGAAATGACCCGACCCAAAATCCGATCCGAACTCAAAAGTTGTAAGACAATATTTGTCAAACCCATTGGGTAATCCGAAATCGAACTCGTATTTGACCCAATGTATTCGATCCATATTCAACCCAACCCATATTTAACCTGACCCGAACTCGACCTGATCGACCCATTTACCAGGTCTAGTTCTAAGTATTTAAATAGACGAAAATGGTGAAAGTTGTTGGAGGGTCTAGAGTTTGGCTCAATTGATATCCTACTAATCCTAGTACACGTACTAGCTAGCTAGTTTTTGTTTTTCTGGTTCATAACGGGGGTATTTACCGCCGCCGTACGTTGATCATAGTGATTATTTTTTTGTTATTGATTTATAGGCAACTTAAAGAGTGGCACATGTTAAGGAAATCAAAGTTGCATCATATCCAAGACAAAATTCAAACTCTTGACTTTAGTTAAGGCTGTATGAGTCGTTATTATGCAACCATACTTCCTTGTACCCCGTTGACGAGCAAAAGCAGTGTTTCTATTTAGCTGCCTTTGATGACCTTTGTGTTTCGTATTAATTTAAAGGAATATATTGCATGCCAATGAACAGGCCTGGCTATGAACAGGTTCATGTGGGGCGACTGAACAGGGCCCCAAAATTTAGGGGCCCCCAAAAAAAAGCCCACCCACGGTTTAAAAAAAAAAAAAAAATTGTACTAAATACTAGTGTTTCTACAGAAGACACGGGAGAAGGGCCAGAAAGCAAAAAAGCAGATTGAAAGAGGAAAGTAGCCAAATTGACGCCTCACCTTCTTCCCCAATCTTCTTCTTCAATTTTCCACACCTCTGTCAATTACAAAATTACAACGGCAAATCAATTCAATATCTCATTCAATGGCAATAATTGATCTCCTTCTTCTCTTCTTCTCTCTCCCGTATATATTTTGTGGGTTATTAAATCATATCCAATTACTCTTCTCTTTTCTTCATCTATTCTCATCTCATCTTCTTCCTCTGAAATTGGGTTTGAACTACAAATTGCTTGATACTGTTTATGAATTTGGGTAGTGGGTTGTACCCAAAAATTCGTTTCTTCTTAATTCATTTGCAACCAATTGTGAGGTAAACTACTCGAACCCTAATCTCTCTCTTTCCCCTAAATTAAACAATCTGATGTTGGTTTCGTGTAAATTATTCATTGTCTTTGGTAATTTTAAGTATATATGATTGTTTTATTGAGATTTTGAGAATGAATGGCGTTAGGAATTTGATTATTTGGTCAACAATTTTCTGCCTTTTTTTTCCTCCAGTGTTCTAGCCCTTCTAGGATACAAAGGTATAGTAGATGTGAACTAATTAGGTGTTAATAACTTAAATACATCATAGCGTGGTTGTTTTATAATCAGAGGCGGGGCTAGAAGGTGATTATCATGCTTGCTTCTCCGCAGGAAGTTACCTCTAGTTTTTCAAGCTGAAGTCTTTACCCACCTTTCTTTTAGAATGCAGTAATTAGTTCTTTTGAAATTGCTGCTTATATTCCACCAAATGATTTTTGTGCTGTGTTCCTCAGCATTTTTTCTATAGTATTCCAGAACAACTTTTGGGTTACTGGTAGCCACAAATATATTCTAGTTGACTTTGCAATGAGACAATTATCTATTTTCAGTTTTTCACCTAAGCATGTGATGTATAACTAGAGCGAGATGATACCTTTTTTTTTTATTTTTGATAACTTTCAAGAATTTGTTCAATATTGTACTTCTCTTTATTTCTTTTTCTGATGAGATGATACCTTTTATTGAAGGTTTTTGACTGAAAGGAAAAAAATGGATCAGATGGTGTTTAATTCGTAAACATCAGCCGTCAACTCCCAGGTTTTTTCGCTCCTTGATTTTTCTCTATATTGCCTAATTTTTGTGGTTATGTCTTCTAAGTTTAGAAAGTATAATTCTGAATGTGAAAAGCGTAAAAAAAAGAAAAAAATTATAGAGTTAACTAGGGCTCAAATAGGAGCTATTGATAAGTTCTTTATCAAAGAGTCAGAAGTTCCAAATGAAAACCAAAATGGTGATGTGCCTGCAGATGTGAACAATGTTGATGTTGGTGTGAATTTGCATATAAATGAGAATGATGTTGGTGTTGCTGATGATATTAATGTGCCTATAAATGAGGAAAATGCTCCTAATAATGGTGATGTGCCTATTGAGATTGAGATTGAGAATGATAATATTAATGATGTAGATAATGTAAATAAAGATGCTGAGGTTAATGATAATGTTGAACCTATGGTGGATATATTTGATCCAAGGCTTTGGGATGCCCTTGATTCGAAAATGATCGATCTTTTAGTGGCAAATGGGGGCCCTAAAAGAGATATGTCTATTGAAAAAGGTCCTAGGGATAAATATTTTAGACGATTTTCTTCCACATTCTATACTAGGATTTTATCAAATGGAGAGAAGTCGGATAGAGATTGGCTTGTCTATTCAAAGGAGCTTGATAAAGTGTTTTGCTTTTGCTGTAAAATTTTCAAAAAAGACCTTGCAAAAGGTCAATTAATTAATGAAGGATTTGGGGACTGGTCACATATTAGCAATAGGCTAAGAGAGCATGAATCCAGCATAGCGCATGTTAAGAATATGATCACTTGGTATGATTTGCGTTTAAGGCTTCAAAAGAATCGAACTATTGATAAAGTAGCTCAAATGCAACTTCGGAAAGAAAAAGAGCATTGGAAAAATGTGTTGGTAAGAATTATTTCATTTGTTAAATATTTGGCGAAACGTAATCTTGCTTTCCGTGGTATTAATGAAAAGTTGTTTCAAGACAACAATGGGAATTTTTTGGGCTTAATTGAAATGTCAGCAGAGTTTGACCTAGTTATTCGAGAGCATGTTCAACGCATTAGAAATGATGATATTCATGTTCATTATATTGGTCATAACATTCAAAATGAGTTAATACTTTTGCTTGCTTCTACAATTAAATCTGAAATCATCAAAAAAATAAAGCATGAGAAGTATTTCTCGGTGATACTTGATTGTACTCCCGATGCTAGTCACCAAGAACAAATGTCTTTGATATTAAGATATGTGGATGTTTCTTCAACTTGTGTTACGATTGAGGAATCTTTTTTAGGATTTTTGAATGTGAATGATACAACTGGGCAGGGACTTTTTGATGTTTTACAAAATGAACTGAAGTTGCTTGATCTAGATATAGATAATGTGCGAGGACAAAGCTATGACAATGGGTCAAATATGAAAGGAAAACATCAAGGAGTCCAAAAGAAACTCTTAGATATAAATCCTAGAGCTTTTTATACTCCTTGTGGTGCTCATAGTCTTAACTTGATGTTATGTGATATAGCTAATGTTTTCGGTAAGGCTAGGGACTTTTTTGGAGTCATACAACGCATCTACACTATATTTGCAAATTCTACTAAGAGATGGCAAGTTTTGAAAGATAATGTAACGGGGCTGACTCTTAAGCCATTGTCATCCACTCGTTGGGAAAGTCGTGTTCAGAGTGTGAAAGCTATAAGATTTCAGATTTTAGAAATAAGAGAAGCTTTACTTCAAATAGCAGAAACTGATAATGATTTTAAAATCAGAAGTGAAGCTCAATCTTTAGCAAAAAATGAGCTAGGTGACTTTGAGTTTTTGGTGTCATTAATAATTTGGTTTGAGATATTATATGCAGTGAATTTAATAAGCAAGCATTTACAATCCAAAGATATGCTCATTGATGTTGCTCTCGAAAAAGTAAGAGGGTTGATTTTGTATTTTGAAGAATATAGACAAACTGGTTTTGATAATGCTATTAGTGCTGCCGAACAGCTTGCCTCTCAATTGGATATCAATCCAGTATTTCCTCAAAGGCGTCAAATTCGAAGGAAAAAACATTTTGATGAGAATTCAAATGATGACTCATTAGCTGAAAAATCTGCAAAGGAATTGTTTAGGATTAGTTATTTTGTATGCATTGTTGATCAAGCAATTGTTTCACTTAATAGGAGGTTTGAGCAATATCAACAATACGAAGATGTTTTTGGTTTCTTGTTTACTTCTGACAAGTTGCAATCATTGGATCATATGAGTCTAAAATCTTGTTGTAGTTGTTTAGAATTTGCACTTAAAAATCATGAACATTCTGATATCGATGCAAACGAATTGTATTTGGAGCTACAGTTGCTTCGGGAATGCTTGCCTGAGGAAAAGATGAGAGCATTTGATATTTTAAAACTCTTGAAACGTTTAGATTTTTTTCCTAATGCAATTGTTGCCTATAGAATATTGTTGACGGTTCCCGTGACTGTTGCATCCGCAGAAAGAAGTTTTTCCAAGTTGAAGTTGTTGAAGTCTTATTTGCGCTCTACAATGACTCAAGATAGACTTAATGGACTAGCAACGATAGCAATTGAGAATGATATTTTGGAAAGTGTTGATTGTGAAGATTTAGTCAACGATTTTGCTTCAAGGAATGCTAGAAGGATGTCGCTATTCAAATGAAGCCAGTTGTTTTTTAATTTAATTTTGTGGTGCAATAGTACCGACCATGTTATTAGATTATGCAAAGTATTCTCAGCTACATTTACAGGTCTTTGTGGATGAATGTCACATTCTTTTTGAACTATATTAATGATTTTTGACAGAAACTTTTTGTACTTCATTTAGGCAAATGAATGTTAATTAAAGTTTATCACCGCAATTTTTTTTTTTGCTTTTTAGGGGCCTCGAGTCACACTTTTGCACAGGGCCCCTAAAACGTCGAAGACGGCCCTGCCAATGAAACTTAAGCTTCCGTGTTCTATATGTTACTTGTCAAGTCATATGTTGATTGACTAGTGTGACTAATCACCTCCCGTGCATTCAGATGTATTAGCTAACTGATCCCTGTTGTTAGTTCAGCTGTTAAGCATAACAAACAACAATCAAAGTTAATCAAGTGCTTTTTGGGCCATGATAATCATTAATCATATCACATCCACAGATCACAAACTAGCTAAAAGAGTCTAAATTGGTGAAAGCTAACATATATATAGAAAAAGAAAATTCATTGCTCGCTCATAAAGCTAACATAATAAGTAAAGCACTAGCTGTCGAAAAATAAACCGTAAGCCAATTAAAGCACCCAAAACCACATTTTACATGAGATTAATAATGTTTGACCTGACTGTAACTTACATATTAGTATGTTCATTAAGTCAATTCCCGGATTCATGGGGCCATATTAATTAGTATTAATAAATTAATTAACATATATTAAATTTGATTGCTACTTTCTTTTTGTGATAGCAAATTGAACTTTATAGCAAACCTGCTCTGCATCCACTAATAAGGTATATATGGAGCTAAGGACCCAGCAAACACGAACACAGGTCCCTCTTTGCTAGCAATACAATCAAGAGCCTTTTCCTTTCTTTTTCATGTCTAATCACTTGGAAATTTCTCATTTTATTATACTATAATATGCGATCACACTTCACATACAGCATGTGACCATGAAAATGAGGTGGTTAGTCGGCATAAATTTGGCTTTTTGGAGACAATTACGTTATGTATTAGTTGAGCAAATGGTGAAAGAGGTTGATAGTAAACTTTTTGGTTAGAGGTTCGAGTTTCGTAGCCCCGTAATTTCATAATTGAGGGTAATATGTGTTGTTTTGAGCAGTTCGGGTCATTCCCTTCTCATGTAATGATTAATGAGCCTAAAAGTCTGACTTCATGTTTTATCAAGAAAGAAGATAAAAATTGAGTTAGTATAAATGAGAATCTGTGATATAACATGCATGATTAATTTTGAAAATTTTAGTAATTAGTATATTCTTTGATTTAGTAATTAAATAAGCGTGTGGATAGAGCGTGGGCATAAGGAATAAGGAAGTCCCCTGACCCGTTGAATTGGCAATGCCTATAATGATTAATGAGAAGGAGAAGCAAAATCTAAGTTGTATTTTAGTATTTGGGACATAATTATTAGCGATAGACAACCCATCTCATGCCATGCCCATGCACACCTATCATCTTTGAGTGAAATATAAGCAAACCTCAAATTAAAGCCCACAGGTGTAATATAATGTCCTATGTTCTATTTCTAAACCCAACACTTATTCTCAATGTCAGAAAATACATCTAAGCTAATTAAGGTCCCTCTATTGATCATTCCTTCTGAAATTATTCATCAGATTTGGTCCCAATTGCTCATTCTCCTTGTTGCTTTTTTCTCTTTCCTTTTCACGAGGGATTCTTTCTATTTAGTTAACACTACAACATAACGGATCAAACAAGGCAATTGAAGTCCTTGATCCACCTCAAGTCGCTTCCTTTGATCCGTTTTGTTGTAGTGTTACCGATATCCATTAGTATAGGGTAATAGTGATAGTACATGATACTAATAATAAGAGTAATTGGATGTATATTTTTCACTTATTGGACTTAATTCAAAGCAAACAACTAATGAAGACTCATACTTCATGTAGGATTTCTGAGGCCAGGGTAATAACTCAAATAATAGAGCTTTCTCACAATTCCGCGTTAAAAGCTCGGGATTGAGTCCTCATAAGAGATTTTCTCACTCGACTACAAAGTAGAAGCCTAATCAGCCCTCCAATGTGAAAAAAATAGAGAAAACGAGATCTCCACCTCTATCAACATACACTTACTCCTATATGGGCCACTTCACAAGGATTAAGTGACACCCTCGAAATTGAAACAGAGCATGCTCGCAAGTTGGCCACCTGGATCATGATTGTTAAGAAGCCGATGTCATACTATTATGCATGTAAAAACGTTATATAAATTGCCTGATATTCAAGCTATCAATGAAATTAAAGTCTTAAAGGCAGGTCATTATCAATACATGTAGATGATCCTAAATCTAGCAAATATATAGATCGATCGATGGATGATATAAATTAGGATGATCATAATCAACTTATCAGGAGTATGCCGGTCTTTTGAGGGACTATAATCACGAGTATGCGGGTATGAGTGAATAAATAAATAAAGAACACAAATTAAAATTGAAGTGTTTAATTTAAAGTGAACAATGAAAGTAAAAACAAATATTTGAGATATGGCATTATATTTCTGTCATTTAGTAGCGCAATTCAGCATTAGACCGACAAGTTCATAAAAGCCTAGGAGCTCATAGCCCCCAATAAGACACAATAAAATCCATGGTCAACCAAAATCACAACCTTTTGTTCCATAATATTTGCTAATCACGTTGATTATAGACTAATATGATACTCTTTATTGCTAGCACATCTTTTCCCTTTTTGAGCTAATTAAGCAATTCGTAGTTTAATTTATTTCCTCCTTTTTGATATTTGTCGTTATACTTGCGGCTATAGGGTTGTATAACTTGGCTGACCAATGGGAACTCAAATTCTTCACTCATTAGCGCTATATGGCAGGCAAAACCAGGACAATCAACATAAATGTTAGGTAATTATTGTATATGAATTTATGCATTCCATCTATACAAAAACAAACAATGGCTGATTATTTTTAATCAATCCTGTTGGGCGATTATCTCTCAATGTAGCATTATGATATATCTGTCTACCACCAAAATTACTCAGTCCATGGTTAGAAAGGGTTAAGCAAGAGTGCAAGACTATGTTATAATGTGGTGGAAAGTAGATTATGATCGATTAATCATGTAATTATTCTTTTGAAAACTAAATGTTCATGTTAGTTATTGAACATGAAGAAAAGCCTAAGCTTCAAACATCGAAGAGGACAAAGCCTTGTGCACCAGAGACACTAGCTAATTCAACAAAGCCTCACGTCAAAATTCAGAAGGTATCGAGCTCAAAATCAATCGCTTTTAATATATCTACAAGAGACACTAAACTGAACTGAATTAAACTAGACTAATAATTGAGCTATTAATTTGACTACTAATTTCATATAGATATAACTCTTAATTAAAAATCTCATAAACAATAAAAATTAGAGACGATAAATCAAATGATTATAATTCTAGAGAGACACAAGTTGTCCAACTGATAATTACAAAAGATTTAATTATCTGTAGGAGTACAACAAGTGGTCCTAATTAAGAAGACTATCAACTTAGAAGGACAAAACATTGAAGCAAGCAAGAAAAGAAAAAAAGAAAAAAAAGGAACCGGGATTTTCAAATGAGAAAACAAGAGCAAAAACAAAGTCGGCCAACTGGCTGTGTCACTGTGTGAGTGTTTTGGTATATGAGAGTGAAAGCGGGGGTCAAAGAAACGGCCCGAAAAAGCGGATTTTGCGCCTACTCGTGTGGGTTCGAGCGGCAAAAAGAATGCCAACATGGCAATGTCTCTCTCTCTCTCTCTCTCAATGATTTTTCATTTTCCTTTTTTCTTTTTGTTTTTTTAAAAAAAACTGGTCCCACGTGCTCCCACTATTACAAAGACACAAAAGGGAGACAATATCACCAGGAAAATCAAATAAATAAACAGCGAAAGGACAAATTTCTTGAACAAACGAAACCCATTTTTCTTTTTCTTTTTTCTTTTTTCAGAAAAATACTCATTATCTCTACACTAGCTCAAACTCAAAATTTGTCTAAAAAACACAGTGGTCCAAAATATTCCTTAAAATTTCTTAATAAGAAATATTTATTTCCTAATCTTTTCATATATATTACCAAATATACAAATATAAGAAAGTTCATCTCAAAAAATAATAAAAATTAAAACGACAAGAAAAAATCTTCTTAATTCTGGGGGTCAAATGAGGGACCTAGCTACTATACACTCATGCGCATAGTATCTCACTAGTATCTTAGTTTTCCTATTGCACGTCCTAACCACATTCTCTCCCCTTTTTTATTTTTTATATGGGAGTAATTAACAATAAGAAAGAAAAAAAAACCCAAACTAAAATAGTAGCAAATCAAACCATAATAGCTAGAGAATCGTTAATAGTTGGAAATAATTTTTGTATTCTTATTTTCAACCATAATTGAAATTATTGTTTACAAACTCATCACTCAAAAATCCCCCACTATATTTCCTCAGGAGAAAAATTACCACTAAATATCTTTATTAATATATATTAAATATAAGAATTAACTAATTAAATCTCAGCCGCCGGTACAAAAATTGCCGATGATTCAAAATCGGCCAGTTGAGGTGGAACATTTTTTCTCACCTCACCTCACATCACATTTTTTTGTTTTTCTTCTAAGTTTATAAACTACTTATTATACTAGTACAACTACAATGCTACAAGTGGATCCGATGTGAAAATGTCGTTGATATCTTGGAAATAATCATCCACTTGTAACAACGTTGTTGATGATGGTACTATCGGTGAAGATGTCGATGTTGAGTACATACTTGTACTAGTACTACATAACCCGAAATCGTCATGAAACATATGATCATCATCACCAATAAACATGTCTCCAAAATCAAACTGGTTGTGGTCGTCGTTGTCAATGAAATCGAACATGTTATTCTCTTTCATTGGCGGTAACACGCTTGATGAATCGTTGAAAAGCATCGGCTCCGGTGAGTTGAAGTTGAAGAAATCGTTCAAGTATGGTAAATAATCGCCGGTTTCGCCTTGACACTCTACCAGGTTGTAGTAGCTACATTGAGCCGGTTCGTCATGATGATGCACCGGTTCAATGTCATAAACCGGTTTGTTGTTATCCGGTTCAGATGATTCTGAGAACTGTGGCTGAAGAACCGATGTGGGTGAGCAAAGGATGTTGTGGGAGGCTGACTCACACCCGGATTCGTAACCGGTTGAAATCGATGGCGCGTGGGTGTCACGCGCGTCGGTGAGTGGTGGCTCTTCTTCTTGCTGTTCTTCCCTGGGTGGTGGGATGGCAAAGTTGGTGAGAGCGTCAGGTCCGCGGAGTTTGATGGCGGCGTTGTCGTAGACCATGGCGGCTTCCTCGGCGGTGTCGTAAGTGCCGAGCCATAGCCTCACGCGCTGGGCAGGGTCACGAATCTCGGCAGCCCATTTTCCCCACGGTCGTTGTCGTACTCCACGGTACTTTCTCACTCCACCGGTAGCAACCGCCGCCGTGGACGCCACCGCCTTTTTGTTGGCCTTTGTTGTCGACTTCTTTTTAGTCAAGACGTTGACAGATGGCTTGTGATGGTTGGCGATGGTTCCAACGGCAGCGTTAGTGGTGGTGGACGGTGGTTCAATAATGATCTCGTTCAAGTACCGCTTGACACGATGGCTGCCAAAGAGTTGACCACCCTCTTCATCGCTAGAGGAATCGGTTGCGTCATTATCAACAACCGATACTCGAACCTTCCTTGTGGTAGGGGGCTTGTTATAATAGCCCCCAACCACTTGTGTGGATGGTTTTCGAGTGGCTCGGACGTGGTTTTGCTTCTTGGTTATGCTTCTATGCTCGGTGTATTTCACCGGGCATAGTAAACTATAATCCATCATCAAACAAATAGGTGACTATCTTTTCGATTCACTTTACTAATTTTGATTTTGATGATAACCACTACTTCCACCACAGTCTATTCTTCTCAGCATTAATGAATGAGAAGAGAAAGAGAAAAGAGGAGGAAATCGTCAATAAATCTATATCACCAACAAACACAAAGGCTGAAAGGACCTCAAAAGTGATGGCCTTTGAGAGACTTTATAGAGAGAGAGTGAATTAAAATTTTTGGGAGGTGTGTTTGGAAAATAAGGCGTTAGAGTTTTTGGGGTGTGTCTGAAAAGGAAAGTAAATAAGGCAGGAAGATTCAATGTAAGGCAAACAAAAGAGTAGTATTTTTCTCTCACCTTTGTGTGGTTTTGTTTTTCTCTGTTTAGTGGAAAAACGAAGAATAATCAAATTAGTGAAGAGAGAGAGGGAGAGAGAGAGAAAAGAACATAAGTTGGGAACAAAGAAGAGTGGCAAGAACGACAGTGAAATGGGTCTTATATAGGATCCCCTATGAGCCGGAATTGGAAAACCCAATATACAAGAATCCTTCACTTACTATTTTTTATTTTTCTTTATTTTATTATTATTTTTTATTTTTTGCTCGTTTATTATTTTTTACATTTGAGGAAGAAAATATCTCTCGTTTAAGAAACGCTTGTGGCTTGTGGCCTGTGGGAGTTACGATACAGTGACCGGAAGGTGACTGGGGAAGCGAAGATCACGGCCGTAATTCGAACCGAACCGCCGCATAGGGGGCCCATCAATGGACAAGATTTAGCCACGTTTTTTAGGAAGTGGGCCCAGGATTAATGATGGTTGTCCAATGGGAAAACTGGACTGAAGGGGGGTGAGAGTGTGAGTATGAGTGTGTGAGTCAGCAGCATGATTTTTTTCTTTTTTACATTGGTTAACGTGTGGCCCTATCACGTGAGACCCAAGATACCCGGCCTTCTTCGTTTTAACTTGTCGGTCAAATATTGTCATCACTCCCATACACTACTCACTACCTATACTAGAGTGACTATACTACTGCTACTTCACTATATATACTGACTACTCTCCCTGATTTGACTATTCAATTTAAATCCTAACCTCTCTTGGACGGTTAATATCACTCTTCTTTTCACCATTAGTTCTTCAAATTCATAAATTCACCTCACTTTTGATGCGTATGAAATTTTGAAAAATTCAGAATTTCTCTTGAATTTGGGAAAAAATGTTGCATTGAACATAATTGGACATGCTAAATAAGTTCGAATTTCTAAAATGGAATAAAAACCTAATTTGGTAACAGTAAACTGCATTCTATGGGTCTGACCCAATGATGTGTACTACGAGAGCTCACTCATCTATTTTATAATTATGTGAGACGGTAAAGCCGAGTGATAAATATGACCAAAGACTCTTATTCATAATGCGAAATGACAGGACTAGCAAAAAAAAAATAATGCGAAATGACTATATGAACAAATAAGTGGAAAATTCATAAAAGTAATTTTATTATTGTATATTCCACATGATCATGAAATGAGTAAAATAAACATCAGCAGACATCAAACCCCTATGTATTAACCTAGTCATTGGAATTCAACATATTTGGAGTAGTATTTTGATTTACATTGAGCTTTTTTTTTTTTTTTTATCTGGAACTGAACTAATAATAATATGTAAGATAAAAAGAATGTTTTTAAAACTGAACTAAAATAAAATTTGAATCAATAAGTTGGGAAAAAAAAAACTCTCTTAAAAAAAGTTAAATTGATCATACACGTTGATTAGAGTCATCAAGGGTATTTTAGTAATGTTCAACGGGTTAAGTTAAACCAGTTCAATTTTTGCTGGCCAGCCGGGAAAAAAATGAAAAAATGGTAGTAAAATAATTACATTTTTACAGCTAGAAATAACGTGGCGGGCAACCTAGGATTCGCCGCCATTTTATAATTCGATTTGAAATGTACGGCTCTGGGTATCTCTTGTTTTCCGCTTCTATAACCGAGAAACTAATTCTACGACGTATCACTGTTCATCGTGAACCTCACTCGCCAACTGTCACACTTTAAATTGCAAACTAAATATCCGGTGTCGCAATCTGATTGGTCATTGAGACTGTGACAGAAACTTCTGAGCACGTGACTTTCAATTTGATGTGCTAGCGCGTTTGAAGAATTACATATGGACCAACTTCTTCGCGGTAAAAATTGAAAAAAGATTAATGGGGGTGTATTTTAATTTCGTTATTGAGATCACTCATGACATGGAACGTCAAGTTGTGTGAGGGCAAAGCGCTAATAAGGCAAAACAGTGAAGGGCCAAGTTGTGGAGTGTGTGTGTGTACTGTTCATGTTATGGTGTTCTGAACGAGGAACCTACAAATTTTGGAGCAAATGATAGGGCTTTGCAAAGTCCAATGAGTATTTTATAGGATCTGTGCTTTTTTAGCTTTGGTTTCATATGTGCATATGTTATGTCAAGTAGACCTGTTAAAAACAGGTCAATCGGATCAGTTTTGGTCGGGTTAATTTCGGTTCGAGTCTAATTGGGTCGACCTATACTTGGGTATGGGTTGGGTTCGGTACGGATTGTATTTCGGGTTCGGGTTTATTCGGATTTGTACCTTTTCGGATCATCTTAGGTCGATTCATAAGGGTCGGGTCAATATCGGATCGGTTTTAGTTTAAAAAGTCGGTTACTTTTGGGTCGGCTTAAAATCGGTTTGTGTCATTTTGAATCGGATTCGGATACAGGTCCGAACTGTCGGGTCAATTTCGGGGTAAGCTATATTTTGAGCCTTCATTCTTAAATTTTCATTCAAATCACCAAATTGGGTCAACACTAAGTAAGGTTTAGTGTATAATCTTTAAATTCTTTGGTAAAAAATAATTATTTCCATTAAATAATAGCGTTTAACTAATTTTAGGTTTGATTTATTTTGGTTTCAGGTCAAGTTCGGTTTAGGTCGGTTTGAATCGGTTTGCGTTTAGTTCAGATCAAATCGGTTTCGGTTGTGAACGGTTCGGTTTCGATTCGGTTCGGGTCAAATTCAGATACGGATCGTCGTCGGGTAGAGCTGATCATGGACGGGACGGGCCGAAAAGCCCGGCCCTCCCAACCCGTAATTCGGGCGGGTATGGACAAGGTTTTTTTAATGGGCGGGTTTAGCCCGGCCCGTTTAAATAAATGGGCGGACAAGGACAACATAAAATGGCCCGTGGGCGGGCCCACCCGACCAGTTAAATATTTTTTATTTAAAAATTTGTGAGCTTTTTCTTTGTTTTTATGTTATTAAGACTTAATTTGTATGAGAAAAGATCATAATCATGATTATGTAGAGGATTACGCTTGATTTTAGAGTTAAGTTGCATACTAAGGGTGCGTTCTTTTCCACTTATTTCCACTGATTCTCACTGATTGAGTAAGGTCATGCCACTGATTCCCACTAATTGAGTAAGGTCCTGCCACTGATTTTTCACTGATTGAGTAAGGTTTTTCCACTGATTTTCATTGATTCAATAAGGTCCTGCCACTGATACTGTGAGTAGGAATGTGGGTCCTGCCAATGATTTCCACTGATTGAGTTCACTTATTCAATAAAGTCTAGGCACTGATTCTCACTGATTGAGTAAGGTTTTGCCACTTATTTTCACTGACTGAGTAAGGTCCAATAAGTGGAAAAGAACACACCCTAATAGTAAAATTACTTATCGCAAACAAAGGAAAACTCTTAAAATATAATTGAAAATTAATTTTTCATAAATCTCGTTAGCCCATGGGCAAGCCCGACCCATTAATAGGGTGGGCCATGGCAACCATTTTGAGCCCTGATGGGCGGATAAGGGCAATAAATTTTAGGCCCGTTAGACAATTTTTTCAACAAAAAACCCGTCCCGTGTCCAGCCCGAGCCCGCAAATCATCACCTCTATCGTCGGGTCAATAACATTTCAGTTTCGATTCGGATCATTTCGGAAAATCAGTTCTAAATCGGATTGCCACCATTCGGGTATATTCGATTACGATTTCGGATCAATCGGGTCTGGTAATCGGTTTCGGGTCAGGACTGCCAGGTCTAGACTTATATGTCTCTCCCAATATGATCAACACTTTTCCTATTAATAAATAAATAAATAAGAACAACATTTGTTTTTTGTTTTTTTTTATTATTTAGATTTTTTTTATAAGCCAGTCGGAGTATTTCTATAAGTGAATAAATTTATGATCAAAGATTAATCGATATTGTGTTAACTTAACCCATTCGTCAATATGGACTAAGCACATTGCATTGTCAAGTTTATCTTATAAGGATGATATGTTTCCTTTATCAAGACGATAGGATTGGCAATGAGCCATGAAATATGAAAGAATTTGTTTCCTTTCTTGTTCAATTAATTATTTTGATTTTGAGCCATCTTCTCCATTTTATTTGCTTACATGTCCCAATGCAAGGTTAGATTTTCTCGTTTTATTTTGTATCTTTGAATATTTTGAATTCAAAATTTGGCTAGATGGATTTCTAAACCCCATTTAGAAAGTGAACACCTTTATTAATTCTATTTAGAAAATAGAGAAAAAGTCAACTTCAGATACATATATGAATATGATATATGATTTACTTAACAATATAAATTTCTTATTTAAGCTAAAATTAGCACATTTCGGTGTCTAATTAAGGTGTTTCGAGACATTACATCTCTGGTTCAACTGCCTACACCCAATCACCCTATCTGTCGTGCCTCAAATGAAAAGGCCGGGAAAAAAAATCTTACAGGGAAAAACATTTTCCTTTTTCTATACATGAAAACTGAAAAGAACATAAAATTCAGTGAAAATTTCTGATGCTTTCCAAGGTATGGACACTATTTGTCCAGAACATTGAATGTAACATGTATAAATTTTGATCAACTTCAAAGGAAGGAATTAATACCAGTCTTTGTTTTTCTTGGAGGGAATTAATAACAGTCTTAAATTGACAGAGTAATATAGTTACAGAATTACCGTACGAAATTAAAGAAAATGACAGAACAACAACGTGAAGACTTTGTTACGACTTACGAATAATTTCTTCCCCCTTGCCCTGGTTTGACAGCTGTGAGAATTACATGGTATCTTGATGATCAAGCTATGGGTCGATAAGCAAAACATTCCTTAAACAAGAATGTTTATAATTGAATTGAATTCAATCAAACAAAATACAGAAATTAGTCGGCTTGTACGTTTCTTATAAATCACGACTTCCCTCACGTGACCTTCCAAATTAATCTATTAACTGTTATACTAGTATTAATATTAATATTATTAATTTTTAGGCTGCTGTTATTGCCAGACCAATAAATACTATTTCCAGACCACTAATATAATTAGTTGACAATCTAGCCCTTTCTTGTAAAAAGGCAACACGAATTATTCTCTCTTTTCAAATACTAATTTGTGTACACTTGCCTTATTTTCAATATTGAGTATATGACCATTTTAATCATAATGATACGCATATAAGAATCTTGTCCAAAAATATATATTGCACTTTCATTCATACAAAATATTCAATAAATTAAGTGTTCATATACATCGGATGAGTTGATCAAACAATATATCTCATAAAACAATTCGCAAACCATATACAAGCATTTAGAAAAACTTAAGAGTGATGGGCATGTTGATCGGCAACCGTAATTCGTGAACCGAAAGCTTCTAAAAGTTTCAAGATTATCACTTTGATTACAATATTATTGAGTGAGCAGCCATCTAATAAGTTTCGGACTAGTAGTTAACTTGCCAAACTATCAAATTCTACTTTTCTAGGTAATTCATGTATTCCTTCTGATGAAGGATTCTTCTTCCACTTTGATGCACCATTGAATGGGTATGATAATGGATTCTTCTTCCACGTTTACAGCAATTGCTGAAAAAGAGCACAAGAATGGCATTGGAACGATTAAGGGAAAAAAAAAACTTAGTTGTCATGAATGTAAATTTGCTAAATTGTTGGAGTTGAAGGATCTCTAATTATAATGTCTTTTTATTAATTTATGGCCGCTGTTATTGCCAGGTCATAAAATACTAATGCCAGATCATTAATTTCTTGAGTTGACAATTTAACCCTTCATATTAAAAAGGCAAAAAAAAAATATTCTCTCTCCAATATCTTTGATTAGCTTTATTTACAAACAAATTTATGGAAGGACATTAAAATTAGGGATCCAACAACTCCACTAATTTAGCAACAAAATTGGAAAGGAGATTGAGGATGTCACGTCACAATTATATTGCTCTCTTTTTATTTCTCATCTAGCTCTTTGAATTTCCATGTTCCATATCTTTTCTGATATATAACTTCCCATACGTTTTATTTTTATACACGTGTTATAGCCACTATAGCGTACCTTTCTTTACTCAAATTCTAATTGCATCCTCTATGATAGTGGAAAAGAAAAGGGAGGAAAATGATCAAGCAAATGAACGTTTGCATTTGATAATTAATTCTGTTTGTCGATTGCTGCTGATGATCAATTACATGCCTAAGCAAATGAACGTAATCGCATATTTCAACTACTGTACTTTATTAGATCTTTTGTGTTTAAAATGTATGATATAGTGGTTTTTTTATTAATTTATTGGATAGTTTGTATGAATGAAAATCTTTTTTGTAATTTTGGAAAGATTTTCTTTAGTTGTCATTATGATTAAAATATATAGATACACAAAATGTAAATAAGGAAGGGTAAACAAAGCCATAACTTAAGTTGCCTAATTAATATGAAGGGTTAAATTGTCAATTCAGAGAATTAATGACCTGGCATTAGTATTTTTTGATCTGGCAATAACAGCGGCCTAATTTATTTGTAAATAAGGCTATTAATAATAGAGGAGAGAGAACATGTGATTTGCCTCATTAATATAAAGGGTTGTATTGTCAACTCACATTTTTAATGGTTTGACATTAGTATTTTCTGGCCTGGCAATAACAACAGCCAATTTTTATTATAATCACAGTATTAGCAATAACTATTGGTCTTTACACAATATCTGACAGAAAAAGCCAAAATTTTCAATCATCGCCAATCTAATTAGAGTAGTGAAGACTATTACTCGTACATGTTTTTTTGCTCTTCAAAGACTATTACTCGTACTTGAATTGGGTAAATTACTTGGGAGTAGATGGTCACAGTCAAAATCACGAGGACGAGGTTGATAGTCACCATCAAAATCATGATTTTGTACAAAGGCTCGTGAAGGAGCGTGCGTGGTTGAGTAGATATGATCTCATTCATATTTAATAATCAAAGTCGAGTTTTCGAATTTTGCATAGGTATGAAGCAACTTTATTAAATCCATTGATCAACTGTCCTATCTTTTAAGACGTCTGCAAGCCAGCACAAGAATTAGGCATTGTGATCGACGCTAATCTATAAAAAAAAAAGAATATTGTCCCTAAATTGTTGTTAAATTTTGTGTTCTTGTTTCTCAATATTTATTATTTGGTTCAATTGTCGTATTGTTAGTCACCTAGGAAGGAAATCGAATTATTTCCTAAGAACTCATTTTCTAATAATGGTTTCCTTTTGAGGTCATGTCGATCTTTTTCTTCTTTTCTTACGCTTGTATTTTGGCCAAACAGAGACGATGGCACGTACAAACTACAAAGCCTTCCTCTCGGAAAAGTGAAACGAAAATGAGAAAAGAGACTTTAAAAAAAAAAGAAAAAGAAAGGCATGCACGTACGAATGTGTAGTGCCACGCCTAGCTAGCACGTCTGCACGTGGAATTTGAAGACAAAAAGGAAAAAGGAAAATATGGGACGCTTCTGATTTCATCATGGGAAAAAGGTTTCAGCTCCCATGATGTCTGTCGTACCAGTCCACGGTCCACCACATTTATTCTTCTCTCATGCATTCTTGAAATTAAACACCTGCCAAGAGCTTCACTAATCACTACTCCACTAGCCTCCTCTTTTTTCTTTTTTTCTGTTTTTTTTCTTTTTTTCTTTCTTCGTCCAAGTGGTTGTGTGGGTTGTATTAAAATAACCCAAAAAACAAGCATACAACCTAAAGATCATACACAGAAAGAAGTTCTGCGGGTCTAAGGAACCCACAACACGAGAGGAGGCCGCATGTCAAGATTTTGGTTATATGTTATATGTGCAGGCTAACTTCATAGTATAATTGGAGCACAGCTGGTTGAGGCATGTTATGGCCCCTCTCTTAGTAATTTTTAACCAGTGTTCGAACCCAACCACTTGCAGATTACAATTGTGTTTCTTCGGACCCCCTCCATCTTTCATCCTGGCTTCGTCCCTGATTGCAAAACACATCAGTAAACTCCTAAATTAAAACCAAGCAACCAAGTTGTTATCCGGCCTTGTAAGTTGTAAGGTCTTATTTCACCAATCCATCCGTAATTGTGTTTGCACACTCCTCGATCTATGAACAATAGAAAATTTGGGCCACCGTCCTTTTATACTTCTAATGAAGTTCAACTCAAATCTAACATTCTAAGGCCCATCTATCTTAGAATTACACCAAGATATATACCGGTACACTTTTAAGAGTTCCATTTAGACATTACGCAACTATAACACTAACCATGCACTTCAGAATTGCCCCATTATTTTTAACGTTTGATCGTAACCAAGGAAAGAAATAACAGAACTATGTACCAAGGCAACACAATATTGGAAGTTTTTTTTTTCTTTTTCTTAAGAGAGACCACTAATTACGTTGCGATATGCCTAATCCTTTACTCCTTGATCCTGGTAGAGTGGTAGTGTTATTGGTCGGAGAGTTACGTAATGCATCCATTAGCAAAGACAAAAGTCAAGCAAGCACTCTTGGGTTCTGGCCCCACATTGAGCCAAGTGAACCATTAGCAAAATGACAAGTGAGATACATACTTTATAAATACACCAAAAGAAAATACTATGTACTATTATCAATTAATTAATAGTATATTGTTATACCGTTTAGATTATTGGTTGCTCAAAATTTTTACGACTAATCTCCATAAGTCAAATATGAGCACCAAGCCCAAGAGTCTCTGGTTTTCATCTTTTTATTTTCATTTTTCATTTTTATTTTCATTATGGAATACACTTTGATCAAAGTAATTACTTAATTAACCACACCCAAAATATAGCAACAAAATTAAACAGGGAAAAGAAAAGATGAATAAACAAAGTAGCTTTTAAACTTAAGATGCCATTAATGTTAGCAAAAACCGGCTAATCATACTCATCATAATGTTTCCACATAATGTTAAGTGCATACATTGGGAGACAAATATCCTTTACTTGCAGTTTTGGGGATTTCACTTGTGTGAGGACTGATCTGATGACCGAGTATGATCAAAAATTCAAAAATGCTATGTATATTTACTCAAAGAAAATTCATATACTCTCTTTCCGTGTTTGTAAATTGCTTGGAGTTTTATTAGTTTATTGTTATACTTTTAGTTGTCTAGCTAATTGTGATTATATAAATAATTATAGGAACAAGAACTGGTTGGAGTAATACATTTTTCATCTAATAAAATATACCCCATTAGGAACTTAGTTGATGGTACATGCATGATATAGTTTACAACGACCAATGTAAAGCAACGTAGGAATGATTAAGAAAATAGACAAGCAATGTTCCCAATGATATTTTCTCTTGAGAAAAGCAAAAAAAAAAAACAAAATGAGTATTTATATATTTGTGTGAATATTGTTGAAATCTATATATGTAGTGTACTTGGGAAGAAACAAATGACTGATTAATTTCACGGAAAATAAATAATTTTATTCTAAGGAAAATAATTACTCTGTATTTGAGGGATTTATAGAAGAAAACCAAGAATTAATCCCTATGTTTCCTCTATTAATAATCCCCAAAAAAACAAAACAAAACAAAACAAAAACTAGCATTAACGAACAAGATCTGTTGTGAAAAGAAGGGCCATCACAAGGCAAACAACCATAACTTTTATATTTTACAGTACAGTTTACTGTGTGTTGGCATTAGAGACAGCTGCATTTGCGCGGATTTTAATGGTTGGGTGAATATTACCCCCCTCCCAAGTTAACAGGCGTCAAAAAAGGCTGGGATTATAAGATGCCCACATTGCTAGTGGTAACAATTTTAAAATAACTTACTTACTCAAAATAGTATATCATGTTACTAGATTCTGAGAATTCCCATAAATAGTAATTTCTTTAAGGTTGTTTCTTAAGCTTCTCTTTCAAGGAACAGATGTTTTATTATTCTCTCACCATTTCCTTTCTCCAATCATACATCTCCCTCTAATAGTCATAGGATACGTTTGATAGAGCTTATCCGGTCGGTTCAATTCAGTTCAAGTGTCAATTCAGTGAAATCAAATTCAGTTAAATGATGTCGAGTTCAGTTCAATGGTGCTGAGTTCAGAAATATACTTTTTGTCTCACATATCAAACTGTGTTCAATTCAGTTCAGTTGTGTCCAGTTCAGTTCAGTAGTATCCAGTTTAGTGATGTTGAATTTAGTTTAGTTTAGTTCAGTTCTGGTAAGTTCAGCTCTAACAAACGCACCCATAATTCATCAAGCGGCTACCCTATTTCATGACTCATACTCACCGTTAAACGATTTTAGTACTTTTGGGTCTCTGTTTTTTTAGTTGCTGATAAGATGAGAGCAATAAAATTAGCTCAATTTGAATTGGCTATGGCATTATAAATTCGCAAAACTCGTATGAGACGCCTCAAAGTGAGGCGACTTAAACAATTATGATATCATATTGTCGTTATATTTGGCTATAGAGGTGGTCTCGCCTTAAGGCGGCCTCATAAATTATATGTTGCACTTCTAACATGGTGGTGCAAAAACTTCGCACTCCATATTTAGATTATGTCGTTAAGTTCTAAGTATGTTTCATGCAATTTTTATGAATTATGGTTATAATTTTGTTTGAAATTAAGGCAAATTCTCTTTCTACTGAACAAAATTGATATTAATACATGAGAGAAAAATTGCGTCTTTCAATTGAATTTACTACTAATCAAATAAGTGGAATATTAATGAAAAATTGCAACGATTAGTTGTTCTTTGGCTCTGTTTGATTCACCTTAATTTTACTTAAATTCAGTTCAGTTCAGTCCAGTTCAGTTTATGCGTAACTTTAGCACTCATATAACTTTTTATTCCGAAATAATTTCATGATGATAATTATGTAATCGGAAAGATCTCAAATCATACTTTCAAATGAGTCCAATATTGACTATGTTTGGACAAATTTTAAATGGTTAACGGTCAAGTTTAAAAAATCAATTCAGTTCAGTTCAGTTCAGTTCAGATCAGTTTTATCCAGGTGAATCAAACGAAACCTTTGTTTGTGCAATGATAAGTTGTAGCAACTAGAGGAATATATATAATGTCCCGATAGTTGGAAGTATCATTTCCAATTATGGAATTAAGGGTTTGATTTCGATTACTCTTTGTGCTCTGTAAAACCCCAAAAAAAAAACGAAAAAGAAAAAAAAGAACTTTGGCGAGAAGGATAAGATTAGGCCTATATAATGGTCTGTTTTTACCAGTCAAATGACGATTAAACCAAATTCACCAGACTTATCTCCGAAGTTAAAAGAGTGAGTGAGAGGTCGGCAAAAATTTCACGCCCTTGGGTGATCAAATATCAAGAGATTAAAGATAAGTTAATTTAAGGTAATGGACTGAAGTGCACAGTAAAGAATCACATGCATGCTCTGCTCTCCAGGCCATCTCCTCGCTTTTTTGAGTGATTCGCAGTCAAATATTCACACTCTTTTGACCAATTAAAAGCACCACATCTTTCGCCAAATCCGGCCTTCGCCTTGAAATGGAAAGGAAGATTTCTGTGTCTTTTTCGAGTTAGTTCTACTTCTTGTTTTTAGTATACTTCTCTAGATATGATTTTCGTAGGTATTTGATATCTGTTAAGAAAAACACATACACAGGATTAGTGAGAATCAGTGGCTAGACCTTATTGAATCAGTAAAAATCAGTGGCAGGATCTTACTCAATCAGTGGAAATCAGTGACAGGATCCACATTCCTACTCACAGAATCAGTGACAGGATCTTATTGAATCAGTGAGAATCAGTGGAAGGACCTTACTGAATCAGTGGAAATCAGTGGCATGACCTTACTCAATCAGTGAGAATCAGTGGCAAGACCTTACTCAATCAGTGAGAATCAGTGGGAATAAGTGGAAAAGAACGCACCCACAATCGAAATAAGTCTTGTGTGAGACCAACTCACAAACAAATAAGGTAATTATTTAGAAATGTAGGGGTCACTTATGATGAGCATTCACCCTTGTTTCATTGAAAATTAATTTTTGTCTTATCAAAAGTTACGAAAACACCTTCTTATATAAGTTTTTATGATCGTTATATTTTGTTTGGTAAATTCAAGTCTTGATAGTTGAAACGGTGAAAACCTTTGTAAAAAGAACGGTAAAACAGCATTTGTGAGACGATTTGAACTAAATAAAAATTAAGTAGGCTGAAAGCCTGTGTAGAAATTGATCATTCCAGCGGGATAGTGCCTAATAGGATGGGTGGAGCTGCAGAGCTAGAGCACTATGAAAGTGGGAAGGACAAAAGGATGGCGTCGCTCGGACTCGAACCGAAGATTTTGGTTGCGTTCTTTTGAGTTTATACAATCAGTTCAGTTTAGGTGTCAATTCAGTGATTTTTAGTTCAATTAATGATCTGTTCTCCACAACTTTTCCCTGAAGTATTCAGTAAAATTCAGTTCAGTTCAGAAAAATTCAGTAGAGTTCGGTAAATCAAAGAACAAATTTACACTTTGTAATTGTAGTTTCACTAAAAATAAGTTCAGTTCAGAAAAATTTAGTTCAGTTCAGTAAATTTCAGTTCAGTTCAGTATTGTGCAGATAAATTCAGTAAAAAGAAGGTGAAGAGAACAGACCCTAAGTGATGTTTAGTTCAGAAATATACTTTTTGTCTCACATATCAAGTTGCGTTTGTTAGAGTTGTATTTACAATAACTAAACTGAACTGAATTTGTAATACTCCGCATTATTATTCATTTTAGAATAATAATTACTTAAAAAGAGAATGCAATTTTGGATTTAAAATAATAATTGGGCTCATGATTTAAAATGCCTAATTAATGTATGGGTTGTTTTGGATCCAATTAAATTAATTGGGCCAAAATAAAAGAAAAAAATTGGGCTTGATTATTTTAGGATTGGCCAAAAATAATTAAGGCCTAATTAGGGCCATTATTTTCGGCCAAGAGCCGAAAATATGGAGCAAAATCAGTTTTTATTTTGTGAAAATTATTTCCTAAAAATGTGGATTTTGAGAGGGTTTGACTGGTTATTAGTTGGGAAGTTGAAGGAGAAAATGAAGGAGTGAAATTAGGGATTTGGTTTCCTAATTGGACTCAACTTCCTCACTCATCAACTTAACCTAGACAAAAAAAAAAAAAAAAAAAAAAAGCCACTCATCTCTCACTCTCTCAAACTCACGCACGACACCAGGAGCAAAAGAAGAGTAGTTCATCACTATCTCACAATTCATTCTTTGCTCAGTTTTAATCCTTGATTTTCAAGTAAGTGTTCTAAACTTGTTTTCTTTGATTATTAAAAGCTTTTAGATTCAATTCAAATATGAGTTTTATGAACCCTAATCTTGTTTGAGTAAACCCTAATTTAGTTTTGCCTAGGGTTTGCTATATTCTATTATTTTTGCATGATAGGATCATGATTAGGGTTTGGGTTGTTGTTTTATTGAATTGAATCAAAGTTTGAGTTCAAAAGGTTAGATCTTTGTAATTTAATTAAATCAGGAAATTTATTAATTGTGGATTTAATTAGATTAGGGTTTGTTAAATTTGTTTAACAAAAAAAAAAAAAAAAGAAGAAACCGTGTGGTGCATGGCTGTCCCGACAGCCTGCCGGCGGCCAGCCGCTGCTGGCGGCATCCCAGTGGGGCCCGCCAGTGGTGGTTGGTGTTGGTGGTGTTTTGGTGTTGACTTGTTTTGACTTGTTGACTTGTTTTTAGGGTTTTTGGAAAGTTTTCTAATTTAGTTGTGAAAATTGTCGTGGAAACTTTGAGCATGCATGAGTAACTGAAAATTCCAGCAACTTAATTAATTATCGTGATTGCCTATTGCTAAGGGTACTAAATCATCTTTAAGGTTAATAAAGTGGTTTAGAAGTCAAAGTATTGACTATTGTGTATTGTGGATTTGTTAGGACCCATTGACCGCGTTTGAAACGTAAGGAGCTTACGTTGTTGATTGTCGTGATTGCCTATTGCTAAAGGTAATTCATGTCTAGATGAATTATGTCATCTCTTTATCATAATTCATATCTATTGGGATTTGTATTCATTTGTCTAGTATTGGATTGAGAATGTGAATTCATATTTGGACTTGTGAGTATTCGAAAAGGGATAATTAATGTTTATTTTCTTGTGATAATTCGTATATAATTATATGTTAGTGAATGCATGTATAATGTTGGAAATTCACTTTGTGTAGCAATGTCTACTTGTTAATATTCATGTGAGGAGATGCATGTTTTATTATTGGTTATTGAACGAAAATTATGTTAATAATTATTCAATTGGAATATAGCTTGAAATTGCTATTTTTGGTATCATGTTAGTAAGCATGTGAATCATGTTAGAAGCATGTTACTTCAATAAGTTGAAATGAACTTTGACTATTGAATTAGGTGGTTTTGAATTGAGGCCTAGATGCCATTCATGTAATATGCCATCGGAAATTTGTAACCATATTGTGTTACTTGAGTGCCAAGATTATGTGTATTACTTGTTATGTGATCACCATATTAAATTGAATTGAGAGTTAAGACTTTTTTGGTAATGGATCCACTGAAGGATGCGATTGGGAATTTGTCACTGGTTACGTTGAGTGGTTCCATTGGTTATGGCCACAATGTATTTAGTTAAAGCTTGTATCCATACAAAGAGCAATTGGGCAAGTGAAGTTTTGTGGATAAAACTGTTCTTCTTGTAAACCTAAGGGTTGAGATTAGGAACATCTAGAAGTACTTCGGGAGTCATCTATACTCCGGGACGGTTGATCCCTCTTTTGCCATTGTGCACGGGACTAAGATCCTATTGAATCGACTGCGGTTGGTTTGACAATTCATGCGATTCTCTTCTCTCTAATGAACTTGGCTAATGGATAATAATAAATATGAGATTTATTATTTGTTGATTATTGTGTCTTTAAGTTTAAAGCATGTTGTCTTTATTTTTCTTAAAGTATGGTCACTATTTTTATTGGATTAAGTATATGGACTTAACTTGGGAATTGAAATGGATTATGTGGTTATGAATTACTCAGCGTAGCTGATTGGTTGTTTTTCTTTGTACTTGTGTTTGTTGTCCATTACTCTTCAATGGTGGACCTATGATGAAGCTATATGGAATTCGTTTATATGGGGGGAGTATATTGACAGGATTTGTAGCTCAAGGAGTAGAGCTAGTGAGAAGGCGACAAAAGAAGATTGTAAATCTTCTAAGAACATTTATTTTATTGTTTAGTTTGGAACTTCTTTTACTATTGGGATATTATATTGTAATGAGATTAATTCTCTTGCATGAGAATTAATAAGTTTAATATTTCTATTTCATTTTGGATTATTTGTTTTAAGTTAGTTGGAAAAGATAGTTAATATTTAATTATCTAGTATGTATGTCTGGGATATATAACATTTATTTTCTTTCTAGACTTGTATTTAATTTGAACATTAAATACGACGGTGACGCTTCAAATTTCTATGGTTTTTCCGCTGCAACACGTGATTTTAAATGGTTTTAAATTAGACGAAAATTCGGGGTGTTACAGAATTCAACATTACAAAACTGGATACTAATGAATTGAACTGGATACAACTGAGATGAATTGAACACAAATTGATATGTGAGACAAAATGTATGTTTCTGAACTCAGCACCACTGCAGTGGCGGAGCCAGGGGGCTGGTGTAGGCCATGGCCTCCCCCATGGTCTGCAAATAGGGGTGTTCATTTTCGGGTATCCGAAATTTCGGATTCGGATAGTCCGATATCTGTTATCCGAAAAATATTTAAATTTTTTATTTTTTATCCTATTTTGTGCCTAATATTTTGAAAATGTGAGCCAAATATTTCGGATAATTTTCGATATCCGAAAATTTTGGAAAATGGTATTCGAACCCGTATCCGAAATTTTGGATATCCGCTTTTTCGGATATTTTCAGTTCGGATATTCGGGTTTTCGGATTGAATGCTCGGGTTCGGATATTTTTGAAAGCCCTATTTGCAAATGCAATAAATATTACAAATGCATTCATTGCACACAAAGCTCTAATTGGCATGCTGGCTTTGCTTTTCAACTTAATGCATGCGTTGATTCTTGATCAGGTCCGTGTTCGAGTGCGTTGGCTAGCATTTTTTTTTTTTTTATCATTTTGTTCCTTATATTGGGTTTTTGTCTTTATTTGTCAATTTTTTTTTTTTTTTTTATTTATCATTTTTTATCATTTTGTTCCTTATATTGGGTTTTTGTCTTTATTTATCTCTTTTTTTTTAATAAGGTAAGGAGGCCCGCTCCCAGACTGGCTCATCTCGGGTTTTAGGCCCAGAAACTTAGTGGGCAGGCATTTGGGAGAAGGGGGAATAAGGGAAAAGGGATCCTAAATGTCCCTAGTGGGATTTGATTTTTGGTGGTGGGTAAGGAAACCAAGGATGAAACCACTAGACCAACTTATGTTGGTTTGTCTTTATTTATCTTGTCCATAGTGCGTTTCTTCTAATCGTTAGTGATTAGATTTCAAAAAAAAAAAAAAAAGAAGAAAAAGAAGTGATTTGGTTAGATTTTTTTTCCCTCTTGATTTACTAGAATAGTTTAGCTTAATGTCTAAATTTTTACCACTTTCTTTTGACTTTTATTTTGTTGTCAATACCTTGTGTCCATAACATTTTTTGGGATCTTGATTATTAGTACAAGTGTGGTTGAATTTATAGTTCAATTGATGACTATGTAATATTCTTTCTCCATAGAAAAAATATTTAGATCGCATAAAATACTAATAATTTTTTAATTGAGTGAGGTATTATTTGAATTCCTTTTACTAAAATTGAGAAGTTTATTTTGAGTAGACGTAATACATTTATTTTCGGTCCTCCCAAAGAAAACATCTTGGCTCCTCCACTGCACCACTGAATCGAACTGAACATTATTTAATTGAATTTGAAATCATTGAATTGATACCTGAACTGAACTGAACTGAACTGAACTGGCCGTGTAAGCTCTAACAAACGCGCCCTTAATGGTGTCCAGTTCAGTTTAGTGATGTCCAATTCAAAAATGTTCAGTTCAATTCAATTCAATTCAATTCAGGTAAATTCAGCTCTAAAGAATGTACCCCTTCAACGTGTTAGACTAACGTGATAACCAACTACACCACGACACCACGTCCCCATTATGTCCTAATCAAGTTCCGAATTTTTTTCCAACTGCTATGAGAAGTTAAGTCTAATTACTTCGCCTCTCAATCTCGCTCTCAATAAGGTATTACATCATAATACTTGGTTCAACTTATACAGGACATATTCTTGTCTTGTTTCTTCTTTTTCGTGGGATAAACGATACAATTAATGAGCATAGATAAGTTGTGTTCCTTTTGTCCTTCTCATGTCGCATTATGTGCCATTCTTTATTTTATTTGTTTTTGAAGCGATTTAATTAAGATATAAAGTTGATTGGATTACACAATGTCCAGGTGAAACACATATAAGCCCAATCGAGGTTCAATCTTAAACCCAATTGGCCATTAGGAATTAGGAAGATAGAACATCATACAGTTACACTTAGAGCATTGTGTAGTAGCATTGATAACACTACACAAGATCAACCTACCAAGAAAAAATTGCCTTTAGGTCCTCTAGGTTTGATAATGATACAGGACCTTATAGTCTAATAGCATCTCCAATACAAGGTTTTTATGGTAGATTTGTGCGGAAAAAACTTTTTATAAAAATGTCATCCCAATAGTGATAAACCTATAAAATTCAAGTTTGTACAAATCGTTCCTGGTTTATAGGCTATAATGTGTTACATATAAAAACTTTCTTAGAGGTTTGTAGCATTACGACATAGAGGTTTGTATAAATGAAATTTTAAATTTAATGATCTGTCTAAGATAAATAGCCTTTAAAAATTTGTAACATTAGAGATGCTTTAAGATTAGGATCTTACTGTTATTTCAATAGATTATGATTGTATACCACCAATCTCATTTAATATTAATAAATTTTACAACCCTTTATGTTTCAAAGCTAGCAAGGGCAATTGAAAAGTATATTTAGGCCATTACATAAAAGAGGCTACATAGCTACTTATATACTCCAAAAGGCTATTTATATGTTTTGAAATTCATAGCCAAGCTAAATTTGGGCCGTTAATTGTTTTGATAGCTAGAGACAAAAAAAATGGTGTTAAAGAGAAGTAAATGTTATATAGAGTCAAAACCGGAGCAACTGGGGTTTGTCTTGTGACTTGAAGACAGTGGGGGGATGACCGGCTTTTTATCTCGTCCAACTGACAAATGACAATAAAATCCCCGGTTTGCAGTTTCAACCGGTGACCGGCGCCGTTCACGGCCACAGTCAACTCATCTCCTCGGCACGTGTACTTGTCCATGTGGGGCTGACGCGGCCACGCTTTGCCAAAATTTAACACAAACCTAAATAAAAACAAAAAAAATAAAACAAGTTCTGTTTTTGTATAATTGTATTTGTGGGGGTTATGTCCATTTGTTCCTAGCTAGCTGCTATAATTTGGGTATCTGGCTGTTGTATTTTAGTTGTATGGTTTAGAATCCCACCATCAGAAATTTTTGGAGGCCTTTAAGCTTCGGGAAAGAGAGATTTGCATTTAGGAGGATAAGGAGGTGCCTCGAATTAGGGGATTTTTATTTTGCACTTTTTTTTTTTTTTTTTTATAACTTTAAAACAAATTTCCCCCAAATCACCTATTCAACAGACTTCAATTAATTAATTTGTTTTTCTCTTTTTCATTAAGTAAGCAATATTACTATTGGCCATATTTTTTTTCTTTGAGAGGGGAATATGAGACTTTCATTCATAGAAAAGTCATACGACATATAGATCGAAAATAAACATAGAATATATACTAAATCAACAGTAACAATAACAAATCTGCTTACAAAACAATTAACTAGAATACCCGAGCGCGACTCCCAACATGCATAGTAACCATGTGCTTCCTTTGATGCTTCATCTTTAACGGAAGTGGAGATCTTCACCGCAAGTACCGTAATTGTTTGCTCACAAAACGTTGTATGATACCATCAATCTTGTGCATCCCGTCCCCGAATTCATATTACTTGATACTAAATCGCACAATAAGCGAAGAGAGGATCCTACAAAGAGGAAAAATATAAAAATCCCTAATAACTCCACAAGAGGGAGAGAAAATTTATTCCACTTAGAGTGCATAAACTAGAAATCAATGACAAAAAGAGGTGGAAAACATGAATCACAGGCCGGGAATGGCCTAAATCGGCCCTCCCGGCCTGAAAATTTGTTCTAGTAAGGGTTAGTGGTTGAGAGAAGAAGAGGAGACGCAAAAAGAGAGGCTAGGATTTTTTTGTTTACTATTGGCCATATTGGGTAACCTTTTCGCGAGGATTACACAAATTTGATTCTAATACTGAATTGAATTAATGCTAATAAAGATCTAGGGATACCGGACATATCAAATTTACATGTCCTGTGTTGAACTTTTTTTGGATAACTAATCGACTGTATGGTTTCCATGCTGTACCTGAACTTCATCACAATGTTGGACAATAATCATTCGTACATCATGCAGAAGATTCCGTATCTATCAGGGTGCATCCCATTTTCCAATTAAAGCTTGATAACAACCAAATATCACCTTCTAATTGAATGTACTGATTATCTCGTGAAACTGCATCACGTATTCCATTCTGCATTGACGTGGCTTTTGCAATCAAAATAGAAGTCGTTCATAACTTTTCTACTCTACTATATATTGGAATTTGGAACACATCTTGAATTTCGGAGAATAAACCAATACGCAGCTGAAGAACTCAAAAAAAAAGCATCAAAATTAACTTTAACGAGCCCATCCTCTAGATTATGTATGATGCTTATTAGCGGGTTGATTCACCTCCAATCAATATACTTATAAATGTACCTTAATAATAATAATAATAATAATAATAATAATAATAATAATAATAATAATAATAATAATAATAATAATAATAATAATAATAATAATAATTAATAATTAATAATAATAATTATAATCTACGACCGATACTACATAATCATTCGCAGAATGCAGTTGTCGGATAACCAACCAAATAAGCATGCGATTATCACTTTAGTTGCCCTGTTTGCAACTCTAGCCCTTTTGTATTCTCCTCAATCAATACTCTCGATTTCCAACTTCTAAATCTTCTATCATTATTGGGATTGGTTCTTGTGCACAACCTTTATCATCCCTCATGAGCCCTATAACCTCTTTTACGCAGCTGGATCTTAAAAGACCATTCCAATAGCTCATTAAATGTAGTGGTGTTTGGCAAGCAATCATACATTCCCATTGAAGTATAGTCATCTCATCAATGCATTGTATTTCAAAGTGTTTGGGGAAGATAGAGGAGCGAGTACATCTTTGACATATATTCTTCAACCTTAATTGGCTACTTAAAAATTTGACATATGCACCCTATTACTATTAACGACATTAATTGAAATAACACATGAGAGCCAATGATTAGACAATAATTAGTGAGCAAAGATTGGGTCTCTAATTATGATTGGCAGAAGATTAAGGGAGTAATATTATTGTTATCAAGTCCAACTCAGCAAAGGAACATATGGAGTACACAATTCGCCACATAAAATGGTGTACATGCACTCAAAAAGCCAGAAATTCTTGGTGGGGTTCAGCTACTACTAACTTTATACCGTACAAATATAACAAATTGTCGTCAAATAGAGACAAAACCCAAGTACAAATTTAGAGTTATTTTAAAATAAAAAATAGTTAATCAAAGAGTCAAAGTACACAAAAATAATTATTTTTTGAAGGGAAAATAAATAATGTTAAGGCAGTGATTACTGATTAGGTGAAGGTGAGATTTAACGGTACCTGATTTTCGGGCGACCATACCCTTCTCCACTCGTGGGCACGACCTATTGCCGGGGAGCTATTTTTTCTTTTAAAATAATTTATGCACCATTTTACTTAATTAGCTACATAAGTATTTCACAAATATCTCATAAGCAGATTATTATGAGGTGGCAAAGTATAATGTTTATAATGTACTTCCAAGTTCCAATACGTACATGAGATGGGTCGTTTGGCCTTAACATTAGTTAATTATTACTATAATGCTACTGAGATACTGTCGAAGTTCAAAATCCAAGTACAAGTGTAGTAGTGGGTCGGTATTTCTTATTTTCTTTTATTCGGTTAGATATGAAACAACTTATTTTATTCATTTATTTTTAGGATGATCCCTTACTTAACTTGTATGTGATATTACTCTCTTCCTACTAAAACGGCTAACAACTGAGTATTAAGTATTCGAACAATATTAAACTCATAGTTGTGAGGTTGGATTTCATGGCAAAGATCATGGTTCCCACTAAGTCCTCTTTGCTGAGTCTGTCTGCAATATTTATCTTGTTAGCTTGCCTGGTGTGTGTGGTTTGCAATTACAAGCTATTGTATACACTCGAAATTTATGCAGTGCACACCTTAAGAATAGTGGTTGCGGATTCTCGTATAAAAAAATAATAATAATATTGGAACAACAACGGATTACTACAAAACATAAATCTATTATTTTTCTCTATTGTGAGATTTGTGACAAGTATTTGGGTACGAAGAGGAAGTATGTCGGCATGCTTTTAATGTAGTACATTCAAAGCTAATGCAAATATGCAATTAATTTTCTTGATTATATTGTTATTATTATTATTATTATTAGTTTTTTTTTTTTTTGAGCTTGGTGTTGTTTGCAACTTGGGTACTTGCAACGGAATTGCTGTTAGATTTGGGAGTGTGTATTTTTTTGAGAGTGTGTATTTGTTTATCATAATTTTTTTTTATTTTTATTTTTTTGTAATTTTGGTGAGACATGGTTACTTTTCAATAAAATTAGAGTCACTCTTCACCATAAGTGACCGTGACCCCAACTGACTGCTAAGTCTCAAAATTAAATATATAAATATGCTCATCGAGGCACGACGCTGGGGTGGACCTTGTTGTCGCAATTTGATGCTATAATTTATTATGCTTTTTTTGGCGCAACGGTATATTGAAGAGGTTCTACAGACATTACATATTGTTACTGACCAGAGGGCAATCAAATATTAACCTTTCAAAATTTAACAATGTGCAGAACATCTTCGAGTGGCACTGTAAAGTGTCAAGAGGTATCTCAATATTTATATAATGTATGAATTTCGAACAGTTGCTAGTCGATATTAATGCTTGCTGATTTATTTGACTTCTGGGGATTGATTAATCAGGACTTGTATTTGATGAGAAACAATATATAGTTGATTTTACAGGACGTGGTGCAGCACTAACTTTGTCGCAGTATTTGAAAATGAAAATTTCTGCACAATAATCTTCCTTTGATTCTCAGAACGTTAATTTTTGGACCACCCTTTTGTTAACTTTGATTTCGGCGCCTATGCTAGACAGTGGACATTGCTAGTTGTAGATGTGTGGCAAGACTGGCTATGGGTTCAACACACGAGTCTTTAAATTCGAATGATCAATGAGATCTTAGTCTAGTTGTAGATGTGTACTCTTCGAAAATCTTGTTGGATTTGCAAAGCCTAGGCTGACAATTGTTTAGCTTGATTTTATTTTACTTGGGCGTTTAATACACGCCTTCTATTTCACCAAAAAAAAAAATGTTTTTGCCGGAAGACGGATAGCTGAAGAGTTTAGAACTCGGCCCATCGCACTGCTTTGGCCCATTGGCCATTCCAATGGATGGGCATTGGGCAGGACAGGGCTTTCCGTATGTTGCTTTTTAATGAATCTGGGTCGGATGCATTTATTGGTCCACTAGATAAACCTAAAACCCACGTTCTTCCGCTGGGCCTGGGGTTGGAACACAATCTCTCTCTCACTCTCTCTGTCAATTGAACATCACAGATTTGTTCATTGGACTTCTTTTTTTTTTGACAAAGGCAATTACGAGGGGGAATGCTCATAAGCCCACAACACTCAAATGTCACCCTCAATCCTAAAACAGAGGCAAACTCTAGCATTGAACTACCCAACTTATCTCATGTTCATTTGACTTTCGATTGATTGAATTGCTGCCCTCAATCAATCTAGCCTCGCTAATTAGCAATTTTTTTTATTTTTATTTTTTTTTGCTTTTTAATTTGTCTATTCAATCATAATTCCTTTGATTGAATTGCTTCTTGTTTCTCTTAGATTTTTTTGAGTTAATTATTCATAGCTCCAATAAGATCAGATTCCATACAAATATAATCTCCTATAACTATTGCATTTTTCACCTTCGACTTCAAATCAAAAAGCATAAATCAATCTCAAAGACGAAATTCGGTCACAGTGAATTCAAGATTGCCAAAATCAAACAATGTACTACATATGATTAGTGAAGCAACACTGATCAAACCATGGCTAATATAGCATATCACTTGTTTAGTAATAGTTCACTCAAGCCAATCACATTTAACATTTAACTCAAGCCAATCACAAATTTTCTGATTTGTCGATTTGACTCATACATTTTTGCTTTAATTAGCTTACAAAAAATTTAATTATTATTTGATAGTAGTGTTATACTACTAGTAGTGTAGTACACTAGCAGTTGCACTAATAACGACAGAGATATAAGAAATTCATAACTTGATTTCAAGCTAATTAGGTGTATGTATATGTGATCAATCTATACTGTATCAGTGATGACTTTGATTAACCGTTTCGCTATCAACTCCTTTTAAGATCCGAAAAGCCAATTTAAAAAACGAGTACTCCGTATTATGATGCCCACTTGGCTTTTCGGATCTCCAAAAGGGTTTAATAGTAAAATAGAGAATATAGTCTGTGTATGTTGGGGGTAGCAAAATAGGCAACAAGAAAAGGCAAAAGTACTTTCAAGGCTAGTGCACAAAATTATTCTAAAGTACAGATCATTACTTATTAATACAATATATGATCAAAATCAATAATAATGCCCCATACATAAGATCTATATATATGGGCATATCGTCAAAATGTAGTGCTCCTCAAAGGAAAAAACATAAGCTTTAACTTTAGTTTGAAGATTAACACCACTAAATCAGTAAATCCATCGATAAACTCAATTTCTCTATTTATCATCATTGAACAAATTAAAATTAATCCCAATTATGAAATTTGAGCAACTAAGCGACTAGCAAGTGGCTAGGTACTCTAATTTTGACCTCAAAAATCAAATAAATGCACTCTTTTATGAGGTAGAGAAATTAAGTACGAATACTTATTTATTTACTACTCGAATTTATCTAGTGTAAAAATAGTTATCAGGCTATATTATCAATAAAAGTACTGTACAAACTACCATTATATGTAGGGCAAGCTTCACAGAATAACAGAATCCATTATAATGATTGCTTTGATAAAAAAAAAATATTCTCAACAAATCTTGCAAAACAGCCAATAGTCAACTGAAATCACAGATAGTGTCAGCAATCCAAATTTGGGTGCAAATTATTGGTTTTTTTTCTCTTTTTTCCTTTTTAGGACAATTCCATTTGATCATACATACAGATAATGGGGAAATTAGTCAAGTGCATTTGGCCTCTCTAGAATTAGAATATATTCCAATATGGGAAAGGGGTCAAAACACCTTCCTGCGAATAAAGCAAATATTAGCTCATGTTCTTTTGTTCAATTCATGTTTTGGCTTTGGTTTGTGTATAAATACACAAGCTTGGAAGCACAAAAAATTGCATCATCAGTACAATAATATGTCAGATAGAGAAGGAGAGGCTCTTACATGAAGAAAAGAGTTTTTGGTTTGGTAGCCAAGGATGACTTGCCTGCACCTGAGTAATGTATATGGGCATCTATTATTATAGTGTCCTTATAATTACAAGGATGTCAGGCAGTCTCCTTGGCTATCTTGACTGGCTCTTCTCTTTCATGCTAGACTTTCTTCTTTACTTAATTACTTTTTGAGTGAAAGATCGACTAGGGATCACCGATCTTCCATTAATACTTCAAATTTAAAATCATTTCATATAAATGCACTCTATAATTTGCATTCTATTCCTCCTGTAGCAGAGCATGGAGCTCAAGCTCAAACTCGAACTCGAGCTCGAGCTCGACCTACCATATGATCTTATCAACAGGTGGGAAAAGCCTTGACAGTATCTGTTGCAAAGGCGTTGCTCATTAGTCATTACGAGTAGTTATTATCTATCTTAATGCTGTCCTCTAATTTTTCATGATCCGATCCTCTGTGACTTTCTATAACTTGTATTGATCGATTTGATGACTTATTTTTGTATGCACCTGCATGTATTGGCCTTATCATCTATTCCATGAAATTGTTACAATTTCCCCAGTCAGGGGATTATCGGAAGGATTCACAGTAAAATTAATTAAAAAATGATGTTACAATTGTGATCCTATATATCCACAAACTTATATAAGTGTGGTATTTGGATGCAGAATCAATAGAATGAGTTAGCTTTTGCCTAGTGATCAGTACACCAAATGGATGGCCAATGTCAAAGAAGTGTGACATATGCCAAAAAAGTAACACAAAGAAGTGTGACATATGCCAAAAACTGAATCAGCCGCACAAAGATCCTTGTATCCAAGAGTTTTATAGACTTTGTTAATTAGATTCTCAACAAACATAAATGAAAATTACTCGTATGTAACAGTGGATTGATTTATTTGTTTAGTCTTTGGAAGTTTTTAACACACTTGTCAAAAATGACATTGCTCTGGTCTAAAATATAAGTGCTGCAGAATAAAATAGAACAGAACTTGCCAAAGTACTGAAAGTAGCAAAGCATGCATGGATGACAGAGTGAATACGAGTTCAGTTTTTTACTTTGCCCTTACGATCTTCCGATAGCAATCAGGGTCGTCCTCGATGGTTTTACTTTTGCTAATAGGGGCAAAGACCTTGTATACACTTTTCTTTAGTGGACCAATAAGATATTTCGCACCACATCGCATGGAACATCCATAGAGGATATAGGAGGCTCTCGTGGTCGCTTATTCGGTCTCTGATAGGTTTGAAAGAGCGTTTTACGGTACACTAGTGTAAGTGTAAGAGTCGGAACACCAAATGCAAGGGTGATATCGAAGTTCGGGGATCCGGATGTCTCTTCTGGGGCATCGAGGGTATTCTAGGGTCATGGTAGATCGCCCGGAGAAGTTTGGGCAAAAATGACACCTGAGCCTCGGGAAGCCGAAAACGAAGGCTATAGTCCAAGTTTTTTGGGCTTCCGGCAGGCCCCAAAACGAAGGTGGATATATTTCCACACCACATTGCAGGACACCACCAGGGGACATGCGAAACCCTAGAAGTCGCTTATCCTGTCCCTGATAGGCTTGGAAGGGCGTTTTACGGGACATTGGTGTTAGAGCCGAAACACCAAAGTTATGGGTGATATCGAAGTTCGGGGATCCAAATGTCCCTCCCGGGGCATCGAGGGTACTCTAGGGTCATGATAGACCCCTCGGAGAAGTTTGGGCAAAAATGACACCCGGGCGCCGGGAAGCCGAAAACGAAGGCTATAATCCACGTTTTTTGGGCTTCCGGGAGGACGTGAAACGAAGGTGGACAGTTTCACACCATATCGCACGGAACAGTCCTAGGGGATATGGGAGACCCTCTGCGAGTCGGCTTCACTTATTCGGTCCCTGATGGGCTTGGAAGGGCAATTTTTATGGGACATTGATGTAAGAGTCGGAACACCAAAGGCATGGGTGATATCGAATTCCGGGATCCGGATGTCATTTCCGGGGCACCGAGCGTCCTCTAGGGTCATGATATACCCCCTGGTGAATTTTGGGCAAAAATGACACCATGGCCCGGGGAAGCCGAAAACGAAGGCAATAATCCACATTTTTTGGGCTTCCGGGAGGCCTCGAAACGAAGATGAATATTTTCACACCACATTGCACGGAACACCCCTAGGGGATATGGGAGGTACTTGGGGTCACTTACCTGGTCCCTGATAGGCTTGGAAGGGCGATTTAAGGGACACTTGAGCCGGAACACCAAAGGCATGGGTATTATCGAAGTTCGGGGATCCGGATGTCCCTCCCGGGAAACCGAGGGTCCTCTAGGGTCATGATAGACCCCCCGAAGATGTTTGGGCAAAAATGATACACGAGGCCCGGGAAGCCGAAAACGAAGGCTAATCCACGTTTTTTGAGCTTTCGGGAGGCCCCAAAACGAAGGTGGATATTTTCGCACCATATCGCAAGGAACACCCATAGAGGATATGGGAGGCCCTGGGGGTCGCTTATCTGGCCCCTAATAGGCTTAAAAGGGCGTTTTACGGGACACTGGTGTAAGAGCGCGTGGAAACACCAAAGGCATGGGTGATATTGAAGTTCGGGGATCCGGAAGTCCCTCCCGGGGCACCGAGAGTACTCTAGGGTCATGAGAGAGCCCTTGGAGAAGTTTGGGCAAAAATGACACCCGACCCCCTGGAAACCGAAAACGAAGGCTATAATCCACATTTTTGGGGCTTCCGGGAGGCCTCGAAACGAAGGTGGATATTTTCACACCACATTGCACGGAACACCCCTAGGAGACATGGGAGGCCCTCGGGGTCACTCACCCGGTCCCTGATAGACTTGGAAGGGCGTTTTAAGGGACACTTGAGCCGGAACACCAAAGGCGTGGGTAATATCGATGTTCAGGGATCCGGATGTCCCTCCCGGGAAATCGAGGGTCCTCTAGGATCATGATAGACCCCCCGGAGATGTTTGGGCAAAAATGACACACGGGGCCCGGGAAGCCGAAAACGAAGGCTATTAATCCACGTTTTTTGAGCTTCCGGGAGGCCTCGCAACGAAGGTGGATATTTTTGCACCATATCGCAAGGAACACCCATAGAGGATATGGGAGGCCCTGGGGGTCGCTTAACTGGCCCCTGATAGGCTTGGAAGGGCGTTTTACGGGACACTGGTGTAAGAGCGGGAACACCAAAGGCATGGGTGATATTGATGTTCGGGGATCCGGAAGTCCCTCCCAGGGCACCAAGAGTACTCTAGGGTCATGAGAGAGCCCTTGGAGAAGTTTGGGCAAAAATGACACCCGGGCCCCCGGAAATCGAAAACGAAGGTTATAATCCACATTTTTGGGGCTTCCGAGAGGCCTCGAAACGAAGGTGGATATTTTCACACCACATTGCACGGAACACCCCTGGGGGACATGGGAGGCCCTCGGGGTCACTTACCCGGTCCCTGATAGGCTTGGAAGGGCGTTTTAAGGGACACTGGTGCGTGTAAGAGCCGGAACACCAAATATAATGCATGAGTGATATCGAAGTTCTGGGATCCAGATGTCTCTCCCGGGACACCGAGGGTCCTCTAGGCTCATAATAGACTCCCGGAGATGTTTGGGCAGAAATGACATCCGGGGTCTGGGAAGTCAAAAACGAAGGTTATAATCCACTTTTTTTGAGTTTCTTGGAGGCTCAGAACTAAGGTGGATAATTTCGCCAACATCGCAAGGAGCACCCATAGAAAACATGGCTTTCATACCACAATAAAAAGATTAAATTTATGTAGTTCATAAATGGTTCATTGTCCTATCAGTCTTGTGATGCTTTGACAATTCTGAGTAGGTTGCTTTTGAGGGGTTTTTAGTGAAAAAAACTCTACCTAGTATGTGGCTTTCCTCTTCATACTACCTTTAGGCCGTGTGAGCTTGTTGTTCTTTTGGTAATACAAATCTCTATCTTATTACCTAAAAAATACATAAACGTCCATTGAATTCTACTCCGTAGAAGGTAATTATCGAATCGATCTAAACTCAAAATTGAAAAATGCTAAGAATGAGGGCAATTGAAGAATAATAGTGAAAATGCTACCAGCAGAGCATCAAATTACAGAAACAAGGAATTAGATTTATTTATTCAAGTTTCTCCTTTAAAGAATACAGTGTCAACTAGCAAAGCATGGATGACAGAGTGAAATTCCATCTTATACATACAGTGTCATTTGTCAACGACCACTTAAATTAGGTCCCCATTGCCAACAATCTGAAGTGGTCATGCCAAATACTAAAAAAAAGTTCAATAATTATCCTTGGCTTCTTCATTCCGAAATATTTGACTTAAAATATGCTGGAATTGCATTGAAGCTATCAGGCAACGTAGATTTGGAATATGTACCACAAGATTATACACGGCTATATATATATGCCATTATGTATAAAGCAAAAAAGCAATTACAAACCCAATAGCACTTTTTTTTTTTTTTTTTTTTTTTTTTTTTTTTGTAGTGGCTATTTATTCGTCAAAATCAAAATTTGGTCGTACCCACATTATATTCTCAAATTTACCTATAAATAGCGAAGTTGGAAATCCAAAATTTTGCATGCAATTGTTAGGGATGATAAGATCATAATTTTGCAATGAAGAGAGGATCTTACATGAAGATAAGAGTCAGATTATGTACGGTAGCCAAGGATGACTTGCCTGCGCCCTTTGATGAGGGGCTCTCTTGATCTACCAGAGGCCTTCGTCGGGTGATAGGCAGTCTCCTTGGCTATCCTGACCTGCTCTTCTCTTTTATGTTAGGTTCTTCTCTTCTTCTTTGAAGCAATGCATGTCATTTACCTTGCTTCCTCCATAGATCTTGTATTGTGTGGGGTGGATCTATCTCATGAGGCCAAGCATGAGAGCGAGATAGGGGAATGGAAATTATGAGAGACCATATTCCATAGATTTTGATCCCCTCTATACAAGTTTTTATGATACATTTAAATGTCTTTATATGCGTCAAAAAGATCAGTTTAACATTCCCTCGATCTCCAAAGAAATATAACAACAATGAAGTACATGAGAACTATGACAATCAATGTAATCCAACCTATAAATATGTAGACAGAGTTGAGGAAACAAATGTTGTTGTAGTTATACATACCTGTGATGAGTGGTGAATTGGTGACTAGCAAGGCGGATGCTTAAAAAATTAAACACAAGTTATTTTCCAAAATTCCAAATCAATTGAAAATGAAAACAACGTAACATATACAAAAGATTTAAAGATTCAAATTAACGTAAATAACATGCATGAAAGAAATTTACATACATAGTTGAACTTTGAAGTGTACAAAAGCACTTATTAATCAATTCAGAGAAATACTTGAGATTTCGAGAAAGTTATAAATCTCAACTTCTCAGGTAATTCTCTGATTGATTAATCTCAACTTTTGACAAGATTCACTCAAATGAAATCTAAACATTGAAGAGATCTCAGGTACAACATGCATGTTGTACTTGGAAGTATACAAAGGCAATTATTAATCAATTCAGAGAATTACCTGAGATTTCTAGAAAATTATAAATCTCATCAACTTCTCAGGTAATTCAGTGATTGACTAATCTCAACCTTTGACAAAAATTACACTCAACTAAAATTGAAACATTTGTGGGATCTTAAGAAACACTTGATAAATAATTGTGCATCCTAATAGACCAGTATTTATAGCATAAAACAAGTAAAAAAGGGTAAGAAATCAGACAGATCATAAGGGATTTTCTATTATATTTTTAAAAAGCAATGCAATGATGACCTAAAGGGAGGGAAAATGTATTTTCAAATTATCATCCAATATGCATTGAAACTAAACTAATGGAAGCAAAATTGATGCATTAACAAAGAAAAGTGGTCCGTGTACAAATCAAAGAAACCATGCATGACTAGAAGTTGGACTTCAGTTCCATGGAGGGGAAAAATAAAATAATCACTTAATCTTAGGTAAATAAAGATCCATTATTAATTATTTTTTTTTAAAAAAATTCTCCGTAATTTGCCTTAAAAATAGCGCGCAAAGCAAAAAAAATTAATAAGGATATATGTAAATTATCGCTCTCCGCCGACTTAATTAACTAATGTAAATTCTATGTTTTGCCAGTTTAGACAAAAGAAGTTTCCGTCTTTAATTCAAGTTGATATATAGAAGGTATACTTATTATTTACTAAATAGCAAGTTGATTTGGATTTATTTTTAGTTTCTCCGACTTTTCTTAACTATCACAACAGTGGATTTGATTTTTGTGCGTGGAGATCCGCACCCTGACTTTTTCCCTAATTGAGAATAATTTCGGTGTCTCACGTAAAATTGTCGCGTGTTGCATGTCTTTAGTTTCTTGCATTTAATGTCACCGATTATTGTTACTGTGATTGTGGATACAATATATATAACATTGTAATCAATGTTTCCCTAGGCTCCCGATTCTTATACACTATTTCTCTCAATTCCTAATATATTTTTGTATGGTTGGCACATATTTTGAATATTGAAGAACCTCTAAAAATGAAAACGGAAGGAATACCTAATCCATCAGCCTCCCCCCTTTTCATCTCAAAACCCTAACCCTCACAAAAAAACTCATTCAAGGCGAAAACGGTCTAGATTGGCCCTTCCCAACCATTATCCTTTGATTTGCATTATATCTCCTACCAGTTTTCTTGTGTTTGATCGTTAGTTTCCTTTTGGAATAATCAATCTCTCCATTTGTGGGAGTTTTGTTTTTCTCGTGCTGGTTTTTCTTTACTCGTCTAATATCATGTGATTCAGTTTTTAGTTCGAAAATTATGGGGATGTGTGATTATACTAGCGGTCATAAAACGACACGTTTTTCTGCTTGCAAGCAATTACAGCCTGAGTTAAGATAACCTTTTTGAAGAAAGATGTAAATACATCGAAATTTGTTCATAGCAAGATTTAAGCCATGATTTTGAAGTCGCGCTCTGTAATGTTTTTGATCAATTATCTTGTTAGCCAATTTCGTGTTCGTATTATAGATCTAGTATGTTCTAAAATATCTTCCATCGTAGATGTTGTATGACCATTCTATTAATGAAAATTTCTTATTTTCTATCCAACAAAAAAAAATAAACCAGAAAATAACATGCTGAAATGATTAGCATGTCATGGTGTGAATATTTCTTATTAAAAAAATTACATGGTGTGAATATGCATATTTGGATGATTTTCTTCGTCTTCTGGTTTTTGGGAGGAAATTTTCTTCCTATTTTGCCTTTTGGGAGGAAATTTTCTTCCCCTTTTATCCACCTAAAAGGAGATGAGTCAAATTATAGGCTTCGTTACAGCATGTGTGAGAATATATTCTAAAAATAGGAAGGAATCAAAGAGGTCAAAACATTAGCTGAGCAAGTGATGGGACCTAAAAAGGTAATGGATATGGGCAATGAGAATCAAATCATCAACATTTTACTTCATGATCTGGTTTTTGGGGTATAAATACTAGTGCTCGTAAAATTTGACCCGACCCGAGAATCCAACTCATACCGACCCGAGAAGTTTGGGTCTTGAATAAAGAATTTCAACCCGAGAATCCGATCCATACCGACCCGAGAAGTTTGGGTCTTGAACAAAGAATTTCAACCCGAAATCCGATACTTACCGAATCCGAAAAATCGACATTTATTGAGTCAAACCCGAATCCACTCTGGGTCGACCCGTTGGGTCGAGGCTTTCAAAACAAGACATATCAGCATGAGAAAAAGTGAATGACAAAAAGCTTAATCATATCAGAATTTCTTACATATCAACCAATTTTGACATATGTAGTTTAAGATTTCTCTTTAATAAGGGTTTTTCTAATCCTTGTGAAACGATCTTAACTAATTGTTACATAGGTAGCGGTTTGATACTTCATATGCATTAGTAAAAACATAATAACTTGTAAAAACTTTACGAAATAGTTTTCAAGTAGACTAAAACCATATATATTATGTCTAATAACATTATAGTGTGCAACTTTTTTATTTTAAAGTTGAAAATAGAATTAATTATGCAATTATAACCTAATTAAAAAATAAATGCACAACCCGTTGGGTCGACCCGAACCCAAACGCTCTGAGACATGAAGAAGCATTTCCCAACCCGAAACCGAAACGACCCGACCTGTAAATAACCCAACCGAAACTGACCCGACCTGAACCCGACCTGACCGATCCGTTTGCCACCTCTAATAAATACATAATCAAATTGAGTTTGCATTTTTGCATATATTTACAGATGAGCATTGAGTTTTTTTTCTTTTTCTTTTTCTTTTTCTTTTTCTTTTTCTTTTTTTTTCTTTTTTCTTTTTTCCTTTAAGAGAAGGCATAGGTCTTGCATGAAAAGAACTAAAGAAGTGTCTTGGCTGGATTTGGTAGCCAAGGATGACTTGCCTGCCCCTGAACATATGTACTATATAATATATGCAAGCCTTAAAAGCATTTTGTTTAACTCTCGTGTCCTAATTATTACATTGTCTCGAAACAGCTTAATTAAGAGTCAGTTCAAAACACCTACCTAATTAAGATTAATCGAAAACCAAATTGATGGGTCATATTTATGCAACGAAATTGTGTAATATGGAACAATTTTTCCCAATCATGATTGCGCAAAAAAGCTAATAAAAACTTAGAAATGCTCATTAAGTAATGTGGCCCTTCAAAAATTGAAAGGTCAAAAGCTGCCTATCTACATGGCATGTCAAATTAATTCATTAGATTGATATTCGAGAGATAATGTAGGGACAAATTATTACACTATATGGTACAAGTTCGTCAATATGTAGGAGAATTTTTGGTTGACTATGGAGTAGATTGGAGAATTCTAGACACATTACATATATAGTAATTACATACGCAAACCGTGACTTGTGAATCCTTGATTCTATTCCTAACTCATTCAGCATTACCACCACATAATGAGTTACCTACTGCGGTCTGCGGTATAAAAAGTGCAATTATATACTCCTTGCTTTTGTGCCCAAATTCTATTCTAAAGGCATTAATAAGGACATGAAGCACATTGAATTTTGGTTATCAATCTCCCATCAGTTTACGGAAATCTTTACGTTTTCCTTATGTTTGGACCATGGAAATCTTTACGTTTCTTTACATGACATTGTATTTGAGAACCCTTTACTATTTTACCCCTCCCACCTTCTCACCCCCATGTGCCTATTTTTCAGGGAAAAATGAAATGAAAAGGCAAATTTTAATTTTGATTTGGTGTTCAAATTCAGCAAAACAAATCTCACACCACTACTTAAGCAAGGAAAGTGATGCTCCTTTTATTGCTTTACCGGAAAAAGTAATAAATCCCTACTAAAATATTATTTTCTCTCTCTTAACACCTCATGTACTCTTAAAGGTAAAGTTGGAATTATTATGCCCAAATGCATTTTCCTTAATATTTGTGTCATTCTCCAAACGTCAAGATTTCCGTGTAACGAAGGGAGTATCATGTAATGCAGCTCTTTCCTATATATTCCACTAGGACATACTAAAGATCGATATATGTAGATAAGCTAGAATATATATAAGCAGGACTGAATCATATATATATGAGTATATATGTATCAAAACATAAAAAACTTAATGGAACCAAATATAAATACCAGTGCTTGTAATAGACATTTGGAAATAAGGTACATTAAGGTTGACAGGATTGTCATGCAAGCATATACACCCACGGAACTTAAAGATGGGAAAACAAAATAAGATTAGGAAAGTGCAGTAAAACTAACTAAAATTAAATTAAAAAAAAAGGGAAACTTTGATTTCACTTGGGTTCCCTAACATTATCAATCTCCTTTAATTTGGACCAGAAGCATAAGACCAACACCACAAATCCAGAATAACCTCTAAAAATTACATATGCTTTTGTTTGAATAACCCTTATCCTGATCAACTAATTACCAAGAGAGAGCAAGAGAAAGAGAGAAAGAGAGAAAGAGAGAAAGATGAGTACTGGTTCGCAACATGATGAAGCTGCTCACCTCACAGGGCTAAACCTCTACCGGTGGTCCGACGATGTGGCGAAAACCGCCATCCCTTGCCATCAAGGCTTGTTCATATTCAACATCGATGTCACCTCCAAAAAAAAAAATAATAATAAGCCTCTTATTGTGAACTTCAATCTAATGTCCCTATGTTATACTCATGAATTGGCAACTCAAGTCATCTCTGATACCAAACTTTTTGGTCCTAAAGCTGTTGAATTTCTTGCTCAGCAGATAACTGATTATATCAGGACTTGCTTCTATTTTTGTCTTCTAAGCCCTGTTGGCCATGACAGCAGTGATGATGATACTAGACCGTTATGTTGTTGTTGTTTCCATGGACGTTCACCCGATTTCAATTTCGATCGACCCAGGCTTATCTTTGTGGCAGATATTCAGGCCGATAACCATCATGGAGGACAACAAGTAGAAGATCAAGAACCAAGGCTGCGGCTAAGACGGCCAATACTTGACAGCAGGTTACTTGCACTTTTGGCCGAATATCAGAGAGTCTCGAATAGAAGTAATGTCAGAGCTCCTCGTCGAAACAAGAGACGACTACGAGTTCATGTTCATTCAAGAACTAATTATAATTATGATCAACTAACTAATGAAGATAAGGATGTTACTCATCATGGGGATCATTATGATGAGGAACTCAATGATGTCCTCGACATCTTGAGGTCATGGCACAGTACAGCAGAGAAGTTCCACCACCCTAGTACTACTTCACCGGCGGCCAAGCGTATTAAGCTTGACCCGAGTAGTGCACCACAACAAGATCACGACTCGCAACCCTTCCTGGTGAATAACACGAATTTTCTCAAAGTCAAGCCGTCGTTAGAGATTATTGTAAAGCAAGGGAAAGAGTTAATAAGTGATGGTGATCATGTCTGCTCTATTTGCCTCGAGAGAACGTCAACAGAAGAGGAAGTTGTCAAGATGGTTAATTGCAGTCATGTGTTTCATAGCCATTGCATATTTAATTGGCTTCCAGGCAAGCATTCATGTCCAAATTGTCGATCAAGCAGCTTAGCTGATGTATATATATGAATTTTATTGCCTTTTAAATTCTCTATATTACAGTTGTTATATATTATCAATTTTGCCAATTCTCGACAATTACTTTCGTCCATTCTTAGGATAGCAGACACACATACGATCAACATTCAACCATATACTATCTATGCAGTGCGTGGTTGATATGTAATCGTGGACAGACATATCAACCACGCGCGCACTGCATCTCTACCTTCCCCTTCCATCGAACTCAGACCTCATTTAAGTCCATATATAGCATAATCACATCAATCCAAACTGTAAACTATACCTTTGAGAAATTATTACATGGTCCGGCACCAATGCTCCCATCTCTCACAATATAAGTAGGGTACACTCAAATTCATTCCCTCAAAAAGTGGTAATTGTGAGAGGTGACAGTATGGTCCGGAACTATATAATAATTTCTCCTATCACGATCGAGTCCACGACACTAGTAAAATGATAAGAATTGAGGGCAAGTGATCGAAGTAATTGTAATAACAATGACTCAATGAGCATCAAAGTATCCAAGAATGAAATTCAAGTTTTTCTCTTTTAAGTATGTATACATACAGTGTCATTTGTCAACGACCACTTACATTAGGTTCCCATAGCCAACAATCCGAAGTGGTCATGCCAAATTATTAAAGTTCCAAATACTATCCTTATTAGCTTCTTCATTTTCCGAAATATTTGACTTTAAAATATGCTGGAATTGCATTATTGAAGCTATCAGGCAACGTAGAGTTGGAATATGTACCACAAGATTATACACGGCTATATATGCCATTATGTATAAAGCAAAAAAGCCATTACAAACCCAATAGCTTGCACTTTTTCTTTTCTTTTTTTTTGTAGTGGCTATTTATTCGTCAAAATCAAAATTTGGTCGTACCCACATTATATTCTCAAATTTGCCTATAAATAATGAAGTTGGATTTCCAAAATTTTGCATGCAAGTTAGAGATAATAAGAGAGATTGAATTGCATTATTTTGAAGATCATAATTTTGCAATGAAGAGAGGATCTTACATGAAGATAAGAGTCAGATTATGTTCGGTAGCCAAGGATGACTTGCCTGCGTCCTTTGATGAGGGGCTCTCTTGATCGATCTAGATAAGAGGCCTTTGTTGGATGATAGGCAGTCTCCTTGGCTATCCTGACCTGCTCTTCTCTTTCACGTTAGGTTCTTGTCTTCTTCTTTGAAGCAATGCGTCTCCTTTACATGATTATCCAAAAAAATAAAATAAAAAATGCATGTCATTTACCTAGCTTCCTTTATAGATCTTGCGTGGGGCTGATCTATCTCAAGAGGCTAGACGTGGGAGGGAGAGAGAAGAGACAAAGAGAGGGTAGCAGTGGAAAATGTGAGAGATCACCGTATTATATAGATCGCTCTACACAAGTTCTTAAGATGCGTTAAAATGTCTTCATATATACGATGTTAAAAAAAATCAATTTAACATTCCCTCGATCTCCAAAGAAATATTACAACAACGAACTACCTAAGAATTATAACAATCAATGTAATCCAGCCTATAAAATATGCAGAAAGAGTTGGGGCTCATGTTTTCGTAGTTATATATGTTACATGGTTTTCATTTTCAATTGTTTGAAAACGAAAACGTAACATATATAAAAGATTAAAAGATTGAAATTGACGTACGTCCAATTGATTAATAACATGCATAACAGAAATTTACGTACATACTTGGAAGTTGGAATTAGTGTACAAAGACAATTATTAATCAATTCAGAGAATTACCTGAGATTTTGAGAAATTCATAAATCTCAACTTCTCAGGTAATTCTCTGATTGATTAATCTCTACCTTTGATAAGTTACACTTATCAAATGAAATCTAAATATTGAAGGGATCTCAGGTACAACATTGCATGTTGTACTTGGAAGTGTACAAAGGCAATTATTAATCAATTCAGAGAGTTACCTGAGATTTCTAGAAAATCATAAATTTTCTCAACTTCTCAGGTGATTCATTGGCTGATTAATCTCAACCTTTGAAAAAACTACACTACTCAACTTAAATAATCTAAACATTTGAGGGATCTCATCAGGAAACACTTGATGAATAATTTTGCACCCTATTAGACCCATATTTATAGCATACAAAACAAGTAAAATAAGGTAAGAAATCAGAGCCGATCATAAGGAATGATTTTCTATTTATTTTTTTTAAAAAAAGCAATGCAATATGCAATGGCCTAAAGGAGGGAAACATATTTTCAAATTATCATTCAATATGCATTGAAACTAAAGTAATAGAAGCAAAATTGATGCATGAACAAAGAAAAGTGGTCAGTGTACAAATTAAAGAAGAACCATGACTACAAGTTGGACTTTAGTTCAATGAAGGGGAAAAATAAAATAATCGTCTGATAATTATTGGTAGCCAACCCAAGCTTCATTATTTAACATTTTTGTAAAAAAAATCTCCATTATTTAACTTAAAAATAGCGTGCTAAGCAATAAATTACTTGCTAATAATCAGCCAATGGTAAAGATAACAAGTAAACTTCCCTAAAATAAGACTCGGTACTTTTTATATATGTGGATATAAGTACTTCGCGTTTTTAGATTTAGAAATATTCATCTATCAATTAATGAGGATTTGTATATTATCGCTCTCTATCTACTAACTTACTCAACTAAGCAAATTTGATATCGTTTCAGCTTAAACAAAAGAAGTTTCCGTCTTTAATTCAACTCATACTTAAAATGTATTTTACCAAATAGCGACTTGATTTGGATTTGTTTGTAGTTTCTCCAACTTCTCTTGATTATCATAGCAGTGAGTTTGATGTTTGTGTCAGGAGATCCGTACAATGGCTTTTCTCTTATTTAAGAGGGGTTTTTTACGTTAAATTGTGAAATGTTGCATGTTTTTAGTTTCTTACATTACTTAATTTCTCCCATCATAGTTACTGTGATTGTGGATATGTATCTATAACATTGTGATCAATATTTCACTAGGCTCCAAATTCTTGCAATATTATGATATTATACACTATTTCTCTCAATTCGAAATATGTTTTTCTATGGTTGTTGGCACATATGTTGAATATTGAAAAACCTTTAAAAATGTAAACAAAAAATAAAATGCTGAAATAATTAACATGGTGTGAATATATCTTGTTAAAAAAATACTTGGTGCGAATGTGCATATTTGGATGATTTTGTTCCTCTTTTGCTTTTTGGGAGGAAATTATCTTCCTATTTTATCCACCTAAAAGGAGATAAGTCAAATTACAGGCTTGGTTACAGCATGTGTAAGAATATATTCTAAAAATGGGAAAGAATCAAAGAGGTCAAAACATTAGCTGAGCAAATGATGGGACCTAAAAAGGTAATGGATATGGGCAATGAGAATCAAATCATAACCATTTTACTTCATGATCTGTTTTGGCCGGTGGCTTTACTTCATGATCTGGTCATATGAGTACATGAAGTAATTCAATTGATGGTCATATGTATACAAAGCCAATGTATGTGGCAAGAAAATTTTAATTCATTAGATTGTTACTCGAGATGTAGGGACAATTTATCATACTGTGGCGCGGCTATACTTGGCAAAATTAGTTGTAACTGTAACTGTAGTTGTCAAATGTTACTAAAAGAAAGAAATTAATAGAAAACTACTATAAATTGTTACGAAATGCTAATAAACTAGCTGTTACTGTAGGTGAAAGCTTGCAGTGATAGCTTTCACAAAATTTGCTGTAGCTGTAGCTGCAGACTGAAAATCATCTGGCAAACGAGTTGGTACATGATCATCAAGTTAATTTGTATGAGAATTTTTTGTTGAATATAGGATAGAGTACTCTTGAAATTACATTCCAACTACATACACAAACCGTTACTTGTGAATCTTTGATTTTATTCCAAAGTCAGCATTTTCAGAGAGTTGACCTTTTACCACCATATTGACTTAGCTAATGGAGTATAAAAAGTGCAATTAAATACTACAGAGCTGATAATATATAGCATCGTTGCTTTTCTGTCCAAATTCCACTATTTATTGTTATCCACCTAAAGGCGTTAAGGACATGAAGCACATTGAATTTTGATTATCATGGAGCTCTTTGGGATATATTCTAGTAGGACAAACTTAAAGATCGATTAATATATGTGGATAATAAGCTAGGATATATTAGCAGCACTGAGTACAAAAATTCGTATGAGGCGACCTTTATAAGGGACTTATTAATATATGAGTAACGGAGTTTGTTAGAACCAAATCTATCTATATATTTATCTATATCTATATCTATATCTATCTATATATATATACTAATACTAAAGAAGCTGCCGGAGAGCGAAAATAGACTAGCCATGTGTCAACTTCTCATGAATGTGTCAACTTCTCATGAATGTGGCCACGTGTCAATTTCTCATGAGTTTGGCCATGTGTCATTAAAAAAAAAAATTAGAATCCGAAAAACAAAGTGGTTCCATAAAAATAGAACACTAACTAATAGTTCCATAAAAATAAAACACCTAACTACCGTTTAAATCACCTCAAAAAAAAAAAAAACTGCCCTTTAAATACTCTAAAAAAAACTAACGTTTAAATAATTACAATGAAAAAAAGAAAAAGGAATTCTAAGCCTACTCCCACCTCCTCCAATTTCTCTGCCACTAATTTGATGTGACTTTATACCACTAATTACTGGTATGAGAAAACTAAAAAAACTAAAAAGATCAAGTTTCCTTCTCCAAGCCACAAAACAGAGTGCTAGAAAATGGAGGTTAATGAGAAGCGAGTGAAATTTGCGAGCAAAAATGTTGAAGAAGATTGAGCAAAAATATTGGTCAAACCCCCTTCTTCTCAATTAGTTTCCAATCTATTGAGAGGATATTCTGAAACTTCCTCCCATATGAAAAACGGGTATCATGAAATTCTCAAATTGGATGATATTGAGAGGGTAATGGATTTCTTTCACATGTTAGTGGGTCTAATTTCAATTGTATCCTCACTAAGAATTTAAGTAATCAATACGCAGTGAGTCTATTTTCAAAATTTAGATTGATTTTATGGATTTTGGTATTTGAATTGATTTGCATATCTATCAATTTTCCCCTCTTTCAGTGTCTGATCTTATTTGTTTGGATTAAGTTGTTAACTTATGCTTAACCACAGTGCTTAAAAGATGATTTTATTTATTTATTTATTTTATTTTTTTTTGCAGATGTGCATTGGAATTACCCAATGGGTTGCTGAATGCAAAATTCTAATCTTGATGGTTATCATCGAAACAACCAAGGTACTTACACCCTCCGTCATCTGAAGTTCAGAAATCAGAACTATCAAGGTCCTTCCACTCTATATTTATGTTTCATAACTGAGATGTTCAATGTATTTGTGAGAGCGATTTATTTCACCCTACGCATATAGGACATTTTTCACGAGAGCATAGAAGAAGTCACTGACAGTAAGCACTGAGGTCAGATTAAATCTTTATATACTTTTTTCACATTTATGTCCATTTGGTTCAAAATTGTGAATTTACAGTCTTACAATGAGTGCGTAATTCAATTTTTTTTCTTGGTTTTATTATCTAGAATTGAAAGTTTATATTATGTTATTTTAATTTGTTGGCTCGAAAACATGGTTTGAATTAAAATGTTCTACTTTGGGTTATTTACATGGCCTGAATTACATTATAAACTTGGCCCATATGTATCTGATGCAATTTAGGGGTATATGTGGTTCATAAAGTGTTAATCTCTTAAATGTATAAGAGGCTATACAAAGTACTATACTACTATATATTGAGTTGCATGCTTGTATTTCTCCTTTCTAACATAATCCAGATGGCTTACAGCTGTAAGCTTTTCTCTATGATGTTTTATTTGGAATCAAATTTGGATGTACCACATGATATTTTTCTATCTTATTTGATGGAGAATGGAAATTAGAGGCAAATTGCTTGATTGGAAGTATGTAAACTGGGATAAAAAACGAAGATGCAGAGGTTGCTTTCTGAGTTCTTATTCTTTTTGTAGGGGAAGTTAATTTGCAGGAGTTGGGTAAATATAATAAATGTGCTCCAATCTCCACTGTACAATGTTTATTATGTGATTAAGTAAGAACAATGTATGATTTGTTATTTTATTTGATGTATTATGTTGGTGTTGAATGATTGAAAAACTTGTTATATTTGATTAATTGATTACCTTGATAGGAATGAAGAATTAAATAGTTTGTAGTTAAATTTTTTCTTTTCTTTTCAAGCTAGAGATATGTACAGTATTTATTTGTTTACTTGAACGATTGAGAATGAATATTGATGTGCCTGATTTAATAACTATTTTTGATGTTCACATGATAAGATGGGGTTGTAATGTTTGGCGATTGACTTAGGTTTTTTGATAGATATCTATATGCTTCTCTATAAATCATTGAATTGTATGTTCAATAACTAATGCCTTTGATATTTCTATGTCTTTTATCAAATCTTTTATATCTGTATCATCATGTTAGTACAAGTTTTTTGATTTCTGTATTTTAACTCTTAATTTGAAATGTGACAAAATGAACTACAATATAAAGTTTGAGCAACTTTTGTGAACCAAGTGTTGGCATCGGTTGTGGCGACGAGCAAAGGCCCTTATGAGTGTTGCTACCCAACCCAGCAAGAAGCGGAGCCTATGAGAGCAATGCATCAATCTATCTTAGAAATCTCCCCTCCCTTCTTGCTTTTGGTGGATAGATTTGGATTGACTCCCCCAATCGGCTTTGTTATATACGAGTATAATACGAGTATATTCTTTCTTTTCAATATAGACTGGTGGATGTATGTGATTTGCTTATCAAATCTTAGTCTATTTCATTATGGATCATATACATGCTTGCAACAGGAAAATGCAGGGATGTAATCTTTTTTTGAGCTTATTGCTATAACGGTGGAAGAAGTTAGTACCTATATATTGCTTCAGTATTTAGGATGTTATAGCAGATGGAATTTACTTCTTTTTTTATGGCGAGAAGATCATGAGAAGTTGGTTTATTTATTTGATAATGTTATTTTTTTGTCATTTAATAATTGATTTTAATAAGAAGCTCATAATGCACCAAAAAGCAATGAACATGTGGGAAATGACATTTTGTTGCGTTAGAAAAAATGGGTAATAATTTTCAAAAGAAATTAATGATAATTATCAAGTTGGTAAAAATCCTGCATTGCATGGGTACATGTAATTAGATACCGTTTACAACGTACTTTAAATAAAGTAAAAACTATTATCAATTTTATTAATTTATTTGTATTTTTAAAATGGATGGTATCAAATAAATAATTTACATGTAGTTATACTTACAATGACAAACTTTTTTTGTTGCAATATTTTTTTTCCAACTATATTAAAATTTTTAAATGTTCAATATGAAAATTGTTTATTTAATTGATTTAGATAAACACCTTGCATCGTACGGGTACAAAAATTAGTATGAATACTATTAGGATTGTCGTATATACAATAATTTTCCTAATATAAGTCAAGCTCACAGATATTATTGCCTAATTTAATTACTAACAGAGACAAGGAAGTTGACACAATTAAATAATTCGATTCTGCAGTAAAACTAAAAAACGAAAAGAAAAACATTTGAATTTAATTACTACTTGAGCTCCCTGATCTCCTTTGGGGCCAGAATTACAAAACCAATGGGACACGTCCTAGGATTACTTCCCTTCTTTTTTTTGGTGCAAATTCCCTTCTTTAGTCACCAACATGAACTAGGATTTGTCAGGTTATAACTCATTACTTGAATGACCTAATGATCAACTTGAATAACCCTCTTGATCAACTTAATTAGCAAGAAAGAGCAAGAGAGAGAAAGATGAGTACTGGTTCGCATTATGAAGCCGCTCAACTCACAGGGCTAAAGCTCTATCGGTGGTCCGACGATGTGGCGAAAACCGCCATCCCTTGCCATCAAGGCTTGTTCATATTCAACACGATCACCTCCAAAAGTAAACCAGATCAAGAACATGGAGAGGAGAAACACAAGCCTCTTATTGTTAACTTTAATCTAACTTCCCTATGTCATATTCATCATAACTTGGCAACAAAAGTCATCTCTGACACCAAACAATTTGGTCCTAAAGCTGCTGAATTTCTTGCTCAGCAGATAACTGTTTATATCAGGAGTTGCTTCTCTTTTCGTCTTCAAAACCCTGCTCGCCATGATGGGATTGAAGCTCGTCGTTATTGTCGTGCACGTCCATCCGGATTCAATTTCGAACGACCCAGACTTATCTTTGTTGCAGATATTCAGGTCGATGACCATCAATCTGATACTGTTGATGAGCATAACAATGGCGATAATGATCAGAAAACGTCTGTTTCTGATGGTGCTCAATCTGTTAGCAGTCACCACCATGGTGATCAAGGAATACAACGAGAAGAAGATCAAGAACAAGCAGAAATTCAAATAAGCCAGCAGGGTCCATCTGATGATATTGTGTTAGTAAGACAGCTTAGACAAGAAATATTTGACATGTTAGTTGCACGTTTGGCCGAAAATCAGGGAACCTTGAATGGAAATAATGTCAGTGCTTCTTCTCATATGATGGCTGTTTTGAGTGTGTCGCGAAACGAGAGACTAATTCATGTCGATTCAAGAGCTAATCATAATGATCATCAACAACAACTAACTAATGAAGATAAGGATGTTACTGATTGTTTGAAAGCTGATGGAAATAATGATGAGGAATTCAATGGTGTCCTCAACATCTTGAGGTCATGGCACACAGAGAAGCCTAAACCCGTCAGGCGGGGCATGGAGGAGGAAACTCCACCGGCCAAGCGTATTAAGCTTGATCCGAATGCACCACAACCAGTTCACAACTCGCAACCCTTCCTGGTGAATACGAATTTGCTCAAAGTCAAGCCATCGATAGAGATCGTAAAGCAAGGGAACGAGTTAAGTGATGGTGATCATATATGCTCTATTTGCCTTGAGAGGATGTCAGCAGAAGAGGAAGTTGTCAAGATGGTTCGTTGCAGTCATGTGTTTCATAGCCATTGCATATTTGATTGGCTTCCAAGAAAGCATTCATGTCCAAATTGCCGATCAAGCAGCTTAGCCAACGTATATATATGAATTTTATTGCCTTTTAAATTCTCTACCACAGGATTATTATCTTCTTTTTTTATTGATGAACAATTACAGTAAATTTTCGACATGTAAAAACTATAATATTAATTATCACTTGCATGCTCTCCATTTAGCTCTTTTTTCACGAACTTTCACCACCAAAGCAAAAATTGTTCAGAAAAGGTTTCAGTGCTCAGCATAGAGGAACCCAATCCGAGGAGTGGAGGAGAGAGAGTAGGTGGGGGGAAGGAGAGAGAAAGGAAAATGAAAGAGAGGGATTAACATCTACAATGAACATGAGAGTAACATTTAACTATCGAAGAGAAACAACAGTTACCTAGAGGGCCATGTAACACCAAATCAGAATCATATTTCACAGCTTGAAGAAAAGTTTTGTCCATACAAACATTCAGCATATGCAAATAAAAAACATTTAAGGACAACATGTTCTCTTTCTTTTGACAGAGTGACCAATTCTGGACAATTACTTTTGTCCATTCTTAGGATTGCAGACACACAGATCAACATTCACCCATACACTGAATGCTTAGTACATAAATAAAAAGAAAAAAAAGTATCAGAAAGATAAGGCAGCTTCCTACCCCTTCCTGTTAGCCCATAGCATACTTCTGGGTCCAGCTTCTTGCCGTGCTCTCATACTTAGCCCTATCAGTCTTGTACATGTGAGCAATTTCTGGCACGAGGGGATCATCAGGATTTGGATCTGTCAAGAGGGAGCAGATGGAAAGCAATACCTGCTCACATGAAAGGTAAAACGCCACCATTCACCACGTTAGAGACAGTTTCACAAGAGACTCCTAATAGATAGTTTTACAGTTGACCTGGACATTCCACAACATTTGGGAGATGACAATAGGCTTATGGAGCAGTCATCACAAACATCGGCATTGTGCTGCGCTGTAATGGTACCTTTTTCCTACTTTTTACAGAGGGAGGAAAGAGCCATATCTGCACCAATGAAACCGTGCATAGCATTTCTCAACGCTTAAATGCTATCATCCGCAAACTTTGGTACAAGGCTTGAGGAGTGATCATCATACACATGATCACACAGAAAATAGAGAATGTTACTCAATGGAACTCTCTCTCTCTCATTGTGGGCGATCATCTAGTTGAAGTAACAAGGCTTCACTCCCCCGTCATAACAAGGCCTCTCTCTCTCTCTCTCTCTCTCTCTCTCTCTCTCTCTCTCTCTCTCTCTCTCTCTCTCCTAATCAAGCAATCATGTAGCTGAAATAACAAGGCCAACAAACCTACCTTCGAGATTGTAAGGGCAGGGCTCCACTGCTCCTTCAAGATGTCCAGGCAAATGCTTCCATTGCTATTGATATTTGGGTGAAAAACTTTCGTCCTGAATGCAACCTAACCACATCCCATACAGAGACAACAATTAGATAAAAATTCAGGGTACATATTCATTGTCTAAGTAGAAGTACCCAGAATAACCAAGCTACCAAATCAGCAAGTCTTTCGGAACATGATTTAAATTTTAAAGCTCAAAAGGTATGAATGAGTTCCAGACTATCTATTTGACCACAACAGGAGTACCCAGAACACCCAAGCTACCAAATCCACAAGCCTTGAAGAACATGATTTAAAGTTCAACAAGTATCAAACAGTTACAGGCTAAATATTTGACAGGCTTCTACAATTCGAACATTCACATAAAGCATTAGCGCTCAACAGAAAAACACCAAATGGTATATTGTAAAATCATGAAAGTAACTGAGCCCAATTGAAAATGCAAGAATTAAGCTGGGAGGCTTTAAACCCTGCAACTTTTGGGAACTTTACAGGTAAATACAGAGCTGCAACCTTCGAGCAAGTATTAGTAAGTACCTTCGGTGGTTTAAATGGATAATCTGGGGGAAAATGAATAGTAACAAGGAATACACCCCCTGAATAAGGACTGTCAGGTGGGCCCATAATTGTTGCTTGCCAATGAAACATGTCTTCACCCACAGGACCTGGAAAGTCAAAACTAAACATCAGAAATACAGAACACGGCCAGCTCTACAAACCAGATAAGAAAGACGGAATCAGTCAAGTCATGCAACTAAACAGTGAAACACCAAAATTTTTTTTATTGTAAAGTCACTTAGCAGATACATGCAAACAGAGATTCAGTTATGAAGCTTGCAACCAAAAATATTTGACACACATAAGTTGCTATCTAAATACAGGCATGACCTGATCAAGTTACAAGGCTTGATCTAAGTTGAGTGCCCACTGCCCAGTGATGATGGGATAAGCACTAAAAGTACAACCACGATGAAGAATAGGCAAGCATGGAGCAAATCTATGAAATTAGCAAGCCAAGTGCATATCTCAACAACATGAAAGAGACACTCAAAATGTAAAAAATAAATAAAATATATATTAAACGGGTCAAAGATTTGCTGGGAAGAACCAAAGAATATTGTCCCTTGAGAGATTGTACAAAGACAAGGATACATAAAACAAACACAGAAAGATGTAAAAATGGAGATCGCCGAGATTATGTATTTAAAAGCCATTAGTTTAAAAAAAAATGCAAGAAAAGCTCTGAGGTGAGACTGAAAACTTACAAACAGTAAGCCAATCTAGCATTTATAGTTATATGGGTCTTTATTTTTATTTTTTCATTAAGTTATGTGGGTCATTGGTTATTCAGGAGAGATAAAGAGTTGAGCATGGGTAGTAAACATTTTGTTTGCCTTGTGAATTTCTCTTCTAAGTTTACAATCAAGTAACCAACCTCTTTCATGTTTGTAATATGCTCATGATGTTTCCTATTGACATCTCCCAGATCATCATAGGTCATTCCCCCCCCCCCCCGGAACCATAGCTCATCATGCTTCCATTCTAGCATCCACCATGTTACATATGTAACAGAGCATACCTTATCATAACCCTGCAGACTTTTATAGCCATCCTAAAACTCTTCTGTCAAACATTAATGACAATTGAAAAAAGTTGATTTGTGGAACAAACTCATCCACCAAGATGCATCTAAAAAACTATAAAACTACTTTACCAAAATCACAAAAGGAAAATCATTGTCTAGAAGAAAAATAATGTACGTGTATTGACCAATTGACCTAAGGATGAAATGTTGAATATGGCAACTCCCTCATACTCTTACATCTCATTTTCAAGAATTTATCAACAAATTTCAGTTCTCTTATACTTATACACCATACAACTTGTGGGATAGCATCCTCAATCAAGAGATTCAAGACTCAGGGGGTACCCTGGTGAGAGGTTACATTTGAAGACATGACTTGCAGATTTATAATAGCATGCTATATTTTACATTCATTCCAGCACAAACAGGATGTACATTCGTCATAACGCTAAAACCGAGAACTATATCAGCATGTCTTGATCAGTGATCACAGCCTTCCCCACAATCCCCCTCCTCTAAAAAGAAAAATCCCATTTGCGAACTACATACCTCCAATCATGGTACTCCTACGACCACACCACAAACCTAGCTCCAAGTATCGCAATTGTCAACAAACCATGTCACTGGCTCAGTGCTCTAGATATCTATTTAAATCTAAGCCCCCCCCCCCATCCCACCCATTTTTTTCCCTCTATTCTACAATGGGAAGGGTGTAGCAAGGTCCGGATGTACACATCTAAACCAAACCATGGCTAATTAGTTTCCGAATCACTAGACAAAAGCAGCCAAGCTCTAGAACATTACCCCTTCACAACAATCATCATGCAATCATGCTACATGATTGGTGAAAACCCTGAAACCCACTCTGTAGGCATGTCACAATTGCTAAATTCTATATGCTCTATAGCTCCAACTGAAGGGGAAACAGTGAGATATACCATTAATTAACTTCAACTTAAACCAAATCCAAAAACGCCTCAATTTTCTTTTTTTGAGGAGCAAAAAGGCCTCACTTTTACACATCTACTCCATAGTCCTGGCAATCCCAAAAGGGAAAACCCACATCCAAAACATTCAATTCTAAAATTTGGAAATCTAACATACCAAATTACGCAAAAGACTAATATTTAGATGGGCCAAAAAAAAAAAAAAAAAAAAAAAAACGAAAGAAAACAAAAATTAATTACCAGCACTGCAAGAAGTGGGAGGATCCTTTTGCAGATCCTTAAGCTCCTTCAAGATCCTCTTAGAAGCCATCCCCTTAACCTGATTATATATTTAAGAAAAACCCAACATAATAAAAGATCAGATCTACAACATTCACAGTTCAAAAAACCCAACAAAATCAAGAAAGAGAGAAACTTGGCAAATGAAACTACCTTAGATTGAACAACAGAAGATCCTTTATCAGCTCTTTCTCTCTTTTTTCTCTCTGGGTGTATGAAATGGAATTAAGAGCAAAAATGCAAGAAATGCAAGAGAGGTTGGGCTGTAATTTATATGGGGTTGTTTGTAGAAGGGGGGTGGCCGGAAAGAAGAAAGAAGACAAAAAGGAGGGTATGACTTTAAATGTGGGAGATGCAAATGGATTCTCTCTCTCTCCTTCTGTTTCTCTCTCTTTCTGTTTCTCTCTCTTCCCTTTGTTGTTTATTTTTTTGCGTCTGTGACAATTGCACCACTAGGTTATTGGCTCTCTATCTCCCCGCTCATATGGATTGGATCCCACTTGTAAAAGGTCACTAAAATGGAATGATTTTCTCAAAAATGGTTAAATTACGAAGTGTGTTTTTTTTTTTACACTTATTTCCACTGATTTTTACGTTCTTCAACTAATTTTCACCAATTGAGTAAGGTTTTGTCACTGATTTTCACTGATTAAGTAAGGTCCTGCCACTGATTCTCACTTATTCAATAAGGTCCTGCCACTGATTCTGTGAGTTAAAATGTGGGTCCTGCCACTGATTTCCACTTATTGGATAAGGTCTTGCCACTGATTCTCATTGATTGAGCAAGGTCTTGCCACTGATTCCCACTGATTGAGTAAGGTCTTGCAACTGATTTCCACTGATTGAGTAATGTCCAATAAGTGGAAAAGAACACACCCTTAGTATTCAAATTAGGCTAGGTTTGAATATATTTCCTACGAGGGTGTTTACGGAGGCTTAGAATATCACAAGTCTCGCGTTTTTTCTTTTCATCTGACAGGTATAAGCTGTTGTCCCAAACAGCGAATTCCATCAAGAAGAGTCGTTGTTAAGAACAACGACTTATGCTTGCCTGTGATAAGTGGAGGAGCCTTGGGGAGGAAGCGCAAGTAAAAGTCGCCAACTGGAACAATGAGTTTGAGGAAAGACGTTCCAGACAGCGACTTATACGTGTCGGACGAGAAGAAAAAAAGCGAGACTCGTGATATCCCGAGCCTACATGGACACCCTCTTGAAAAATATTTTCAAGTCCAACCTAATTTGGATAATACTTTGCAATTTAATCCCTTTTCAGAAAATCATTAACTAAAATCAATAATCCATTTTGCATTCCAAAAAAAAAATTGTAATCCATTTTTCCACTTTCAGGTTTCCTTTTTTTTTTTTTTTTTCTTTTTTGAGAAAGAGCCTCCATGGAATCTGCTTTTTCTATGAAATAATTTGAACTAATTATCCACACACAAAAGATCAAAGTAAGAAATTATTAATCAAGAAATTAGGGGGGTGATCATGCCCAAGCAAGGTTGTTTGCTCAAAATTCGACTTGGTTTGGTTTGGCGAGTCAGGCTCAACTTGAAACTCACAGAGTCGAAAATTAAAGAGTTTGGCATTGGCTTGATTAGGGCTTGCTGGCTCCACTTGGTTCTATTAGACTTGACTCGAATTTAAGTTCACATATTAACATCTTAACTAACATTAAATATTATTTTAACTTTTCAAATATTTGGTTGTAACAAATTCCCTTCTCCCTCTCCTCTTGCCTTAGATATATGAGCAAATTTTGGGTTTTTTGAAGAAAATAATATAGCAATAATATTTTTTTTATCAGATAGCAATAATAGTTGCCATAAGGGTGAGTATGGTTTGATACCCACTAAGTATACCATTATCCAAAATTGAAATTATCTCCATCAATTTCTCAGTAAGCTGAATTAGATCACAAAAACATCCACCATTTTCATGTACCTCGAAGTTGGGTTTGATTTACACCAGACATCCTATAGATTTATGTTCGAAAATGTCAGGAACCACAATTAAAGATGGTGGGTCCTTGTTCCTATTTTTGGAACTGTAATTGGATCCATTAACGTGATTTGGCTTCGAAACCACATGTTCCGACATACGGGATAACCAAGATTTCTGCTCACCCACCTTTATGTCAAAAAAGTAGAGTTGAGATTATTTTACACATTTGACCAATAATGGAAATATTTTGCACCCGTTTTTCTATATTTGGAACTCACCTACTTTTACTAGTTCATAAAACTTATTTTTTGCTCTTCATAACGAAAGGTGCAAAAGTGAATGACAATCAAGGTATCTCCTGCTGCATCATGTTTGGACTTTTGTACTCAATAGGCAATCAAGGCATCTCCCGCTACATCATGTTTGGACATTCATTCCTATTCAATATTGAGCATATCACACTCATCGAACAACTTACGCAAGTATTAACCCTGTCAATGTATTAGATCGAATCATGTATAGTTTCTAAAAACATGAATTTACAAGGCATGGACAAGATGTATGGGAATTCAAACCCATAACATTGCCTTGCCAAACCAGTAGAAAGTAAGTTTAGAACAACTTGACTACATCTATAATGGTTCACAAATCTAAATAAACCATCCCTTGTAAATAAAGAAACACAAAATTGACAAATTTGAAATTTCTTTTATCAAACCTTCCATGGCATTTTAGACATGACCGAAAACAATTATTAGGCAGTTCTGGTCTGAACGCTCTGGTTGGTCCTCCATATTACAGTACAGTACATAGCCTCCTCGATTAGGAATAACCTTCTGTTTTGGGGTGGTATACTTAGATTAAACCATCATGCCTAAATTAACAACCAAATCTTTGGAGAATCATGGCCTGGCCACCCCATGATTTCTGACCATGGCCATGAAATCTGCTGGAAAGGAAGATACAAAGACAAGAAAACATGGTCAGCCCATGATTTCAGACCATGGCCATGTTTACCCAATTTTTCTCTCACCACTATAAATACTCTTTTTAAGGGTTTTAGTGGGAGCTACCTCCTATTTTCTCATACTCTCTCTCTAGTTTAGAACTTTCTCTCTCTTAGGGTTTAGCTAGTGTTTAGTGAGTAATTAGTGAGTGATTAGAGAACTCAAGCTTGATTAGTGACAAATCTTACTTGGGTAATCTACACTTTGGTATTGTAATCTCTTCTCTCTCCTCTTTATTTTCTCTCTCTTCATTTATGTTGAAACCCATGTTTAGTTTATTGAATGCTTATAATCTAATGATAATTAGTGAGTAGTTTACCATCTAAGATTGGGGATTAAGCCCCATTATGTCTTGATATAGCATGTAAACCCCACCCATTTCCCCTTGGTTTTTGTTGATGAATATTGATATTATTATTGTGCACACAAGGTGTTTGATGAAATGCTTGAGAGAGTATTTTGTTATCTTTTGCTTATCAACTTAGCATTGAGAGATGTGGGTTGTGTTTAGGGCATTCACTCTAGTAAATCAATTAGTTTGTCATGAAAATAGATTGAATTGATTGATGGTATTGATTTGCTCCTTTTATTTTACTTTTTCATGATTCAAATGCCACGAGAGTAGGTGTTTTGTCATTTTGGGTAGTTATTGCATCCTCGAGAGAGGGCGATAATGGTTTGTATGCGGGGTTTGACCTATCGTTTAATCAACTAAAATCAAGGGAGAGGGGTAGTTTGTGCTAGTTGGGTATAGTGGGGTGGAGACCCCATTCTTAGGCCTTTAGATTATTCTTGAACACACACTTTGTTAACTTGTCTTTTGGTTTCTCATGTTAGTAGTTGCTAGAACTAGTTTACCAATCTCAACTATTGAAATTGCCTAACTATCCTAGACCTAGGGTGTTGGTACTCAAAACACGTACTCTCCGTGGATACGATAATCTTTTATACTATTCGATTAACCCGTATACTTGCGGGGGTATCAGTGGTAGGGAGATGAAAAACTCCCAAGCAGACTTAGTAGCTTTTGTTTTTGTAACTGTCAGTGGGGGAAAGGGTGTTTCACTGAAAGTGAACTCATTTATGTTCTTCTAGAGCTTCCGAATGACACAAGGGAAAATAGTATCCTAGGGAGCGACACAATTGCTGGAAGGTTTAGTGACTTTGAGGTTCTCAAGTAACCAGATCCTGAGTTCACGGTTACAAAAGGTATCATCTAAGAGCTTTTTTTTTATGTGAAGTTTTATCTTTAAGTGTCAGCCAAAGGAAAATTTGAATTTTTGGAAGGCATCTAGACTTCCAAACTCTATGAAACCACTCATCATTGCCAATGCCATCCTTTCCTGGAGCTTAAACATGCTTGCAAATAGGCCTCGAAAAAAATTAATTTCTCATTACTACTGAACTTGCAAACTCAATAGCATAATTCATTGTATACAATTGATGGTTTACAACGGATATATAAGATTAGTATAAGTGTATAACAACGACTAGCATAAGAATCGTCCCTTCAAAACCATTAACCATCACTCTTGATGGTAACTGATTTTCGAAGCTGAGATGATCACTTCACCAATGCATGAAATAGAGTCAAATAAGAGGAAAGAGGTTTGAGCATATAACATGTTGACTTGAGTTTTATCCATCGCATAAATAGTATTAAGAGAACTTTTCAAGACAATGTTAGAAAATACATTTATAAAACTAAAATAATTGGTATAGAATATAACCAACTATATATTGTTTAAATGTGCAAAATAATACTAATTTAACTATGTGCACATATGGTCCCAACTATGACTGAATGAGTATTCATTTAAGTGGGCTCTAATAAACCTATTAGCAATGAGACTTTTAATGCAATTATTTCCAACTAATAAAACATTTTGAAAGTTTTTATATGATGTGTAGCGACGTAATGTTAGTTATAATAATTAACTGACGCCTAAAATAACAAACTTGCTTCATAATCAACTAATGAAATCTTAGAAAAGATTCCCATTAATAAATTACAGCCTTAATTTTAATCCATATATTCTACTATTTACTTTGAATGATTCAAGCCAATCTAGGTTTCATCTAGTACAAATATATCATCATTTTTTATATCAAATGATTTTATGCTCACAAACTTCAGAACTTATGAAACTTAATATAGTCAACATCATCATTGTGGCTACTTCTTAGTATCTATGGGAGACCTTTTGACATTCTCGTCTCAATAATAAGAGGTTTTATGTCAGCTTGGTTTTGTGCAATGCATAACATTCAATAGAAATCTTTTCTAAGGATCAAGATATGAAATAAGTCGATCTCGTTTTATACGAGAAATGTTGTTGAGAGTGAATAGAAGATCACCAAATAGTATAGAAAAATAAACTTCGACCTAACTACTACTGTTCTTCTAAATGGAGGATTACCCATCAATTACATAAAAAACAACATAATGGGTTAAATGAAAATTATTCATTGATTGTCAACCATTATAATTTAGGGTATATTATTATAATTTATTACTCCCTCCGTCCTAGATAAATGTTTCTGATTCACTTTTTAGTTTGTCCCAAATAAATATTTTTGGTTCACTTTTTGAAACCTTATTGTTGCACTCATTCTCATTTTGCCCATGTGAGAGGGGAGATAAAATTAGCAAAAGGGAGGACAACCCATGTGGACCAAGGTTATAAGGGTTACTAACTATTCTCCTATACTTGCATTAAATACCGTGTAAAAAGTGAAACAAGAATATTTATCTGGTACGAATGGAGTCAAAAAGTGAAACAAGAATATTTATTGGGACGGATGGAGTACATTTTCCATTTGGGTATAACTAACGTGGTAATCAGTTGAAACTAATAGTATTTTATAACTATTAAATGTGAGTGATGAAGTATTTAGTCATGACTAATATGTGTAGTTCATTTGTATTTTTGTCTTTACTAAATAAAGTGGCATTCAAGATATCAGCATTTTGATCGGCTTCGTCCATAATTGAAAATCAATCATCGGCTGCCTAAATATAGCATAAATTACGCTATAAAGTAAACGGAGTGCCCACGCGTTTTCCCTACGATTGGAGGTGAGCACAAAACGTGCTGCAACTATTTGGAAGTGCAGATCCCTTGCTATAAAAGATTGGACTTGTCTTCTCGATTCATGAAATAACTTAGAAATTAAACTCCACAAATCCAAAGAACGAGGAGGGCAAACAAACTTCGACAAACGCAAAGACTAATCAAACTTCGACAAACGCGGAGAACAAAACAACCTCCCACAAAAGTAGAGTTTATTAAAAACTAACAACAATTAAAATACTAAAGAACTAGGCTAATTGAAGAAGAAAACAATAACAGAGGGGGCTAACTGTCAGCAAGATCGTCGGTGGTAGCCCAATAGGAGTCAAGAAGAGGGAGGGAGACTATTTTTTTTAGAGAGAATAAAGATTTACTTAATGTGGCAGTAAGTCCAAAACTCTTTTGGGCCCACAAACCGTAATTGATTTCTAGCAAAACATTACGGTTACCCATATTAAGTAAGGATTGGTTTCCACAGTCCAACCAATAATGCAATTATTAATGCTTACTATGATTAGTTGATAGGGTAGATCCAACATCCAGATCCATATCCATTAATGACCCTTGGACCCATATCTAGAGCCAAATTTATTAGGTCTTAAAAAGGAGGATCCAAACCAGCTTAAATGGATCTGAATCCGTGGATTTGGGGCGGGTTTGAGATCCATTGTCATCCGCTCATCCCTAGATCTTTTTTTTTTTTTTTTTGGCTTTAAGGACGATTTCAATAGCTTGCAAACCACATGCGTCGAGTAAGCCAACCTATATATGATGGACCAATGGGATTGGGTAGAGGAGAAGACCCTCCCTACTAATAATGGTTAGAGAAAATTTTCTTCTAGTTACATGAGAATTTGAACCCTTAAAAATAACGTACTACCACTTATACTCCCAACTCATCTTCATTGGCATTCCTAGATTTTTATTTATTTTTTGCTTATCAAAAGTGAGGAGAGTGGTAATCACCTCTTTCTTGTCATCCTTAGACTTTTTTGCTTGGCCTAATTACTAATTAGACGTGCATTAGCTATGTCATTCATAAACTATTCACGTGTAGAGAGCAGGCATGGTTTCTTACTTGGACTACCCTACCGAATAGTTGCAGATGCTCGATCTTATGCTTGAAGTATGTGATTCCCTTCAATTCTAAACAACAAAAAAGCTTATCAAGAAAACATGCATATAATACAAGTCGTCATAATTTCCCTTACGCATTATTAGTTGAATGCCTTTTCACTATTCTTAAGGACATAATTTTCCATAAAGGTAGTTCACTCATGAAGTACCTGTGTAAACAGTAAAACATTAGGCATGTGATCAGCTCCCCTCCCTCAGGTCCATGTTTTCTCAGGCAACAAACAAGGCCAAATTACTTACACCCGAAGCCTAATAATGTTGTTCTTATCTAATGTTTAGTCATAGCAACTGCAATTGCAACTTCCATACTCCCTTCATATAATAACATCCAAATCAAGACCCATCCACATAATATGCTCAGATCAAACTTAAACCAGGAGTCGTACCGTACTTCATCCATGGGAGCCTGCCTTAACATATGGAATTTGTACTCAGGTTCTGTTGGGGAAAACTACGGTATTTACCCACAATCACAATAACATATAATCGGAAAAATAAAGTGCAAAAACCCGAAAACAACACAAACAATTTTACGTGGAAAACCCCTCTCAATTAGGGGAAAAACCACGGTGCGGATCTCCACGCACTAAAATAATAATCCACTATGATAATCAAGAGTACAAAAGGCAACACTCACAAGATCAAGCAACAAGTAAACAAACTATCTTTGGTATTAGTACAAATTGATAAACTCTAACTCAATTTGGTACTCCCACAAAACCAAAGATACACCCACAAATACCTGTCGATGACCGATCCGAATACTCCGATTACCTTCACCCGAACAAGCCGAATCAACCGTGAACTGGAACAAACCTCTTTGGAGAAATACTCAATTTCTCTCACACTTTGTTTGTCTCTCACTCACTTGGCTCTCCCTTCTTTCGTTTTGTTTGGGCTTCCTTTTACTGCCAAACTCAATCACTCGGCTGTTGCAAAAAACAAAGGGCTTGTCCCTTTTATATTCAATCATCAACCACTAAAGAAGACCAAAAGGCTAAGACCTTTTGTTTCCCAATCATCAACTAAAGAAAACCAAAAGGCTTAAGCCTTTTTGCTTTCCCATCTTTCAACTTCCCTTTTTTTTTTCTTTTTGTTCTATTTTATTTTCTTTACAAAAACTAAAATAAAATAAAACACAACTAAATATTATTTGGTATTTGGGGCGTTACCTCAACAAATCCTCCCTCGACCCAAATCACCAAATACCTCCACCTTGTCCGAAAAACGGACCTTCTTCTTCATGGTCTTGCTCCTCCCTACGTAATGACCCTCAACATAGCACAAGTTGTTCTCCGCCTTCCTCCCTTGCATAATCAAAGTAGCACCACGATATACTTTGCACCACCTTCCCGTACCAATGTATCTACACCCTTGCGATGTCAACTCACCCAACGAAATCACGTTAACACGAGCATCGGGTACATACCTTACATTTTGGAAGGTTCTAGTCACACCACCATGGAGCTCAATACGGATGCTTCCCATCCCTTTGGCCTTCAACTTACCACTCCCCATGTTGATGTCACCATACTCTCCATCTTGGCACAAAGTATCAAACATAGCATGGTCTCTACAAATGTGAACCGAAGCGCCGGAGTCCAACACCCAACTCTCTTGGCTTTCCTTCCCCTCATTTTTACTAGCCAAGAACAACTCCTTATTACCATCACAAGACATAATTACATTAGAGGAACCGCTATCATCATCAATTTTGGTCTTGCCCATCTTCTCTTGCAGTTGCTTGAAACTCTTCAAATCATCTCTCATCTTTGGGCAACGACTCTGAATATGACCCTTCTCACCACAATAGTAACACTCTATGTTACTAAAGTCTCTCGCGCGCGACTTCGACCTACTTCTCGGGCCACCACCTCTTCTCTCATGATTCCTCCCTCTTTCGGACACCTCCGCAGCTAGTACTCTATCTCCTCCATCACTAGGAGATACACCATCAACCTGCAACATCATCCGATCATTCTCTCTCAACACTGTCATTGCTTCATCTAGTGTAATCTCTGTCCTCCCTACAAGTAATGTCTGCACAATTGGCCTGTAGGACTTAGGTAGTGAAGCCAACAATAACAATGCCTCCTCTTGATCGGAGATCTTCTCATCTGCATTTCTTAACTGACATACTAGCTGGTTAAAACTATTAATGTGGTCCTGCAACGCTGTACCTTGCTCCATCTTTAGCTGGTACAACTCATATCTCAAACAAAGCTTGTTAGTCAGTGACTTTGATGCATATACACTCTGGAGATTATCCAACAACTTCTTTGGATCTGTCTCAGTCAAGTAATTATACTTAATCTCCGGAGCCATAGCTAATCTAATAGTACTGACAGCTTTCTTCTTCTTCGATGTCCATTGGGCATCGGTCACCCCACTAGGCTTTGTCTCATCTAAAGCCTCATCTAAATTTTGTTGAACCAACAAATCCTCAACCGTACTCTTCCACACAGTAAAATTAATTTTACCATCAAACAAAGGAATTTCAAATTTGGGCACACTACCAGACATGTTACTTGCACAAAATAATTCCTCCTTCAACAAATACAGTAATTTTCCCACCACCGATCCTACAACCAAAAGCTCTGATACCACTGTTGGGGAAAACTACGGTATTTACCCACAATCACAGTAACATATAATCGGAAAAATAAAGTGCAAAAACCCGAAAACAACACAAACAATTTTACGTGGAAAACCCCTCTCAATTAGGGGAAAAACCACGGTGCGGATCTCCACGCACTAAAATAATAATCCACTATGATAATCAAGAGTACAAAAGGCAACACTCACAAGATCAAGCAACAAGTAAACAAACTATCTTTGGTATTAGTACAAATTGATAAACTCTAACTCAATTTGGTACTCCCACAAAACCAAAGATACACCCACAAATACCTGTCGATGACCGATCCGAATACTCCGATTACCTTCACCCGAACAAGCCGAATCAACCGTGAACTGGAACAAACCTCTTTGGAGAAATACTCAATTTCTCTCACACTTTGTTTGTCTCTCACTCACTTGGCTCTCCCTTCTTTCGTTTTGTTTGGGCTTCCTTTTACTGCCAAACTCAATCACTCGGCTGTTGCAAAAAACAAAGGGCTTGTCCCTTTTATATTCAATCATCAACCACTAAAGAAGAACAAAAGGCTAAGACCTTTTGTTTCCCAATCATCAACTAAAGAAAACCAAAAGGCTTAAGCCTTTTTGCTTTCCCATCTTTCAACTTCCCTTTTTTTTTTTTTTTTTTTTTTTTTCTTTTTGTTCTATTTTATTTTCTTTACAAAAACTAAAATAAAATAAAACACAACTAAATATTATTTGGTATTTGGGGCGTTACCTCAACAGGTTCTTCTAAATGGATCTCCACTAGCCGGTAGCGACACTTAAAGCGTTTTCTTCTTAGGCAAGAACTGCTCTTATTTTTTTTTAATGTGATTTAACTTTTTATAATTAAAATACTTGTAATTAGCAATTTCTTTGGCTATTTATCCACTTCTTAAATAGGGGCATGCTAAATAAGACTAAAATTGCTGGCAAAATCACATAGGAATAACAAAAAAAATCACAGACATGCATAATCAGATTAACAGACTAGGTATTCCAATAATCAAAATAAACATTAAATCAGATTAAACCTGAAATCATCCTTGATATTTCCTCCTCTCCTCCATTCCCTTCTGAGATTTCCTCATCCCCTCCAATTGCTTTTGAATCTCCTCGATTTCCTTAAGGTAAAACTACTATTGACGCATACTGAAGATAGAGGTTGTTTTCCACGAAAAATAACCAAACATTGCAATGAGTGAAACATTGGTAATGAGTGATAAATCCATTTGTGAGCCTGGCATGGAAAACAAAAATGAACAATTCGATTAGCTGCTCAAAAGATATAAACTTTGACCATAAAAAACAAAGACACGCATGCAGAAATCGTTCTTAAAAATATAAGTACCCAAAAACAAGGAACAAAATAATTAGCAAAAAATTTAAACGAAAAAAAGAGGCTTCAGATAGAAGAAATTGAAAACAAAGATGGAGCTAAATAATAACAAAGTAATTAAAGCAGATAGAATAATGAAGATGTAAAAGGAAAAAAAATTCAGATCGAGTTTTGGTACAATTACCTTGGTGATGTTTGGATGATCTGCCAAGTATTGGAGTTCTGGGAGCGAAATTGAACCCTAAAAAACGATTGAGATGCAAAATCAATAGATGTAACGAAATAGAATGGGGGTGTTTGGATGTTGGCTCGTAGAGTGGCTTTTGGCAAAATTGGATGTTTGACCAGTCCACCATCCAATATTGGTGTTTGGATGTTAGCTTGTGAGGCTTTTGGGTTCCCACAAGCCAACTTTTGAAAAGCCAAGGAGGTTGGATTATGGGTATTGGCTGGTAGCATTAATGTAGTCCAATGACATAATAGTCCAAGACTTGCAATTATTTACTCCTATGCCATCAAATTCCTTAATCATATGAATGTCCTTATAGGTCATTTTACATATAACCAGCTAATATTACCAGCCAATGTTACCAAACATCTCTTTTCAGACATCCAATATTACCAGCCCGGTCAAATCAGCTAACAATACCAGCCATCGACCACCAGCCACCAACCATCAGCCAACAGTTAATGTCACCAGCCAATTGCCAAACAGGGCCAATAAAAAACTAAACAAAAACCGAATTACAAAAAGAGAAAGATTAGGTATGAGTGTTAAGGGAGAGAGAAACTTACGACTTCAAAAGAACAGCAACGGAGAGAGAATTAGGGTTCGTAGGAAGAGGGGCGACTAATGAGGGGTATGAGTGGATTTATATCGGATGGAAAAATATCGGATTTGGATTTATATCGAATCGTTCTCTCTCTCTTTTCTTTCCCTTGTACCTCAACTGCCAAATATATAAGGGTGAAACTTATTCAAATTAAATCCAAAATCCAATCCAATTCATTCCAAATAAGCAAGCAATTTAGATTGGACTTTTTCGATGTCTGAATTGGATTTGGATTCAAAAAACAAAAATTTTGAATTTTCGGATTGGATTTGTACTAACCCTTTCGGAGTCCAAAAATCCAAAAATCCAATCCAAATTACACATATATGTATGAAAAATATTAAATAAAAACATAAAACTAAGCATTATTACCCCAAAAAAAAACCCTAGGTTGAATAAAAGGCTAAAACCCCAAGTGAAAACTGATAAAACGAAGGTAAAATTGTCATTATGGTAACTTCAATTGTGGCCAAATAAGCCTAATTGTCAAATCAAAGGCAAAAATAACTTTAAATCATGCTGAATCAAAACAAAATTATGGGAGTTTATAACTATCATACTGGTAGTTATGATAAAATAAAATAAAAAGTACTCCCCCTGTTTCAGATAAATGTATACAGTTGTTTTATGAAAGTCAAAGTTTAAAAACTTTGACCATTAATTTAAGAAAAATTATATTGATTCACAATGTAAAGTTACTATGGTTAGATTCATTTTCAAAAGTACTTTCGGAAAATCAAATTTTTAAAAATTTATATCTTCATTTAAATACAAATATTCATGGTCAAAGTAGTGCATTGGAGATCGTGAAAAAGTAACTGTATACATTTATCTGAAACGGAGGGAGTAAAATAAATCAGAGTAGTTTATATTTGCAAGTAATTTATAACTATCATACTGGTAGTTATGGACTCACCAACCATATCACATAATGAAGACACTCTAGTACCATCAACGAGACTCATTCGAGGCATAATATGACATCTTATAGGAAGGGTACACACTCTCTAATTATCAAAAAAAAAAAAAAAGGGTACACACTATCTCATCATAGTGAGAGCAGAGTGGTATTTTACATATGAGCATAACTATTTAAGAGATTTAGGACACTGTTCCATTTATGATTTTTTACACTTCTAATATGGAGTTCTCTAATGATTGTAAAAACAATATGCTTTGCCAACTTCACTCGTTGAAATCTGAATTTGTTGCGGCAATCCAAATGTGGCTGCTTGTGCATTGAAATTTGAAAATTTTGAAAGGACTAGGTGGTTGTGCTCCTTGGTGTTAGAATTTGACCCTGACAAGGTTAAGGCAAGGTATAGAAGGCTTAGGCTTTTGTGAAGACGTGGGATCTTAAAGGTGCTCATGATGATCTTAGTATTGTTGCTGCTAATAATCCTCTAAAAATCCTCTGTGTATGATTTGGACGAATCAAAGAAGTGGAAGAAAGGGAACAGAGTTCCCGCTCAATACCACTTAGAGGAAGCCTTTACTATGAAGACTTGTTATTCGACCCCAACAAATGTTAATGCATGCCAAGGTCTGTGTTGTTGGTGCTAGCAGTGAATCTTAATATTGTAAGCCAGAGGTTGGTTGGCAAGAGTGTTTGTCTTCGTAAAGGATCTTTTACCGCAAAGGACTATAAGGAGTCTGCCAGTAAGTTACTCCTATAGAAGTAAAAACCACTTTGTCCAAGTGCCTCCTATATTGTGTACAATCAAATATTGCAAGGGAAGGAAATTAGCTTTTACCAACCCTCTTCCTTATCACTAATGACAGTTTATGTTTGTAAGAACTCAATGTATGTTTCCCTGATGCATACGTATGTACGTCTAGAACACCGATTGAGCGAATTAAAGATCAAGAACTATGACGTATCAAACAAACAAAACAAACGAACAACTATTTTTGTGTGAATCTGGTTTAATCAACAAGAAACTAAAATTGTAGGAATCAAAAGGATAACTATAGTTCACCACTTGATTTCTCTAAAGGCAAAACCACCTAGAACTCAAGATGAAGATCTCTATTGTGGTTGGTTTGTTGGTTAGGGTTTTGTTTTTTGGCAAACCCAAAATGTTCAATTTTCAAAAATCCTATTGAACTCTAAAATGTTCAATTTTCAAAATTCCTATTGAACTCTGAAATGTTCAATTTTTCAAAACTGATTGACCTCTGTATTCAGATAAGTTCAATCTTTTCACAACTTTGCATTGAACTTTGTGTATTCAGATAAGTTCAATTTTTCAAAAAACGGCATTTCACCGACCCTGGGCAAGCCACCCGAATCAGGCAAAAAACCTGACCAATCCCACAGAGATGTCCTAGGACGTTGACGAGAAAGATGTACGCAATGGAGTACTTTGACTTTCGCTCTTATTTCGAACTCAGCCAAAGTGGGGGCTTCTGTAGACATCTAAAAATGTCTCATCCCCGAGTCCCGCGAGAAACCCGATGATGATAGGTATGGTAGTATGCTCGAGCAATGAAAAGTGCAATGTGCTACATTCTTGATTAATTAAATCTAAACCCAATTTATTGATAAACCTTGGACAACTTTTGTTTGGGTTGTCCAGACCAATTGGCCTTGTCCAGAATGGCGTTTCAGACTGAAAGATATGGCTTAAGTGGCCCAAATGGCCCAAAGTCAACCCAAGTCCATGAGTCAACCCCTTTGGTCAACTCAAGGAAGTCAACAAGTCTGAATTCGGAGTCGAAACTTGCAGAGCTCGCGCAAAGTCGAGCACCAGGCGCCAAAACTACCCAGGCGCGCCAAGGACTAGCGCGTGCTAGGCTCCTAGCGCTAGGCGCCAGGTCCCAGCACCAGGCGCTAGGCCAAGCGGCTTAGCCGCTAGGCGTAGCAGCCTAGGCGCTTGTCCGAGCCGCTTGGACAAGCGCACGAGCCGCCCCGTGTTTTCCCTAGTCCAGCCCATTGTTTTGGTCCGGCCTTTCATGTTTAGACCTAATTAATCACTCGTCTCTATATAAACAAGGCTTAGACGAGAGGTTGGTCGTTTTCTATTCCTTGTGAGCTAAACACATCTAATTCTACTCCTTCTATGAGAGTTCATCAATAAATACTGATCCCTAGCACCTCAAATCAGCCTCAATCACCTTGCAATACAAGAACTAAACCAACCAATTAATCAAGAGCACAAGTTCATGCACCCTAAATCACTCCTTTGAGCATACAGGTAATCCATTCTGAGGGTTTTCAATTCCAATTTACTATCTTTTATTACTAACTTGTTTATTGGAATGATTTTAGTCTTAATTGTCTTCACTCAAGCATAAAGGCGCTTTCTTTCATATGTACTATCATTAATTGTTGTTGTCGTTGTTATTTCATTCTTATTTGTTATGATGGAGGATGGGATTGATGATGATGATGATGGAGATTGGATAATTATGTGATTGGATTTGGGTGATTATGTGATATTTTGGATGATTTATGATGTTTATATATTAGCATGATTATTGGGTTATTAACATATTTATTAGTATGAATGCATGAAATCGATTAAATTGTTAAAAGTGATAACCTTAGTATTAATTAGTGTAACAAACCCGCTTTGTCTAAATTAGTAATAACCTTAGTATTAATTAGTGTAACAAACCCGTTTTGTCTAAATTAGGATCTTGGACAACCGGCTTATTTGGAACCTTATGATGTCATAAAAGTAAATTTGATTAGTAAAGGCCATTGCATAGCAATGGGCGTATTGGGTGCCTAACACCTTCCCAATCCGTACCTACACTCCCGAACCTACTCTAATGACTAGTCATGTGAGTCTCGTTTACTTTCCCCACATGGGAAAGGGTGCACTTATCCGGATTGATTTCCATTCGATTTCGATTCGGGTTTGGCATGGTTTTCATTCAAAATATGGTGGCGACTCCTCTTTCGTTATGTCCTCGGTGCTAAAGGTGAGCATAGTCCAATTGACTCCAATAAGCACAACAACGCAAAGCAAAGCAATTCGAACCACACGTTCGGATCTAAGATTTCCTAAAGAGCGCTTAAGGCAGAGAAATTTAGGAAAGGGATTCTTACAAAGATACACCGAGAATGAGGAAGTATGAAAGCTGTTAACTCGACGGCCAAACCAATCCACGGAGTGTCTAAGGGAGTGCCCGTCAAGATGGGGGAGTGGGATGGCCGCCTCGACTTCACAGTGACACCTTTGGATGACTTCTGCTTGGTATTGGGGATGGACTTCCTTCGAGACACAAAGGAAGCTCCCATGCCGCACCTGAGTTCCTTGTTGTTGATGAGAGAAAATCCATGTTTGATCAAGGCCTCAGGCCCAAATGTGAAGGCAATGGGGAAGGGTCGATTGCTCTCGGCCATGCAGTTTGAAAAGGGGCTTCGAAGATGTGAACCGTCATTCCTTGCTACCTTGTCCATGAAAGAAGATTGTCGGGAGGAAGTCACCCCTCCGGAAATTGTGACGCTGCTCGAGGGATTCAAAGACATCCTACTGAAGGAACTGCCCCAAGTTCTTCCTCCTCGTCGATCCATTGACCATCAGATAGAACTGATTCCAGGGCCGTGCCGCCTTCTTGCAGCCCATATAGGATGGCACGTGCTACCTGGCACCTCCAGAGTTGGCTGAACTCCGGAAACAGTTGGATGGTCTCTTAAAGGGAGGATTTATTCGACCATCTAAGGCTCCTTATGGGGCTCCAGTGTTGTTCCATAAAAATATAGATGAATCCCTTCGGCTGTGTATTGACTATCGAGCACTCAACAAGTTAACGGTGAGGAATCACTATCCCATTCTGTTAATTGCTGACTTGTTCGATCAACTTGGCGATGTTGTGTATTTCACGAAGCTTGATTTGAGGTCGGGATATCATCAAATTCGTATATCGGAAGGGGATGAGCCGAAGACTGCATGTGTGACAAGATATGGGGCATTCGAGTGGTTAGTGATGCCCTTTGGGTTGACGAACGCTCCCGCCACATTCTGCACCTTAATGAACCATGTCTTCCACGGGTACTTAGATAAGTTCGTGGTGGTATACCTGGATGACATCGTGATATATAGCAAGTCCATGAGTGAGCACGTAGAACACTTGAACCTTGTGTTCGAGAAGTTGCGGGAACACCACCTTTTTGTGAAGCCTGAGAAGTGTTCATTTGCGCAGAAGGAAATTAGTTTCCTCAGTCACTTTGTAGGGAAAGGGAAGATGCGCATGGATCCTAAGAAAGTCTCTGCCATCAAGGAGTGGCAACCTCCAAAGAATGTCTCGGAACTTCATTCCTTCCTTGGCCTTGCTAACTATTATCGGCGGTTCATTGCAGGGTATTCTGGTATTGTGGCTCCTCTCACTGACTTACTGAAGAAGAGTGAAGTTTAGGACTAGACCGAGTCACAGAATGAGGCGTTTGAGAACTTGAAAAGAGTAGTAAGCAAAGAACCAGTGTTTGTACTCCCGGATGTCACCAAACCTTTCGAAGTCGAGACTGATGCCTCGGACTTCGCACTCGGGGGAGTGTTACTGTAAGAGGGGCACCCGGTCGCCTTCGAAAGCCGCAAGTTGAATGGGGCTGAGTATGCCGCTCAAAAGAAAGAGTTATTGGTCATTGTTCACTGTTTAAGGGTCTGGAGACACTATCTTTTGGGATCCAAGTTCCTTGTTCGCACAGATAACACAGTGGCAAACCACTTCCTGACCCAACCGAGACTTACTGGTCGGCAAGCTAGGTGGCAAGAATCTCTTACGGAATTTGATGTGGAATTCATCTACAAACCCGGTGTCAACAACAAGGTCGCGGATGCGCTCAGTTGACGAGCGGACCTAGCTGTCCTAAAACAAATGGCTCACTTGTCAACAAGCCATGTGACCACGTCTATCCGTGACCAGATCAGACAACATCTAAGTACTGACCCGATGGCCAAGACCCTCAAACAGCTCATCGAAGAAGGGAAAACGAGGCGATTTTGGCTGGAAGAAGGCCTCATCTTGACCAAGGGACATAGATTGTATGTCCCCAAGGCCGAGGGCCTTCGAAGGAAGTTACTGAGGGAATGTCACGGCACCCTCTGGGCAGGACATCCAGGGTGGCAACGTACTTTGAGCTTGTTGAAGCATGGGTATTTATGGCCGCAGATGAAGGACGATGTGATGAGTTACACCAGGACTTGTCTCGTGTGTCAACAGGACAAGCCAAATCGACTCAAGCAGGGTGGCCTGTTGAATCCCCTGGTGGTTCCGACAAGACCATGGGAGAGTGTCTCTATGAACTTCATCGCCGGGTTGTCGAAAGTTGGGCCCTTGTCAGCAATCATGGTAATAGTGGATCGGTTCTCGAAGTATGCTACCTTCGTCCCGATGCCAAAAGCCACCGGAGCGGAAGAGACAGCTGTTCTATTCTTCCGGCACATTGTCAAGTACTCGGGGTTGCCCAATAGCATTGTGAGTGATCGAGATGCCCGGTTCACATGTATCTTTTGGGGTGAACTCTTTAAACTTCTCGGGTTGGACGTGAACATCTCGCCAGGATACCACCCTCAGACGGATGGACAGACGGAAAGATTCAATGGCCTTCTGGAAGAATATCTCCAGCACTTCGTAAGTGCAAACCAAAGAGAGTGGGTCAGACTGCTGGACGTAGCCTAACTCTGCTTTAACGCTCAAAAGAGTTCGTCATCAAACAAGAGTCCTTTCGAAGTAGTCACAGGACAACAACCACTCTTACCACACACTATGGAGGATCAGTACAAGGGTCGAAGCTGGAAGGCTTACGACTTCACAAAGAGAGTTGAAGCAATATACCGACATTGCTCGGGGCTACCTGGAAAAGGCTTCCAAGAAGAAGTGGGCTGATATATGTTCGCACGTTTCCTTTTTCCTCTTAGTTTAGAATACCACGTTCCACAAGCTTTACCCAGTTAACGAACGGAATTTTTTTCTCTCTCTCGACAATCGCACACAGCGCCCCTTCATCAATGGGGGTATCACAGCAACACCACCATGAATTAGCTTCCCCAAATTCATCTAAACCTAGAGGTATTATTCAGTTCTTTCAATTTGTCGTTTCATTCTTCATCTCAACTTGTGCGTGTTATATATTGTTATTCTGATAGTAACTAATTCCTTTAGGGTTTATTTACATTCGATTTTTGATTTCATTGCTCTTTAATCTTCTATTTATTAAACTTGAAATCAATTGTGCTGTTTGATTAGGTTTTTTTGCGAAATTTTAGTTTCAAATTATTATCTTTGTTTCCAATCATTCTATATCTAGCTTTCGCATAACCTAATTTTGTGCAAAACCTCTGTCGAATTGAGTAATGCTAAATTACTTTGTGATCTTTTTACTTTATGATTTTTGGATGTCCATTGTTTTGATTGATTTTTAGTTTATCCTAATTGGCATTTGTTAATAGCAGGTTTTAATGTCAGCTAAGTGAAAATTGATTATACAACAATTAAATGTAATTTCCAGAAATTGATTCTCATATATATCATGTATGATGCCTGATTTTCTTTGTTTCTAAGCTCAATTTCATTGTTAAATTATTGATGTATAGATGTTATTTCTAAGGCTAAAATGGGAGGAACTGACCGTGAGCGGATTGACATGTTTAGAAAATTACTTTTGTAATGCTGTGATATGATCATATGATTGTTTTAGAAAACAACTTTATTTCTGGCAACCTGATGAATCCCTTTCTAGGTTATTTTGTAATATTAAGGGTTTTTTGCCTAAAACTACCTTCGGTTTAGCACTTTTTAAAAAAACTACCTTTCTTTCGCGATTTTGTGAAAAACTACCTTGTTTCCAGTTTTTTTTTTTGCGAAAGACTACCATTTGACGGAAAAATGACTAACGGGTTAACTTTGAGTGTAAAATACTATATTACCCCTCACTTAAGTTAATTGACTGAGTCAAAATCATTTCCCTTTTATTTTCCCCCCTTTTTTCCCCATTCTCTCTCCTCAATTTCTCTCTCCTCCTTCTCCGCTTTCTCTCTCCTCAAACTAAAAATCACAAGGGATCATCAGATGCTTACAACACTGTTGGGCTAGAAAATTTGCACTGTTGACCACATCCCTAGCCACTTTAACAATAACACAACTAGTGAAGCTTGACGCCTCCTCTCTGATTTGTTGAACTAGTTCTTGAGCCTCCAGACTGACTTTGTTCAGAATTTTCCTTGTCAAGTTCCTCAAACGCTGCCTTTATCATTTCCTTTACAGACTCATCGCTATCTGAGATATCGGACAAGTCTGGAATATGGGCTGCTCTAATTTTACCATCAGGACCTTCCATGGTCATGTTCAACATAGCTGAAGGAGGCTTGTCGCTAGAGATTCTCATTTTCCTCATAAGATTCGGGGGAACTTTCATTGATTTGCCATCCTTTCTGATGCAGCGAAATTTATATGAATTTACATCTTCTTTTAAATCAGTTTGGGTTGGTGGTGATTTCAATGACAATATATCATTCCCTCTCGGCCAATCAATACGGTCCCATTGATTGGAATTGGGTTTGATAGATTTAGGAAAATTGTGAATGAAAGATTCTCCATCCGGGGTAACCAATTTAAAACCAAAAAAGTGACGGTGATCCATAAAAATATGAAATGTTTGAGAAAACTTCGTTGATGTTGTGCAGTTGATTTTGGTCAACTCTACTGTAGTGCTAAATTAAGATTATTGGTGTTTGTTTTAAATTTTCAATGCCATTGATGGTGATATTGAGATGGTTTTGTTTGAGATACAGGGGTTTTGCTTATGTAGTTATATATCTATGTGTATATATAGCCTCTTGCTCTGTTTTCTGAGAATGAGGAAGGCAGTAAGACTAGAGGAGAGAGAAAGTGAGTATCTGAGAAGATATAGGGAAGGGGAGAGAGAGGTAAGGGGTAACTGTTGATGTTCAGATTCAATGTTGCTCTCTGCCGTAAACAGAGGAGATGAGAGAGAGAGAGAGACTAGTATTAAGCAAAACCTTGAAAAATGGCCGTAAACAGAGGAGATGAGAGAGAGAGGTAAGGGCACGTGAGGGCACGTGTTTTTTTGGTTCATAAATGAGGGGTATTATGGTCAAATCAAGTTGTTCACACTCAAAGTTAACCCCGTTAGTCATTTTTCCGTCAAATGATAGTCTTTTGCAAAAAAACTGGAAACAAGGTAGTTTTTCACAAAATCGCGAAAGTAAGGTAGTTTTTTTCAAAAAGTGCTAAACCGAAGGTAGTTTTAGGCAAAAAACCCTAATATTAATGGAAAGGTACACTAAATCTATACCAAGGGTACACTAAACCTATACCAAAGGTACAACCTACTATTTGTATCCGGTGTTCTGGGTCTGGTTCTAGAGGTTACGTTGTTATATTCATAGATGAGTTTATATTTGATTAGTGATTACTGAACTCTGATAATGAGATGCTGGATGTTGCTGGTTACTGATGTAAATTTCAATGTTTGATGCAGGCTAGGAAGTCTGTATCAGATGGTGTGGGGGTCAAATTGAGCAGGTGTGTGAAAATTTTGGCAACTTTCACCAATTATCTCAGAAACATGTTTTACGTATATGAAGTATTCATTATAATGATTTGCTTACATGAGATTAAACCTGAAAGTGTCAGGCATCTAGGATGGCTGGTGGAGTGATTGTTCAGTTCGGACGTGCTAGTTCCTAAATCATTTAGTATCCTTGTTGCTTGTAGGCTTTTGATGAAATCTTCAATGTGTGAAATGAAATTATGCCTTAGAAAAATGAAACTAAGCTTTTGGACAAATGAAAGTAAGCCTTTAGACTAATGAAAGTAGGCAATCACCCAAATGATATCATGAAAACCTTGAGGCAATCCAATAAGATATTGAAGGGACTGAGATTTTCTAGACAAGCATATATATAAGAATAACTTGGACTGAACGACAAGGGCCTTGAGCTTGGAGGTCAAATGCTTTAATTATCAAACATTAGAATACAGGGAGCACTAGTCCTCAAAATGAAACTATGCATGTAGCAAAATGAAACTTCAATACAATAAAATGAAACTGTGCAACAAGGCAACACTTTTGGCGGTAAGAGACTGAAACTGGCGAGATCACAGGGTAAAGTTCATATTACAGTTGAACAAGAATACACGAGGTAGAATGTTGTGTACAACTTACCCAATCCCAATCCCAAAACTCTAAATCCTCTCTCAACTCTTTAGCGGATTTTGCCTCACCTCTTGCCTTGACCTGTGCAGGCTTTAAGGAAACTTGCCATGGCATACTTGCAGCAAAACAATTACAAAAGCGCCGAAGAGTATTACAGGTAAACATAAACTCTTCGATGTCAAACTTTGATATCTGTCATTTATGTACATATGCCTGCTTTTAACATATTCTTACAACTGCTTAGAACATGTTCTATTTTCTGTTATGTAGGAAAGCACTTTCACTTGAGGTTGAAAGAAACATGCAATGCAATCTGGCTGTGTGTTTGAACTCTGCTTCGAGTCATTCAGGATTCAACTTGTGGAGGGCAGATGTTCGAGTTGTATGCTAAGTCTTATGAACAAGCATTCCAGTTACTGGATGAAATTGTGTCACAACCAATTCAATCTTTGTGTGAACAGCAAGAAAAGGGCCTGCACGTACCAGAAGAGTTTACACCCCTTCAAATCTAGCGCGAGGATTTCCAAGAAGAGTTTACATCAATAAGTGGGCAAGAACACCTGAAATTTCTGGTGGACAAAATGGGGATGAGCAGGATTTCCCAATCTACAAAGGTAAAAAGAGTTAGGCTGACATGGTTATCCCTCTTCTCCTTGAATTTCTCAGAGCTTGAACAGAAACTAAGTGCCATGATGGAGTAAACTCTCAAGCTATTAGCTTGTCTGTTAATTTTTTACTTTTGTAGATACTTTAGTTGGCCTCATTTGTGAGTTCTTGGAAGCTTACATATCCTTGCACTGAAAAGCAACACTATCATTTCATTATTTGATATTATAAGATGTACATTTTATTTTTTGATGAGTGTCGATATGATGTATCATTTCATTGAATAGTCTTTTTAGCTTCTCTTTCTGCATACATATTAACAATGAAACTACAGCTTGTGAAAATGAAAACATTGCATTGAATAATGAAAATGAAGCAATAGAATAATGAAAACTGCAACAACTTGCATTTGTTTTTGTTCCCATCACAACTATGCTCAAACAATGTACAAGATCTCTGTGGAGTTCATGAATGTTAGGCTCTTGAGAAATAATGACGGTTTATGTTGTTGATGTTGCAACTATGGCATCCTGACAAGTGGGCAAACAAACATTAAGAAAGTTACTATCCAGAGTACACAGGGACTACTCTTTTTATCTGGCTTTGATCCTCCATCCATGGTCTGAAATCTAGTGATTTTTTGGTACCCAAACAAGCAAAAATCGAAGTGTAGCATGCAACACACATAGGACACTAACTTTGTACTGAGTTTAAGCCCCATCGTGTGAAAGTCACGGCACTGAAACATAAATTCAGATCTGGCAAAAAAAAAAAAAACAACGGTTCACAATCTTGACAGAGTTGTCAGCTAGAACACAAAATAACGCTACCTCTTTACATCATGCTTGGCGCATAGACTTGCATCAGGCTTCTAGTTAAATTCATAGCACGTAAACAAGTGAAAGCCAGGGATTAATAACCCTTATTCAGCTCGAAAAAGCAGCCCACATAACAGCACATTAACAATGCTAATCATCATCTTAGCTCACTAAATCAACCTTGCTGCATAAATCATGGGCGTGGGCATGCTTAACACTGAATTTATAGCTACTGAACATGCAAAACCTAGCATAATTAAAGCTTCATTCAAATCTGAACTACAGCAGCAAAAATCTGGACAAAAACATAGTAAAACTCTTCAGCTGGTACAAAAGGTCAGAACCTATACTTCGCCATATATCGTAAACTCATGGAAGCAGCTAAGAAAATAACTAGTCATATACAGTTTGCATTGGTGTACCGACGAGTATTACACATTGCCCATACATAGAAGAGTATAAATTGAAAGCCTATGTAGGAATCGAACCTACAACCTTTTGTGCAATCGCACAAATCGCTCTACCAATTGAGCTAATAGGCTTGTATTTCAAACATTCTTAGTTCAACTCAATCACACAAGTACATAAAAAATCAATTGAGATGTCCATATGAGAACACAATCAGCAGGTACTCAGCTAATGAAAACATGGTATTGAAATAATGAAACCGAGGTTATAAATAATGAAACTGCAGTAGGAGTGTAGGACCTATTGCAAGTGTGAGAGAAATAATATGTTTTCTCCAATGAAATCTAGCTTGCTAGTTAACTAGATGCAAATAATTCAGAGTTTTAGACAGTACGCAAACTAGAGGACGGTCTAGCTAACACTTCAAAGTAACAAAAGTTTTACAGAATAATGCTTGCCCAAATTTCTAGCCTTGAAGAACAAAACTTCTCCCTCCACAAGCTTCTATGATCTTCCAACCCCACTAAACAAAGCTAACATAATACTAGGCTGTTATATTGAGATTACAAATGGAATAAAATGCTTGACCAGTTCTCTCTTCGAACTTGAGGTTAAAACCTACATGGTGTATGAAACAAACAACTTCATTGCAAAATATCTAGGAATGAGATCTGGAACACAATTACAAGCTCACTTATTCAACACCAGCAAACCTCACCAGAAGCTAGCTTACAAAATATGTAGCTCATATGTTAAGTAATAATGAGGTGCAGCAGCTACTACTACATGAATATGTAGCATATATATGAAAGGATTAGTCCTAGGAATGATGAGCTGGCTATCATTGATTAAGTACAGTGCATGCCTTTCAATGCTCTTAGGAAAGGTAATTATAAGTAGGCTAAGCATTTGTCAAACGAGGCTTGCCAAAAAAAAAAAAAAAAAAAAAAAAAAAAAAAAAAAAAATGTGGAATTTGCAAATAATGAGAACATGGTATTGAAATAATGAAACTGAAGCTACAAATAATGAAACTGAGGCAATAATTAATGAAATGACCCAAAGAAGTACTTGAGCAAAATTTTAACCTGAGGGGTCAAATCCAGAGAAATCGATGGTGAACCAGAACATAACACACAAGATAATATGCATTTATCAAATGGTAAAACAGTTAAGAGCTCAACAGTTGCAGCAAGCAGCAACACTACAGGAGCGAGGATGGATCGATGGGAAACCAGCCACCGCTTTGGCAAATGACAACATCATTAACTATTTTAAGTAACAAAAATTACAAAGAAAGTGTGGACATAGATGAAGCACAATACAACATATACTAGCATATTTTCAGATCATTTTGTGTCCCTTATCAAAGCTCTAAACATGATCTTAACAGGTATGTGCT